>OX155974.1:2328630-2938078 GCA_944548615.1 Micropterix aruncella
CCCTTACTTCCAATTGTGACCAGATTACTCCGGTCTCTCGATTGGTTACGAGTTCGAGGTCGCATGCGCGGTCTTCTCCCTTACGAAGCGGTGAGACGGTGTGCTCCGAATCTATCGCGGACCACGGCATCCTTTTCCCGGCTGTTCACCCAGGATCGGGTAGCCGATGGTCGTTTCAAGAGCAGTAGCAGACCTTAGATCAGGAATTCCCAACCGGTGGGGCGTGCCTTCCCGGGGGGCGTAGAGAGATCTTAGGGGGGGCATGAAGTGTTCGGATACTTCAAAAGGTAGATGATTGTAAAACAATGCAAGCGAATTATGTTTTTAAAAAATCTTTCCTAAAAACGCTTGACAAAAAGCCGCAAATTGCGGCCACTTGACGAACGAAAGAAGATAACACGAAGAGCCGAATTAAAAAATTCAGAGTTTGGATTCTGTGAATCTTGATAGAAAAATAACTCGCTAAGTGGTATCTGTCTGCTTATTGAACGAGCAAAAGAGAGATGCCATTTTTAACATTACAGAAATCAAAGAGTAAAACTATACTTTTCTTGCATTGAATGTCTCAATACCTATGGTTAAAATGTCAATTAGACAAATTGCAATGGGCATGAAATTAATAGCAGCCGAAAAAGCTAAAACGAACCTGATATCGACCAACTGGTTCAAAAAATGCAGGCGCAAACATCCCATTAATAAATAATAAATCGTGTGAAATAAATATCATAAAAATAATTTGTGTTTTTATCGAAGCAATGAAGAAAAATATAGGGGGGATGAATTTTTTTTTATAATCCAGGGGGGCACCATGCAAAAAATGTTGAAAAACCCTGCCTTAGATGGTCAAACGGTGCGGAGAATCCCCGGAGGTCAGCCATTAAGATTGTGACATGGAATGCTCAAGTTGTTCTGCGCCGCAACATCACGGGCCCAAGTGGGCATAATGAACGCCGACCTCCAATAGGATATGGGTTTTTCAGAATAAGATATAATCAATGCTTGCACACATTTGAATATCCTAACAATAACAAACAGAAAGACATAACTGATTTGGAAACTTGAATTTGCAAATCAAGCCAAAGTTATCAAGTTCAAAGTTTTAAACACGGAAATTGCATAGGTAAGGACCTGATGATGAAAATATTGATAGACCACGAATTTTACTAATATAAGTTACCATAAGAACAATGTCATTGAGGATTTAATAGAATAATAAACAGATCAATATTATGTATAATAATTTAGGTGCATATTAAAGTTTCAAAATTGTGAATAAAATGCGAGATATAAAAAAAATTGTTTCATTCAATCATTAAACTGTACAGGTGAGTTTTTAATTAGTGACATCCTTGAAGTGGGCAAATCAGTATGATCAAATAAGCAACTTCCCAGAAACAAATTTTTTTTTTGGTAAATTTGAAAAACGTGACTGATAAATAAAAGTTTCACAGGCGTTGAGCGCGCTGCGCCATCTAGCAGTCGGTAAAGAATCTCAAATAAACAATATTCGCCATATTTTACCTACCGCTAGATGGTGCAACGCGCTCAACTCTTTATGCTGTTTTTCAAAACAATTGTTTTACAAAAAAAATGTTTTGTGTTTTTTTCCCATTTTTTTTATTTCCCTAAAGAATGATCTAGTATCATTATAACTACCTGGGGTGGCGAGATATGCGAGATACAAAAATGATCATTTCATTCTTAGAAGTAAATGCACTGGTATTTGTGGGAAGTATTTTAGTGTTCGTCTCGAGGACATTGGAGACTCAGTTCCCAAAATGTGAGGTGGACAGAATCGCAGACAATTCTTCATAAAAATATTTTTGTCTCTTTCAGTGCTGATTTTTGGCCTATCGCTTTACATAATTTTCATTGAAAGCCACCCAAAAATGAGAGAGATGCCAATATACACAACTTCCTCTCCCTTAACGCAGCCTTAAGAGTTCCCGAAACGATCATTTGCGATTGTCAAATGATAAGCAAATGAAGCTCCAATTGAAGGTGTATCATTTCCGAAACGCATCAATCAATTGCTGAAAAGTGTTGGAAAAAGTCTCGTCACTCATAAATATCATGATTTCAAATGCAGATGCAACATTTCTTGCAATAATGTTGTGGTTTGTATTAAGACAAAAAGAACATAAACAGATGTTGGTCCAAGGAATGGTACACACTAAGGTATTGTTTTACTCATGAACATTTGAAAAGAACTCTACAAGAAACTTTATGAGCTATAATGGCTATGATCGCAATTTTTAGGTTCAATTTTTGAATTTATTTATTTTCAAATTTTGTTTAATTTTTTTTAAATTTTATTTTAATTTAATTTGTTTTATTTTATTATGTTTTGTTATGTTAATATGTTTTATTTTAATTATGGGTACAGTGGTTTGGCAGTAATTAATTATTTGGTGAGAAAGTGTCATAATAAAAAAAAAATACTAACGTTTACTAAAATTTTTTGGGACATCAACTTGTCAATCGGCTGAGGGGCCGAGGCCTGAAGGGTTAAGCTGATGCGCATGAGTCCGTGCTTGCATTACAATTTCTGTGGAATAAGTCCAGTTTATTTTTAAAGTCATTGACACTTTTGGCATTGATCACTTCACTTCGGAGAGCATTCCATTCGTTTACCACTCTACTGCTGAGGAAATGTTTCTTGGAATTTGAATGGAATGATTCACGCTGGAGTTTCAGATGATACCCACGCAGATGTGTGTTAGTGCTCATGGTGTAGATAGTCTGCAACCCAGGAACGTCATACGATGCCCTGCAATGCTCCAGAGTGGTCAAACCGAGAGCCGACAATCTTTTCTCGTATGTTAGATGCTTCAAGTTAAAGGGCAATTTAGTCGCTCTTCGCTGGACCTTCTCTAGAAGATCGATATCCTTCCTAAAGTATGGATTCCAGATCTGATAGGCGTGTTCCAAAATGGGTCTTACAAATGACTTATAGATTTTGATCTCATCGGCATCGCTCCCCTTGTCGTGATAGTCTACCTGATTCTGAACACCTAAAGGTGATAAACGACCCAAGGCACCCACTGCACGGACAACAACTACACCACAATTGCCTTACACCGCGAAAGTCATTAATCGCATCACTCAATAGAGGGCTTCACTTGGCGAATACGTAAACTAGAGCTGTCAACTACAACGAGCGACCCCGTCACCTCAAAAAGTTTTAACGATATTGATCATTTTGTCTCCCGTGAGGTGAGCGCAGAAGACTTGGGACGAAAAACAATCCACAGTCTAGCTACGCCACCTGCCTGTCATAGGTAAACGCCTTACGGTGAGGCGCCGGGAAAGGTACCCAGCGGGCAGCCTCGCCCCTTGACATCATTGAAACGCCAGATCCCGTATCTAGCTCGAAAGGTATCACGACTTGATTGACCTTAAGATTAATGATTATTGGTTCAATGTGATTCACTTTTACATTTTTTATTCTAAACAAATTCACATTTGAAACATTTAATGAAGTATGTTTCTTTCGACAAACGACTGCTAAATGACCTTTCTTTTGGCATACTTTGCACTTATAGTCCTTATATTTGCAGGTCTTGAAATTGTGTCCGCTGTATCCGCATGCGAAGCACTTGTTTGTTGACCGCTCGCTCGCCTCCTTGACGATGGGCTGTCTCGTTGCTGACTTTGCTCTCTCCTCCGTGAAGATGGGCCGCTCCTTTGTCTGCTTGGCTACGTGTCGGTTGTCTTTCTTGTAAACTTTCATTTTGTAGACTGCTGTAGGGCCGGTGTCCCTTTCATTCATGCTCCCTTATTTATTTAGAGCGATATCGAGGAGTTGTTGCAATGTTTTATCCTCATTCTCCTCGCATAGCCGGTCCAGAATTGGTCCCTTTCGAGAGCCTGTGACAAATTTGTCTTGAACCTTCTCGTCCAGCAGGTTCCCGGAACTACAATTCATAGCCGCCTGTTTTATTTTAACGAACCATTCGTTGATTCTTCAGCGCCTTGCCGGAGATCATAAAACTGGCATCTTTGCCTGTACACGGAAATCCTTTTAGTGAACTGTTTATTAAGCAGCATACACAATTCCGCGTAGCTTTTCTTTGCAGGTGATATCGGATGAGACAATTCTCTGACAACCGTGTATGTTTTCTGTCCTATCATTACACGAGCAAAACTGAGACTTTCCTGCTCTCTTCAACGAAATTTGCTTCGAAATATTGTTCTAGCCTTTCTACATATAAGTACTGACCAGTCGTCTTCTTCCAGTTTAAAATCAGCGAGCGTGCCTATGCACGTGTCGTGACCACCATGGTTTTCAAAATTTCGCGATTTCCGCCGAAATCCTTCCTGGATTTCTTGTTTTTGTCCTCTGCCATTTTTATCCTCGTCGCCAATTGTTATATATCGCGGACTTTATACCACACGAGTAGACACGGAACAGAGACAAAGCTTCATACAACCGCGATTTGATAGGTACACTACTACAAGCTTGAGACGCGTGCATGTATGTCAACTGGCGGCTTCGTACGTACGCGGAGAAACCGGTCTATATTGGCTTCGCCGGTTGACAAAGCTCAGGGCCCCCAGCCGCGGCGGACGTACACATCTCACGTGTTGTTTATTTTTCTCCTTACGTTTGATTCAATAGGTTGTCGCGAGGGTTTCCGTCGTTAGAATGAATACTCGCGATCGATATTCGAATTGCAGTAGTTGTTTATTTCTCCAAAAGTGTCGCGTACAAATTGATTGATTCTGCTTACACACTATCGCCTATATATATTATTTTGCCGTGATGGCGATCGCCTCGTCTCCCTCTTGTCTCGCGCTGTCCCCTTCACTCCGGCCGGTCGCCAGATATACACCTGCTCGGGGGCGCCACACTTCAGTCGCCCGCCGTCTGCCCCCGCGAGCTGACGTCCCGCGGGCGGCGCTTGAGCTTCAGTTGTGTCGTGTTTCGCACATTTAATTTCGCACGTTTATCGCTTCTGGCGCCACCGGTTGACCCCTCCCCCGACCTACTTCGAGTAGCCACCGGATGTAAGGCGCTGGACTGGAAAGTCGCCAGAAGTGATTCGTGTTTGCGCGTTAGTTTTTTCGTGTTTTTATTGAGTTTACACTGTGTCGCGGCGCCCTCAGTTGTTACCTTCCCCTTCGCCACCAGTCTTCGGACTGCCGTGGTATAAGATGAAAAGCTCTCTGCTAAAAAGTCGCTGCGATGTGGTTTTCGTTGTTTGTTTTCTTCGTGACGTTTTGCGTGCGAAACACGGCGGATAGATGCGCGACGGTTTGTACTTTTCTCTCCCATTTATTTCGATGTTTGCTTTAGCTTCTCGTTGACGGCTTGTTTGTGATGATAAAATAAACGCCTCGTTGGAGGCACTTAAGACGTGTTTGATTATTGGGCGTTCGGGGTAGGTAATCCTAGTGATGGCATTGCACATCGCCATCTCCTTAATTCCGGTGTCGCCATTGCACCTCGGCGATACCATTTCCTGCCGCCTTCGGGTGGAGTCTTCTTCCGGTCCTTTCCTTTTATAATATTTTGAGTAGGTGGGTTTTGTGCATGTTTGTTGCTCCGCGACAAGGTGTTTTAACATAACCAAGTGTAAATATGGTTTACTGTAGCGTGTGTTTGAACGATTCTAGAATTATTAAAAACATATCATTTTTCAATTACCCCAAAGATTTCATTAGGTAAGTACAGTAAATAAATAGATTATAATTTATTATTACTTTCCTGTCAAGGAAAGTATTGTGGACGCACTTCTGTGTGTATTCTCCGACGATAGCGACGAAACGTTTCATCCGATTGAGCTGAAATTTGGCATGCAGGTATCAGTTGGTCATCATGGTATGAGATGAAAAGATTATGATTGAAATTCATCGACCCTGGGTTGGACCCCGATGAGGGAACTCCTCAACAGTCATTAGCAGAGACCCAAAATGTTGTATACGCATTAAATTATGATAGCCCCTTCCAAGTTCTAGCATGACATCGCTGATGTACCCTGGGTTGGCTCCCGATGAGAGAACTCCTCAACGGTCAACAGCAGAGACCCAAAATTTTGTATACGCATTCAATTACGATAGCCCTTCCATGTTCCACCATGACATGGCTGATGAACCCTGGGTTGACTCCCGATGAGGGAACTCCTCAACGGTCAACAGTAGAAACCCAAAATTTTGTATACATATATAATTACGATAGCCCTTCCATGTTCCACCGTGACATGGCTGATGAACACTGGGTTTGCTCCCGATAAGGGAACTTCTCAACGGTCAACAGGAGAGACCCAAAATCTTTGTATATGCATTCAATTATGATAGCCCCTTCCAAGTTCCATTATGACATGGCTGATGTACCCTGGGTTGGCTCCCGATGAGGGAACTCCTCAACAGTCAACAGCAGAGACCCAAAATTTTGTATACGAGTTTCGATTTCGTTTTCAATTGTTTTCGATTTCGGTTTCGTTTTAGATTTCGATTTCGATTTCATCATCATCATAATCGGGGGGGGGGGGGGGTTGAAGTTGCATAGCGCCATCAGAAGCATGGCGCTAGGCTGGGGGGTTAGTATAATGTATGAAATTAATATTCAGAATAATTAAGTTCCTGGCTAATTTCAGGAAAGTCTTGGGGTGACACAACCGTTTTTTTATGTGGTGGAAAGACATACCTATTAGTAATTAGGTATTAATGCATTAAAGGAACCTATTTTACATTATTGATTTTGTAATATCACCCAAATATATTGACCACGCTGGCACAGGAGTAACGTGTCTACTCGTGTGACGCTGGTTCCGAATCTGTAATAATCTTTATTCGGTTTCAATAAATAAGCGAGATATAGGCATTCAAAAAAGGGTCAAACCCATACATTTCGGTAGGTTGTTAGTTATTTTTAATAATACATAAACACCTATTTGACGGTAAGTTAGATTAGTTTTTTAAGACAATCTTAAAAACTGAGTTTAAAAAAACTTTTTTTTTGGTTTGTTTTAACTTTAAACTAAATTTGGTTGTTAATTTGTTAAAGCTTTTTTCTTTCACATTTAGCATTACAATATTTTTTCGATTTTTGAGAAAGGTCCCTATACTGCAGTAATTCCATTAACATCGAAAGATAACTCAACCCGGCGGTGCAAAAATCGTTTTGGTATATCGTAATTAGATAGTGTAACTAAAGGAGACTTCTTAAAATTGTGTATAATATAAAGTTGACAAATGTTTAGTTTATTTCATTTTATTGTTCTGTGCCAACCCTAACAAAATAGGTAAAAAATTTGTACGCTCTTCAGAAGCTTTGCCTCTGTTCCGTGTATTTACCCTGTGCTTATAATCCTTGAATAAGTGGATCTGAATAATTCTTCTTCTTCTTGTTAATTTATGGCAATCACCGATATTCGGTGCTTTTCTGCCAAGTCGTTTTCGGAGGGCATTTAAGTTAGTTTATTATATGTATAAGACGGCACAATACTAAAACAAGGGATACTTATTTATAGAAATGTAGGTACATATAGCATAAAACATGGTTATTGGGGATGATACAAACAAGGAAAGGATATGAAGAATGCTATTACACTATACAGAAATATTATTAAGGGAAATAAATTGACATATTACTTTTATATTTTGGGAGTGTTACGGGATAACGAGTGGAGAACGCATAGAGGGAGTTGGATGTTATACTTTATAAGGTCTGGGATAAAACTCGGATAATTATTGAGGATGGGACAGTTAAAGAATAGATAGTCCAGCGTGCAATCCCCGTGTCCACACTCGCATTGCGGAGACGCGAGAACAGCGATGGGGTGGAGCAATGTCCGATCCTCATGCGGCAGATTACCGAAATCTCTTTCCGAATAAATGGCTGGTGGTCGTACCATGGCTTCGAAGGGATTTCGCCCTGGATAAGTGAGAACCTCTTGCTCTTTGTGTTAGAGGAAGTGCGCCATCGCTGAGTCCAATGTTTAAAAAGCTTATTATCTATCGAGGGGAAGAAGTCGGAGACAGGCCGACGGTAATCGACTTCGTAGCCGAAAGTGCGAGCCGAATTCGCCAGCTCGTCCACCGTCTCGTTTCCCCTAATCCCCGAATGACTAGGGATCCAGCAGAATATCACCCGGAAGTTGTCCGACACCAAGGCATCGTATTTGCGGCGAATTTCATTTTCGATGTGCTTTGGCGAGTTATTGAGAGAGGGGAAGCTGAGCTTCTGCAGGAGGCTCATTGAATCGGTGAATACCACTACGTTGACAAGGTGGGAGGAATCGATGTAATGATCTGAATAATTAATAACGCCTTGTCGATAGAGAGCACTTTTTATTCCTTTTGGTTCTCACACGACACATTGTACATTATTTAATATTAATTTCTGGCCCAGTCTAAACTGTCCCAATTTCGGGCCCAGTGTAATCTGTCCAAGACACCACACAAACCAAACGTTATTTTAAGTTAAACAAAGAGGATGTTCCAAAGAAAAACAATTTTTAAAAATGAGAAGAAACTTGCAGAATTCATAAATAATGTAAATGATGATGAAGATGATGATCGTTTTTATTGTTTTTCGAAGTTAAATAAATAAAAGTTATCTACTTCTATATTTATCGTATTTATTTACACCCATGAAGTCTCGTCACTATTTCTCAGTTACATTCATTGGCACCTCACGTGTACAGTGTCTGGCACCGCCAATCACTATAATTTTGCTGGTGACTCACTATACTCAAAGGTGCCAACGATTGTGCTTTTGGGTGTTTCCAACTATTTTGTGAATTCTGATATGAAAGAGTTTAGCAGGCCAAATCAGTTTAAATATTAGTTCTTCAATCCTTACAGAATCGAAAGCATCAATTCATCGGACATTTCCATAACTCATTCCAAAAATATTTTAGCTCAAAGAAGAAAGCTCCCTTAAAGTGCCAATCGTTGTACTCTCTCACCTAATTAATTTTTAATTCCTTGCAGTAGTCAGGTTGCTAAGTTATTACGATGAAGTGTTGAAATGTTTCTACTCAAACCACCAACTATGATAATGATGACAATCCAAGTAGATGTTGATCAAAATAGATGACCGTCGATGACCATCCAAGTAGATATTACACGACGAAACAAAGTCCGTAATACAAGGGAATGTTAACTTACCGAAACTGTTCATTAATACCCTCAGAGTCTTGAAATTTATGAAACGGAAGAAAGATATATCCTAGATATAACCCATTTTATTTGCCGTTTTGAACTCCATTCGTTGAACTGAGCGGCAGACGAAATTCCAATTATTAGCTGGCAAATGACAAGATTTTGATATGAAATTAAATCACATAATAGTAGCGAAAGTTAAATTTAATATTAATAATAACATTATTTATAACTAAACTACTAATAGCTACCATAAAACATTGCAGAAACCAGCACCTTTTTTAATTAAGGGGTAGTTGGAATAAAACACTAATAATATTGATCCGAACGACATAATATTAAAACACTATGGATCTTATAACTTATAACCATTAAACTTATCTTATAGCTTATAACTATTAAACATATGGATCTTACACCGCACGAAATGTGTTCAAATTTATTTGGACGGTTCGAGAGGTAGTTTTTATAGACGATCGTTCGTTTCGTATTCCGCTCTTCTCATTCGCTTGAACTAATTTCAGTTTTAGTGCACGGAGAAACGCAATCGGTCCCATTGATGCTGTATCTGTAAACTCTATATGAACAGTCTTACCGCAAAACATCCCTGGACTACAAAATTTTACAAAAAAGTATACCTTATTTTTAAAAACATTATACCTATTAACATTTTCTCCGCGTCTTAACAAACCCATGTTCTGCTCATTTTATTATTTCAACTGGTCCATAAAAACTAGATTTCTGACTTACAATCCAGAATAAACACTTACACTTAAATCTAGGTAAATTTAAAGGCATTAGAATTATCAATAAATGCATTTGACTGTTCCGTATAAATTATATAATAATATAATAAACATACACACTTAAATATAGGTTTTTAAGCAATTAAAATCATATCAGTAAATGCATTTGATTGTTCCGTATTGGCTGTTCGTACTTCGTAGGTAAATACAAATTCACAAAAAGTAACTAAAAAATAAAATGCATAGGTACATACAATAGAATATACTACCTACTGGAGATCGCATTGTTCGATTTCATCTAAAAAAGTGTTTGTGCTCCACCGATGCATTATGTTCTGCTTGCTTAGAAGACGAAGAGTACTCATCAAAGGTCTACCGCCGACCGCTGCTTTTCGATTGTTTAATATTTTTTAATTGGCATTTGGCAGCAGTCATGTGATTTTTATGATGAATTTTCCGACCAAATGCATGCTTGCATATGGTACAAACAAAGGGCTTAATTTTTCCGTGTATTACATTTATATGTGTGATTAAGTTCGGCTTCTGGGTGAAAGCTCTGTTACATTCCGCACAACTATATTTAATTCTGAGATGTACTGAGTTTACATGATTCTTTAACTGTGCACGCCTTGCAAAACTGCGATTGCATTTGTCACACGCGAAAGGCTTCAATTTGCGGTGTATTTCATTTATATGTTGGTTTAAGCTCCCCTTTCCTGTGAAAGCTCTGTTACATTCCGCACAACTATACTTAATTCTGAGATGGACTGAGTTTATATGGACCTTTAACTCTCCTCGCGATGCAAAACTGCGATTGCATTTGTCGCACGCGAAAGGCTTCAATTTCCGGTGGACAGAATTGACATGTGTAATTAAATGACGACTCGTAAAGAAAGCGCGTTTGCATTCCTTACATTCAAATTCCTTCATTTTTCTATGAACGCCATCGATGTGCAGTTTAAAGCGTGTTTGATTTGGAAATTCTTTGTTGCATATATCACACGTAAATACATTCAACTGCCGGTGAGTGAAATCTACATGCTGTAGTAAGTACTTGCGAGAAGAAAAGACTTTCTTACACTGCTGACAGGCATGCTTTAGTTTGCGATGGATCGATTGGACGTGTGTTTTCAAACTTTTTCTATATGGAAATGCCCTGTCACACTCTTCACACGTAAATTTCTTAAATTTCCTATGCACTATATCAACATGCTCAATTAGATGAAATCTACTACTAAATCCATAGCTACATTTGACACACATATATTTCTTCCCATTTGGCTTAACACAATTTTTGCAAAATAGCACAATTTCATTGTAATGCTTGCATGCTCCCATTGGCACGCTTCTGTCTAGATGGCGATCGCAGACAACGCATGTGAATTTATCTAATTTCGTTAACAATACTTTGATCTCTTTCATCACGCTTCCTTCGGGTTTTATGAAAGCCACTGCCTCTTCTTCAAATTCCGGAATATTTTCTTCCATATAAGAAGAGTTTGGTTGCTCCTCTTTGAAGCAAATATCGCTTTCTGGTTTCAACGTTTCACTGTATTTATTGTCAGAGCAACTTGGCATCCTGTCTTCGACATCGGACTCTAATTCTATCTCCACTTTAATGTCTGCATTATTTTCATCATTTTCCTGCCTTTCCATGGTGAATATTTATACTTTTTATTAGGTATGTAAAAAGGTAAAATAAAGCGGAAAACTGCAGAAACTTACACGATCTACACTGTAAACAGATGTCATTATTTTGACGTTTCGTATTTAGTATTGCCACATAATGGAATATAAAATTCAATATTTATACAAGTTGTTTTTACTTACTCCACGGGCATTTTCAGTAGGTGAATCAGTACAACGAAATAAGCAACTTTAAAAAGAAAAAATAAATGAAAAAACATTTTATATTTTTTAAAATTAACGTTTTGTGTTTTTTTAATAGTGTAAAAAGCTATGATCATGGTGCGCTTCCTAGCTGTATGTAAATTCGGCTGGTGGCCGCTTTGAAAACTGCCTAACAGGAGCACATATTTAAGCAATGGATTTAAAAGTCACTAATATTGTTTATTTACGATATAAAACCTACCGCTAGATGGCGCAGCGCGCTTAAATTTTTCTCAAACCTTTATCTAACAGTCAACTTTTTCTCAACCTTTATCTAACAAAACTAAAATCCGTTTTTCCAAAAATAAAAATCTTGTGGTTTTTTCTAAATGTATTTATAAAAAGTTGCTTACTTCATTGTACTAATTAACCCACTTAAAATGCCCGTGCAGTAAAAACATCCTGTATATTAGTCATAGTTGGTTTAGGTAATATCTAGCTATTTCAAATGAGTTTGGGAACGGTTCTTTTTCTATTTTCCTAAAAATATTTGTTACTTAAAATACCTACGGTATTTTTATTTTTTCTCTAGCGAAGCTCGCTGGCGAAGGACGCATCGCCCGCTTAAAATCATTTCGTTAGGAAATATTATCAAAATGTCATCACGAAGTACGCACTGTAAATACTTGTTGCTTGGTGTACGAATACATTCAGTTCACCAAATTAAATACAAAACATGCGATTCCAAAACCCTTCCCCGTCTCATGGCTGGAGTTGTCTTTGATACTGTTTGCTCCAAGTATAGATTCCACCAGCGATCCATTTAAAGTTTTACAGTGGGCTACTTCGTAGCCCTCCGAGGCGGTGATTCGAATGTAAAGTTCTTTCATGCCATAATCGACTATCGGCTTTTTCTATTGTTTGTTTGGAGATAATGTTACGAGCACTACTATCCATATTTTCTGAACAGTATTCTAAGAACAGCTTGTCATCTAAATTATTTGTTCCAGTTTTAAAGCTAAGATACAATAAGTGGATCGAAAGTTCAATGGTCATTGTAATATTTACTTAACTGTGTTTCTATATTTCTTTTTCTGTATTCTTCCATTACAGACTTAATGAAACTGCCATCTGTCGATACAGATGACAGTTTGCTATCATGCGAATGCATGATTTGCAGCTGTTGGTGTTCTCCTATATTTCTTTTATCTTCATAAACTTTACATCTGAGCCCACGCATGATAATTTAGCCCTACACCAGTAGCACTTTACTGACGTAGGAGCTGGGTCTTCATTTCTACGATGCACCCATGACAAAAACGCTATAGCACGTTTGCAACCCTCAGCACTCGCGGCGCAATCGTGACACTGAAAATTTTTAATGGTGGATTCCTTTTCATCGTATATTAGCGTCACATGGTACGGTCTTTCGCACCTTGTGTCAGGAGTAATACAGGCTTTATGTGTGCATATATTAGCTTCCCGCTTTACTTGAACGTATCCTATAGGAACGTATCCTATAGGAACGTATCTCCATACGAATCTCGGGCTGCTCTGTAAATGAAATTATTATGATATTGATGTGAAATATTGAACCATATTTTTTTTAAACATAAAACACATTTTCACTCCTTCTATTCGAAAAGAAGTAATTTTTACCCCGCGTGGCGGGAGCAAAGTTGCATTTTGCTCCCTACTGTTTTTGTCATAGTTATGATCATGATATTATGATGGTATATGGTGATGACATGATGATTGTATGATGATGATCATGATTTTGATGATGACGGTGATATGGTGGTTTTATAATGATGATGATTTTTAAAAGCATGTTTTGGTTTTTTTTTCTCATAGTCGGAGTGAAAAGCAGAGGTTCACTTGGGAGTAATCTACTATTCACCATGTAGTAATATAAATTGATGATTTCTAAAGATAATTTTATTTTCATTTTTGTGAATTTATTTTGTATATTATTATTACATTTTAAAACCTATTAATACATATATAAATATATAATAATTTTTATCATGTTTTAAAATAAAATAATAGGTTATTGACAATTTTCATGACATTTTCTTATGAATTTTTAATTAGGTAATTAAGATATTTCTGTTACATTAAGTATGATTTTGTTTATTTATATAAATATAATATTATAGATTTCTTAGGATAATTAAAATAAATTGTCTACCTTGAAACAGGCGGCAGCCTAGTTAGGTTTAGACTTTTGTATATTGAATCTACTCATAATTTGAACTCAATAAATAATTTGTAATTTGTACATTCCTACATCAAAACGTTTCTAGACATCAAAACATGAATAGATTTTTTTAAAGAAAATACCATGGATTATACTGTAAAATTGCTATTACCTAGGAAAATAAGGCATCTTTCATATTATATTACAAATATATTAAACCTAAAATCGTTATTTATAAAAACATTGCATTTAAATTTCTCCACGTCGTATATTTGCCACGCTCGCTCATTATAGAGGTCGTAAATTTCTCCAGAGTAAATGTAAAATCCCTTTTGCTTTTAAAACTGAACGATATCACCATACCATTGTCGCAAAAAATGAAGGATCTTGGTCTAATTATCGATGAACATTTCTCCTGGCAACCACACGTGTACGAGGTAAGTCGTAAGATATTTGCTAGCTTTCACCCTCTGCAAATAGAAGATTTCTTCCAATAGACACAAAAAAATCTCTTGCACAGTCTCTCCTCTCACCTTTCCTTGAATATGCAGATGTGGCTTATCTCGATTTATCAGAGGAACTGCTCAACAAACTTGAACGTTTGCAAAATGTATGCATACGATTCATCTCCGGTCTACGTAAGTATGCTCACATGTCAGAATATAGGGCACAGTTAAAGCGGTTGCCAGTATGCCAAAGAAGAAATGTTCACATACCTACTTGCTCTCCTATATCGTGTACCTACTCTCCCAATTAACACCATCCTATCTCCACGAGCTTTTTGAACCACTAAGTTCCCACGGTCTCGTACTTCGGTCAGCCTCTGACAGTTCACTAAAAATTCCGAGTCATAATAGCGATTTATATTCCTATTCTTTCTGTGTTCATGGTGCAAGACTCTGGAACGATCTCCCAGCAAACATACGAAACTCGCCTACTTTACCATTGTTTAAGACTCACCTTAAGGATTACTACCTTTCTAAGAAGTAACCAGTTCTTCCCTTTCTCTTCTCTTCCTTTACCAATTTCCTCTCCTCGGTCATTATTAGTTTTAAATTATTCCAGTTGTCTGTATGTTATGCAGACGGTCTGTATATTATGTAATAATCTTTATTTTCACAATGCGCGCATGTACCACTGTGTTTAGGTTAGTTGTAAGACATTGCAAACAGCAATAGAATCTTCCTATTGCAAAAAAGAGCATTGTGGAGCATGTATTAGGTAACACCCAGGACCTCATGCAGAACATACTTCAGTAAGGCAAAGATAATGACCATGTATTCGGCGTTCATATACCAGTGCTTAATGTATGCCAGACAGCACCTAACAGAAACCGCAACTAGAGCGGACATTCACTCTCACCATACACGCAGTAATTCCCTTTTATGCGTGCCCCGAACAAGACTGGCAAAAGTACAGAAGAGCTACTTATACCTTAGCATTAAATTCTACAATTTACTACAAACAATTTAAAAAAACATTAGGGAAATGCTGATAGGCCACCCTTTCTATAATCTGACCGAATTCGAGGGCTATGACTTTGCAAATATTGTACCAATTTGAATGATAATTATATATGTACTTTTAGTATTTAAATGGAAGATTTAGCTTTAGTTTGATTAATTAACAATTTACTTACTACTTTGGATGTTAATGTGTACAGTTTTTAGTACGTACCTACCTATATATTCGATTTATTGACTATTTCAATTGTTAGGCTTCTGCTTTGATTATTCAACTTTTTAACTGACTATTTTAATTATTGTGTGTTTAGTAGGTAGCTATAAGAATTATTGACTATTTTATTAAATAGGCCTTTAATTTGTTTTGTAATACGATTCTACGACGAATAACTTTTAGTAGGTTCCAAATTTTCTTAGATACTATTTTTTTAAAAAATAATATATGTATGTTAAGTAAAGATTAAAATAGTAATGTGACTTACTACTTAAAACACAAATATTTTGACACGTCCAAGAACGGTTTTTAGCCGCCAATTGGACATGGCGTAAATGTAATGTAATGTAATTGCCATGTGGCAATAAGCTCGACTTTTTGTATAACAATTACGTGAAAATAAAGAGTTTATTATTATTATATACACATATTATTATTATATACAAATATACAAATATGGTTCTTCATATCCGATAATAAAATAAGAGAATATTTATTTATTTATTTATATAAGTAATGTAAATATAAAATAGGAGTAAACAATTTCAGCGTAGGAATTATGCACAAAAATACTCACAAAATTTAATAAAAAGCATCAATCATGAATCAAAGACCCTATGTTCACTGGGGATCGGATAGCCAACCGGTCGTTTCAAGCGCGGCTGTCATTAGATCAACAACCACCCCAGCTACATAAGAAACCATTATGTTTCCAGTCCCCTGATTATTTGACGAAGTGCACAGTCGAATGTCTGACGCCGCACGATGCGCAAACCGCCCAGCTGCGCCCAAAGAACATGACCCGGGGGAAACTGACCCACCTGCATACTACTCAATTGCATGGGGAACAAGAATCTTTACCAGGCCCGAACTTCTACGAGGAGGCTACCTGATGGGTGTTGAACTGTGAGTTGAGCATACCAAAAACGAGGCGGGTATTAATGGCCTAACTGCGCGAGAAGCATTAGCAGCCTAAGGGTTGAACCGTCAGTTAGGGTCGCCCAGACCAATTAACCCAGAGACAGCTCGAGATTTCCTCTCATCGGCTAAATGAAAGCAATATAAAAATAACCCCAGAGGCAAAAAGAAGGTTCTTCAGAGCTTTAAAAGTTAAAACTTTAACTAAGGTTGTTTAAACGCGTCAGAATTTAACTGCTGCGTTATTGCAAGTGCCCTTAGCCAATACGGCGTCAATTTACTATATTAGTTATGGTGGTTCAGAATTCCACACAGGACTTTTGATGGCGCGAAAACCTGAGCAGCTTTAAATTTATTACAGTAATTATAGTATAGCATTGCAATGTCGTTACATTTAGGTGCTTGTTTTCATAGGAAGCCGCCCCAATGACAGTCCAAGATATATAGTTATATTAGACACCAAAATATTGGCGGATGTTTTCTCCATGGAACTGTTTACTGATAGCCTTGGAGACGCCTTGAAATAGATGTCAAGGCCTTAAGAGTTGACAATATCAACGTCGAACATCTCGATCTACTTTCAAATCTACTTCCTTGCCACGCACGTCAGTGACATGACGATAACTGAAAAACTTTTTTTAAATTTATTTTATTTTACGGAAAACACAGCGTTTTATACTTAATGCTAACACATATTAATACGAATCTAAGGCCAATTAAGAGGCCGTGTCGGTCAAAAGCTATATGAAGCATAATTTTGTGGCCTGGTTGTGAGAACACGAAAAAGAATTTCAATACAATTATGCCGGATTTTAAAAACCCGGTCCTTAAGCTATCATTTCGGTGAAACGAAATTGGTAAATTATTTCCACATTAATTGTAAATTATCTTTATTCTGTTACTGTTTTCCAAAAAAATAAAAACGAGCGAGATTTGTCTTCAGTTTTTGAAAAACCTAGAAATGATTCTCAATATTAAAAAATAGTATTCACACCAGCGTATTGTCTATTTGCATTGTACCAAGACAATTTCTGGAACTTCCATAGAAAAAACAAAAGAAAAAAATGTTTGAAATTACGTCATTTCCAGAAATGTTATGGCCAAACATTATTTTTTTTCTATTTATTAAAGATACTTTTGAGTGATATAAAAAATAACACAGTGATCTTAAGTAATTTTATTATTATAACATGATTTTTACTTTATAAAAACTATTCATTTGATAATTTATTATATTATAATTAAAAGCCAAATCGACTATATTAGACGACGCGCGAAGCCGAAATCGTCATTCGTAATTGGCCACTGCAAACGGTGGGCCGTATTCCCTTGTCGCCGCGGTATACCTATACATCTTTATGTAATATCAAAAGCGTGCGGGCGCATGGCATTGCAAAAATACCTAAATTTTTAGTGGCGTCAACTCGGAAGGGAGCCCTAAAAGTTTTCACAATTAAACTAAATCTTTTGTTACAGCGCAAGGAGCAAAGACAAAATGCAGGTAAGGGGAAAGGGATAGGGAAGCCACATTATGTTGATGTATTTTAGATACCTATAGGTATGTATGATGATATATAACATACATACATATATACGTACATACACGTGCACAAAAAATAAAATAATATAAATAATACGATAAGGTAATAATACAATGTAAAAGTGTTGTTAATATTTAAATATATATAATATACATCATAATGTATATTATATCTATTTATGGTACTTTTGGCAGCGTGACATAGCGCTACATGCTGCTAGAAGATGCATCTCTGATGGTCTCCTTGAAACAAATCCCCACTGATCGGTACCAATTTTGTCTCTAATACTTCCGATGTGCATAGAATCTATCGGCTGTCTTTTAAGACCTTCGTAGATTAACAAAGGATATCATCAACATTCCGAAAACGTTTGGTGTGCAAATTGTTAACCGAACCGTATATAAAGATATATCCTAGATAAAACTCATTTTATCTGCCGTTTTGAACCCCATTCGTCGAACTGAGCGGCAGACGAAATTCGTATTATTAGCTGGCAAATAACAACATTTTGATATGAAATTAAACCACGGAGTAGTAGCAAAAGTTAAATTTAATATTAATAGTAACATTAATTATTCCACTAATAACTACTATAACATATTGCAAAAATCATCATCTTTTGTAATTAAGGGGTAAGTGGAATAAAAAACTAATAATATTGAACCGAACGACATAATATTAAAAAACTATGGATCTTATACCTATATCTTATAACTTATAACCATTAAACTTATCCTATAGCTTATAACTATTAAACGTATGGATCTAACACCGCACGAAATGTGTTCAAATTTATTCGGACGATTCGAGAGGTAGTTTTTATAGACGATCGTTCGTTTCGTATTCCGCTCTAACGCATTGCTCTATCTCATTCGCTTGAACTAATTTCAGTTTTATTTCACAAAGAAACGCAATCGGTCCCATTGATGCTGTCTGTAAACTTTATATGTACATTCTTACAGCAAAACATCTCTGGACTACAAACTTTTACGGAAAACTCCATACAATATAATGTCAAATTGCTATTACATTGGTAAGTAGGCATAATATAATATTACCAATTTATTAGACTTAATATTCTTATTTTTAAAAACATTATATTTACATTATCTCCGCGACGTATAACACCCCTCTCCTGCTCATTATATTATTTCAACTAAGATACAATAAATGCATTTATATCCGAAAATAAAACAAGTTAAACAAGTAACCACTGTTCGATAAAAACTAGGTTTCTAACTTATAATCCATAATAAACATACACACTTAAATCTAGGTTTTTAAGCAATTAGAATTATATCAGTAAATGCATTTGATTGTTCCATATTGGCTGTTCGTCGATAAATAAAAATTCACAAAAAGAAACTGAAAAATAAAATGCATACATACAGCATGGAGATCGCATTGTTCGATTTCATCTAAAAAAGTGTTCGTGCTCCACCGATGCACTATGTTCTGCGTGCTTAGAAGATGAAGAGTACCTACTCATCAAAGGTCTACCGCCGACAGTTGTTTTTCGATTGTTTAATATCTTTCAATTGGCATTTGGAAGCAGTCATGTGATTTTTAAGATGAAGTTTCCGACCAAATGCATGCTTGCATACTGTACAAACAAATGGGTTAATTTGTCGGTGTATTACATTTATATGTCTGATTAAGTTCGGCTTCTGGGTGAAAGCTCTGTTACATTCCGCACAACTATACTTCACTCTGAGATGGACGGAGTTTACATGATTCTTTAACTGTGCACGCCTTGCAAAACTGCGACTGCATTTGTCACACGCGAAAGGCTTCAATTTGCGGTGTATTAAATTTATATGCCCGATTAAGCGCGACTTTTGGGTGAAAGCTCTGTTACATTCCGCACAACTAGACTTCATTCTGAGATGGACTGAGTTTACATGATTCTTTAACTGTGAACGCGTTGGAAAAGTACGATTGCATTTGTCACACGCGAAAGGCTTCAATTTCCGGTGGACAGAATTGACATGTGTAATTAAATGACCACTCGTAAAGAAAGCGCGTTTGCATTCCTTACATTCAAATTCCTTCATTTTTCTATGAACGCCATCGATGTGCCGTTTAAAGCGTGTTTGATCTGGAAATTCTTTGTTGCATAAATCGCACGTGAATACATTCAACTGCCGGTGAGTGAAATCTACATGCTGTAGTAAGTAGTCGCGAGAAGAAAAGACTTTCTTACACTGCTGACACGCATGCTTTAGTTTGCGATGGATCGATTGGACGTGTTTTTTCAAATTTTGTCTATATGAAAATGCCCTGTCACACTGTTCACACGTATATTTCTTAAATTTCCTATGCACTATATCAACATGCTCAATTAGATTAAATCTTCTTCTTGATTCATATCTACATTTGACACAAATATATTTTTTAACATTTGGCCTGATACAGTCTTTGCAAAATAGCACAATTTCATTGTAATGCTTGCATGCTCCCATTGGCTCGCTGCTGTCTAGATGGCGATCGCAGACAACGCATGTGAATTTATCAAATTTCGTTAATAATACTTTGATCTCTTTCATCACGCTTCCTTCGGGTTTTATGAAAGCCACTGCCTCTTCTTCAAATTCCAGAATATTTGCTTCCATATAAGAAGAGTTTGGTTGTTCTTCTTTGAAGCAATTATCGCTTTCTGGTTTCAACGTATCACTGTATTTATTGCCAGAGCAACTTGGCATCCTGTCTTCGACATCGGACTCTAATTCTATCTTCACTTTAATGTCTGCATTATTTTCATCATTTTCCTGCCTTTCCATGGTGAATATTTATACTTTTTATTAGGTATGTAAAGAGGTAAAATAAAGCGGAAAACTGCAGAAACTTACACGATCTACACTGTAAACAGATGTCATTATTTTGACGCTTCGTATTTAGTATTGCCACATAATGGAATATAAAATTCAATATTTATACAAGTTGTTTTTACTTACTCCACGGGCATTTTCCAGTACTTAGGTGAATCAGTACAACGAAATAAGCAACTTTAAAAAGAAAAAAATAAAAGAAAAAAAAAATATATTTTTTAAAATTAACGTTTTGTGTTTTTTTAATAGTGTAAAAAGCTATGATCATGGTGTGCTTCCTAGCTGTATGTAAATTCGGCTGGTGGCCGCTTTGAAAACTGCCTAACAGGAGCACATATTTAAGCAATGGATTTAAAAGTCACTAATATTGTTTATTTACGATATAAAACCTACCGCTAGATGGCGCAGTGTTGTAAAATAGTCTTATTATGTATGCCCATCTGGCAACATTCGCTGTATTGGAGCTGTCAAATAAAGAAGAGCGATTGTCTCTGGTCTAAAACCGCCCGATGCAATTGGCGCGTTGTCTGTCTGGAAAAGTTTGTTTCATTTTCATCACTAATTATCGGCTCTGGCGCAACAGGTTATGGGCCCAGTCCCGTACTAGATTGTTAGAAATTGTTTCGGCTTTGCGACAGAAGAGCTATTTTCTGGATTTCGGTAATTTCCGCGGCGGATTTTGTGAAACAAAATTCTGACAGGTGCATCGATAAACATACGGCATTACGAACTTTGAGGTTGGAATTTTGCCAGTGTGAATGCAGAATGGCGGAAAAAGGCGAAGACAGAATTGAAAAGCTGATCGGCGCGTCAAATTACTCGACATGGGCTCGGGAAATGAGAGTGCTGTTGGAATGGCACGATTTGGATGGAGCAATAATGTGTCCTGTTGAAACATCGGATGCGCTCAAGCTCAAGAAGGCGCGAGCCAAAATTCTCATCAACATCAATCGTACATTGTACGATGATATCGGCGATTTGAAAACGGCACGCGAAGTTTGGGACAAGTGTCGGGAATTGTACGATGATGTGAGCTGGATCAGACTGGCCCGCACGATCGGTGAATTGGTGACGACACGTCTGGAGACATCGGCAACGATGGACGAATATTTGAAGAAAATCACAACTGCGACACGAGTGTTGGCGGACTTAGGCCTCACGATGCAGGATGAGGTGATTTGCGGCATCATCCTGTTCGGACTCACATCCGATTACGAGTCATTCATTACTGGATTGGATGGCGGCATGCTCATCAACGACAAAAAGACGATGACGAGTCTAACCTCAAACACCTTGAAGCGACGAATAATTGATACGGAGCGCGCGAAGCGGGCGATCAACAACGAAGGCGGAACCGGAAATGTGTTCAAAGCATCAGTGAATCACAGAGGGGCCAAACCAAACAAATATGGACCAAAAAGTGGTGCAAAAAAGAGTGAATTCCAGTTCAAATGTTTCCAGTGTCACAACACCGGTCACATGCGTCGCGATTGTCCAGAACGATCGAAGGGCGCCGATGCAAAGTGCTCGAAATCGAATAAAGCCTTTCTCGCAGTGACATCGAAGTCAGTGGCACTTCCTGCAATGGCGGCCAGTGACGTGGATCACTCGGATGGCGTGTGGTACGTCGACAGTGGTGCAAGTCAACACATGACGGGGAATCGAAGTTTATTCAAGAATTTCACAGAGAATGCAGCATACACAGATATTTCGACGGCTGATAATACGCATTTGAAAGTGCTTGGTACTGGATCGGTTGATCTACGTGTTAAAGACCAAACAATAAATGCGAATAATGTTCTGCTTGTATCCGGCCTATCGACGAATTTGCTGTCAGTTCATCGGATGGTGAAATCCGGTAACAGAGTGGAATTCAGTGAATACGGTTGTGTCGTGCGTGATAGAAAGGACGGCGGTGTAATCGTATGTGTGAAACCAAGCAACGGTACATACAAGCTGCAAAGCAATGCTGTCGCGTTGAAAGCGGCCACACACAGTAGTGCTGACTTGATGACATGGCATCGTCGACTCGGACATTTGGCATACGGTAATTTAATCAAGCTGAAGAACTTAGTAGATGGAATCCACATCAATGGAGAAATAAGTGACCTATCTAAGTGCGTGTCGTGCTTGAAGGGAAAGCAGAGCCGTGAACCATTTCAGTACTCAGACACTGTAATCAAATCGAAGCGCGTGTTGGAGTTAGTGCACACGGATGTCTGCGGTCCGATGGAAAATCCTTCAGTTGGTGGTGCATTGTATTTCGTGACATTTGTCGATGATTTCTCGCGGAAAGTGTTTGTCTACTTTGCCAAAAAGAAGAGTGACATTCAGCAGCTGTTCGCGGAATGGAAGGCGATGGTTGAGACACAGACCGAAACCAGGTTGCAGGTGATTCGTTCAGACAATGGCAAAGAGTATTTTGGTCAGTTTGATCGTATATGCAAGGAGAGTGGTGTCATTCATCAAACAAGCTGCTCGTACACGCCACAACAAAATGGTGTTGCCGAGAGAATGAATAGAACATTGGTTGAACGGGCCAAATGCATGTTGTACGATGCCGATTTGGAAAAACCTATGTGGGCCGAGGCGGTCAGTTGGGCTGCATATGTAACGAATCGTACGGTCAATCGGACCTTGGGGCAGCAAGTGCCTGAAGAGATCTGGACCGGACGGAAAGTGAACATTTCCGATGTACACATTTTCGGCACCGAGGTGATGGTGCATGTACCCAAGGAAAAGCGTCGCAAGTGGGACCCGAAGTCAAAATCGATGTTATTTGTTGGAATCGCGGCGAATCAAAAGGGCTGGCGATGTTTCAACAAAGAAACGAACGATGTCTGCATCAGCCGTGATGTCAAATTCATGGATCCGCCTGGAGTCAAGGAAAATCGGTCTATTCAATTAATTGATACCCCGAATGATATCGTTCTAGCGGAGGAATTCAAAACCGAACCTCCCACCGAGAGCAATGATAAAAAACCAAAGTTGACAGGCGATTCGGAGAATTCGATTCAGTTGGGGAATTCGACAGAGGCGAATGAATCCGATGAACACACGGCAGATGACACGAAAGGTTCAACGATTTCGGGAAGATCTGAGGATTTCGAGGATGCAAACATGACCTACATCGACGATCCAAATGATGAGGATTTTGTTCCGACCTCATCCGATTCATCACCAATTCAAGAACGTCAGAAGTCGGAGCGGCTTGCCAAGAAAGCCGCTAAAACTTTGCTGGCATCGGCATATATCGCTGAAGCGGTTGAACCCGAAACCGTGCGCGATGCGATGGAATCCGGCAACAGGCAGCACTGGATTGCTGCATTGAACGAGGAAATGGAGGCTCATGCTGAAAACGGAACTTGGAGCATGGTCAGGTTGCCACCCGGTCGCAAAACAATCAAGACCAAATGGGTGTTCAAAGCCAAAGTCGGAGCTGATGGACGTGTGGCTCGTTACAAGGCCAGACTTGTGGCGAAAGGTTGCTCCCAGAAATATGGGATCGACTACGTACAGACTTTCTCGCCAGTGGTGAGATATCAATCTATACGAATTTTGATTGCGTTTGCTGCCAGACATCGGATGGGAATCCATCAAATGGATGCGGTGACTGCATTTCTGCAAGGAGACTTGGACGAGGAGATCTACACAGAACAACCGGAGCGATATGATGATGGCACAGGGCTTGTGTGCAAATTGAAGCGGGCCATGTATGGTCTCAAACAAGCCGGAAGACAGTGGAATCGTAAGCTGGATCGGGCCTTGATCGGATTTGGGTTGGCAAAGTCGAAACTCGATCCGTGCATCTACATGTCATCTAAGGAGAATGTGATTGTGGCCATTTACGTTGATGATGTTTTGATCTTTTGGAGGGATCAACATACCCTAGAGATGATCAAGTCTCAGCTGTGTGCCGCATTCAAGATGAAGGACCTTGGACGAGCAGAGCAATGCGTAGGGCTGAAGATCGAATACGGCGCTGACGGTATAGCTATTCACCAAATCAACTATATCGAGAAGGTACTTGACCGATTCGGGATGACAAATTGCAAGGCTGCACCAACGCTTAGCGACCCGAGTCAAAAGCTGTCAATCACGATGGCGAATTCGAGCGAAAGGATGCCAAGCATTCCATACCAGGAAGCTGTGGGCAGTTTGCTGTATCTGGTCCAGGGGACGAGACCAGATATCGCCTTCGCTGTGAACGATGTGAGCAGATTCAACTTAAATTACGGCGAGGCTCACTGGACTGCTGTGAAGAGAATCATGCGATACTTGCGTGGAACGACGGATCTTCGCATTCTATACCGCTATGGAGGAAGTCAATTGCTAGGCTTCTCGGATTCGGACTGGGCGTCGGACATTGACCAAAGACGTTCATGCACCGGATACGTATTCACGATGAGCGATGGTGCTGTGTCTTGGAGCAGCTCGCGGCAACATACGATTGCTTTATCATCCACTGAGGCGGAGTACATGGCGCTCTCGGAGGCAACTAAAGAGGCAATCTGGTTGCGTCAATTCGTTGACTCGCTCAAGGATATTCATAAGCCAGTCGAGATCAAGTGCGACAACCAGGGTGCCATATCGTTAGCGATGGAGGACATGTTTCGCAAGAGGACGAAACATATTGATATCCGCCATCACCACGTTCGGGACAGGATCGGCGATGGTACAATCAACATCAACTTCGTCGCATCAGAGGCCAACGCAGCGGACTCGCTAACGAAAGCTGTTTCGCGGATCATCATGCAGCGAGGACTGAATGCTATGGGCATTGGCCCAAAGTGATTTTTTGTTAATTTCCATTTATTATCGGAGTAGAGTTTCTTAAATAAATCACTTGACCCAATGAGTTGGGGTGTTGTAAAATAGTCTTATTATGTATGCCCATCTGGCAACATTCGCTGTATTGGAGCTGTCAAATAAAGAAGAGCGATTGTCTCTGGTCTAAAACCGCCCGATGCAATTGGCGCGTTGTCTGTCTGGAAAAGTTTGTTTCATTTTCATCACTAATTATCGGCTCTGGCGCAACACGCAGCGCGCTTAAATTTTTCTCAAACCTTTATCTAACAGTCAACTTTTTCTCAACCTTTATCTAACAAAACTAAAATCCGTTTTTCCAAAAATAAAAATCTTGTGGTTTTTTCTAAATGTATTTATCAAAAGTTGCTTACTTCGTTGTACTAATTAACCCACTAAAAATGCCCGTGCAGTAAAAACATACTGTATATTAGTCATAGTTGGTTTAGGTAATATCTAGCTATTTCATAATGAGTTTGGGAACGGTTCTTTTTCTATTTTCCTAAAAATATTTGTTACTTAAAATACGGTATTTTTATTTTTTCTCTAGCACTTCAAATGACTTCAAAATTATTCTTTAAAGATTCGTAAAAATGACCCTGCGCTTTTTTTTCCTTGAAAGTCGTTTGCGTGGCGTGACGTCATCTCACACCATTCTTTCGCCCGCCTCGCTGGCGAAGGACGCATCGCCCTCTTAAAATCATTTCGTTAGGAAATATTATCAAAATGTCATCACGAAGTACGCACTGTAAATACTTGTTGCTTGGTGTACGAATACATCCAGTTCACCAAATTAAATCAAAAACATGCGATTCCAAAATCCTTCCCCGTCTCATGGCTGGAGTTGTCTTTGATACTGTTTGCTCCAAATATAGATTCCACCAGCGATCCATTTAAAGTTTTACAGTGGGCTACTTCGTAGCCCTCCGAGGCGGTGATTCGAATGTAAAGTTCTTTCATGCCATAATCGACTATCGGCTTTTTCTATTGTTTGTTTGGAGATAATGTTACGAGCACTACTATCCATATTTTCTGAACAGTATTCTAAGAACAGCTTGTCATCTAAATTATTTGTTGCAGTTTTAAAGCTAAGATACAATAAGTGGATCGAAAGTTCAATGGCCATTGTAGTATTTACTTAACTGTGTTTCTATATTTCTTTTTCTGTATTCTTCCATTACAGACTTAATGAAACTGCCATCTGTCGATACAGATGGCAGTTTGCTATCATGCGATTGCATGAATTGCAGCTGTTGGTGTTCTCCTATTTCTTTTATCTTCATAAACTTTACATCTGAGCCCACGCATGATAATTTAGCCCTACACCAGTAGCACTTTACTGACGTAGGAGCTGGGTCTTCATTTCTACGATGCACCCATGACAAAAACGCTATAGTATGTTTGCAACCCTCAGCACTCGCGGCGCAATCGTGACACTGAAAATTTTTAATGGTGGATTCCTTTTCATCGTATATTAGCGTCACATGGTACGGTCTTTCGCACCTAGTGTCAGGAGTAATACAGGCTTTATGTGTGCATATATTAGCTTCCCGCTTTACTTGAACGTATCCTATAGGATCGTATCCTATAGGAACGTATCTCCATACGAATCTCGGGCTGCTCTGTAAATGAAATTATTATGATATTGATGTGAAATATTGAACCATATTTTTTTTAAACATAAAACACATTTTCACTGCTTCTATTCGAAAAGAAGTAATTTTTACCCCGCGTGGCGGGAGCAAAGTTGCATTTTGCTCCCTACTGTTTTTGTCATAGTTATGATCATGATATTATGATGGTATATGGTGATGACATGATGATTGTATGATGATCGTATGTTTTCCCTGTTAAATAAATAAATAAATAAATCAATCAATTTAAATTTCTCCACGTCGTATATTTGCCACGATCGCTCATTATAGAGGTCGTAAATTGCTCTCCAGAGTAAATGTAAAATCCCTTTTGCTTTTAAAACTGAACGATATCACCATACCATTGTCGCAAAAAATGAAGGATCTTGGTCTAATTATCGATGAACATTTCTCCTGGCAACCACACGTGTACGAGGTAAGTCGTAAAATATTTGCTAGCTTTCACCCTCTGCAAACAGAAGATTTCTTCCAATAGACACAAAAAAATCTCTTGCACAGTCTCTCCTCTCACCTTGCCTTGACTATGCAGATGTGGCTTATCTCGATTTATCAGAGGAACTGCTCAACAAACTTGAACGTTTGCAAAATGTATGCATACGATTCATCTTCGGTCTACGTAAGTATGCTCACATGTCGGAATATAGGGCACAGTTAAAGTGGTTGCCAGTATGCCAAAGAAGAAATGTTCACATACTTGCTCTCCTATATCGTGTACCTACTCTCCCAATTAACACCATCCTATCTCCACGAGCTTTTTGAACCACTAAGTTCCCACGGTCTCGTAGTTCGGTCAGCCTCTGACAGCTTACTAAAAATTCCGAGTCATAATAGCGATTTATATTCCTATTCTTTCTGTGTCCATGGTGCAAGACTCTGGAACGATCTCCCAGCAAACATACGAAACTCGCCTACTTTACGTTTAAGACTCACCTTAAGGATTACTACCTTTCTAAGAAGTAACCAATTCTTCCCTTTCTCTTCTCTTCCTTTCCCAATTTCCTCTCCTCGGGCATTATTAGTTTTAAATTATTCCAGTTGTCTGTATGTTATGCAGACGGTCTGTATATTATGTAATAATCTTTATTTTCACAATGCGCGCATGTACCACTGTGTTTAGGTTAGTTGTAAGACATTGCAAACAGCAATAGAATCTTCCTATTGCAAAAAAGAGCATTGTGGAGCATGTATTAGGTAACACCCAGGACCTCATGCAGAACATACTTCAGTAAGGCAAAGATAATGACCATGTATTCGGCGTTCATATACCAGTGCTTAATGTATGCCAGACAGCACCTAACAGAAACCGCAACTAGAGCGGACATTCACTCTCACCATACACGCGGTAATTCCCTTTTATGCGTGCCCCGAAAAAGACTGGCAAAAGTACAGAAGAGCTACTTATATCCTTAGCATTAAATTCTACAATTTACTCCCTACCACTATCAAACAACTGGAGGACAAACAATTTAAAAAAACATTAAGGAGACGCTGATAGGCCACCCTTTCTATAATCTGACCGAATTCGAGGGCTATGACTTTGCAAATACTGTACCAATTTGAATGATAATTATATACGTACTTTTAGTATTTAAATGGGAGATTTAGCTTTAGTTTGATTATTTAACAATTTACTTACTACTTTGGATGTTACTGTGTACAGTTTTTAGTACGTACCTATATATTCGATTTATTGACTATTTCAATTGTTAGGCTTCTGCTTTGATTATTCAACTTTTTAACTGTCTATTTTAATTATTGTGTGTTTAGTAGGTAGCTATAAGAATTATTGACTATTTTATTAAATAAGCCTTTAATTTGTTTTGTAATACGATTCTACGACGAATAACTTTTAGTAGGTTCCAAATTTTCTTAGATACTATATATATTTTTTAAATAATATATGTATGTTAAGTAAAGATTAAAATAGTAATGAGACTTACTACTTAAAACACAAATATTTTGACACGTCCAAGAACGGTTTTTAGCCGCCAATTGGACATGGCGTAAATGTAATGTAATGTAATTGCCATGTGGCAATAAGCTCGACTTTTTGTATAACAATTACGTGCAAATAAAGAGTTTATTATTATTATATACACATATTATTATTATATACAAATATACAAATATGGTTCTTCATATCCGATAATAAAATAAGAGAATATTTATTTATTTATTTATATAAGTAATGTAAATATAAAATAGGAGTAAACAATTTCAGCGTAGGAATTATGCACAAAAATACTCACAAAATTTATTCAAAAGCATCAATCATGAATCAAAGACCCTGTAAATATTAAATGTTCACTGGGGATCGGATAGCCAACCGGTCGTTTCAAGCGCGGCTGTCATTAGATCAACAACCACCCCAGCTACATAAGAAACCATGTCGTTTCCAGTCCCCTGATTATTTGACGAAGTGCACAGTCGAATGGCTGACGCCGCACGATGCGCAAACCGCCCAGCTGCGCCCAAAGAACATGACCCGGGGGAAACTGACCCACCTGCATACTCAATTGCATGGGGAACAAGAATCCTTACCAGGCCCGAACTTCTACGAGGAGGCTACCTGATGGGTGTTGAACTGTGAGTTGAGCATACCAAAAACGAGGCGGGTATTAATGGCCTAACTGCGCGAGAAGCATTAGCAGCCTAAGGGTTGAACCGTCAGTTAGGGTCGCCCAGACCAATTAACCCAGAGACAGCTCGAGATTTCCTCTCATCGGCTGAAAGCAGTGGCGGCGCTAGACCACACTTGGACGTCGGCGAAATTAGGTTCGCGAGGCTTTTTTATTTCCCAGTCAAAAAGAAAACATTACATTACATGAGCCTAATTATAGTGAAACTAATGTATAAGTAAACGAGTTTTATTGCTAATCAAATGATGTTAAAAATTACACAAATAGAAATTAAAATAGACAAACTTTTCGGCGTTTGGCCTCACTGAACTTTTTCAGGATTATGTTATAACTAATACTAGCCGCTATTTCAGCTTCAATTGATAGAATTGATAACGCAGATAGCCTCTCTTGGGTCATCGTGCTTCTCAAGTAGGTCTTAATCAATTTTAACTTTGAGAAGCTTCTCTCAGCGGAAGCTGTAGGTACTGACGGGAACTGTGAGCATGATTCTAATTGCTTTGTAAACATTTGGATATATTTCTTCCAAATTATTTTCTAAAATGTACTGAATGAGTTGTTTAGCGTCGTTGACAGAGTCAAGTGAATTTGCTTTTAAAAGCTGTAGCTCTTCATATAGCTCGAAAGGCTGTATGTCACTGTTTTCGCCGTCGCCTTCCCGCAGTATTGTACCTAAACCATTACAATGCTTGAGAAGGTCCTCCTTTAATATCGATTTCAAATAACTGATATCATAAATAAAATCAAATTGTTCAAAATATTCATTGAGCGCTTTAAATCGACATTCGGTGACGACTATAATAGCACCTATCATTGTTTTCTCGCGCGCGAACTTTCATAGTGTTGCCAGATTACTCTGGATAATACCCCTAAAGTACTACTCACTCACTTCACTCACGCAAGTATATGAAAATAAATAAGAATAAATAATTAAAATTTAAATAATTTGTAAAACTTTTGCGAGGTCCCCTCAGGTGCGAGGCCGTCGGCGGTCGCCGACGTCGCCGACGCCTAGCGACGCCACTGGCTGAAAGCAATATAAAAATAACCCCAGAGGCAAAGAGAAGATTCTTTGGAGCTTCAAAAGTTAAAACTTTAACTAAGGTTGGCTAAACGCGTCAGAATTTAACTGCTGCGTTATTGCAAGTGCCCAGCAGTAAATTTATTACAGTAATTATAGTATAGCATTGCAATGTCGTTACATTTAGGTGCTTGTTTTCATAGGAAGCCGCCTCAATGACAGTCCAAGATTTATAGATATATTAGATAACAAAATATTGGCGGATGTTTTCTCCATGGAACTGTTCACTGATAGCCTTGGAGACGCCTTGAAATAGATGTCAAGGCGATTTCTAGAATTATATATGATGGGCCCGATTTCGGTCGGTGAATTCCATGGCGGCTCCGTTTGTATTTTATTTATTTCATCTGATTATAAGATACACTGTTTATAGGATTTCTACACTGTACCTACAGTTAATGTGCAATGGTGAATTGGATAAGTCTGTGAGGCTCCTGAACAATATTTGAAATAAACAAAATTTTAACCCGTTGAGTATGAGTCAACCAATTCTGGTCGCGAAACAATTATCCGTTGAGTACGAGTCGACCAAATCTGGTCGCGCGTTTTTTTCACTTCTTTGACGTTCTCATATTTATTCATAATTATCTAATTGTTTTACAAAATGATATTTCAATATTATATATTCGAAATTTCAATGCAATCATTTTGCAGTTGTTCTTTTTATGATTGGTGTACCTAGTAGTTTCGTAGTTATAGTACTTTAAGGTCGATGTCGCCGAAAATCCTGCAAAAGAGACAGATGCATCCATGAAAATACCCATTTACTCCAAGGGTTAATTAGAAATAAATAAAATACAAACGGAGCTGCCATGGAATTCACCGACCAAAAATCGGGCCCATCATATATAATTATTACACTTCTGGGAGGCGAAGGGTGGATTCCGGACTAACGACCGGCGGTGGTAGGTTTTGGACAGCTGTCTTGCCAAATGTGAGCGTTCACCTTACCACCCATTCACTCCCCCTTAGAAGCCATAGAATTTGAGATGAAGAAATCGCGGTTTTAGATAATTTTTCTAGAAAGGAGTTGATTATTTTCCTGGAGAGACCAAGATCTTTAAAAAGGTGAAACAAATATTTAGCTGGCAGGCCACGAGCGCCTACTTCCACCGCGTGAAGGTGAACAGTGAAGCCGTTCCGGGTGACGGCGTTTGCGAGGTCAAATTTATTTTATAGATTGATCCGACGATTGATATTTTATTTTATAGATTGATCCGAATGATTGCGCTGGCGGCGCAGAAGTTCCTGTCGGACGTGGCGAACGACGCGCTGCAACATTGCAAGACGCGGTCCTCCAACGTGGCGTCGAGCCACGGCCCCGCAAAGCACCCCAAGGGCGGCTCCAAGGAAAAACGGTACACTATGACGATGGAGGATTTGGCGCCAGCCTTGCAGGAATACGGAATCACCGCCCGCAAACCTCATTACTTCGTCTAGAAAGATGTATTTATTTATTAGAATAATGCGACACACATCCAGGTGTCTATTAGGAATGTCGTTTGTCTCGAAAGATAACGCTTAAAAGGATTATTTCTGATGGATACCCGGTCATATATCCCTATTTACAAATTCACTTAAATGTACGAGTCTTTCAAAAAGTTTTTTTCTCACCTGATAAATAGAAAACTTTTTTATCCAGACCCATACAACAGACATCAAATAATATTTGGTCCTTATGCATGAAATTGCCGTTCTATGTAAATTATTATAAACTAGCTGCGCCCCGCGGTTTCACCCGCATGGTGATGGTAAATTGAGATAATGATGATAGAGATATATCTTTATAAATTATAGCCTATGTGCTATACTGATGTGTAAGCTATATTAATGTAAAGTTTCATCAAAATCCATTCGGTAGTTTTTGCGTGACAGAGTAACAAACATCCATACATACATTCTTACAAACTTTCGCGTTTATAATAGCAGTAGGATAAAATCAAATCAAATACAAACGGAGCTGCAATGGAATTCACCGACCGAAGTCGGGCCCATCATATAGTGTTATTACACTTCTGGGGGGTGAGCAGTGGATTCCGGACTAACGAGCGGCTGTGGTAGGTTTAGGACAGCTGTCTTGCCACATGTGAGCGTCACCTTACCACCCCATTCACTCCCCCTTCGAAGCCATAGAATTTGAGATGTGCAAATTGCGGTTTTAGATATTTTTTCTAGGAAACAGTTGATTATTTTTCTGGAAAGGCCAAGATCTTTAAAAAGGTGAAATAGTGATTTAGCTGGCAGGCCACGAGCGCCAACTTCCACCGCGTGAAGGTGAACAGTGAAGCCGTTCCGGGTGACGGCATTTGCGAGATCATGGTACTTATTTAATTTGTACTCGTGGTCTTTTGGGATATTTGATTCCCATGAAACAGTTAATTCTACAAGAAGGGGCCATCTTCCGATGGCTCTCATTCATTATATCTCTTCATTATATTATACTTAGAGGTACGAAATTTTCGCAAATAAAAACAGAAATTTCATTAAAAAAAAAATAAAATATCAAAATTTCCCTAAAATTCGCATATACTGCATATAAAACAACTTTATAATAGAACTACAATTTATATTTATTATTCGTTAAAATCTAACATTATTGTATGTACTTCCAATATTTGACTATTTAGAATCGTTTTGTCGCTAACGGCGATATTATATTAAATAAAGAAGCGTTTTGCTTCTATGTTCAATATACAACAAATAGAGTTGTCAACTACAACCGGCGAACCCGTCACCTCAGGAAGTTTTAACGATTAGTCGTTCTACCCCCGCGAGGTGAACGCCGAAGACTTGGACAAAAACAGTCCACCGTCAAGCTCCGCCACATGCCCGTAAGAGGCCAACGCCTTCACGGCGAGATAACTAGGTGGGTTACCCAGCGGGCTCTTACTTCCAATTGTGACCAGATTACTCCGGTCTCTCGATTGGTTACGAGTTCGAGGTCGCATGCGCGGTCCTCTCCCTTACGAAGCGGTGAGACGGTGTGCTCCGAATCTATCGCGGACCACGGCATCCTTTTCCCGGCTGTTCACACAGGATCGGGTAGCCGATGGTCGTTTCAAGAGCAGTAGCAGACCTTAGATCAGGACTTCCCAACCGGTGGGGCGTGCCTTCCCGGGGGGCGTAGAGAGATCTTAGGGGGGGGCATGAAGTGTTCGGATACTTCAAAAGGTAGATGATTGTAAAACAATGCAAGCGAATTATGTTTTTAAAAAATCTTTCCTAAAAACGCTTGACAAAAAGCCGCAAATTGCGGCCACTTGACGAACAAAAGAAGATAACACGAAGAGCCGAAATGAAAAATTCAGAGTTTGGATTCTGTGAATCTTGATCGAAAAATAACTCGCTAAGTGGTATCTGTCTCTGTTTATTGAACGAGCAAAAGAGAGATGCCATTTTTAACATTACAGAAATCAAAGAGTAAAACTATACTTTTCTTGCATTGAATGTCTCAATACCTATGGTTAAAATGTCAATTAGACAAATTGCAATGGGCATGACATTAATAGCAGCCGAAAAAGCTAAAACGAACCTGATATCGACCAACTGGTTCAAAAAATGCAGGCGCAAACATCCCATTAATAAATAATAAATCGTGTGAAATAAATATCGTAAAAATAATTTGTGTTTTTATCGAAGCAATGAAGAAAAATATAGGGGGGATGAATTTTTTTTTATAATCCGGGGGGGCACCATGCAAAAAATGTTGAAAAACCCTGCCTTAGATGGTCAAACGGTGCGGAGAATCCCCGGAGGTCAGCCATTAAGATTGTGACATGGAATGCTCAAGTTGTTCTGCGCCGCAACATCACGGGCCCAAGTGGGCATAATGAACGCCGACCTCCAATAGGATATGGGTTTTTCAGAATAAGATATAATCAATGCTTGCACACATTTGAATATCCTAACAATAACAAACAGAAAGACATAACTGATTTGGAAACTTGAATTTGCAAATCAAGCCAAAGTTATCAAGTTCAAAGTTTTAAACACGGAAATTACATAGGTAAGGACCTGATGATGAAAATATTGATAGACCACGAATTTTACTAATATAAGTTACCATAAGAACAATGTTATTGAGGATTTAATACAATAATAAACAGATCAATATTATGTATAATAATTTAGGTGCATATTAATGTTTCAAAATTGTGAATAAAATACGAGATATAAAAAAATTTGTTTCATTCAATCATTCAACTGTACAGGTGAGTTTTTAATTAGTGACATCCTTGAAGTGGGCAAATCAGTATGATCAAATAAGCAACTTCCGAGAAAAAAACATTTTTTTTTTGGTAAATTTGAAAAACGTGACTGATAAATAAAAGTTTCACAGGCGTTGAGCGCGCTGCGCCATCTAGCAGTCGGTAAAGAATCTCAAATAAACAATATTCACCATATTTTACCTACCGCTAGATGGTGCAACGCGCTCAACTCTTTATACTGTTTTTCAAAACATTATTGTTTAAAAAAAAATGTTTTGTGTTTTTTCCCATTTTTTTTATTTCCCTAAAGAATGATCTAGTATAATAACCTGGGGTGGCGAGATATGCGAGATACAAAAATGATCATTTCATTCTTAGAAGTAAATGCACTGGTATTTGTGGGAAGTATTTTAGTGTTCGTCTCGAGGACATTGGAGACTCAGTTCCCAAAATGTGAGGTGGACAGAATCGCAGACAATTCTTCATAAAAATATATTTGTCTCTTTCAGTGGATTTTTGGCCTATCGCTTTACATAATTTTCATTGAAAGCCACCCAAAAATGAGAGAGATACCAATATATTACGACGCAACTTCCTCTCCCTTAACGCAGCCTTAAGAGTTCCCGAAACGATCATTTGCGATTGTCAAATGATAAGCAAATGAAGCTCCAATTGAAGGTGTATCATTTCCCAACGCATCAATCAATTGCTGAAAAGTGTTGGAAAAAGTCTCGTCACTCATAAATATCATGATTTCAAATTCAGATGCAACATTTCTTGCAATAATGTTGTGGTTTGTATTAAGACAAAAAGAACATAATCAGATGTTGGTCCAAGGAATGGTACACACTAAGGTATTGTTTTACTCATGAACATTTGCAAAGAACTCTACAAGAAACTTTATGAGCTTTAATAATGGCTATGATCGCAATTTTTAGGTTCAATTTTTTAATTTATTTATTTTCAAATTTTGTTTATTATACCGCAAACCGCTAAAGGTATTAAATAATGACTCGCAACAGAGTTAGAGGCATTATTCCCGAGATACTAAAAAAAAAATGTATTCTATTCCAGCAGTATTAATAATAACAGCTTCATTATTATTATTATTATCTATTCAACAGGCAGACAGCTGATGCGCATGAGTCCGTGCTTGCATTACAATTTCTGTGGAATAAGTCCAGTTTATTTTTAAAGTCATTGACACTTTTGGCATTGATCACTTCACTTGGGAGAGCATTCCATTCGTTTACCACTCTACTGCTGAGGAAATGTTTCTTGGAATTTGAATGGAATGATTCACGCTGGAGTTTCAGATGATGACCACGCAGATGTGTGTTAGTGCTCATGGTGTAGATAGTCTGCAACCCAGGAACGTCATACGATGCCCTGCAATGCTCCAGAGTGGTCAAACCGAGAGCCGACAATCTTTTCTCGTATGTTAGATGCTTCAAGTTAAAGGGCAATTTAGTCGCTCTCGCTTCTCTAGAAGATCGATATCCTTCCTAAAGTATGGATTCCAGATCTGATAGGCGTGTTCCAAAATGGGTCTTACAAATGACTTATAGATTTTGATCCGCTCATCGGCATCGCTCCCCTTGTCGTGATAGTCTACCTGATGCTGAACACCTAAAGGTGATAAACGACCCAAGGCACCCACTGCACGGACGACAACTACACCACAATTGCCTTACATCGCGAAAGTCATTCTTGAGCCGCACATAACCGCTCCAAGGCTATCAATCATCGAATCGCATCACCCAATAGAGGGCTTCACTTGGCGAAGACGTAAACTAGAGCTGTCAACTACAACAAGCGACCCCGTCACCTCAGAAAGTTTTAACGATATTGATCATTTTGTCTCCCGTGAGGTGAGCGCAGAAGACTTGGGACGAAAAACAATCCACAGTCTAGCTACGCCACCTGCCTGTCATAGGTAAACGCCTTACGGCGAGGCACCGGGAAAGGGGCCCAGCGGGCAGTCTCGCCCCTTGAAATAATTGAAACGCCAGATCCCGTATCTAGCTCGAAAGGTATCACGACTTGATTGACCTTAAGATTAATGATTATTGGTTCAATGTGATTCACTTTTACATTTTTTATTCTAAACAATGAAGTATGTTTCTTTCGACAAACGACTGCTAAATGACGTTTCTTTTGGCATACTTTGCACTTATAGTCCTTATATTTGCAGGTCTTGAAATTGTGTCCGCTGTATCCGCATGCGAAGCACTTGTTTGTTGACCGCTCGCTCGCCTCCTTGACGATATGCTGTCTCGTTGCTGACTTTGCTCTCTCCTCCGTGAAGATGGGCCGCTCCTTTGTCTGCTTGGCTACGTGTCGGTCGTCTTTCTTGTAAACTTTCATTTTGTAGACTGCTGTAGGGCCGGTGTCCCTTTCATTCATGCTCCCTTATTTATTTAGAGGGACATCGAGGAGTTGTTGCAATGTTTTATCCTCGTTCTGCTCGCATAGCCGGTCCAGAATTGGTCCCTTTCGAGAGCCCGTGACAAATTTGTCTTTAACGTTCTCGTCCAGCAGGTTCCCGGAACTACAATTCATAGCCGCCTGTTTTATTTTAACGAACCATTCGTTAACTGATTGTCCAGCGCCTTGCCGGAGATCATAAAACTGGCACCTTTGCCTGTACACGGAAATCCTTTTAGTGAACTGTTTATTAACCCATTTTCGACCGCGCTGCAAAAATTGCTGATTTTTTAAAAATAAACTATATTTCTAGGGTAATTAGGGTACCCTGATTCCAAATCCACCATTAAAAAAAACTACCCCCACCCATTTTACCGTTATGTCAAAAAAACAAATGTTCGATTAATCGAACGTTGGCGCTTATCCCATACCATAAAATCCCATACAAATGCGAAATGTCAAATTTTACTGTCAAGTGACCGCGTCTCTTCCATTTCTATTGTGTTTTCAACAGGAATAAACGCGTTTTGTGCGTGCTTATCATATTTTTACATTTGGGTAGTTTCTAATCATTTCTATCGCAAAATAAGTGGTCAGTATTTAGTAAAATATTGATTCATACGATGTGTTTTTGCGAGTGTTATGTTATTGAGTGAATATGTATTGTTATTTGATTCTAGAATTGCAAAATGCCACGTTTGAAGAAATTAACAATGAAGGAGATTCAAGATATTATAGAGTTGGAGCGATGATGAAAATCCTGTTCAATCTGTCAATATACTCCCACCGGAGGTAGACGAACAATCGGATGAAGAATTAATCGACGACAATTTCATCGCAATTAATTCGGATCGAAGTGCTTTGACTGAGGTTGCCGGCTATGTGGAAATTGAGACTGAGCGAAATATTCTTGAGGATATTGGTTTTGAAGAGATTGTAGAATCTGAACCGGAGGCTGGGCCGTCAACTTCTAAATCAACTGCTAAATCGACTGTCCCACCTCGTAAAAAACCGAAAGTCAGTTGCAAACCATTGAGTTCATTTGGAACTCCAAAATGGTCCAGGAATAGAGGAAAGAAGCAATTACATTATGATATATCGCCTAATGCCGCTCCGTTGTCCGATATGCAAAAAGAGGTGTGTGAAAAACTTAAAGATCTTTCGCCAATTCAAATATTTTCAAAGTTTTATGACGGGGAGGTGTTGGATCATATTATAACTGAGACCAACCGATTTGCAGCCCAGAAGAACACGGATTTTCATTTAGACTTGGTTTTATTGAAGAGATTCTTGGGGATTTTAATGCTGTCGGGTTTAACACTTTGCCTTCTGTTGAGGATTATTGGTCTTCGAAGCTGTCAATGGGAATTCCAATGGTAAAGCAAGCAATGTCGAGAGCTACGTTCACGCACATCAAGAGATACATTCATTTTGCCAATAATGACGAATTAGATACTAACGATAAGATGGCCAAGGTACTATAATTTTCATTATATTATTGTGATTGACGTTTCCTAATTTGTATTTCATTGATTTTAGCTTCGTCCATTCTTCAATATTATAAACAGAAAGTTTATGCAGTTTGGCATTTGGGCGGAGTTTTTGTCCATAGACGAGCAGATGGTGGCCTATTTCGGCCGCCATAGTTGCAAAATGTTTATTCTAGGAAAACCGATTCGTTTTGGATATAAACTTTGGTGCCTCTGTTCGTCAACCGGATATTTGTTCTTTTTCATCCCTTACTGTGGAAAATCCGATGAATACAAAACAGAGGTTGGTCTTGGAGCTGATGTCGTTCTCCGTTTACTTAGTAATGTCGAGGCCCCCATGCGTCACGTGGTATTTTTCGACAACTTCTTCACTTCCTATCATCGTATGTGCTTGCTATCAGAAAAGGGATTCTGTGCCACTGGAACTGTTCGCTGTAATCGTGTATCTGGCGGTGCTACTAATATGAAAACCGGAAAAGATTTGCCTCGCGGCGAACATGATTATATGTACGACTCTAACAACCAGATCACTCTTTGTCGCTGGCAAGATAATAAGGAGGTAACAATTGCTACAAATTATGATCAGATTCTGCCACTCCACTCTGTTCGGCGTTGGAAAAAAGCAACTAAGGCTTCTAAGAAAGGGCCAAAAGAAGAAGGTAAATTTGTCAACGTGGATCAGCCAGCTGTGCTTCGCCACTATAACAAAGGGATGGGCGGCATTGATCTTCACGACAAAGCCATTCAAAATTATCGAGTCAACATCCGTGGAAAGAAATGGTACTGGCCACTTTGGATAAACACCCTGAATTCTTCTGTTGTGAATGCTTGGAAACTGCATTATATGGTCGCGAAATATAAAAATGAGAAACCAATGAGCCAGAAACAATTCAAACTGTCCGTCACTGAGTCTCTTCTGTTGACCGATGATAAAGAAGGAATGTAAGTGGATGATGACCTGGAGTTCCAGAGACCGCGAAACTTACCAAACGTGGTTGGTGAACACCTCATCGTCCGTCAGCCGAAAGGGAAACATCGTCAATGCCAGTTGAAAGGCTGTGGCAAACCAACAATTTGGATGTGCGAGAAGCATATGCACTCGCATTGTTTCAAAGTTTTCCATGAAAAATAATTTTTTTATTTTCCTAAAAACTCTTTACTCTGTAAATCATCGAACATTCCAAAAAATCAATAAACCATTGTTTTTTACTGACACAATCTTGTCTATTCACTTATACTACGATATGTTTCATTTGTATGGAATTTTATGGTATGGGATAAGCACCAACGTTCGATTAATCGAACACTAACTTTGACTGTGCCATCCAGGTATTGCCAGGTGTTGATTTTTTGATTGAAAAAGATAGCTTTGTCCTTTGGCCATAAGATATTATTATTATTATTATTATTATTTAAAATTATATATTTTTAATATAATTTACAAGAAAGGTCTATCGGCAAGGTATTTTTCAACCTACCCCAAAATTACGGAGGTGGGTGGAGGGGGGGTGATGGATATTATTTTCGAATAGCCAAAAGATCATAGTAATATATGATACTAACTATATTGCCGATATTATTTACTTTCATAGTTAAAAAAAATATTGAAAATCGACAAATTTCATGTTCGATTAATCGAACACCGGTCGAAAATGGGTTAAGCAGCATACACAATTCCGCGTAGCTTTTCTTTGCAGGTGATATCGGATGACACAATTCTCTGACAACCGTGTATGTTTTCTGTCCTATCATCACACGAGCAAAACTGAGACTTTCCTGCTCTCTTCAACGAAATTTGCTTCGAAATATTGTTCTAGCCTTTCTACATATAAGTACTGACCAGTCGTCTTCTTCCAGTTTGAAATCCGCGAGCGTGCCTATGCACAGGTAGTGACCACCATGGTTTTCGAAATTTCGCGATTTCCGCCGAAATCCTTCCTGGATTCCTTGTTTTTGTCCTCTGCCATTTTTATCCTCGTCGCCAATTGTCATATGTCGCGGACCTTATACCACACGAGTAGACACGGAACAGAGACAAAGCTTCATACAACCGCGATTTGATAGGTACACTACTACAAGCTTGAGACGTGTGCGTGTATGTCAACCGGCGGCTTCGTACGTACGCGGAGAAACCGGTCTATATTGGCTTCGCCGGTTGACAAAGCTCAGGGCCCCCAGCCGCGGCGGACGTACGCATCTCACGTGTTGTTTATTTTTCTCCTTACGTTTGATTCAATAATGTTTTAACATAAACAAGTGTAAATATGGTTTACTGTAGCGTGTGTTTGAACGATTCTAGAATTATTAAAAACATATCATTTTTCAATTACCCCAAAGATTTCATTAGGTAAGTACAGTAAATAAATAGATTATAATTAATTATTACTTTCCTGTCAAGGAAAGTATTGTGGATGCACTTCTCCGACGATAGCGCCGAAACGTTTCATCCGATTGACCTGATGTCCAACTGATACCTGCATGAATTTGGCATGCAGGTATCAGTTGGTCATCATGGTATGAGATGAAAAGATTATGGTAGAAATCCATCCACCCTGGGTTGGACCCCGATGAGGGAACTCCTCAACAGTCATTAGCAGAGACCCAAAATGTTGTATACGCATTAAATTATGATAGCCCCTTCCAAGTTCTACCACGACATCGCTGATGTACCCTGGGTTGGCTCCCAATGAGGGAACTCCTCAACGGTCAACAGCAGAGACCCAAAATTTTGTATACGAGTTTCGATTTCGTTTTCAATAGTTTTCGATTTCGATTTCGGTTTCGTTTTAGATTTCGATTTCATCATCATCATAATCGGGGGGGGGGGGGGGGGGTTGAAGTTGCATAGCGCCATCAGAAGCTTGGCGCTAGGTTGGGGGGGTTAGTATAATGTATGAAATTAATATTCAGAATAATTAAGTTCCCGGCTAATTTCAGGAAAGTCTTGGGGTGACACAACCGTTTTTTTTATGTGGTGGAAAGATAGACCTATTAGTAATTAGGTATTAATGCATTAAAGGAACCTATTTTAAATAATTGATTTTGTAACATCACCCGACTATATTGACCACGCTGGCACAGGAGTAACGTGTCTACTCGTGTGACGCTGGTTCCGAATCTGTAATAATCTTTATTCGGTTTCAATAAATAAGCGAGATATAGGCATTCAAAAAAGGGTCAAACCCATACATTTCGGTAGGTTGTTAGTTATTTTTAATAATACATAAACACCTATTTGACGGTAGGTTAGATTAGTTTTTTAAGACAATCCTAAAAACAGAGTTTAAAAAAACTTTTTTTTTGGTTTGTTTTAACTTTAAACTAAATTTGGTTGTTAATTTGTTAAAGCTTTTTTCTTTCACATTTAGCATTACAATGATCGAAGCTACCTAGTAGTATTTCATTATTTTTTCGATTTTTGAGAAAGGTCCCTATACTGCAGTAATTCCATTAACATCGAAAGATAACTCAACCCGGCGGTGCAAAAATCGTTTTTGGTATATCCTAATTAGATAGTGTAACTAAAGGAGACTTTTTAAAATTGTGTATAATAAAAAGTTGACAAATGTTTAGTTTATTTAATTTTATTCTTCTGTGCCGACCCTAACAAAGTAGGTACCTAAAAATTTTGTACGCTTTGTATTTTACCCTGTGCTTATACGCCTTGAATAAGTGGATCTGAATAATTCTTCTTCTTCTTGTTAATTTATGGCAATCACCGATATTCGGTGCTTTTCTGCCAAGTCGTTTTCGGAGGGCATCTAAGTTAGTTTATTATATGTATAAGACGGCACAATACTGAAACAAGGGATACACTTATTTATAGAAATGTAGGTACATATAGCATAAAACATGGTTATTGGGGATGATACAAACAAGGAAAGGATGTGAAATATGCTATTACACTATACAGAAATATTATTAAGGGAAATAAATTGACATATTACTTTTATATTTTGGGAGTGTTAAGGGATAACGAGTGGAGAACACATATAGGGAGTTGGATGTTATACTTTATAAGGTCTGGGATAAAACTCGGATAATTATTGAGGATGGGACAGTGAAAGAATAGATAGTCCAGCGTGCAATCCCCGTGTCCACAATCGCATTGCGGAGACGCGAGAACAGCGATGGGGTGGAGCAATGTCCGATCCTCATGCGGCAGATTACCGAAATCTCTTTCCGAATAAATAGCTGGTGGTCGTACCATGGCTTCGAAGGGATTTCGCCCTGGATAAGTGAGAACCTCTTGCTCTTTGTGTTAGAGGAAGTGCGCCATCGCCGAGTCCAATGTTTAAAAAGTTTATTATCTATCGAGGGGAAGAAGTCGGAGACAGGCCGACGATAATCGACTTCGTAGCCGAAAGTGCGAGCCGAATTCGCCAGCTCGTCCACCGTCTCGTTTCTCCTAATCCCCGAATGACTAGGGATCCAGCAGAATATCACCCGGAAGTTGGCCGACACCAAGGCATCGTATTTGCGGCGAATTTCATTTTCGATGTGCTTTGGCGAGTTATTGAGAGAGGGGAAGCTGAGCTTCTGCAGGAGGCTCATTGCATCGGTGAATACCACTACGTTGACAAGGTGGGAGGAATCGATGTAATGATCTGAATAATTAATAACGCCTTGTCGATAGAGAGCACTTTTTATTCCTTTTGGTTCTCACATGACACTTTGTACATTATTTAATATTATTTTCTGGCCCAGTCTAAACTGTCCCACATTTCGGGCCCAGTGTAATCTGTCCAAGACACCACACAAACCAAACGTTATTTTAAGTAAAACAAAGAGGATGTTCCAAAGAAAAACAATTTTTAAAAATGAGAAGAAACTTGCAGAGTTCATAAATAATGTAAATGATGAAGATGATGATAGTTTTTATTGTTTTTCGAAGTTAAATAAATAAAAGTTATCTACTTCTATATTTATCGTATTTATTTACACCCATGAAGTCTCGTCACTATTTCTCAGTTACATTCATTGGCACCTCACGTGTACAGTGTCTGGCACCGCCAATCACTATAATTTTGCTGGTGACTCACTATACTCAAAGGTGCCAACGATTGTGCTTTTGGGTGTTGCCAACTATTTTGTGAATTCTGATATGAAAGAGTTTAGCAGGCCAAATCAGTTTAAATATTAGTTCTTCAATCCTTACAGAATCGAAAGCATCAATTCATCGGACATTTTCATAACTCATTCCAAAAATATTTTAGCTCAAAGACGAAAGCTCCCTTAAAGTGCCAATCGTTGTACTCTCTCACCTAATTAATTTTTAATTCCTTGCAGTAGTCAGGTTGCTAAGTTATTACGATGAAGTGTTGAAATGTTTCTACGAAACCACCAACTATGATAATGATGACAATCCAAGTAGATGTTGATCAAAATATATGACCGTCGATGACCATCCAAGTAGATATTACACGACGAAACAAAGTCCGTAATACAAGGGAATGTTAACTTACCGAAACTGTTCATTAATACCCTCAGAGTCTTGAAATTTATGAAACCGAAGAAAGATATATCCTAGATATAACCCATTTTATCTGCCGTTTTGAACTCCATTCGTTGAACTGAGCGGCAGACGAAGTTCCAATTATTAGCTGGCAAATGACAAGATTTTGATATGAAATTAAATCACATAATAGTAGCGAAAGTTAAATTTAATATTAATAATAACATTATTTATAATTAAACTACTAATAGCTATCATAAAACATTGCAGAAACCAGCACCTTTTTTAATTAAGGGGTAGTTGGAATAAAACACTAATAATATTGATCCGAACGACATAATATTAAAACACTATGGATCTTATAACTTATAACCATTAAACTTATCTTATAGCTTACAACTATTAAACATATGGATCTTACACCGCACGAAATGTGTTCAAATTTATTTGGACAGTTCGAGAGGTAGTTTTTATAGACGATCGTTCGTTTCGTATTCCGCTCTAACGCATTGCTCTATCTCATTCGCTTGAACTAATTTCAGTTTTAGTGCACGGAGAAAGTCAATCGGTCCCATTGATGCTGTATCTGTAAACTCTATATGAAAATTCTTACCGCAAAACATCTCTGGACTACAAAATTTTAAAAAAAATTATACCTTATTTTTAAAAACATTATACCTATTTACATTTTCTACGCGTCTTAACAAACCCATGTTCTGTTAATTTTATTATTTCAACTGGTCCATAAAAACTAGATTTCTGACTTACAATCCAGAATAAACACTTACACTTGAATCTAGGTAAATTTAAAGACATTAGAATTATCAATAAATGCATTTGACTGTTCCGTATAAATTATATAATAATTTAATAAACATACACTTAAATATAGGTTTTTAAGCAATTAAAATCATATCAGTAAATGCATTTGATTGTTCCGTATTGGCTGTTCGTAGGTAAATAAAAATTCACAAAAAGTAACTAAAAAATAAAATGCATACATACAATAGAATATACTACCTACTGGAGATCGCATTGTTCAATTTCATCTAAAAAAGTGTTCGTGCTCCACCGATGCACTATGTTCTGCTTGCTTTGAAGACGAAGAGTACTCATCAAAGGTCTACTGCCGACCGTTGCTTTTCGATTGTTTAATATTTTTTAATTGGCATTTGGCAGCAGTCATGATTTTTATGTTGAATATTCCAACCAAATGCATGCTTGCATACTGTACAAACAAATGGCTTAATTTTTCGGTGTATTAATTTTATATGTTTGATTAGATTCCCCTTTTCTGTGAAAGCTTTGTTACATTCCGCACAACTATACTTAATTCTGAGATGTACTGAGTTTACATGATTCTTTAACTGTGCACGCCTTGCAAAACTGCGATTGCATTTGTCACACGCGAAAGGCTTCAATTTCCGGTGGACATAATTGACATGTTTAATTAAATTACTACTCGCAAAAAAAGCGCGTTTGCATTCCTTACATTCAAATTCCTTCATTTTTCTATGAACGCCATCGATGTGCCGTTTAAAGCTTGTTTGATTTGGAAATTCTTTGTTGCATAAATCACACGTGAATACATTCAACTGCCGGTGAGTGAAATTTACATGCTCATATAAGCTGCTACGATTAGAAAATACTTTCTTACACTGCTGACACGCATGCTTTAGTTTGCGATGGATCGATTCGACGTGTTTTTTCAAACCTTTTCTATATGTAAATGCTCTGTCACACTGTTCACAAGTATATTTCTTAAGTTTCCTATGCACTATATCGACATGCTCAATTAGATGAAATCTATTACTTGATTCATATCTACATTTGACACACATATATTTCTTTCCATTTGGCCTGATACAGTCTTTGCAAAATAGCACAATTTCATTGTAATGCTTGCATGCTCCCATTGGCACGCTTCTGTCTAGATGGCGATCGCAGATAACGCATGTGAATTTATCAAATTTCGGTAATAATACTTTGATCTCTTTCATCACGCTTCCTTCGGGTTTTATGAAAGCCACTGCCTCTTCTTCAAATTCCAGAATATTTGCTTCCTTATAAGAAGAGTTTGGTTGCTCTTCTTTGTAGCAAATATCGCTTTCTGGTTTCAACGTTTCACTGTATTTATTGCCAGAGCAACTTGGCATCCTGTCTTCGACATCGGACTCTAATTCTATCTTCACTTTAATGTCTGCATTATTTTGATCATTTTCCTGCCTTTCCATGGTGAATATTTATACTTTTTATTAGGTATGTAAAGAGGTAAAATAAAGCGGAAAACTGCAGAAACTTACACGATCTACACTGTAAACAGATGTCATTATTTTGACGTTTCGTATTTAGTATTGCCACATAGGTAATTGAATATAAAATTCAATATTATACAAGTTGTTTTACGGGTCCCATCAAACTTGCAGAAGGCAAATTTGCAGACGGCAATCTTGCAGACGGCATTCTTGCAGGCGGCAGTTTTGCAGAAGGCAATCTTTTTTTCTCTAGCACTTCAAATGACTTCAAAATTATTCTTTAAAGATTCGTAAAAATGACCCCGCGCTTTTTTTTCCTTGAAAGTCGTTTGCGCGGGGTGACGTCATCTCACACCATTCTTTCGCCCGCCTCGCTGGCGAAGGACGCATCGCCCTCTTAAAATCATTTCGTTAGGAAATATTATCAAAATGTCATCACGAAGTACGCACTGTAAATACTTGTTGCTTGGTGTACGAATACATCCAGTTCACCAAATTAAATCAAAAACATGCGATTCCAAAACCCTTCCCCGTCTCATGGCTGGAGTTGTCTTTGATACTGTTTGCTCCAAATATAGATTCCACCAGCGATCCATTTAAAGTTTTACAGTGGGCTACTTCGTAGCCCTCCGAGGCGGTGATTCGAATGTAAAGTTCTTTCATGCCATAATCGACTATCGGCTTTTTCTATTGTTTGTTTGGAGATAATGTTACGAGCACTACTATCCATATTTTCTGAACAGTATTCTAAGAACAGCTTGTCATCTAAATTATTTGTTGCAGTTTTAAAGCTAAGATACAATAAGTGGATCGAAAGTTCAATGGTCAGTTTCTATATTTCTTTTTCTGTATTCTTCCATTACAGACTTAATGAAACTGCCATCGGTCGATACAGATGGCAGTTTGCTATCATGCGAATGCATGATTTGCAGCTGTTGGTGTTCTCCTATTTCTTTTATCTTCATAAACTTGACATCTGAGCCCACGCATGATAATTTAGCCCTACACCATTAGCACTTTACTGGCGTAGGAGCTGGGTCTTCATTTCTACGATGCACCCATGACAAAAACGCTATAGCATGTTTGCAACCCTCAGCACTCGCGGCGCAATCGTGACACTGAAATTTTTTAATGGTGGATTCCTTTTCATCGTATATTAGCGTCACATGGTACGGTCTTTCGCACCTTGTGTCAGGAGTAATACAGGCTTTATGTGTGCATATATTAGCTTCCCGCTTTACTTGGACGTATCCTATAGGATCGTATCCTATAGGAACGTATCCTATAGGAACGTATCTCCATACGAATCTCGGGCTGCTCTGTAAATGAAATTATTATGATATTGATGTGAAATATTGAACCATATTTTTTTTAAACATAAAACACATTTTCACTGCTTCTATTCGAAAAGAAGTAATTTTTACCCCGCGTGGCAGGAGCAAAGTTGCATTTTGCTCCCTACTGTTTTTGTCATAGTTATGATCATGATATTATGATGGTATATGCTGATGACATGATGATTGTATGATGATGATCATGATTTTGATGATGACGGTGATATGGTGGTTTTATAATGATGATGATTTTTAAAAGCATGTTTTGGTTTTTTTTTCTCATAGTCGGAGTGAAAAGCAGAGGTTCACTTGGGAGCAATCTACTATTCTACATGTATAAATTGATGATTTCTAAAGATAATTTTATTTTCATTTTTGTGAATTTATTTTGTATATTATTATTACATTTTAATACCTATTAATACATATATAAATATATAATAATTTTTATCATGTTTTAAAATAAAATAATAGGTTATTGACAATTTTCATGACATTTTCTTATGAATTTTTAATAAGGTAATTAAGATATTTCTGCTATATTAAGTATGATTTTGTTTATTTATATAAATATAATATTATAGATTTCTTAGGATGATTAAAATAAATTGTCTATCTTGAAACAGGCGGCAGCCTAGTTAGGTTTAGACTTTTGTATATTGAATCTACTCATAATTTGAACTCAATAAATAATTTGTAATTTGTACATTCCTACATCAAAACGTTTCTAGACATCAAAACATGAATAGATTTTTTTAAAGAAAATACCATGGATTATACTGTAAAATTGCTATTACCTAGGAAAATAAGGCATCTTTCATATTATATTACAAATATATTAAACCTAAAATCGTTATTTATAAAAACATTGCATTTAAATTTCTCCACGTCGTATATTTGCCACGCTCGCTCATTATAGAGGTCGTAAATTGCTCTCCAGAGTAAATGTAAAATCCCTTTTGCTTTTAAAACTGAACGATATCACCATACCATTGTCGCAAACAATGAAGGATCTTGGTCTAATTATCGATGAACATTTCTCCTGGCAACCACACGAGGACGAGGTAAGTCGTAAAATATTTGCTAGCTTTCACCCTCTGCAAACAGAAGATTTCTTCCAATAGACACAAAAAAATCTCTTGCACAGTCTCTCCTCTCACCTTTCCTTGACTATGCTCACATGTCAGAATATAGGGCACAGTTAAAGTGGTTGCCAGTATGCCAAAGAAGAAATGTTCACATACTTGCTCTCCTATATCGTGTACCTACTCTCCCAATTGACACCATCCTATCTCCACGAGCTTTTTGAACCACTAAGTTCCCACGGTCTCGTACTTCGGTCAGCCTCTGACAGTTTACTAAAAATTCCGAGTCATAATAGCGATTTATATTCCTATTCTTTCTGTGTCCATGGTGCAAGACTCTGGAACGATCTCCCAGCAAACATACGAAACTCGCCTACTTTACCATTGTTTAAGACTCACCTTAAGGATTACTACCTTTCTAAGAAGTAACCAGTTCTTCCCTTTCTCTTCTCTTCCTTTCCCAATTTCCTCTCCTCGGGCATTATTAGTTTTAAATTATTCCAGTTGTTTGTATGTTATGCAGACGGTCTGTATATTATGTAATAATCTTTATTTTCACAATGCGCGCATGTACCACTGTGTTTAGGTTAGTTGTAAGACATTACAAACAGCAATAGAATCTTCCTATTGCAAAAAAGTGCATTGTGGAGCATGTATTGGGTAACACCCAGGACCTCATGCAGAACATACTTCAGTAAGGCAAAGATAATGACCATGTATTCGGCGTTCATATACCAGTGCTTAATGTATGCCAGACAGCACCTAACAGAAACCGCAACTAGAGCGGACATTCACTCTCACCATACACGCGGTAATTCCCCTTTATGCGTGCCCCGAACAAGACCGGCAAAAGTACAGAAGACCTACTTATACCTTAGCATTAAATTCTACAATTTACTCCCTACTACTATCAAACAACTGGAGGACAAACAATTAAAAAAAACATTAAGAGCCCGTTCACATATTTTTTCCAGAAAGGCAAGAAAAGTGGATTTTTGGCGTTCTAATTCCAAGAAATAAAGAGATTTCTACAAACTTTAATTACTGAATTACCTGGACCATTTCTTGATGTTGACCATAGCGGCCTTTAATTTTAGATGTAACGAATATTATTTACTTATTCAGCCCATTTTCCGAAAGTCGTTATTCGTAAAACGCTCGGAAGGCAAACTTTGAGCTCCTTAATACAGTAATATCACTACAACGAAAACCGTATACTATTTTTTTTTATGTCCGTCATGTATTCTTGATGTACACTACGGCGTTATTTTTTCGTTTTTTGACCACATATCCAAGGTATACATTACTTACAATTACACAAAATTAAAAAAAATATGTGTGGCACTCGGGGACTGCCGCGGTAAAGATATTGCATAGCATTTTTAAAAACTTATGCAATTATAATTATTTTTTTTTTTTTCTGATATCAGATAACTGCGCTCTATCGGAAAACGTTGAAATTATTCCGAATCATTTGCGGCTGCGAAAGCAAATGATTCGGAATAATTTAAACCTCTTCCGATAGAGCTCCGCGCACGAATTTTTTATTCGATAAAGCAAAAAAAATGGATTATTCGAAAAAAATCGTAGATAAAAAGATAGATAATTAAATTATCTTTAAAATGGTGTAGGTTTAATAATAATACGCCAGATAGTATTTGCGTAGTAGTCATTTTTGTGTTCGGTTAGACCTAATTTCACAAATTAATTACACTATGTAATATAAACAAAATCTAAAATATTCAAAGCTAACAATATTAGGAAAATATCCTTGTTTAACATATATTTTTTTCGAATCGTAAGCAGTACTCGTTTAGACTTAATTATCAGTTTAAAATCATTAATTTTCGTTAAGAAATTTCTTCATTCGGTCGCCGCGCTGGCCTAGGCCCGCGATAAAAGCTATGCAATAGCTTAAAAATCTTCCTGTATCATTCTAATTTTCTCAGAAATAAAGTAAGATTCTTATATAATACTTATACTATATTAAAGTTCACTCTTTTAGCAATACGACATAATATAAATTATTGTCATTAGAAAGGAGAAAACACTGCAAAAAACAATTAGAAATTGTGTATATATTTGCTTGCGCAAGAGAAGAGCGCTCAGTGCCGCGGTTTTTCTCCCAGGGTTGAATAGTTATTTATTTATTTATTTATTTATTTATCCTATCTTTTATAGTTACATCCAAAAAAAATGCGTTCATTTTTTCAACTCATTTTAAAAGAATACCTACGCTATTTTGTAATACAGCTCTTAAAGAGATGCTGATAGGCCACCCTTTCTATATTCGGACCGAATTCGAGAGTTATGACTTTGCAAATATTGTACCAATTTGAATGATAATTATATACGTACTTTTAGTATTTAAATGGAAGATTTAGCTTTAGTTTGATTATTTAACAATTTACTTACTACTTTGGATGTTACTGTGTACAGTTTTTAGTACGTACCTACCTATATATTCGATTTCTTGACTATTTCAATTGTTAGGCTTCTGCTTTGATTATTCAACTTTTTAACTGACTATTTTAATTATTGTGTGTTTAGTAGGTAGCTATAAGAATTATTGACTATTTTATTAAATAAGCCTTTAATTTGTTTTGTAATACGATTCTACGACGAATAACTTTTAGTAGGTTCCAAATTTTCTTAGATGCTATAATTTTTTTTTAATAACATATGTATGTTAAGTAAAGATTAAAATAGTAATGAGATTTACTACTTAAAACACAAATATTTTGACACGTCCAAGAACGGTTTTTAGCCGCCAAATGGACATGGCGTAAATGTAATTGCCATGTGGCAATAAGCTCGACTTTTTGTATAACAATTACGTGCAAATAAAGAGTTTATTATTATTATATACACATATTATTATTATATACAAATATACAAATATGGTTCTTCATATCCGATAATAAAATAAGAGAATATTTATTTATTCATTTATATAATAAGTAATGTAAATAGGAATTATGCATAAAAATACTCACAAAATTTAATCAAAAGCATCAATCATGAATCAATCATGAATCAAAGACCCTGTAAATATTAAATGTTCACTGGGGATCGGATAGCCAACCGGTCGTTTCAAGCGCGGCTGTCATTAGATCAACAACCACCCCATTGCAGCTACATGTCGTTTCCAGTCCCCTGATTATTTGACGAAGTGCACAGTCGAATGGCTGACGCCGCACGATGCGCAAACCGCCCAGCTGCGCCCAAAGAACATGACCCGGGGGAAACTGACCCACCTGCATACTCAATTGCATGGGGAACAAGAATTCTTACCAGGCCCGAACTTCTACGAGAAGGCTACCGGATGGGTGTTGAACTGTAAGTTGAGCATACCAAAAACGAGGCGGGTATTAATGGCCTAACTGCGCGAGAAGCATTAGCAGCCTAAAGGTTGAACCGTCAGTTAGGGTCGCCCAGACCAATTAACCCAGAGACAGCTCGAGATTTCCTCTCATCGGCTGAAAGCACAGTGGCGGCGCTAGACCACACTTGGACGCCGGCGAAATTAGGTTCGCGAGGCTTTTTTATTTCCCAGTCAAAAAGAAAACATTACATTACATGAGCCTAATTATAGTGAAACTAATGTATGAGTAAACGAGTTTTATTGCTAATCAAATGATGTTAAAAATTACACAAATAGAAATTAAAATAGACAAACTTTTCGGCGTTTGGCCTCACTGAACTTTTTCATGATTATGTTATAACTAATACTAGCCGCTATTTCAGCTTCAATTGATAGAATTGATAACGCAGATAGCCTCTCTTGGGTCATCGTGCTTCTCAAGTAGGTCATAATCAATTTTAACTTTGAGAAGCTTCTCTCAGCTGTAGGTACTGACGGGAACTGTGAGCATGATTCTAATTGCTTTGTAAACATTTGGATATATTTCTTCCAAATTATTTTCTAAAATGTACTGAATGAGTTGTTTAGCGTCGTTGACAGAGTCAAGTGAATTTGCTTTTAAAAGCTGTAGCTCTTCATATAGCTCGAAAGGCTGTATGTCACTGTTTTCGCCGTCGCCTCACCGCAGTATTGTACCTAAATCATTACAATGCTTGAGAAGGTCCTCTTTTGATATCGATTTCAAATAACTGATATCATAAATAAAATCAAATTGTTCAAAATATTCATTGAGCGCTTTAAATCGACATTCGGTGACGACTATAATAGCACCTATCATTGTTTTCTTGCGCGCGAACTTTCATAGTGTTGCCAGATTACTCTGGATAATACCCCTAAAGTACTACTCACTCACTTCACTCACGCAAGTGTATGAAAATAAATAAGAATAAATAAATAAAATTTAAATAATTTGTAAAACTTTTGCGAGGTCCCTCAGGTGCAAGGCCGTCGGCGGTCGCCGACGTCGCCGACGCCTAGCGACGCCACTGGCTAAAAGCAATATAAAAATAACCCCAGAGGCAAAGAGAAAGTTCTTCAGAGCTTCAAAAGTTAAAACTTTAACTAAGGTTGGTTAAACGCGTCAGAATTTAACTGCTGCGTTATTGCAAGTGCCCTTAGCCAATACGGCGTCAATAGGTATATTATTAGTTATGGTAGTTCAGAATTCCACACAGGACTTTTGATGGCGCGAAAACCTGAGCAGCTTTAAATTTATTACAGTAATTATAGTATAGCATTGCAATGTCGTTACATTTAGGTGCTTGTTTTCATAGGAAGCCGCCTCAATGACAGTCCAAGATATATAGATATATTAGATACCAAAGTATTGGCGGATGTTTTCTCCATGGAACTGTTCACTGATAGCCTTGGAGACGCCTTGAAATAGATGTCAAGGCCTTAAGAGTTGACAATATCAACGTCGAACATCTCGATCTACTTTCAAATCTACTTCCTTGCCACGCACGTCAGTGACATGACGATAACTGAAAAACTTATTTTAAATTTATTTTATTTTACGGAAAACACAGCGTTTTATACTTAATGCTAACACATATTAATACGAATCTAAGGCCAATTAAGAGGCCGTGTCGGTCAAAAGCTATATGAAGCATAATTTTGTGGCCTGGTTGTGAGAACACGAAAAAGAATTTTAATACAATTATGCCGGATTTTGAAAACCCGGTCCTTAAGCTATCATTTCGGTAAAACGAAATTGGTAAATTATTTCAACATTAATTGTAAATTATCTTTATTCTATTACTGTTTTCCAAAAAAATAAAAACGAGCGAGATTTGTCTTCAGTTTTTGAAAAACCTAGAAATGATTCTCAATATTAAAAAATACTATTCATACCAGCGTATTGTCTATTTGCATTGTACCAAGACAATTTCTGGAACTTCCATAGAAAAAACAAAAGAAAAAAATGTTTGAAATTACGTCATTTCCAGAAATGTTATGGCCAAACATTATTTTTTTTCTATTTATTAAAGATACTTTTGAGTGATATAAAAAATAACACAGTGATCTTAAGTTATTTTACTATTATAATGGGATTTTTACTTTATAAAAACTATTCATTTGATAATTTTTTATATTATAATTAAAAGCCAAATCGACTATATTAGACGACGCGCGAAGCCGAAATCGTCATTCGTAATTGGCCACTGCAAACGGTGGGCCGTATTCCCTTGTCGCCGCGGTATACCTATACATCTTTATGTAATATCAAAAGCGTGCGGGCGCATGGCATTGCAAAAATACCTACATTTTTAGTGGCGTCAACTCGGAAGGGAGCCCTAAAAGTTTTCACAATTAAACTAAATCTTTTGTTACAGCGCAAGGAGCAAAGACAAAATGCAGGTAAGGGGAAAGGGATAGGGAAGCCACATTATGTTGATGTATTTTAGATACCTATATGTATGATGATATATAACATACATACATATATACGTACATACTCGTGCACAAAAAATAAAATAATATAAATAATACGATAAGGTAATAATACAATGTAAAAGTGTAGTTAATATAAATATATATAATATACATCATAATGTATATTAGGTATATCTATTTATGGTACTTTTGACAGCGTGACATAGCGCTACATGCTGCTAGAAGATGCATCTCTGATGGTCTTCTTGAAACAAATCCCCACTGATCGGTACCAATTTTGTCTCTAATACTTCCGATGTGCATAGAATCTATCGGCTGTCTTTTAAGACCTTCAGTGGCGGCGCTAGACCACACTTGGACGTCGGCGAAATTAGGTTCGCGAGGCCTTTTTTATTTCCCAGTCAAAAAGAAAACGTTAAATTTCATGAGCCGAATTATAGTGAAACTAATGTATGAGTAAACGAGTTTTATTGCTAATCAAATGATGTTAAAAATTACACAAATAGAAATTAAAATAGACGAACTTTTCGGCTTTTGGCCTCACTGAACTTTTTCAGGATTATGTCATAGCTAATACTAGCCGCTATTTCAGCTTCAATTGATAGAATTGATAACGCAGATAGTCTCTCTTAGGTCATCGTGCTTCTCAAGTAGGTCTTAATCAATTTTAACTTTGAGAAGCTTCTCTCAGCGGAAGCTGTACTGACGGGAACTGTGAGCATGATTTGAGCATATATTGCTATGTAAACATTTGGATATACCTATTTCTTCCAAATTATTTTCTAAAATGTACTGAATGAGTTGTTTCGCGTCGTTGACAGTCAAGTGAATTCGCTTTTAAAAGCTGTAGCTCTTCAGAGAGCTTGAAAGGCTGTATGTCACTGTTTTCGCCGTCGCCATGTCGCAGTATTGTACCTAAATCATTACAATGCTTGAGAAGGTCCTATTTTGATATCGATTTCAAATAACTGATATCGCAAATTGCTCAAAATATTCATTGAGCGCTTTAAATCGACATTCGGTGTCGACTATAATAGCATCTATCATTGTGTTAAAAAAGTTAACTCTGTAATGCATTTCAAAAGTCTGTAAATGCATTTAAATCATTTGTAAAAGTTTTGCGAGGCCCCCTTAGGTGCGAGGCCGTCGGCGGTCGCCGACGTCGCCGACGCCTAGCGCCGCCACTGAAGACCTTCGTAGATTAACAAAGGATATCATCAACATTCCGAAAACGTTTGGTGTGCAAATTGTTAACCGAACCGTATATAAAGATATATCCTAGATAAAACTCATTTTATCTGCCGTTTTGAACTCCATTCGTCGAACTGAGCGGCAGACGAAATTCGTATTATTAGCTGGCAAATAACAACATTTTGATATGAAATTAAACCACGGAGTAGTAGCAAAAGTTAAATTTAATATTAATAATAACATTAATTATTCCACTAATAACTACTATAACATATTGCAAAAATCACCACCTTTTGTAATTATTAAGGGGTAAGTGGAATAAAAAACAATTAATATTGAACCGAACGACATAATATTAAAAAACTATGGATCTTATACCTATATCTTATAAGTTCTAACCATTAAACTTATCCTATAGCTTATAACTATTAAACGTATGGATCTAACACCGCACGAAATGTGTTCAAATTTATTCGGACGATTCGAGAGGTAGTTTTTATAGACGATCGTTCGTTTCGTATTCCGCTCTAACGCATTGCTCTATCTCATTCGCTTGAACTAATTTCAGTTTTATTTCACAAAGAAACGCAATCGGTCCCATTGATGCTGTGTCTGTAAACTTTATATGTACATTTTTATACTGTATGTGAAACCTCTTTATGAATAGTCTTTCTATAAGATATCAGAATGTTCGAGGTTTGCGTACGAAGACTAATATATTTAAAAACAACATTCTATGCAACGATTATGACCTAATAATGGCTACCGAAAGTTGGCTTCTGGATGGCATCTTGGACGCGGAGGTCTTGGACTCACGCTATGACGCTCTGAGGAGGGATAGGGACCCCGACACCACGGGTAAGAAACGCGGCGGAGGTGTTCTCGTAGGAGTACGAAGGGAGTTAAACGCTTTCAGCAGGGACGATTGGAGCCCGACGAATGCTGAATGGTTCTGGTTTACCATTCCGTCCACATCGCTCATAGCGGACACAGATTTGCATATCGCATGTGTCTATATCACTGACGAGGAACACGATAGATTAGTGCAGGAGTTTGTAGAACTAATGTGTGATCTCGTTCAAAACCATCCCGCAGACAAATTCTTAGTGGTAGGGGATTTTAATCTCCCAGCGTTAACATGGAGAGATGATGACGATGATAATTACACTAACGCCGGTACTATCGGTTCTATTTTTCTTGATCATGTAGCCTTCGCTGGTCTTATTCAATTTAATCATATAGCAAATGCAGCAAATAGAATCTTGGACTTAGCTCTTGCGAATTTTGACATAGAAATTGAACGAGCCTTAAATCCTTTAGTGAAAGAAGATGCTCATCACCCGTCATTTGACATTTTCGTTCCGAACCTTAGATACAAACCTCTTATAACTCCAGCTATCTTTCGAAATAACTTCTCAAAGGCGGATTATCCATCTCTCAATTACTATTTATCACTTATCGACTGGGACAATGTTTTATTGACAGATAACTTAGACAACGCTATTGGTGTATTCTATACTACAATTGGCGCAGGGATCGATTTGCATGTTCCAAGGCAAAAAGTGATATCTAGTAAATATCCAAAGTGGTTCTCGCCAGCTCTAATCAATATTATAAAAGAGAAGATTAAATACCACCGAAAGTGGAGGCGGTACGGGAATCCGCTCGATTATGATGCCTTTTCCTTGCTACGATCGCGACAGAAATCCATGCAGAAAACATGTTATCACTCTTATATTGCAAACAGCGAGAATAGTATAACCAAGAATCCAAAGCAATTTTGGGCATATGTAAAGGGTATTAAAAAAATCACGCTCTGCCTAGCCGTATGAAACTCAACGGTGTCTTTGCAACGGAGGGCCAAGCGATTAGCGAAAGCTTTGCCGATTATTTTAAATCGACATACATCACCGGGCAACCTGTCAATGTAATGCCGGTTAGTGACAATCTAGATACAATTTGTGGTTTAAGTAATATCCAAATCATCGAATCTCAAGTCCTAAAGTATGTTATGAATTTAGACCGCAATAAAGGACCTGGTAGCGATGGTATACCACCTATTTTTGCCATCAACTGTGCGAAGGAACTTTCCCGGCCACTAACATTGCTCTTTCGACGCTCTATAAATGAGGGCGTATTTCCTTCTGCTTGGAAAGAAGCAATCGTCGTACCGGTACATAAAGGAGGCGCCAAAAACTGCGTAGAAAACTATAGGCCTATTTCAATATTGCCAGTTTTTAGCAAGCTCTTGGAAAAGGTTGTTTACGACCAGCTATATCAAGCTCTCGCTAGCTCGTTCACAGAGCACCAACACGGGTTTCTTAAAAATCGGTCGGTTGTTACAAACCTCGCTCATTTTACTGATTATACTTTGGGACGTATGGATCGGCGTATTCAGGTGGACGCGATATATACTGACTTCTCAAAGGCCTTTGATCGTGTCAATCATGTTGAGCTAATAGCTCGTCTGTCGTCTATGGGCATACATGGAGATCTGTTAAGGTGGATAGCATCCTACGTTTTCAAGCGAAGGCAGGCCGTTGTCGTTGGTGGATTTAGATCTAGTTTCTTTGGCATTGAGTCTGGTGTTCCACAGGGATCCCATTTAGGGCCATTGCTTTTTAATGTTTATATTAACGACATCGGTACTTGCTTTAATCACTGCGACTATCTCCTTTACGCAGATGATTTGAAAATCTTCATGGGAGTGAAGAACCATGGCGACTGTCAACTGATCCAGGAAGATCTGAATCGTTTCACTCGTTTTTGTGTACAGCGTAAACTTTCTTTAAATGTAGCTAAGTGCCATAAAATCTCATTTTCGCGAAATGTCAATATTATTAACTTTAAATATACAATTGGCAATGATGAAATTCTGGAAGTAGATCGAGTGCGTGATCTAGGAGTCATCTTAGATCGCAAGCTTTTAATGGATAAGCACATTGATTCAATCGTCAACAGGGCTTACAGCACCCTCGGTTTTATTATGAGAGTTTGTAGACCTCTTAAAAACACTCATTCTTTGACAACGGTTTATGTTGCATACGTACGCAGCCTGCTTGAATTTGCTTCTAATATTTGGTCTCCACAGTATGCTACATACAAGCTGAGGATTGAGCGTATTCAAAAACGATTTATACGTCATCTAAATTACCGCTTATTTTCCAACGGCTTGTCGTACGCTGAAGGTCTGCAACGCTACGGTTTAGAGACATTAGAGGACCGGCGAGTAGTATCAGATATGTCGTTTCTACATAAAATTGTTCATACTGGGTTGGACAGTTCATACCTCCTGAGTAGGGTGAGCATACGAGCGCCTTCCCGACTCGCACGTGCTCACTCAACTTTTTACGTACCAAGGTTCAACACTAACTATGGTTCCAATTCGTTATTGCCGCGCGTTATGCATGCATACAATGTATGCTTTAACGATATTGACATATTTAACCATCAGAATAGTCGATCCTTTGTTAAGGAGGTACGTGAAAAGCTGATTATCAGATCGGATTGAATTAGCATGCACAAGCACTCACATGCACATTCGCACTACAGATACACCCACCCACACACACATACATACACGCACACACATATACAAACACACACATACACACACTCACACATACACGCTCTCCATCACACAAACACACACTAACATCCATACACTCGCACCTAGCGATTTTAACTGTTACTTTTAAATTCTTTTTGGTTTTATTTATTTTGTATTGTTTAGCATATTTAATCCTTATATAGCAAATGATTTAAAACATCATTGGCTTTGTTACTGGTATATATATTATGCTTATACGTATTTTTTTATGCTGTATGTTTTTAAGAAAAATAAAATAAAAAAATAAAATTCTTACAGCAAAACATCTCTGGACTACAAACTTTTACGGAAAACTCCATACAATATAATGTCAAATTGCTATTACATTGGTAAGTAGGCATAATATAATATTACCAATTTGTTAGACTTCATATTCTTATTTTTAAAAACATTATATTTACATTATCTCCGCGACGTATAACACCCCTCTCCTGCTCATTATATTATTTCAACTAAGATACAATAAATGATTTATATCCAAAAATAAAATAGGTTAAACAAGTAACCACTGTTCGATAAAAACTAGGTTTCTAACTTATAATCCATAATAAACATACACACTTAAATCTAGGTTTTTAAGCAATTAGAATTATATCAGTAAATGCATTTGATTGTTCCATATTGGCTGTTCGTAGATAAATAAAAATTCACAAAAAGAAACTGAAAAATAAAATGCATACATACAGTAGAATATACTACCTAATGGAGATCGCATTGTTCGATTTCATCTAAAAAAGTGTTCGTGCTCCACCGATGCACTATGTTCTGCTTGCTTAGAAGATGAAGAGTAGGTACTCATCAAAGGTCTACCGCCGACAGTTGTTTTTCGATTGTTTAATATCTTTCAATTGGCATTTGGAAGCAGTCATGTGATTTTTAAGATGAATTTTCTGACCAAGTGCATGCGTGCATGCTGTTCAAACAAATGGCTTAATTTGTCGGTGTATTACATTTACATGTCTGATTAAGGTCGACTTGTGGGTGAAACCTCTGTTACATTCCGCACAACTAGACTTCATTCTGAGATGGACTGAGTTTACATGATTCTTTAACTGTGAACGCGTTGCAAAACTGCGATTGCATTTGTCGCACGCGAAAGACTTCAATTTCCGGTGGACAGAATTGACATGACGAATTAAATGACCACTCCTAAAGAAAGCGCGTTTGCATTCCTTACATTCAAATTCCTTCATTTTTCTATGAACGCCATCGATGTGCAGTTTAAAGCGTGTTTGATTTGAAAATTCTTTGTTGCATAAATCACACGTAAATACATTCAACTGCCGGTGAGTGAAATTTACATGCTTTAGTAAGTAGTCGCTAGAAGAAAAGACTTTCTTACACTGCTGACACGCATGCTTTAGTTTGCGATGGATCGATTCGACGTGTTTTTTCAAACTTTTTCTATATGGAAATGCTCTGTCACACTGTTCACACTTATATTTCTTAAGTTTCCTATGCACTATATCGACATGCTCAATTAGATGAAATCTATTACTTGATTCATATCTACATTTGACACAAATATATTTCATCCCATTTGGCCTGATACAGTCTTTGCAAAATAGCACAATTTCATTGTAATGCTTGCATGCTCCCATTGGCACGCTTCTGTCTAGATGGCGATCGCAGACAACGCATGTGAATTTATCAAATTTCGTTAATAATACTTTGATCTCTTTCATCACCCTTCCTTCGGGTTTTATGAAAGCCACTGCCTCTTCTTCAAATTCCAGAATATTTGCTTCCATATAAGAAGAGTTTGGTTGTTCTTCTTTGAAGCAATTATCGCTTTCTGGTTTCAACGTATCACTGTATTTATTGCCAGAGCAACTTGGCATCCTGTCTTCGACATCGGACTCTAATTCTATCTTCACTTTAATGTCTGCATTATTTTCATCATTTTCCTGCCTTTCCATGGCGAATATTTCTACTTTTTATTAGGTATGTAAAGAGGTAAAATAAAGCGAAAAACTGCAGAAACTTACACGATCTACACTGTAAACAGATGTCATTATTTTGACGTTTCGTATTTAGTATTGCCACATAATGGAATATAAAATTCAATATTTATACAAGTTGTTTTTACTTACTCCACGGGCATTTTTCAGTAGGTGAATCAGTACAACGAAATAAGCAACTTTAAAAAGAAAAAAATAAAAGAAAAAAATACGTGTGGCACTCGGGGACTGCCGCGGTAAAGCTATTGCATAGCATTTTTTAACAACTTATGCAATTATAATTATCTATTTATTATATTTATGCAGTATTTTTTTTCTTTGATATTAATTCAAGTTACACTTTTTGAGCGTGGTGACCGATAAGAAAACATTTATTTCTTTTATTGAATAAATGAGAAGTTAATATTGTTTAAAATATTTTTATTATCTTATAATACATGTAGGTTATTGAGGAATTGTTATCATTGAAACTATAGGTTTATGGTAACTGAAATAAGAAACATAAGTTTGAGACTTGATATCCTCTAAATATCTGGAAAATACCGCGTCAATGGTGGTCCCATATTTTGTTGTGGATTCTTGTGGATCATTATTCATTTTCAAATTCAATTTTTCCGAAAGAAAAGTTGTCAACCGCTCTGATTTTTTATCAGCGAAATTGATGTTGAAATCGCCAGCCAAGATAAGTGGAAATTTATTACCATTTGTACCAAGTATTTTCGGGGGGCGCCAGTTTTGCATGCGGCAGTCTTGCACAAATGTCACTTTTGACAGTTCCAAATCTGTTGAGGGCAGATTTGCAGGAGGCAACCTTGCAGGCGGCAACCTTGCAGGCGGCAACCTTGCAGGCGGCATTTTTGCAGACGGCATTCTTGCAGAAAGCAAACTTGCATACAAACCCGAAATTAGCAACGTTTGAGAATGGCGCATTAGGACATGATTACATGAATAAAATAATTTTATATTATTTTACAAACCAAAAATAAAGCAGTAAAGCGGTCATATGTTATTAATTTTAAATTTAGAAAAAGAAGTAGCAAATTATCATGTCAGGGTAAATTAAAGTGGTGAATATTTTTACCTCTCCACATTTAATTACCGGCATCCTTGTAGTGGATGATTCAGTACATCAAACTAAACAAAAAAATGTTTTAAGTTTTTCTGTTAGGTTAGGTTAGGTTAGGTTTTTCTTTCCCTAAAATCGAAGTGACATTAATTACCGGCATCCTTGTAGTGGATGATTCAGTACATCAAACTAAACATTAAAAAAAATGTTTTAAGTTTTTCTGTTAGGTTAGGTTAGGTTAGGTTTTTCTTTCCCTAAAATCGAAAGTTGATTGCTGAGATCCGCGATGGAGAGGACACTCAAAGAAGTGGTCTGGTTTCCCTACCCTGACATATTATGAAAACGCGGCTTTTGTCGATTTCTACTCTGGTAACACTAAATTTTAAATACGATGTTTTGCTTCTAACTTCATTTTCTGCAAAAATGCCGTCTGCAAAAATGCCGACCCTCGAAACGTCAGTTTGACATTTGCAAAACTGCCTTCTGCAAGATTGCCTTCTGCAAAACTGCCGCCTGCAAGAATGCCGTCTGCAAGATTGCCGTCTGCAAATCTGCCTTCTGCAAGTTTGATGGGACCCGTATTTTCGACCCTTCTTCAGTGTACTCCAGTAAAGTGCGATGAATAAAACGCTCTACCTCGTCCAATTTTGGATTCGGTGAAATGTAAATTGCTACCATGACTATGTGTAGGCCATTTCTAAGTTTGCACAAGCACGCACAAATATCTCCAACAAATGAGCGCCTTTCATTAACATCGCTAACGTGTGCAATATTTATTGCAATATTCGGAGTCATAATGTTAGTAACATTATTATTATTTTGGTAAATAGCTACCCCACCTTTTGGAACAGTATTTCGTTTGAATTGAGCAATACAAATGAAATTAGGTATTTCAATCGGATTATCATGCGTCATGCAAGTTTCGGTAAGAAGTAACACATTTGTTTGTCTTGTAACTGAATCTTGTAAATCGTATTTGTGACTATTCAGACTTTGGCAATTGAAAGTCATTATTGAAATGCCATTTCTATTACTAATAAAATCTAAGACACTTTGAGCTATCGTCTGAACACTATTTAAAGACAGTCTTTTGAATTCTTGCAACAAAGATGCAGTCGATGCAGCTTGCCTTCGATTATGATAAAACTTGAATGTAGAATTATCGTTTTTTGTCGTGATATACAATTTTTCAATATTAGTCACCCGAGAGAGCGCAACATAAACGAGTTCCTGAGAATGTGCTTTACTATAATCATATACTATTTCGTCAAAAGTTCCACCTTGCGACTTATGTATAGTTAGAGCAAGAGCTGAAGTTAATGGAAAATGTTTGCGTTTGGCTACACATTTTCTATCCGATGTTAATGAAATATTTGCTGTTCGTAATTCAATGGGAACAGCGAGATTGCTGACTCTATTTTGCACTGCTAGAGCGCCTGCTTTTTGCCTTTTTTTTCTACCCACTTTATCAGAACCACAAAATTCCAGCCAAACTCTAATCAATGTGTTACTTTCATCAAATTCTAGATGTACCCATTTCCCAACAGCACCATTGCATAAACCATCAGTAACGTCGATGTTGGTTGTAATAACATAATGCTTTCCAACAACAAAAGTAATGTGATAAGGCAGTCCTCCAGTGTCAATAACAGATTTTTTATGTAATTTAAGTCTAAAATTAGCTTCTTGCTCAGTACTTTTAGTGCCTATAATGACGTCTACGGACGTTGAAAGAATTTTGTTTTCACAATGGCTCAAAATCAAATTATTATAGGCGGCAACATCTTCATTTTTGAAAAATAAACGAACTCCATCAGGACATAATGTAGCCACATCCTCTTTTTTGAAAAATCTCGATTCAATAAGTTGAAAGTCATGCTCATCTAGTACATACATCTCCATTACCTATTTTTGTCAAAACTTGTGAAAATGCAACATTAGCTTGTCTCATTACAGTGGTAAGTTGATAAAATTTTAATTTTCTCCATAAATGCGGTCCAATCATGCTCGTTCTGATTGTCTTGTAAATTGGTGTCGATCTTACTGGTGGCAATTGCCGTAAATCTCCTATCAAAATAACATCTATACTTCCGAAATCTGTGTTTTTTCCTGTTATTTGTTTTAGACGATTATCAATTTTATGTAGAAGTTCTGCACTAACCATGCTAATTTCATCAATAATCAGTACTCTGACATATCTGAAGAGAGATCTATACAATTGCAACGTTTCTGATGACAGAGGCAAAAGTTTTGAAAGAGAAATTTTGAGAGCTGTATGAACAGTTGTACCATCAATAGCCACGGCAGCTTTGCCGGTTGAAGCACATGTAATATAGGCATTGCAGTAACCATCATTATCAGTGAACCTGTTGTAAATTTCCATAATCAGTTTGATAACGAATGATTTTCCCGTACCAGCTGGTCCCGTAAAAAAAATTTGAAATGGTTCTTGAATTGAAGTTTGTAAATGATGAATTATAGTCATAAGAATATCTCTTTGTTGATCACTGGCCATTCCCATTAAATCATAGAATTGTTGATAATCCATTAAATTTTCTCTTTTTTTAGCTATAGCGCCAAGTTTATGCAGAGATGCATTTTGTAAATCAACGTTAGCAGTTGAGTTTGGATCACGTAGCAATAAATCATAAGGATCTCTTTCATGCAATATATCAACCGCTCTTAATAATTCTTCGTCTTCTTGTTCTTCATCGTTTTCTCGGCACAACTGTCTACAAATTTCTAAAGTTTTCTCTATGTCCAAATTTGATTCAAATTTTTTCCTACGTTCTAATATCGTATCTTTGTTGTCCTCGTATATTTGAATGAACTTATTTTCAGCAATAATATCATTTTCTTCACTTTGAAAAGGAACATGCAACAGAACCATCTCACGCCTATAGTCGTTGTAATTGTCAGCCATATCGTAGTTCCTGTATCTCATTATTCTTGCAGTATCTCTTTTAGTGTAAGTCCCCTTTTTATTTAGGTAATATTTTGCAACAAATTTTGCTAACGTAACATCGCGGAGTTCTTCAGGTCTTTTCTCATACTTATCGAACCAATTCTCTTTCCAAACGTTCGTACAATCATCATCTAAAGCTTCAAGTTCCTTCATAGATTTTCTAATTCTTGCGCGTTCAGTAGGAAATACCGTTGGAATGTAGACTGTCACCACCGTTGACTTAGCCATAGGTTCTCTTAATAAATACCAAGCAGCTTCTTGTGCCGGCATTTCAACAGACTGAAGTATGTCAATACTCATTTTTTTTGTGATATCGACAATGTCGAATTCTGGATGCTCGTCCATTATGTCAATTATTTGTCTTTGCAAATTACTAATCCCTCTATTATGCTTATTGACATATTCAACAACATATGTTGCACAAGCATATTCATCTAGTATAATCTGAAAATCCATGTTCGATTTCAAATGATGTAATACGAATGGATTGAAAGTGTTGTGCCATTTTTCTGCTGGTGTCCTTTTATAGAATAATTTTGGTCTATTGATACCAGCACGAATAATATTGTAGTAATGATCATCAGAAATAATATCATTATGCGAGTAAAATTCATCAAAATTCGTGTAGTCAACATTTTCGAGATTATTTCTTAAAAATTTAAATCGTTTCTTATATTCTTTGAAAAGTGCTTCTGAGTAATCGGGATCAGTGTCTTTCATAGGTATCAAATTAATCGTTTTTTTTGTTGGCATAAATGGTGCACCAAATCTACATTCTTGGTTTTTATTAGGATTCATTTTTTTATAACACGTGAATGTGTGTTTGTGTGTTACTAGTTTTATATTTCCAGACGCCTCTGACGCTGACACAGAAACTAATTCGTCGATTAATTTAATTACTTCAGGATCATTGCTTAATAAATCTTCAGGAACATTTTCCAACCAAAGAAGAATATGAGCATGTGGGCTACCACGATGTTGAAATTCTATTCTTTTGAAATAATTTACTACTCTATATTTTCCGAATGGACTTCTTTTCTTTGATTGCAAAACTTTTAACAGACAATTTACCATTTTATTAAAATAAATAGCACAAGTTACGGCATCTTCATTCACAAGTTGAGCTTTATGCACATAACTCATTTCTGCTAAAAACTCATCTGAAATTTCCGCTCCCTCGTTTTTCAATTTGTACAATAATTTCAACAAATTTTCCCAGCCAGTTTCATTGGCGCTAAGAGTCATAAAAGCAGTTGGTGGCCCTAATTGCCTGATCATTGCAAAAAGATCTTTTTTGCGATCTGACCAAAACCAAGCAGAATTTGGTATGCAGCGAAGAAATGCGAGATTTGTTTCTAAACAATTATTTATATATTCTTCAGATTGAATGGTGTCTTTCGTAATTGAAGTACCTTGTCCAACATGCTTAAACGCAACGTTGACACATCTACTAACTCGCAACCTCATGATTTTAGCAGCGATGTATAAAAGGTGTTGTGGGTCAGTAGCACGCCTATCAGTACGCCGAAGTTCGCTGGTAGCTTGCATGAATGGAGTAACAATAACACCATCTCTGTATGTTCGAAACTGACCGCCGTAGATTGTCGGAAAAGATAGTTCTTCTGCATGTTCATCCATTAAAATACTGACTGGCCTGTTATATTCACCGGGTGCTAGACTCAAAAAATAATCATCATTCCACAAAAGAGTTTGTTGCTGCGCAACTAAATTGTCTTCAATTGGCACTTGTTCACTTATTTCATCCATATTTAATTGCGAAGTACGTTCATTTCCGGTAAAAAAAGATTCATCAATTTTAATGTCATGATAAATATAAAGAGGCGTAGAGACTAAATACGACAACCACTCTTTAATATGACTCTTATTAATAAGCCCGTGGACATAACTAGTTTTGTGAATCAACTTCTTTTTCAAATGCACATAAAAGCAATGGTCATCTTGAATGTTTCTTGGCAATTGTTTCACCATTGTATTAACTTCGACAGGAACATTAATTATCTGGCCATAAATACCGTACTGACCATTAACGTGTCTCAGTCTACGAATCTGCATGAACGGTATTCTCGGTGAAATCAGTCGTTGCTCGATAAGGTTTAACGTTGGTAAATGTGATGGAATTTTCAGATATGCAAAACCATTGTAGGTTGACATGAGAGGATTTTTTTCTTTTTCCAAAGATGTATAACACGTAGAGCAGACTTGAACAATTTCACCAGGTGTGTAATTCTAAAAAAATCAAATTCGTATTATCAAGATATAGAAAGAAAAATATAAAGTGAATAATAAAAAAAAACTATATAATTAAGATTACCTGCAGTATTGTTTTCAAAATACTTTCATGTTTACTGGTCGACATTTTCAAGTCTCTTTTCCACCATAGTCTGTCGCAAATAATACAAGAATGACCAAATGAATTACTCGTAAAGTCTTTATAAAAATCAATATGACTTGTACTGTGTTTATGATAATTTGTGTAAACTGGAATAGTACCATCAACAATAAAATCCATAATTTTTTCACCAATTCGATTTTCTCTATCAATCTCAATTTCATTTTCATGATCGTTATGGTTATCTTCGGTAGGGTCTTCATTATAATTGTCACGCAATAGTTGAATATTGGCATCAACATGGGCTTCATTTTGGGTAGCGTCTTGTATTGTCTCCAATAAATCTGATACTTCATAAAAAGGTGTGAAATATTGTTCACGAAGATGAAGATGAATCCAGTTTTGTGTATTATTCGCTTTAAAATGACAAAAGATAGTGTCTTGATTCGTTGTAGTTATGTTGTAAAAACAATAATGTACACAAACATTTTGATTGTACATTTTTGAAAATAAGTACAAACAATCCAAATCTCCGTAATCATTAGTGCTTGATAGAATGTTATATGCTTCTTGCGGATTGTGGCAGGAGTTTAAATAGGGTGAATCGCGTAACTGATTTCTCAAGTCACAAGTCTCAATTTGAATTTGCAAAACACTTATGAGCGAGTGGAATAGACAATTACCATCGCCAGGAATTCCTGTGTTCCTGTATAGAACAACTTCGGGAGTAATGCATTCATTACGCTGTTCATAAATTTGAAGTTGTTGGCTGTGAAATTGATTTTCTTGTAGCGTTACATTTTCTATATTTTCAACAGCTCTACATTGCACGACATTCTCTTCATTACTGTCCAATTTTTGTCTTTTCCTGTGAAAAAAGAAGTAGAATGTCAAGTTCGAAATTCAAAGCACAATACAAAATTTCGAAATTTTAATTCGAATTCCGATATTATCGAAATTTAATCGAAATTCCGAATTTCAAATGTCAAAATGTCAAGTTCGAAATTTGAAGTAGAATGAATATTAAGTTCAAAATTTGAAGTAGAATGTCAAGTTCGAAATTCGAAGTAAAATGTCAAGTTCGAAATTCGACGTCGAATTGCAAGTTCGAAATTCGAAGTAAAATATCAAGTTCGAAATTCGAAGTAAAATGTCAAGTTCGAAATTCGACGTAGAATTTCAAGTTCGAAATTCGAAGTAAAATATCAAGTTCGAAATTCGGAGTAAAATGTCAAGTTCGAAATTTAACGTAGAATTTCAAGTTCGAAATTCGAAGTAGAATGTCAAGTTCGAAATTCGACGTAGAATTTCAAGTTCGAAATTCGAAGTAAAATATCAAGTTCGAAATTCGGAGTAAAATGTCAAGTTCGAAATTTAACGTAGAATTTCAAGTTCGAAATTCGAAGTAGAATGTCAAGTTCGAAATTCGAAGTAAAATGTCAAGTTCGAAATTCGAAGAAAAATTTCAAGTTCAAAATTCGACGTAGAATTTCAAGTTCGAAATTCGAAGTAGAACATCAAGTTCGAAATTCGAAGTAGAATGTCAAGTTCAAAATTCGAAGCACAATTTCAAGTTTGAAATTCGAAGTACGATTTCAAGTTCGAAATTCGAAATAGCATTCCAAGTTCGAAATTAGAAGTAGTAGAAATTAGAAAATAAAAGAAGGTTTAAAAACTGACAAATTTAAAAAAAAGACTGTCTACCTACAGCGTTAGAGTCAGTATAAATATGGATGAGTCAGATATGCGCCTAACTAAGTTATAAGTAGAATTATTATGATTACTACTAGATTTTTGGCTAAAAACCACAAAATGATCTTATTGCAACAAATAGGTACAACCCCCTCCAACCAAAGTATAATTTACGTCATACTACGAAAATCTAGAATGAAAATTTGTCGCTTTATGAATGAATTTAGCAAATCGACGGTTCAACTTATACTTATGTGTAGGTACTTTTACCCGCAGGTTTCATATTGAAATCGACCCTAAATCGATTTTCAAAATCAATATTCAAGTTTGATCTAACAGTAATCACGTCAGTTTATGAAATAAAATGACGTATTTTATTTTATAACTGTTAATTAGTGAACTTGTTGCACGAAACCTATTCGTCTAGTCACCCCAATGTGACGTCAGGCAAGGAATGTCAGAGCAGAGAAATGGTAATAATATACACGTAATAATACACGTTACTTACCTTAATAATCTATTTTTCTCCAGTATACGGCGTTTATGTTGTAAAAATTTTGATTTCCTGGCCATTTTGTTTTTTTAATAACGTAATTTATGTCGTCTTCTTTCGGAACACAATGTCAGAATCCTACCGTAACAGTAGCCGCGGTCATACTGTATTAATTCAATTTATTTCTGATATCAGATAACTGCGCTCTATCGGCAAATGTTGAAATTATTCCGAATCATATGGGGCTGGGGAATCAAATGATTCGGAATAATTCCGATAGGGCGCCGCGCACGAATGTTATTCAATAAAGCAACAAAACCGGATATTATTCTTTTATTCTTTGACTATTCGAAAAAAATCGTAGATAAAAAGATAGATAATTAAATTATCTTTAAAATGGTGCAGGTTTCATAATAATACGCCAGATAATATTTGCGTGGTAGTCGTTTTTGTGTTCGGTTAGACCTAATTTCACAAATTAATTAAACTATGTAATAAAAACAAAATATTAAATATTCAAGGCTAAGAATATTAGGAAAATGTTCTTGTTTAACATATATTTTTTTCGAATCGTAAGCAGTACTCGTTTAGACGTAATTATCAGTTTAAAATCATTAATTTTCGTTAAGAAATTTCTTCATTCGGTCGCCGCGCTGGGCTAGGCCCGCGATAAAAGCTATGCAATAGCTTAAAAACATTTTATATTTTTTTAAATTAACGTTTTGTGTTTTTTTAATAGTGTAAAAAGCTATGATCATGGTGCGCTTCCTAGCTGTATGTAAATTCGGCTGGTGGCCGCTTTGAAAACTGCCTAACAGGAGGACATATTTAAGCAATGGATTTAAAAGTCACTAATATTGTTTATTTACGATATAAAACCTACCGCTAGATGGCGCAGCGCGCTTAAATTTTTCTCAAACCTTTATCTAACAGTCAACTTTTTCTCAACCTTTATCTAACAAAACTAAAATCCGTTTTTCCAAAAATAAAAATCTTGTGGTTTTTTCTAAATGTATTTATCAAAAGTTGCTTACTTCGTTGTACTAATTAACCCACTAAAAAATGCCCGTGCAGTAAAAACATCCTGTATATTAGTCATAATTGGTTTAGGTAATATCTAGCTATTTCATAATGAGTTTGGGAACGGTTCTTTTTCTATTTTCCTAAAAATATTTGTTACTTAAAATACGGTATTTTTATTTTTTCTCTAGCACTTCAAATGACTTCAAAATTATTCTTTAAAGATTCGTAAAAATGACCCCGCGCTTTTTTTTCCTTGAAAGTCGTTTGCGCGGCGTGACGTCAACTCACACCATTCTTTCGCCCGCCTCGCTGGCGAAGGACGCATCGCCCACTTAAAATCATTTCGTTAGGAAATATTATCAAAATGTCATCACGAAGTACGCACTGTAAATACTTGTTGCTTGGTCTACGAATACATCCAGTTCACCAAATTAAATCAAAAACATGCGATTCCAAAACCCTTCCTAGTCTCATGGCTGGAGTTGTCTTTGATACTGTTTGCTCCAAGTATAGATTCCACCAGCGATCCATTTAAAGTTTTACAGTGAGCTACTTCGTAACCCTCCGAGGCGGTGATTCGAATGTAAAGTTCTTTCATGCCATAATCGACTATCGGCTTTTCCTATTGTTTGTTTGGAGATAATGTTACGAGCACTACTATCCATATTTTCTGAACAGTATTCTAAGAACAGCTTGTCATCTAAATTATTGTTGCAGTTTTAAAGCTAAGATACAATAAGTGGATCGAAAGTTCAATGGTCATTGTAATATTTACTTAACTGTGTTTCTATATTTCCTTTTCTGTATTCTTCTATTACAGACTTCATAAAACTGCCATCCATCTGTAATTTGCAGCTGTTGATGTTTCTCCTATTTCTTTTATCTTTATAAACTCTACATCTGAGCCCACGCATGATAATTTAGCCCTACACCAGTAGCACTTTAGTGACGTAGGAGCTGGGTCATCATTTCTACGATGCACCCATGACAAAAACGCTATAGCATGTTTGCAACCCTCAGCACTCGCGGCGCAATCGTGACACTGAAAATTTTTAATGGTGGATTCCTTTTCATCGTATATTAGCGTCACATGGTACGGTCTTTCGTACCTTGTGTCAGGAGCTATTAAGTTTGTGGTCAGGAGTAATACAGGCTTTATGTGTGCATATATTAGTTTCCCGTTTTACTTGAACGTATCCTATAGGATCGTATCCTATAGGAACGTATCCTATAGGAACGTATCTCCATACGAATCTCGGGCTGCTCTGTAAATGAAATTATTATGATATTGATGTGAAATATTGAACCATATTTTTTTTAAGCATAAAACACATTTTCACTGCTTCTATTCGAAAAGAAGTAATTTTTACCCCGCGTGGCGGGAGCAAAGTTGCATTTTGCTCCCTACTGTTTTTGTCATAGTTATGATCATGATATTATGATGGTATATGGTGATGACATGATGATTGTATGATGATGATCATGATTTTGATGATGACGGTGATATGGTGGTTTTATAATGATGATGATTTTTAAAAGCATGTTTTGGTTTTTTTTTCTAATAGTCGGAGTGAAAAGCAGAGGTTCACTTGGGAGTAATCTACTGTTCTACATGTAGTAATATAAATTGATGATTTCTAAAGATAATTTTATTTTCATTTTTGTGAATTTATTTTGTATATTATTATTACATTTTAAAACCTATTAATACATATATAAATATATAATAATTTTTATCATGTTTTAAAATAAAATAATAGGTTATTGACAATTTTCATGACATTTTCTTATGAATTTTTAATTAGGTAATTAAGATGTTTCTGTTACATTAAGTATGATTTTGTTTATTTATATAAATATAATATTATAGATTTCTTAGGATAATTAAAATAAATTGTCTACCTTGAAACAGGCGGCAGCCTAGTTAGGTTTAGACTTTTGTATATTGAATCTACTCATAATTTGAACTCAATAAATAATTTGTAATTTGTACATTCCTACATCAAAACGTTTCTAGACATCAAAACATCAATAGATTTTTTAAAAAAAATACCATGGATTATACTGTAAAATTGCTATTACCTAGGAAAAAAGGGCATCTTTCATATTATATTACAAATATATTAAACCTAAAATCGTTATTTATAAAAACATTGCATTTAAATTTCTCCACGTCGTATATTTGCCACGCTCGCTCATTATAGAGGTCGTAAATTGCTCTCCAGAGTAAATGTAAAATCCCTTTTGCTTTTAAAACTGAACGATATCACCATACCATTGTCGCAAAAAATGAAGGATCTTGGTCTAATTATCGATGAACATTTCTCCTGGCAACCACACGTGTACGAGGTAAGTCGTAAAATATTTGTTAGCTTTCACCCTCTGCAAACAGAAGATTTCTTCCAATAGACACAAAAAAATCTCTTGCACAGTCTCTCCTCTCACCTTTCCTTGACTATGCAGATGTGGCTTATCTCGATTTATCAGAGGAACTGCTCAACAAACTTGAACGTTTGCAAAATGTATGCATACGATTCATCTTCGGTCTACGTAAGTATGCTCAAGCGCTTCTGATATCCTCTGCAAGGAGGCCGAGAGGTTGGGTGAGGAGTGGTATAATACAACGTCATCTGCGTATTGCAATATCCTGCAGTACGCAGTACTGCAGGATATTGCAATACGCAGTACTGCAGTACTGCAATACTGCATATCCTGCAGTACTGCAATATCCTCCAGAACAGCATTCTCCAACCCCCTTGTATAAAGATTGTATAGGATGGGGGACAGCACGCTACCCTGGGGCAGACCCTTAAAGACTGACCTTGAAATGCAATCAGACAGGGAGGGAATATTTATAGTACGGTCCAATAGGAGACGGCAGATGAAGGAGCAAAGTTTTTGAGGAACCCCTAGACTGACAAGTCTCCTCCCGAGGAGGGGGATCAAGACATTGTCATACGCTGCCTGGACATCCAGGAATGCTGCGACAAGAAATTCCCTCCTATGGAAGGAAAGCCGTATGTCCGTTGTGAGGATGAAGATGTTGTCGAGGGTACCAAGGCCCCTACGGAAACCGAACTGAGTCTTGGACAGCTGGAATCTTGATTCGAAGAACCATTCTAGCCTGTTTTTTATTAAATGTTCGGCAATTTTACAAAGGGATGAGGATAACGCAATGGGGCGAAAATTTTTAGGGTTATCATTGTCTCGACCGGATTTTGGGATCGGTATGACAATCTGCGATCTCCAAGCGGTGGGGGTAGTTCCTGTCTCAAAGAACCCGTTTAGTAAATTTAGGAAATAGGATAGGATCGGGGGGGAGAAGAACTGATAAAGGAGTAAGGGATAAAGTCCTCCCCTGGTGAGGAATCCTTCCAGCGGTGGAGAACCGCTAATAGTTCTGCCGAGCTGAATGGAGAGATAAGCCACTGGTGGGCACTTGGGGAACGAAGCTGATCGAACTGCGTGATATTGATTTCATCACGGTTGGGACAGGTAGAGGGGCCAAGTTGTCAGCGAATTGGATGAGGACTTCCTCCTTTAAAGGAGAAAGTTCGAGGAGTTCAAATTACGGCGGAATCTCTTCAACATATTCCAAACCAAAGTGCTGGGAGTGTCTGGGGAAAGGTTCGTACAGAACTTTTTCCATCCAGCTCTTTTTTTGGTCTTGAGGATTTTCCTAGTCTCTTTCGCAGCTTTGAGGTAGGAGTCGTAGTTCTCTGGTGACATATCTGTAAGATAGGTAGAGAGGGATGCCTTGCGTTTTAGTATTGACTGGCTGCACTCGTTATCCCACCAAGGGGGAGAGGAGCGGAAGGATGCTTTTTCAGATTGCCTTCTGAAGCAGCTACTAGCCGCTGTTGAAAGGCAAAAAATAAGTGACGAGTAGCACTCTTCCAGCGGGGTGGATGCTATTGGCGGAAGGTCTATCGCTGCGGCCTCTAGGGATGAAGTGAATTTAGACAAACTGTCAGGAGTGTACACTGGTTTAAAAAGGGGCCGACGTTTACGTGTACTTCTCGTTACCAGAGTACCAAGCACGTCTATTAAGATGGGGAAATGGTCGCTCCCGGTTGAGTCACCGAGGACACGCCAGGTGCTATCAATAGCGATAGAAGATGAGCACAATGAAAGATCTGGAGCTGACGGACGATCTGAGGGAAGAGGTACTAAAGTAGGGGAGCCATCATTGAGGATACAGAGGGACTAAACATATACCTTCACAACTCAGGACTAGCTATCTCCCCCTCCAAGAGTAGCGCCGTTATCTTCACTCGGAGAAATATTCCCCCAGTAGTGAATATAACATTCAATAATTCCCTAATTCCCATCAAGGCGCAAGCCAAATTCCTTGGGGTTACCCTAGACACCAAACTACTATGGAGGGGATACATCGAGCAGGTCGTTTCCAGCTGTGAAAAGTCACAGCTGGAAGGGGGGTGGTGGGGTCAAGTGTGGTGGGGGTCACATCCCTTCACAGTTAAGCTCCTCCACAACTGTCTCATTCGTTCTCACATCGACTATGCTGCCTTTATCTGCTACCCTATGAGCTTGAAAATGCAAATGAAACTAAGCACCCTTCAATTTAAAGGCCTCCGATGCACCATTGGCGCCATGGGAAGCTCTCCCACTAATGCCCTACTAGCCGAGTCTACTTGCCTTGCTGAAATATTCTTTGCATGAGGTCCTAGTCGTTACCTGATACATGCTGCGCAGTGCTCTCTTTTCCAAAAGAAAGATTCTTTTACTAGTTGCAGCATTTCCCCAAAATAGTAGTCCATACATCATTAATGAGTTAAAATACGCAAAGTATACTGATTTGGCTGCCGCAAAACCACAAAGACTTCTGATTTTTTAAATAGAGTAGGTATATCGAGCTACATAGCTTACTAGCTAATTGTTCGATGTGAGCATTCCATTGTAATTTACTGTCAATTCTTAATCCTAGAAAATTTATGTCTTCTGTGATGTCGATTTCAAAATAGTCGTGTAATTCATTTAAATAGTCAACATTGGCAGGTCTTAAGCAAAAAGGAATTATTTTTGATTTTGTAATATTTAGACGTAATTCATTAGAATTAAACCAAATCAAGAGTTGATCAATGGTATACCTAATTCTATTTATTAATGATTCCTTATTTTTGTCACAGAAGATAAGAGATGTGTCATCTGCAAACAATGTAATGTCATCATTCTCGGATGACACACATCCCGGCAAGTCATTGGTGTACACTAAAAATAAAAATGGGCCTAGACTGGAACCTTGAGGTACACCCAATGTTACCAGAATCGGTTGGCTTCTTGTTCCATTTACTTCTGTCGTTTAATACCTATTTTGTAGGTATGATTGAATTAGATTGAGCCCTTTGTCTTTGATATCATAGTGTTCTAATTTATTCAGTAGAATATTGTGGTTAGTGTTGTCAAATGCTTTTGATAGGTCACAAAATAGACCAATAACTGTTTTTGAACTATCCAGCCCATTCAATAACTTATGCAGTAGTTTCGATGAAGCATTAACAGTCGATAACCCTGCCCGAAAACCAAACTGTTTACTGTTAATAACGTCGTGAGTGTCGAAAAAGTTAGTAATGCGATTCAACATTATCTATTCAAAAATTTTGCTAAAGGCCGGTAATATGGATATCGGTCTATCTATGTTATCTACAGGATCTATGTTATCACGACACCCTTTTTTGAATAAAGGTATATTTTTTGCTAATTTTAATTTGTCCGGAAAGGTGACTTCTGCTATGCACGAATTAAACAGAGCGCAAAGATAATCTGCTAATGGAGGCGTTGATGACTTTAGTAATCGGCTGGACACATACCACATGTCAGTCGACGACTTGGGCTTAAGTGTTGGGCTACTTTTATAACCTCCTCCCTAGTCACTGAGGACAATACACAACACTTTGGGGTTCTGGGTCGGAATTTTTCCAAAATTTCAACAGCTGAAGTCTGACCTGTTGACTGATTGGACGATGTGATTCCGCTGATAGCCTCAAAATAATTGTTAAACAATTCGGTAACTTTATTGGGATTGTCGTACTGATAATTATTTACATTCAAGGAGACGCTGGAGGCCACCGACATCTGTTGCGAGGTCTCTGACTTAATAACATCCCAAGAAGCCTTAATTTTATTTATAGAGTTTTTAACAACACCCTCCAAATACATTTGTTTAGCCATCCAAACCACATTTTTATAAATCTTCTTGTATGGTTTAACATATTTTTTTAACTTGGCATCATTACTATTTAATAAGTTCTCATGTAGGATTAGCATTTCTTGTTTGGATTTTTTTATACCCTTTGTTGCCCAGTCATTGAAATTCATTTTGGCCTTTTGTTTTATCTGCTTTACGGGCATTATATGATTCAGTGAAGATATATAGTTATTGAGAAATCTATCAAAAGAATAATTAGGGTCAGTAATGTTATTATACTCTAGGGGTGTATTCATTAAGGCTTCTTGGAGATGGTCCAGACCATTACTTGTATTTTTTCTTTTAGTTATGGTGAGAGTTGCAGTCGCTACACATTGTTTATGAGACCAATTTAATTGTTACCCTCCATGGTCTGAAATACTACACGTTTTCTCATTGGCAGTGAAGTCACTAATGTTTGTAAAAATAATATCAATACATGTGCTAGAGCCTTTATTTATTCTATTTTTATTTTATTTTACCACCCTGATCCGATGAGCTTAGTCGGCTTCCCTGGTGAGAACCGCATCCCATACCACGGGAAAAGTTAGACAGTGGCTTTTTCCGACTGCCATACTGGAAAGGTCCGATCATCGAATAGGTAGGGACGAGTGGCGCCAGGCTCGTGAATGCGAACCATTAGTAAGTACCTTGTCATCTTTCTCGTGTCCTGCCGATTTCAATGTTTTATAACTTTAAATAGTGTTAATATTAAATTACAAATAATCGGAAAACCTTACAAGGGCAATTATTAATCGAGAAAGTAGAAATAAGCCACGCTCTTGTAGGGAACCTATCCACTTAGTGTATGAAGATAGAAAATATTGTGACTCGGTATCCACATCCAATATTTTTGACGATTTTTTATAAATGCTGTCAAAATTGTTAGCTCAAATAGGATTAGCTCCATAGCAGCGGTCACGGAAACTCCAGCGTCAATCTTCCTATATTCAATCTTCCTATAACAACACAAGAATTTGACAAGAGCCTCAAATCGTTAAAGTCGAAATCTTCCTCTGACATCTTTACTCACTCTGTTAAGTTAATAAAAAGTATCGCACCGGCAATCTCAAAAGGGCTAATTGACATATTTAACAACTGTATCAAAAAATTAGTTTTTTCCAGATTTAATGAAGATTGCTAAAATCCTGCCTGTACATAACAAAGGCGATAAAACCGATCCGGAAAATTATAGGCCAATTTCTTTACTTCCAGCAATCTCGAAAATTCTTGAAAAAATATTATTTAATCGACTCTATGACTTTGCGATCAAATTTAATATTTTTAGTAAATGCCAATTTGGATTTCGGAGAAATACGTCTACGACTATGGCTATCTCAGAGCTAATAAACTGCGTGCATGACGCACTTGAAGATTCACTATGCCCCCTGGCTATCTTTTGCGATCTATCCAGAGCATTCGACTCGGTTGATCGTTCCATTCTCTTACATAAGTTAAACAGCTATGGCATACCTATCAAATCATATCTATCAAATCGCACAAAAGTTGTTGTTATAGAGGGATCGAGATCAACATCGAAAAAATATATTGTGGGGTCCCACAGGGCTCGATCCTTGGTCCTTTACTTTTTTTCTTCTTTATTAATGATATTGGAAATTCGTTACCCCAAAATGTCCATAAAATCCTATATGCGGATGACACTAGCTTTTTAATTAGTGATTAAAATATTCTTGACCTAAATCATAAGGCTAATAAAGCTCTGAATACCGCATGCAATTGGTTTAATCAGAACAATCTCCTTCTCAAATAAAAAAACCCACAGGCATGCATTTCTCGTCTAATAACAGAAGGTCGATTGATTCGCCCACCCTATTACTTCAAAACAACCAAATAAGTTTAAGCAAGGATTCCAAATTTTTTGGTCTTTGGATTGACAATAAATTAAACTGGAAGTCGCACATAAATAAACTTAGTGGTAGCCTCTCGTCTGCGATATATGCTGTGCGCAAAATTAAATGCTTAGCTGGAGAATCTGCATCCCTCTCAGCATATCATGCCTGCTTCCATTCGAAAATGGCCAACGGTATACTTCTATGGGGAAACTCCACTGATAGCTCTCGAATATTTATACTCCAAAAGCAGGCAGTACGAGCCATCGCGGGAATAGCGCGAAATACTCACTGCGTTCCGTACTTTACAAAATATAAAATATTAACTATGGTAGCTGAATATATTCTTCGGTGTTTTATTTATGCGTGAACCAACGTCACAAAACGTGAACTAAATGGTGATCACCACACCCATGACACTCGCCATCGGTTAAATATTGCCCTTCCCAGAGTGCATCTAACACAGACTCAAAAGTCCTTCAATTACGTTAGTTTTAAGCTTTTTAACTGCCTCCCACTCCAAACTAGACTTCTGGAGTTAAAATTTTTCGAGAGTTTTATAAAAGAAAATTGGCATCCACACATACTTTCTATACGTTGGACGAGTTCTACAGCTGTGCTGAATCGTTTGTAATCTAAATAGTATTTGTATATTAGATTTAAAAAGTTTAGGGCATGAAAGGCTATTTTGCAATATTGATAGGATTTTTTTAAGATACGCTTCAGGCGTTTTAGTTGTTAAGTTGACTATTGAAACGGTATTATTTCCAAATTATGTTGCTTTAACATTTCTTTTTATATATTTTGTTTTTTTTTTGTTTTTTTTTTATTTTATTTATTTTTTTTATGAGTATATTTTTATTTTATTTTGTTATGTCTTTTAATTTGACACTATTGCCACTATTTATATTTCTACTATGGTTTTTAATTTTGAAATTTAACTAATAAGTTATTTATCTAATATGTACTTTTTTCTTGACGATTTCACCAGATTAGGTACATATCTTTGTCGTAGATATCTAGTATTTTTTGAAAAATAAATTATGATTATGATTATGATTATGATGATGCGTCCTTCGCCAGCAAGGCGGGCGAAAGAATGGTGTGAGATGACGTCACGCCGCGCGCAAACGACTTTCAAGGAAAAAAACGCAGGGTTATTTTACGAATCTTTAAAAAATAATTTTGAAGTCATTTGAAGAGCTAGAGTAAAAATTAAAATACCGTATTTTAGGTTGAAACAAGTACTTTTAGGAAAATAAAAAAAAACATTCCCAAGCTCATTATGAAATAGCTAGATATTAAACCAACTATGACTAATATGCAGCATGTTTCTACTGCACGGGCATTTTTTAGTGGGTTAATCAGTACAACGAAGTAAGCAACTTTTGATAAATACATTTAGGAAAAACCTCAAGATTTTTATTTTTGGAAAAACGGATTTTGGTTTTGTTAGATAAAGGTTGAGAAAAAGTTGAGAAAAAGATGATCTAGCGGTAGCAATTATATCGTAAATAAACAATATTAGTGACATTTTACTTACCGCTTGAAAACGGATCACGATCATAGCTTTCTACACTATTAAAAAAACACAAAACGTTAATTTTCAAAAAAAAAGTTTTTTTTTTTTTACTTTTTTTGTTCAAAAGTAGCTTACTTTGTTGTACTGATTAACCCACTTTATAAAAAGTACGCGCAGTAAAAACAACTTGTATAAATATTGAATTTCATATTCCAAGATGTGGCAATACTAAACACGAAATGTCAAAATAATGACATTTATTTATGGTGTAGATCGTGTAAGTTTCTGCAGTTTTCCACTTTACTTGACCTCTATATATAATAAAAAGTATAAATATTCACCATGGAAAGGCAGGAAAATAATGAAAATCATGCAGACATTAAAGTGAAAATAGAATTAGAGTCCGATGTCGAAGACAGGATGCCAAGTTGCTCTGACAATAAATACAGTGAAACGTTGAAACCAGAAAGCGATATTTGCTTCAAAGAGGAGCAACCAAACTCTTCTTATATGGAAGAAAATATTCCGGAATTCGAAGAAGAGGCAGTGGCTTTCATAAAACCCGAAGGAAGCGTGATGAAAGAGATCAAAGTATTATTAACGAAATTTGATAAATTCACTTGCGTTGTCTGCGATCGCCAATCAAGTAGTAAATATAATCTAATTAGGCATGTTGATACTGCAACGAAACCGCTCTATTATTGAAGTTTATTTTATGCAAATTTATACTATATTGATATTAATTAATCAAAACAGCGTTTTGATGGCCAATAAGAGATGTCTACCTATTATTAAGGGATAATGTAGCTACAAGAAGCATAAGGGCGCCAGGCCACCGAGCGCTGGGCGGTTCGTCGGTTGTGCAAGCAGATCCTGCACCGGAAGCAGGCTTCTGCGCGGCGAATTTACGGGAGTACAGGGTAACACCGCTTGAGAGTTTGGCTGCTCATTCAAGGAAGTTTATCGGAGGAGGGTCGTGGGAAAACTCTCAGAGCGCGCGGATCTGCGCGCTATTAAAAGTGCGGTGTCCTGCGTGAAGTGAGACTCGCCTTGATGAGGCCTCCGGTATAGGGAAAGGAAAGAGTCTAAAATCTGGTGAAATTCTGTGTTCTATATGGGTATCGTCGTAAAAATTTGTATTAAACATTCGTGAATCAGTAACACATGTTGGCCATCAGTAACATTCAAGATTACACGTAACAAACGTGAGTTTCATAAAGGTCTGTTTATAGCATAATAATAATAATAATAATTTTATTTATTTATTCAAAAAAATATACATTTCGGTTGGTTTACAATGCAGAATCTGCCTAACTAGGTCATCCCGACCATAATATGAAAGTCAATGGGCACCATTTAATTTATTTTTATTATAGTTTTAGTAAATCTTAAATTTATTCAAATCATCCTCGAATTGTAGCACTCCACGACGATTGCAAATAGGATGTTCAAAACTTTGGCAATATCGTAAATAAACATGTCTAATATGTCTTCTGCTTGTGGCTAGTAGAATAAACCATTAGATTTCTTACGCATGAACCTTTACATTGATTCTGTTAATTGCAACGACTTGCCCGACGTAACATTTCGAAATCCTGTTAGTTTGAAACCTAACCAATACGTATTTACCTTCAGCAATATGCTGGTCTTCTAAAATGTTTATACCTGATGAACCTGGAATATTTGGAGTTATATTTTCTTGGTGGTGTATATAATCTATATTTAGTGCTTCGGTTCCCAAATTCATTGGTTTGTGTTTCAATAAAATTCCTGTATTTTCATCCAAGATAAAAGGTTGCGGATCTTTTGAATTCGTACTAAGAACTGAATTTTCAGAGCCATCAGATAAGAAGCCATCGATATCATTATCTGTGTCAATGTAGTCTATTAGTACTTCGTCACTGTCCGAACTTTCTGATACGTAATCTGTTTTTCTCCATTTTTTGTGTTTTGTTTTTTCATTTGCACTTTTTTTAAATTTGATTTATTCTTTTTTACGTTTCTTTATAAAGCTTCAGCCTCGACTTGGTGATTGGGTGTATTTTCCGTGTAGTCCTTGTTGGTTTTTGTTTGCTGTAGGCCCTGTTCTTTCTTTACTGTAGAACCAGATTTAACAGTGTTTGGCATGGGCAAAAGAAGATGAGATTTTAAATCAAGACATTTACAATTTACAGGCCTGGTACAAAAACAACTCAAACACCTATATCCGATAACGTTTTCTATCTCTGTATCACTTGATGTACTTCCATGGTCAGTGATACAGATATTTGCTTTAATTCAGCTGGTAATTTATTTTTACCAATTTCGTCTTCAGAAATGAAATGTATCATCACTGATGATGATACATTTCATTGCAGCGTATTAAAGCAACTAATGCATTAGGTATGTCAATCCTATGTGACACATAGATGTCGAGTTTTCTTTGAATTGCGGCACCCACACAGTCCGCTGCACCATTTCCATGAGTTATATAATATATGACCATTCTGATTATTTAATAAAACTATATTACATATGTGCGCGCTATTTGCTATTAACCATTAACAATTAACAAACAACCGCTATCCATCGAATCTTTCTTGGTACGGGCTATGGCCTAGTTAGTCAGATTCGGAGTATAAAACAAATTGTAATTTAAATTTTTGATCAATAAAATAAAGTTATTATTATTATTATTTATTTCAATGAAACCAATATAAATACGTCCTAATTTCACGAATGTTACGTAACACATCAGCAACAAATGGTAACATACGGTAACGATCGTGAATGAAAAACACGCGCGACATAAACTTTAAATCGTTTTATTTGTAAACGAATAATGTTAGTAACGATATAAACACATTATCGTAATAAGCATTAATAGATCTAAGTACAAAATATACAACAGATAACATATTCGAATATTTACCTTGATAATTCCAAGCTAAATCCCACTCAAAATTCTCAGGACAAATTCACGACCAAGACGTCGACCCACTCAGAGCAAAAGAAAAGATGGCTGAGTAGTTTATTACGTTGTCCATACTGCAACAAAGAGTTGCCATACGCAAAAAAATACTTAGGAATGCCAGTCTTTTATCAGTTTTCGATCAAATTGGTAACACACCAAAAGTAACATTCGGGAAACAAATATGGCGACAAACCATTTGCAACAAATATTTTCAGTAAATAATATATATATTCTTTTTACTAGTAAAGAAAACAAAAGATACACAATTTAAGTAAATGCGAAAATATTCAACATTTTAAATATATGACTACTTTGATCGCAATTTGTCATAAAAGGGGCAAAAATGGATTGGCGATGTAAATTTTAATAGGCACTTGAAAAATTGTGTTTGTTTTTAAAATTAATAAATCATATCACTTCATGCTTCTTTTCAGTAATTTCTTGTATTTTGATACATTTTCTAATACACTTTACTATAATTAAATTGGATCATGCATTAGACCATAACTTTTTATAGAAAAACTGAAAGTAGTTAGGCGACACACACACGACAAAAAAAGTACAAATTTATACGGCGATACCCATATATCGAGATACAACTATATTTTTTTTGTATTTCCGGCTCGCAATCTGATTCGACACAAAAATCGGCAGGCCGTAACCAGCGCCCTCTCTACGGGTGATTCGGCTACCACGGTATACTATGCTTTGCACCGTGACCGACAGATGGCGCTTTGCGGGGAATACGTCGGCCAAGAAATAACTAATCGATATTATTAAAATAAAATACGGAATTATATGGAACGGGAATATATCTCAAATGAAATTACGAAAATTAAATAAAATCCGGGATATTAAATAAATGAGAAAAATCAAAGATACTTTGGTAAGGTAGCTAAGGGGAGAGGTATATGAACGGAAAAGGATAATTAAATATATATTTTCTTTACTTTGTGTAGTCCTTTTTACCCCTTATCTCTTCATAGAAAAGAATGAAATTATACTCAATGTTAAAGTGGTTTAAAATATGCGCTTTATTTTTTACGACATAGGAAAGATAAAATCAATAAAAGTATTGAAAACGGATATTCATAATTATATTTTACGGTCTTATTTTACGAAAGAGGAAACGGTAAATCGAGACCAAAATATTTAAGACAATATTTAAAGTTGTATTTTATGGTTTTATTTTACAAAAGAGGAAAGCGTAAATCAAGACGAAAAATACTTAAAACGATATATAAAATTATATTTCACAGTTTATCTTACGCACGATGACATGTAAATTAAGATGGAAATGTTTAAAACAATATTCAAAAGAATTATATTTTACAGTTTCCTTTATGGAAGAGGAAACGTAAATCAAGATAAAAAAAATATTTAAAATGATATATAAAATTATATTTCACAGTTTATTTTACGAACGATGACATGTAAATTAAGATGGAAATGTTTAAAACAATATTAAAAAATATATATATTTTACAGTTTCCTTTTATGGAAGAGGAAACGTAAATCAAGATGAAAGCGTTTAGAGCAATATTTAAAATTATATTTTACAGTTTCATTTTGCGAAAGAGGAAATGTAGATCAAGATGAAAATGTTTAAAATCAATATTTAAAATTATATTTTACAGTTTCCTTTTATGGAAGAGGAAATGTAGATCAAGATAAAAAAAATATTTAAGAACGGTGTTTAAAATTATATTTTACATTTTTATTTTACGACCTTTCACCCCAGCGGGTTATGACCATTATTTCTAATCTCGCTCTTTTATGGCGAATATTAGTATTAAATATTTATGGTACAGAATGGGTCTGGATTTCTTGTTTTTTTAGAAATTATGATTGCTTAATACTATTATCGCACCGTACTTATCGCGCCAACCTTACCGGAACTCGTGAGAATTTTCTAGAAGTTTTATTTGGGTATGATATAAAGAGTTTTAGGGATACCTATTTTAGCGTATTAGGAAATCACACCATTGTAATAAATAAGGTACTTATTAATTATTTTTTTTTTATATGTGAGGTAGGTCACGTCCCTTCCAAAAGACCCCTAGCCAAACTCCGTCTACCTTGCGTCCGGTTTGTACAGCCGGTTTTATATATAGAATTTAATTATTTTTTAAAACAGAGAAAATAGAGAAAGTGAAAGAACCAAGAACAGAAAATATGCAAAAAAAATGTGTGAGCCCCAACCGGGTTGTGTCGCGCTACCTCTCTTGAATAATGAAGAAAAATGTATTGACTATTTTTTAGATAATTAAATACTTATATGGCCCTACGGCCTGCCAAGGTTACAAACGAATACCACAGTATTCCGACATAAATAACGAGAACTACTTATATAAAGAAAATGAACGTGATATATGCTATGAGAATAATTCCCAAAGAAATAAAGAGAAAAATGAAATCCTAAAAATTAACCAAAGAAAGAAGAAGAACCAACATAAAAAAAAACCAGTCCCCGAACCGATGGAAATCTGAGCACTGAATCTAACACATTTAAAATTCTTTTTTAATCCGCAAAAACTAGAGTGACTCGAAGTAGGGTTTTCTTCTATCTGAGTGGCGGCCCGAGGCGTGACCGCCTTAGACCGCCCTCAACCCAAAAAGTGATGATCGGCACGTATGTTTCTTTGACCGGCTCGCAATTATCCGATACGATTTCTACCTACCTAATGGCCTTCTAGAATGTTCCAAAATGAATTAGTGCGTAGAGCGCGTCTGAATTTATTTATAGAGAGCGGTTGGCACTCATTGTTTGACTTTAATTATTTTAACTTTTATTTATTTATGTTTAATATTATCTATTGCTTATGAGAAGAAAGGACACATCGTAGATGGTTGCAACACAGGGTGTTGCAATGCCGGCTTGGTGAGAACACATGCTAACCCTAATGCTACAGTGCTACGCAGGGCGCTACGCCGCCCTCGATCATACATCACGATGCCTAGTAAGGAGCTAACACATTTTACTAATTTAATAGATTTGATAAATAAGATAATGAATGGGTTGTTGAATTCCGGTAAGTTTGGTTGTCACTAACATATGTGGCGGCTGGTACGGATGCGACTTACAACATAAATAAAATGAAGACGTAGACGCCCACGGTTGCGAAGTTGCGCGGAGGTGAAGAGCTGCGGTGAAGCGTTGGCCGAGGTCCATCAGCTGGGATGTTCAGTCTTGTAACATGATAACAAAGAAAAGTCTGATATTAGTGGGATGTCCGACTGGGACGTGCGGAACCCTGCAATTGAATTAAGCCTGCTATTGCGGCTTGTAGATCCTTGTGTGGAATCTTGTAAAATGAATTTCTAATTTGACTGGAGTTAATGCACAATTCCTCGTACACTAGTGTTTCTGGAAAAATGCACTTTACACACATTTATTGTCTTTCTTGACACTCAAAACAAAATATAGTTGTAGTCCATTGCTAGTATACTATATATATGAAGGTGCGATACTCGTATTCCATGGTGTCGTGTCCGTGTGTGGACGCGAAACGCTGCAGTGACCGTGTAGGTGTAGACACCTGGCTACGCCGGCCTTGTGCGTAGACTGCTACGATCGCGCGATCTAGCCTTGGTGGCGATCTGCGCGATCGCCCGCGCGCAGCTGTCCTCAGCCTGCGCGGTTTCTCGCCGAAGTAGCTGACGGAGAGTCGTGCCCCTGCGCGAATGCGAACGCTACAGCGACCGGGCGGGTGTAGTCGCCCAACTGTGCCGGTCCTGTGCGTAGGCTGCTACGATCGCGCGATCTAGCCCTTTCGGACGATCTGCGCGACCGCCCCGCGCGGCTGCCTTCGGCCTGCGCGAGTTCTTTCCGTACAGCTGACGGAGTCCGTAGGATGCTCCGCAGTGGTTGTGGTGAAGTGTGTTCAAATGTCGACTGGAAGCTGCTCGAAAACTGGACCTCGGGACGCTCCTCCTCCTCTTCTTTCTTCTGTCTTCTTCCGCCGGGGACTGGTTTTTGGGGTTTGGTTAATTACTATTACTAAGGTGTGCTCATCTACTTATAAAGAATATATTTTTTTTTACATCTTTGCCGACTGAACTATAACTTATATTACCCGATTATGACTACTTCCTATACTATGTACGTTGCGCGATCGCAATCTGGTTGGGTATTCACGGCTTATGGACCGGTTTATTTTTTCTTCAAACAGGGACAAATATAAATAAGTGAATCACAATGAAAATATATCGAATAAATTCCTGATATTTGAATTTAAAATAGTTGTTTTGAGTTTGGAGTCTCCGAATGGTGCGTGACCACCTTTGTTCGTTACAAGCAGAGAAATAGAGGTAAAAATTTTTTTTATATGGGAAAATATGATAAGGACTTGAGATTTGTCACTATCTTTGAGTGTACAGAATCTGTTTTTGTTTGATCTTTATTTTGGTTTAGCCGAGCTTTTAGTGTCAAGGCCACCGTTTAAAGTCAATGTGTACCATTGTATAATCATTACTTGCTTGTACCCCAGTAAGGTGAAACGATTCACAACAGTGTCGAGATACTAGCTTGTAATTTTGGATTTTAATCCTGTGTGAACGAGTCAATACGATATAAACATAGTCGCTTTATTATGCGATTAATCAAACTAAAATAAATGATCTATTTGTTTATAACAAAAATAGAAAATAGTGTAGGTGTAATATTTCCATTTTCCATCAAACGGGTTTTCCTAACGCTGCCCTTCCATACACCTTTCGTTCATCTCATACAAGGCATTCCTTCCATTTCTCCTTTCATACTTCACCTGATTGTGTCCAACTTATTTCTTACCCTTATTATTAGTTTGATTTTTTAATTATGATTTTAGAGTTGAACTTGGTTTTCAATGTATGTTTATATTGTGGTGAGTCGAGGTGATTTAATACAAAGATACTGGGATTTGTGGAATATATATATATAGGTTTGAGATATATAAACATGTTTTTAATAGATTTTCTCACGACCAATGTTTGTGGAATTATATAAAAAAATAAATAATGGTAAATATATAATTAGACTACGTCGTGATCATTTTGCGTTTCGCTAGGCGCGTCCTGACACGTTCGTCTGGTAGAAGCACTCTTTGAGTGGCATTCCATATTTGTAAATAAATAATAATAAAAAATCTTGAAAAAAATCCGACGTCAATCCCCGACTACAGGTTGGAAAATGGGAAATTATACAAATACGTAGCGACCAAAAAAGGAGAGGACTTGCTAAGCCCGTGGAAATTAGTATTAAAAGAAAATGAGCAGGAAACCGCCATAAAAGAAACTCACGGCGGCGAATTTGCATCGCATTTCGGTACGTTTAAAACTCTAAAAAAATTACATGTAAATCAAGATGGAAAATTACTGTCTGGACTTCTTGTCCTTTTAGAAATTATGATTGCTTAATACTATTATCGCACCGTACTTATCGCGCCAACCTTACCGGAACTCGTGAGAATTTTCTAGAAGTTTTATTTGGGTATGATATAAAGAGTTTTAGGGATACCTATTTTAGCGTATTAGGAAATCACACCATTGTAATAAATAAGGTACTTATTAATTATTTTTTTTTTATATGTGAGGTAGGTCACGTCCCTTCCAAAAGACCCCTAGCCAAACTCCGTCTACCTTGCGTCCGGTTTGTACAGCCGGTTTTATATATAGAATTTAATTATTTTTTAAAACAGAGAAAATAGAGAAAGTGAAAGAACCAAGAACAGAAAATATGCAAAAAAAATGTGTGAGCCCCAACCGGGTTGTGTCGCGCTACCTCTCTTGAATAATGAAGAAAAATGTATTGACTATTTTTTAGATAATTAAATACTTATATGGCCCTACGGCCTGCCAAGGTTACAAACGAATACCACAGTATTCCGACATAAATAACGAGAACTACTTATATAAAGAAAATGAACGTGATATATGCTATGAGAATAATTCCCAAAGAAATAAAGAGAAAAATGAAATCCTAAAATTTTACCAAAGAAAGAAGAAGAACCAACATAAAAAAAAACCAGTCCCCGAACCGACGGTGCGTCTCTGTAATGACGGAAAACACCTTATAGTTTCTGGAGACATGAGCTAAGTATCCTCTATATATAATTAAATTCCTACCTTGGAAATCTGAGCACTGAATCTAACACATTTAAAATTCTTTTTTAATCCGCAAAAACTAGAGTGACTCGAAGTAGGGTTTTCTTCTATCTGAGTGGCGGCCCGAGGCGTGACCGCCTCAGACCGCCCTCAACCCAAAAAGTGATGATCGGCACGTAGGTATGTTTCTTTGACCGGCTCGCAATTATCCGATACGATTTCTACCTACCTAATGGCCTTCTAGAATGTTCCAAAATGAATTAGTGCGTAGAGCGCGTCTGAATTTATTTATAGAGAGCGGATGGCACTCATTGTTTGACTTTAATTATTTTAACTTTTATTTATTTATGTTTAATATTATCTATTGCTTATGAGAAGAAAGGACACATCGTAGATGGTTGCAACACAGGGTGTTGCAATACAGTGCATAGGAAAATTAAGAAATATATTTGTGAAGAGTGTGACAGGGCATTTCCATACAGGGAAAGTTTGAAAAATCACGTCCAATCGGTCCATCGCAAACTAAAGCATGCATGTCAGCAGTGTAAGAAAGTCTTTTCTTATCGCAACAAATTACTAGAGCATGTAAATTTCACTCACCGGCAGTTGAATGTATTCACGTGTGATTTATGCAACAAAGAATTTTCAAATCAAACACGCTTCAAACTGCACATCGATGGCGTTCATAGAAAAATGAAGGAATTTGAATGTAAGGAATGCAAACGCGCTTTCTTTACGAGTGGTCATTTAATTACACATGTCAATTCTGTCCACCGGAAATTGAAGCCTTTCGCGTGTGACAAATGCGACAAACTTTCGCGTGTGACAAGTTTTTCAACGCGTTCACAGTTAAAGAATCATGTAAACTCAGTCCATCTCAGAATGAAGTCTAGTTGTGCGGAATGTAACAGAGCTTTCACCCGAAAGTCGCGCTTAATCGGGCATATAAATGTAATACACCGCAAATTGAAGCCTTTCGCGTGTGACAAATGCAGTCGCAGTTTTGCAAGGCGTGCACAGTTAAAGAATCATGTAAACTCCGTCCATCTCAGAATGAAGTATAGTTGTGCGGAATGTAACAGAGCTTTCACCCAGAAGCCGAACTTAATCAGACATATAAATGTAATACACCGACAAATTAAGCCATTTGTTTGTACTGTATGCAAGCATGCATTTGGTCGGAAAATTCATCTTAAAAATCACATGACTGCTTCCAAATGCCAATTGAAAGATATTAAACAATCGAAAAACAACTGTCGGCGGTAGACCTTTGATGAGTACTCTTCATCTTCTAAGCACGCAGAACATAGTGCATCGGTGGAGCACGAACACTTTTTTAGATGAAATCGAACAATGCGATCTCCATGCTGTATGTATGCATTTTATTTTTCAGTTTCTTTTTGTGAATTTTTATTTAGGGGGAGACGGGGCTGTTTGGGACACGGGGCAGTTATAAAAACGCGTTTTTTTTCATAATGCGCCATTCTAAAAATGTCAAAAAAAGACGTTTAGTTGACAACACGTAAGTCACTCAGTTGTCAAAATGGTTTGTGGTTGCGGTCGTTATTGCAAGTTGTAGACAAAAATTAAGGATTTCCAGAATTTAGTAAGTACTTTTAAAGTAATTTCGTAAGCCTCTAACTAGATAAGACTTTAACGTACTTAATTATGCATTAAGACAAGTTGATAGAGCATATATTTCGCCATTATGCTCGTTTAATGTTATTCTCGCAACTTAACCTCGAAATTTTTCTTGATTTTTAATTTAAAAATTGCTTTGATGGGGCAATTTGAGAAATCTGCCATGGGGCAGTTTTGGACGCGTTCAAAACTGCCCCGGTGATGGAGTCGTTCGATTACAGGTGCATTTTGTATTATTGCAGTTATGGTGCGTACCTACTCAAAAACGTAAAACCGACCGAAACGTCATAGAAGAAGATATGAGACGTGCAGTGAAGATGATCATAAAAGAAAAAAAGTCGTTCAGGATTTTCGCTGACATGTTCGGTATTAAGATATTGTTCAATCAAGTCCTTCAGTATAGGAAAAATCATTCCCTGAGCGATGAAGAGGAAACTGATAGTGGGAATTCAGATGGCGACACTTGTGACCCTAACCCACAAGATTTAAATAAACATGGATCGCGACAGGTTTTCTCAGTCTTGGAGGAAAAGCTGCTAGAAGAATACTTTTTGAAATCATCTAACATACATTATGGACTGACTTATACTCAAGCACAAGAACTTGCTTACTCGTATGCCGTACTCCTAAAGAAAAAAAAACCTGAAATTTGAACGAACAAAAATTTTATTTTATTTTATTTTTATTTTTTATTCCAACAAAAGAGAAAAACAGCGCACAGGTCTTAAGTTAATAAATAATAATAACAATATTACGGCCAAAATAGTCTCCTGGTAATATACCGTTAATGTGCGTGATGTGTAATAATATTTATATATTATGTTATATTATCATGTTCTCTCGATTTCTGAGTGTGTACGATAGAGTAGGATGAGTGTGTTTATGTGTGTGATTGTAATGTGTGTTTAATGGGTGTGTGTAAGTACATCTACGTGTATGTGTCAGTTGTGTATATATGAGAGTGTGTGATTCTGCACAGGTATGTGTCTGTTCAAGCTTTTAAGGTGTGGTCTATTACCGCTCTGATAAACTCGTTTTTGCTCATTGAGAAAATGTCAAGCTCCTGAAACGATTCGTCGTAGGCTTCCATAATTCGATACAGAGTTGAATTCCTTGCTTGATTTGTATGGAGTCTGGGTACATTGAATACCCTTGGGTGACGAGTTCGGCGCGATGGGACGTTTAAGGCTATTCTGCTTAGAATTTGTGGGCTGTCGATATGATGCGAAAGTATATTGTGGAAGAACGTCATATCAGTCACTTTACGTCGCTGCTGAAGACTCAGCATTTCGAACCTTGCCAATCCGTCAGAATATGAGGTATATTCAGCGAGGGTTCGATGACACAAGTGCCTTACGAAGGTTTTCTGAATACGCTCTATACGGTCAATGTGTACATTATACTGCGGTGACCATATAGGTGACGCAAACTCCACTATACTGCGAACGTAGGCGTTATAAAGAGTGAAGAGCACATTAATGTCGGAGAATGGTTTGCATGCTCTCAGTACGAAACCGAGAGCTCTGTAAGCTTTTCCCACCAAGTGTTCAATGTGTGTATCCAGCATTAATTTGTTGTCCAGCATTATCCCCAAATCCCGCACTACACTCTTCTCTACTATAATCTCTCCGCCTATCCTGTAGTCGAAATCATACTTTGATCGGTTACGAGTAAAGGATAACTTGCTGCATTTCGCCGCATTTAAACTTAATTTATTGAGAGAGCAATAGTCTGACATGCGAGCAAGGTCCTCCTGTAATCGATGACACTGTGAAATATCTTTGACCACAGAATAAACTTTAAGATCGTCAGCGTACATAATGCAGTGTGAGTGTTGGAAACAATCTTGAATATCGTGTATATATACATTGAACAGCAGCGGACCAAGATGAGAGCCCTGGGGTACACCAGATGGAATGTTTACATAATTCGACCGAAAACCACCCAGTACAACAGCCTGTCGCCTGTTCCTCAAGTACGATGAAAGCCATCGCAGTAGGTCGCCGTGTATGCCCACAGATTCTAATTTTCCAAGTAGAATACCGTGGTCGACGCGGTCAAACGCCTTCGAGAAATCGGTGTAAATTACATCTACTTGCAGTCTCTTATCCATGTTGACCGTGACAAAGTCGAGAAATTGGCATAGATTTGATGTAACCGAGCGTCCTGGTAAGAAACCATGCTGATTCTCAGGGAGAATTGTCCTAAACGAGGGCAGCAGGGAATCGTATACCACCTTCTCAAATAACTTGCTAATAACCGGAAGAATAGATATCGGTCTGTAATTAGATACTACATTCTTTGGGCCGGCCTTGTGAATTGGAACGACACACGCTTCTTTCCATCTCGTCGGAAAAATGCCCGCCTTAAGTGATTTGTCGAAAAGAATGGCCAATGGAACAGAGAGGGACTGAGCACAATTATAGATAAATATAGGAGGGATGGAGTCACTGCCCGAACCCTTATTTATATCAATTTTCTTTAAGTATCTAAGAATAATATCTTGGCTGATTTCGATGCCTCCGATACTCAACGAATTGTGCGAGCCACTTTTAGGCGTTGCGTGACATGTGTTCGAATCGGTTTCCGATTCTATGAACACTGATTTAAAGTAGACACTGAAACCTTCACATATATGTGTCCCATCGCTGAACGTTTCTCCATTATTAATCATTTCCCTAGGTATATTGCTGTCTTTCCGAAGTGACTTTATATAAGTCCATAAAAACTTTGGATTACTGCGAATTGTAGACTCGCATTCCTGAGTATAATAATTGAAACATTCAGATTGTAATCGTTTTTGACGAGCCCTCAGTAACGTGAATTCGTCATAATCAAGAGGATTACCATATTTTTTCCACCTCGTATGAGCTTTACGCTTTTCCTTAATTACTTTAATTAGAGGGACCGAGTACCACTTTGGGAATCTCGAGTTACGGACGTCGGTTTGCGGCACGAACTGCTCGATCGCGGTGTACAAGATATCGTAAAATTTTGCTACTAATGTTTCTAGGTCAGCACCGGCAAGATAGTGCGGCCAGTCGATTGAAGATAGAAGGTTATTGATACTAGCGTAGTCGGCTTTCCTGAATAATGACTTTATACGATGCTGTGCGGGTAGGTTAGGAAGGATGACATTAGGATAGACAATTTCCAAAGATGGGTGGTATATGTCCTCTTTCACTAGCGGAAAGTTAGAATTCTTAACCGAAATATCAGTGTTACTAAGTATTAGGTCAAGAGATCTACCGTAGAAATTCCTGACCCCGTTGTATTGTCGGAGTCCAGATAATGTGAGACTGTCGACAAGGACGGAACTGGTCCTGTCAGAAACGTTTATGGAACTTAGATAAGCCTCGTTTACAAGAGGTTGCCAACTTATTCTCGGTAGGTTGTAGTCTCCCATCACAATAAAATTATCATGCGGATAACGGCTTCGCATATCTGTAAGAGAATTTGAAAATTCGGAAATGGATTGATGGTGCGAGCTCTTATCTCCTGGAAAATAAACACATCCAATGTGGAGAGCATGCGGTGAGCCTAAAGCCATCGAGGGAATCGTCACCCAAATGCATTCTATATCCCTGCTGCAGGCAGACAACAGTCTTGGACTTAGTTTAGTATGTATAGCTAAAAGAACACCACCTCCCATCGCGTGGCCTGTATAAATAGGATCCCTGTCAGCCCTGAATAATTCATAACGGTCATCCACTAGTTCACCCTTTAATATACCATTGGTCAACCAGCTCTCTGAGCAAGCAATTATATCGTAGTCTTCGCTAATGACGTTTTGTAAAAATATTGAGGTTTTCGTACGTAAACCTCTTACATTTTGGTAATATATTTTCAGCTCGCCTTTAACAGTAAATTACAAGAATTTATAATATACCGAGCTGGTAAAAAGTAACCTGTGTAATCATCCCTCGAGAATAGCAACAGAATATATGAGTGTATCTGTGAGAATTTGTGCGAATGTGAGATGTTGTGTGTATGTGTATGTAGAGTACGAGAGAGCATGATGGTATAACAGCGTTTAAGATTAAGAAAAACGTATGACCGGTGAACCAATAGTAAATTATAGAAATCTTTGTGATTGAAAAAAGTTAAAAGTAAAAAGAAAGCAAAAGAAAAAGAGAAGAACATTAAGACAGTATCGTAGTCCGTGACTGTAAGATTTATGCAGGTCCTGCGATTTTCTTCAGATCGATTTCGGTGGATATTGATAGGACCGGTGCTTTCTCCATCCTTCTCGCGCGAATCCTTCCTTGACGTACCCATAAAAACTGCCAATTGTGTTGCTTGCAAAGTTCGCGTGCCTTCATAAATAGGTTTTTGTAGTATGGAGAAAGATGCTCGTTCACGTACACATTTACCCGTGCACAAGGCATACCAAGATCTGCTGTCGTAATGATCCCTTTTCGACGAATGCCCGATAAAATGCGATCCTTGTTCAATCTACATCTCAGCTTGGCTACGATGGTTTTCGGTCGCCCTGGAACAATGGACTTTGGCGTGACGCGAGAGCTGAACTCAATGTCAGCTGAAGTAAGATTAACTCCAGCTAATTTGCCAATTTTTATTATGGTGTCAGTATTATTTTCACCAGCTACTTCAGGTACGTTAATTAACTCTAGATTATTTAACCGATCCCACTGTTCTCGTCTGTTGTACTGAGACCTCAACATGATGATTTCGGATTGCATCTGAGCCATCTCTTGTTCATAATGGACCATCTTCTCCAATTTATTGTTGTGCAGTTGAACCCTGTCTTCCACACTAGAAATTCTTGATCTGCAGTCCTCAACCGAATCTTTAGTATGACGCAGTTGTTCTCTGAAATCTTTCATTTCAGTTTTTATCTGTGTTAAATCATCCCTCTGTTTTTTGAAATCGTCTCGCAGTTCTTCGATGGCTGATAAGATTTTATTGCTTATATAATCCTGTGATAAAGGTGTCTCCCGAGAAGACGTGGCCGATGGTGCTAAGTTCTTCTCGGTGCCATTCGGGGTGAGATGAGTGGGTTGGACAGCCTTCAAGGGCGATGTGGGAGTTAGCGACCGCGACCGATTAGGAGTGCGAGTCAGATCGTCGACTCTAGCGGGACGAAAGTGCCTGGGATCGATGACTTTACAGGCGGCACACAGCCACTGGGCGTGCTGTTGGCTTTTCATCTTCTGATAGTTCATCTTCAGTATATTTATGCAGGCGTAATGAAATTGTTCACGACAATTTGCGCATGACAGTTTGTCTTTAGTCGCGACATCCTTCGAGCATTTATTGCAATTATTCATGGTTCTCAGTGTTATTGTTCTAATCCGTAGGTACTGTATGTTAATGGGATCACTATTTTTAGTATGACAGTGATGCGCTGCGAGATTTATGTTGATCGTTAAAGTAATCCTTTTTTACGGTAGCGTAGTATCTAAATATTACAACGACGCTGGCAACTCCGTTAATAATGGGTGGTCCTTAGGTATGTAAGGCCCCAATCACGGATCTGGCGGTAATTACTCGTCGACAAGTGATCGCCAATGAGAAGTGAGCGTTGAGTTTTAGGTATGATGTCAACGAGCGGGTATTATCGAGATCTATGAAATCGGGATGTATTCAAGTTGAAAAAATCCTTTATCTCACCCGTTTTTCATCCGATTGCAGAGATTTTTTCGACAGCAAAATGCCCGTGAATTGTTTTGTAGGCGGTGAAACTATGCAGCTCGGATTCGCGGTAATTCACTAACTATTGATTTAATTGCACAGAGCGGTATGAGTATGAGTCTGGTTTGAAAATAGCGTTGCCGCATGAAATCGCGCGGGTAAAGATTGGATGTCTGGTTTTATGAAGCGACACCCAACCATGTCTCTAAGAAAACCAGAAAACACAAGTTTATCTCGTGCAACATCATTCAATAGACACAACATAGATTTATTCTATGATAACTTACTAAAAGTCATGGTTAAGTACAAGTTCACTCCAGGCCGAATACTTAACATTGACGAAACAGGAATCACAACTGTTCTCCAAGCTCCGAAAGTGATCGCCCCAGCCTGTAAAAGGCAGGTGGGCCAAATTGTTTATGCAGAAAGAGGAATTCTTACAACATTTTGTGGTATCAGTACTGCAAGCGGTCAAGCCCTACCTCCAGCATACATATTCCCTAGAAAGCGAATAAACCCGGCATACATGAACGGCTGTCCGCCAGGTGCAAAAGCTTTTCCATCAAACACTGGTTGGATGACCTCTGAGATTTTTCCGCAATTGTTAGAACACATAAAACAGCACACAAAATGTACTGTTGATGACCCAATGCTGCTTCTGATGGATAACCACGAATCCCACCGCTCAATAGAAGCAATAATCTACTCTAAAGCTAATGGTATCATACTGCTCTCATTTCCACCTCACTGCTCACATCGACTTCAGCCGCTGGATATAGGCGTATTTGGTCCATTCAATTCACGATGCCGATCATCTTTCAACGATCATCTATCATCAAATACTGGAAAGGCTATTACAATTGACCAGATAGCAACTCTGACCTGCCAACCGTACCTCCTGTCATTTAATCCGTCCAATATAGCAAACTCTTTTAAGCATCCAGGTATATTTCCCATAACTCGCCTTGCTTTTGGAGATAAAGACTTTGAGGAATCTTACGTCACCGACCGGCCAATGCGAGATGCCTCTGATGGTATCACTGGTACTCCACAGACTACTTCAGATACTCAAAACACAGCTCCTGCTCCAGAATCTACTACATCTCTACTGCCAGCATCTGCTTTGGGCTTTAATACACCTTTGCCGTCTACATCTGCTTCTGGATTATCCACACCACCGTTAACTGCAGCATCTAGATTTACTACACCTTCACCGTCAACGTCTGCTTCAGGATTTACAACAACCCCACCGCTTACTTACTCTTATGTCATAATATCATAATGAATAAGGTCTCCTAAAATAAATAATATGATTGCGAATAGTATAATTTCAACGTTCCAAACTACCCCATACCAGTTCATAACTACCCCACCATGAGGCAGTTTGGAACGATTTCCCTTTTTTTTTTTAAATTCTATTGCCGAACAACGACAATGCTTTTCGGGATTTTTTAAATGCCAATGTCAAGGCAATTAGTCAGAGTAAGTAACGTGGTATTTAGTTCTTGGAAATACATAAAAATGAGGAAACTACGGGGTCATTACAAAAATCGTTCCAAACAGCCCCGTCTCCCCCTATCTACGAACAGCCAATATGGAACAATCAAATGCATTTACTGATATAATTCTAATTGCTTAAAAACCTAGATTTAAGTGTGTATGTTTATTATGGATTATAAGTTAGAAACCTAGTTTTTATCGAACAGTGGTTACTTGTTTAACTTGTTTTATTTTCGGATATAAATCATTTATTGTATCTTAGTTGAAATAATATAATGAGCAGGAGAGGGGTGTTATACGTCGCGGAGATAATGTAAATATAATGTTTTTAAAAATAAGAATATTAAGTCTAATAAATTGGTAATATTATATTATGCCTACTTACCAATGTAATAGCAATTTGACATTATATTGTATGGAGTTTTCCGTAAAAGTTTGTAGTCCAGAGATGTTTTGCTGTAAGAATGTACATATAAAGTTTACAGACACAGCATCAATGGGACCGATTGCGTTTCTTTGTGAAATAAAACTGAAATTAGTTCAAGCGAATGAGATAGAGCAATGCGTTAGAGCGGAATACGAAACGAACGATCGTCTATAAAAACTACCTCTCGAATCGTCCGAATAAATTTGAACACATTTCGTGCGGTGTTAGATCCATACGTTTAATAGTTATAAGCTATAGGATAAGTTTAATGGTTATAAGTTATAAGATATAGGTATAAGGTCCATAGTTTTTTAATATTATGTCGTTCGGTTCAATATTATTAGTTTTTTATTCCACTTACCCCTTAATTACAAAAGATTTCTGCAATATGTTATAGTAGTTATTAGTGGAATAATTAGGTTATTATTAATATTAAATTTAACTTTTGCTACTACTCCGTGGTTTAATTTCATATCAAAATGTTGTTATTTGCCAGCTAATAATACGAATTTCGTCTGCCGCTCAGTTCGACGAATGGAGTTCAAAACGGCAGATAAAATGAGTTTTATCTAGGATATATCTTTCTTTCCGTTTCATAAATTTCAAGACGCTTTGAGGGTAGGTATTAATGAACAGTTTCGGTTATTTGACATTCCCTTATATTACGGACTTTGTTCCGTCGTCTAATATCTACTTGGATGGTCATCGACGGTCATCTATTTTGATCAACATCTACATGGGATGGATGGATGGATCATCATTATCATAGTTGGTGGTTTCGTAGAAACATTTTAACACTTCAACGTAATAACTTAGCAACCTGACTACTTCAAGGAATTAAAAATTAATTAGGGGAGAGAGTACAATGATTGGCACTTTAAGGGAACTTTCGTCTTTGAGCTAAAATATTTCATATATTTTTTCCACTGTTAAATTACAAAACGCTCAAAATTACAAAATTCGTGTATAATTGAGCTAACTCGCTATATTGGCTGCGAAAAACGGCGAATTAATGACATACAAATCAGTGGATTCCGTTACTAGCCAAGGTGATATCGTCAACTAAGCAACCGAATTTCTAAACGCGCTGGCATTGTCCAGATTGCCGCCTCACAATCTGCAAATGAAAGTCGGATATCCGTAATGAAATAAAAAATTTTAAAAATCATATTGTTGCGAAATATCAACCAACAACATCTATGTAATGGCATCCGGCGTGCAGTGAAGAAACTGATGAACAACGTCATCGAAGCAACAATTGTTAAAGGACATTTCAATGGATAACACGCATCCTAATGATTCCGACGATATGTTTTTTTTATTATTATTTTATTCGGATAACAGACATTACAAAAAAAAACATATTATATTTATAAAATCGAAGACTATCGCGGTTGTTTGACATTATAAATAGGATAGAAAACGAATTTACCGCGTGAAATTTGTAGCACCCGACGTTTCGGTGACGTTGCAGCCGCCGTTGTCCAGGGTAGACTGAAGAGCTGTCAATCCGTTGTTTTGCGGGTAGGCCGCGTACCGCTTCCGCCACTGCGTAGGTTATAACGGTGGTGGGGGGCCGGGCTCGGAGCGCGGGAATTTTGAAAATCCGTCTTGCACACAACACTCACTGTATCCTGTTTTACGTCTTTGCGTTCGGCGTTCGGCGGCGGGAACATTTTAAGAAGAGGGTTCCACGTAGAAGAGAGTTTGTAACCGTCGTCTCTGTTAAAGTTCGGGGTTCTTCTTATTTCAATGGCTTCCCAGATCATGCGAGGAAAGTAGAATTGTTCTTTGGATAGCACAATGGGATTTTGAAACTGCATCCAGTGGTTACTTCCGCTATCCAATATATGTTCCCAGATCGCCGATTTTTCTCGCTGAGCGTTTTTAACAGCTTTGATGTGTTCTGACAGTCGCGTGGCTATGGGCCGTTTCGTTTGTCCATCGTAGGCTAGACCGCAACTGCATTCGACTTTATACACACCCGGGGTTTGCAGTGGTATTATATCCTTTACAGGCCTCAAAAATCGAGCTATATTTTGGGTCGGTTTGAAGATCGTTTTTATATCGAATCTGTTTAGCATCTTACTTATTCGATCTGTCACGCCCTTGACGTATGGTAAGAATGCTCTTGATCTGCTCTGCAAGTACAATTGTTAGGGTTTTTAAAAAAACAGAAATAATTGCCAAGTTACTAAACAGCCCAAAGTATTAAAAGTGTAAATATAAAGTAAATAGAGCAAAAAAAAGCTGTGAATATATTCAAAATATGTGTATTAATATGGTAATTAAGAAATTAATAAGTAAATAGATAGTAAGTATAAAAATAAAATTGTATTTGCGTAATGTAACACATTATGAGAACGAAAAATAAGAAAAGGAATAAGTTGAGTAAATACAAAGATAAGATAAAGGAGAATAAATATTTTCATAATAAACAGATTACTTAATTAAATTGTAATATATTCATAATTAGATGTTTAAATGTGTCTTGAGTTGTGGGAAATATATCAATATCCATAAATACTGAGTTGTAATGATGACAAGCTCTATAAAGGAAAGTATTTTTTGCATAGTTAGTTAGAATTGACAATTAGCAGTTAAAACGAACGTTGAGAGCGAGCTGGTCGAGGGGGCACGAAAAAATGTATCTGCTCCAAGATTTCACTAGCATCAAAACGATTCTTAATTATGAATTTTTATGCAGATATACTGCGTCGATCATGCTTAGGTGCTTTCCTAACGACATCATCCTATGAAACTGAAGCGACTCTGCGTACGAAGATGGTTTCACAAAATATAACAAAGGATAGTGGGCAAGAATGTACGGGACCTGGTCCAAGCACCGCCAAGGATGAATCATATAGTAAATGAAAGGATAGAAAATCGTATTCAAACATGGATAAGGGCATCAACATCTGTATCAATCGATAGTTTATTTTTGCCTTGGAAGTTATTAGAGATTTTTTATATTTTGCGTCATTGCCGAATATTAATATAGGTTTTCCATCGTATTTATAGCTAAGAAATATAATTTCATCTTTATGGTCATCATTATTCATCATCATTATCACCATCAAGAACCGATAATTTTTTTTTGCCTTAAGGGGTTTTTAATGTAATCTATTGCCCTATTTACAACAAACATTGGAATTTCATCCGTCCCTGCAGAATGACTCTTGTTCAATTTTTTTACTATATTTTCTATTTCCCTACTAGTGACGGGTTTCATAAATATTGAATTTGGATTTTGTCTTGCATTTGATAAGTAGAAACGAAATTCATTATTGTTACATTGAGCCTTGTTTATTTTCGTCGGATAATTTACAAAATATTTATTAAATTCATTTGCTACATGTTCAGGATTATTTATTGTAATTTTGTCCTCCGTGTATATTTCGAAATTGACTTTTGGTTTGTTGTTTCTGTTTGTGTTAAGGTTTACAATATTCCAAATTGCTTTACTTTTATTTTTTTGTTCATCGATATATTTTTTTGTTGCCATTCTCCGTGCCTGCTTTATGACTTTTTTTAGTCTATTTTTATATTGTTTGCAGTGGTCTCTTGCATTCTGATCTCGTTTATTTTTTCTTAATAAAAAATATAAATTTCGTTTATTTTTACATGACACTTTAATACCCTTCGTTATCCATTTCAGTTTTAAATTTGATTTTAAATTCACATTTTTATGTTTGAAAGTATTATCAAAAACATCTTTTATAGTTTTCAAAAAACTAGAAAACCAGTTAGATTTGTCAGTGTTCTGATCGAAAATTCCATTCCAATCTAATTTTGATAAATGTTCATTAAAATCCAACTGAGATTTATTAGGAAAAATCCTTTTCCGCGTTTTTAGAAAACATTTTTTTAATATTTTTTTACCTTCATTGAAAATTTTCATGGATATGGCCTCATGATCGGATATTCCGAGTGACTCTATTTTACTTTCGTATAAATGTAATGGTAAGTTTGTAAATATGTTGTCTATCAACGTACTAGTAGTAAGTGTAACTCGGGTTGGTGAATTGATTGTGATTTCCATGCGATATTGAGCTAGAATTGATTTTAATCTTCTGACACTACTTTTATTTTCCATTAGGTTAATATTATGATCTGTGGCTATTATTACCCTTTTGAAGATTAATATTTCCAGAATCATACTTAATTTATTAAAAAACAAGTCTATGTCTCCATTAGGTACCCTATAGATACAGAGAATAATTAAATCATTTGATTTCAAGTTAATTCCACAGCATTCGAAATGACGTTCTACTGAAATGTTTTGAAATATATTATAGTGATTTGTTATATCATCAAATGGTATATCCTTTTTTATGTATATCGCCACTCCGCCGTGTGAATAAACATTTCGACAGTACTTTGTCGCTAGAATAAATTCGTCGTGAATGCTTTCGAGTTCGCATCCTTCTGTTACCCAGTGTTCGCAGATACAAACTATCCTAATTTCCGGTTTCTCATTTAGATATACCTCTAATTCATCACAGCTTTATTCTAAATCGTGCGTAATTTAAAATATCAAAAGTTTAGATCTTAACAGATAGAAACAAATTGATATTTTGTGGTCGTAAAATTAGGTGGTCCATTCATAGCAACTCTCCCCTATACAATTAGTTGCGTTAAATAAATCTTTTAGTTTTTTTTACGTATTCAAACACTAAATAATATAACTCTATGTTTACAAAATGTCCGCCCAAGTACAAGCTTTGCTTAGTTGGGCGACATCCGACAGTGGACATCGTATAGTAAATGAGGTTAATTTCTTGCTGTGAATTTAGTTGCATAATATTTTATTTGATATTTTGTTAAAATTGTAATATTATTTGTAAATTAAATTTAATACATTTAAGTCGGTAGATGCCGTGTACAGCGCCTTCCTTGGGCGTCAAATATCGAACGGTGAAAAGGGTTGTTTGTTTCTACTTTTATTGTAAAATTCACAATGGGCAGGGTTATTATCATACAGCAATATCTTACAACCAACCCTACTATGAAGTGTCTTACATGTAAAAGTGTGTCTTACATGTGTCTTATATTACTAGGTACATGTAGAATAGTAGATTACTCCCAAGTGAACCTCTGCTTTTCACTCCGACTATGAGAAAAAAAAAACCAAAACATGCTTTTAAAAATCATCATCATTATAAAACCACCATATCACCGTCATCATCAAAATCATGATCATCATCATACAATCATCATGTCATCACCATATACCATCATAATATCATGATCATAACTATGACAAAAACAGTAGGGAGCAAAATGCAACTTTGCTCCCGCCACGCGGGGTAAAAATTACTTCTTTTCGAATAGAAGCAGTGAATGTGTTTTATGTTTAAAAAAAAATATGGTTCAATATTTCACATCAATATCATATTAATTTCATTTACAGAGCAGCCCGAGATTCGTATGGAGATACGTTCCTATAGGATACGATCCTATAGGATACGTTCAAGTAAAGCGGGAAGCTAATATATGCACACATAAAGCCTGTATTACTCCTGACACAAGGTGCGAAAGACCGTACCATGTGACGCTAATATACGATGAAAATGAATCCACCATTAAAAATTTTCAGTGTCACGATTGCGCCGCGAGTGCTGAGGGTTGCAAATATGCTATAGCGTTTTTGTCATGGGTGCATCGTAGAAATGAAGACCCAGCTCCTACGTCAGTAAAGTGCTACTGGTGTAGGGCTAAATTATCATGCGTGGGCTCAGATGTAAAGTTTATGAAGATAAAAGAAATAGGAGAACACCAACAGCTGCAAATCATGCATTCGCATGATAGCAAACTGCCATCTGTATCGACAGATGGCAGTTTCATTAAGTCTGTAATGGAAGAATACAGATAAAGAAATATAGAAACACAGCTAAGTAAATACTACAATGACCATTGAACTTTCGATCCACTTATTGTATCTTAGCTTTAAAACTGCAACAAATAATTTAGATGACAAGCTGTTCTTAGAATACTTTTCAGAAAATATGGATAGTAGTGCTCGTAACATTATCTCCAAACAAACAATAGAAAAAGCCGATAGTCGATTATGGCATGAAAGAACTTTACATTCGAATCACCCCCTCGGAGGGCTACGAAGTAGCCCACTGTAAAACTTTAAATGGATCGCTGGTGGAATCTATACTTGGAGCAAACAGTATCAAAGACAACTCCAGCCATGAGACGGGGAAGGGTTTTGGAATCGCATGTTTTTGATTTAATTTGGTGAACTGGATGTATTCGTACACCAAGCAACAAGTATTTACAGTGCGTACTTCGTGATGACATTTTGATAATATTTCCTAACAAAATGATTTTAAGAGGGCGATGCGTCCTTCGCCAGCGAGGCGGGCGAAAGAATGGTGTGAGATGACGTCACGCCGCGCAAACGACTTTCAAGGAAAAAAAAGCGCGGGGTCATTTTTACGAATCTTTAAAGAATAATTTTGAAGTCATTTGAAGTGCTAGAGAAAAAATAAAAATACCGTATTTTAAGTAACAAATATTTTTAGGAAAATAGAAAAAGAACCGTTCCCAAACTCATTATGAAATAGCTAGATATTACCTAAACCAACTATGACTAATATACAGGATGTTTTTACTGCACGGGCATTTTTAAGTGGGTTAATTAGTACAACGAAGTAAGCAACTTTTGATAAATACATTTAGAAAAAACCACAACATTTTTATTTTTGGAAAAACGGATTTTAGTTTTGTTAGATAAAGGTTGGGAAAAGTTGACTGTTAGATAAAGGTTTGAGAAAAATTTAAGCGCGCTGCGCCATCTAGCGGTAGGTTTTATATCGTAAATAAACAATATTAGTGACTTTTAAATCCATTGCTTAAATATGTGCTCCTGTTAGGCAGTTTTCAAAGCGGCCACCAGCCGAATTTACATACAGCTAGGAAGCGCACCATGATCATAGCTTTTTACACTATTAAAAAAACACAAAACGTTAATTTTAAAAAATATAAAATGTTTTTTCATTTATTTTTTTCTTTTTAAAGTTGCTTATTTCGTTGTACTGATTCACCTACTGAAAAATGCCCGTGGAGTAAGTAAAAACAACTTGTATAATTAATATTGAATTTTATATTCCATTATGTGGCAATACTAAATACGAAACGTCAAAATAATGACATCTGTTTACAGTGTAGATCGTGTAAGTTTCTGCAGTTTTCCGCTTTATTTTACCTCTTTACATACCTAATAAAAAGTATAAATATTCACCATGGAAAGGCAGGAAAATGATGAAAATAATGCACACATTAAAGTGAAGATAGAATTAGAGTCCGATGTCGAAGACAGGATGCCAAGTTGCTCTGACAATAAATACAGTGATACGTTGAAACCAGAAAGCGATAATTGCTTCAAAGAAGAGCAACCAAACTCTTCTTATATGGAAGCAAATCTTCTGGAATTTGAAGAAGAGGCAGTGGCTTTCATAAAACCCGAAGGAAGCGTGATGAAAGAGATCAAAGTATTGTTAACGAAATTTGATAAATTCACATGCGTTGTCTGCGATCGCCATCTAGACAGAAGCATGCCAATGGGAGCATGCAAGCATTACAATGAAATTGTGCTATTTTGCAAAGACTGTGTTAAGCCAAATGGGAAGAAATATATGTGTGTCAAATGTAACTATGGCTTGAGTAGTAGATTCTGGCTGATTAAGCATGTCGATATAGTGCATAGGAAATTTAAGAAATTTACGTGTGAAGAGTGTGACAGGGCATTTCCATATAGAGAAAGTTTGACAAAACACGTCCAATCGATCCATCGCAAACTAAAGCATGCGTGTCAGCAGTGTAAGAAAGTCTTTTCTTCTCGCGACTACTTACTACAGCATGTAGATTTCACTCACCGGCAGTTGAATGTATTTACGTGTGATTTATGCAACAAAGAATTTCCAAATCAAACCCGCTTTAAACGGCACATCGATGGCGTTCATAGAAAAATGAAGGAATTTGAATGTAAGGAATGCAAACGCGCTTTCTTTCTGATTGGTAATTTAATTCGACATGTCAATTCTGTCCACCGGAAATTGAAGCCTTTCACGTGTGACAAATGCAATCGTAGTTTTGCAACGCGTTTACAGTTGAAGAATCATGTAAACTCAGTCCATCTCAGAATGAAGTCTAGTTGTGCGGAATGTAACAGAGCTTTCACCCGAAAGTCGCACTTAATCGGACATATAAATGTAATACACCGACAAATTAAGCCATTTGTTTGTACTGTATGCAAGCATGCATTCGGTCAGAAAATTCATCTTAAAAATCACATGACTGCTTCCAAATGCCAATTGAAAGATATTAAACAATCGAAAAACAACTGTCGGCGGTAGACCTTTGATGAGTATACTCTTCATCTTCTAAGCACGCAGAACATAGTGCATCGGTGGAGCACGAACACTTTTTTAGATGAAATCGAACAATGCGATCTCCATTAGGTAGTATATTCTACTGTATGTATGCATTTTATTTTTCAGTTTCTTTTTGTGAATTTTTATTTATCTACGAACAGCCAATATGGAACAATCAAATGCATTTACTGATATAATTCTAATTGCTTAAAAACCTAGATTTAAGTGGGTATGTTTATTATGGATTATAAGTTAGAAACCTAGTTTTTATCGAACAGTGGTTACTTGTTTAACTTATTTTATTTTCGGATATAAATCATTTATTGTATCTTAGTTGAAATAATATAATGAGCAGGAGAGGGGTGTTATACGTCGCGGAGATAATGTAAATATAATGTTTTTAAAAATAGGAATATTAAGTCTAATAAATTGGTAATATTATATTATGCCTACTTACCAATGTAATAGCAATTTGACATTATATTGTATGGAGTTTTCCGTAAAAGTTTGTAGTCCAGAGATGTTTTGCTGTAGGAATGTACATATAAAGTTTACAGACACAGCATCAATGGGACCGATTGCGTTTCTTTGTGAAATAAAACTGAAATTAGTTCAAGCGAATGAGATAGAGCAATGCGTTAGAGCGGAATACGAAACGAACGATCGTCTATAAAAACTACCTCTCGAACCGTCCGAATAAATTTGAACACATTTCGTGCGGTGTTAGATCCATACGTTTAATAGTTATAAGCTATAGGATACGTTTAATGGTTATAAGTTATAAGATATAGGTATAAGATCCATAGTTTTTAAGCTATTGCATAGCTTTTATCGCGGGCCTAGGCCAGCGCGGCGACCGAATGAAGAAATTTCTTAACGAAAATTAATTATTTTAAACTGATAATTACGTCTAAACGAGTACTGCTTACGATTCGAAAAAAATATATGTTAAACAAGAACATTTTCCTAATATTCTTAGCTTTGAATATTTAAAATTTTGTTTATATTACATAGTGTAATTAATTTGTGAAATTAGGTCTAACCGAACACAAAAACGACTACTACGGAAATACTATCTGGTGTATTATTATAAAACCTGCACCATTTTAAAGATAATTTAATTATCTATCTTTTTATCTACGATTTTTTTCGAAAAACCAGTTTTTTATGCTTTATCGAATAAAAAATTCGTGCGCGGCGCTCTATCGGAAGACGTTTAAATTATTCCGAATCATTTGCTACCGCATGCAGCCGCAAATGATTCGGAATAATGTCAACGTTTTCCGATAGAGCGCAGTTATCTGATATCAGAAAAAAAATAAATAAAATAAATTTATAATTTTAATTGCATAAGTTTTTAAAAATGCTATGCAATAGCTTTACCGCGGCAGTCCCCGAGTGCCACACGTATTTTTTTAATATTATGTCGTTCGGTTCAATATTATTAGTGTTTTATTCCACTTACCCCTTAATTACAAAAGGTGGTGATTTTTGCAATATGTTATAGTAGTTATTAGTGGAATACTTAATGTTATTATTAATATTAAATTTAACTTTTGCTACTACTCCGTGGTTTAATTCATATCAAAATGTGGTTATTTGCCAGCTAATAATACGAATTTCGTCTGCCGCTCAGTTCGACGAATGGAGTTCAAAACGGCAGATAAAATGATTTTTATCTAGGATATATCTTTCTTTCCGTTTCATAAATTTCAAGACGCTTTGAGGGTATGAACAGTTTCGGTAAGTTAACATTCCCTTATATTACGGACTTTGTTTCGTCGTCTAATATCTACTTGGATGGTCATCGACGGTCATCTATTTTGATCAACATCTACTTGGGTGGTCATCATTATCATAGTTGGTGGTTTCGTAGACACATTTCAACACTTCATCGTAATAACTTAGCAACCTGACTACTTCAAGGAATTAAAAATTAGTTAGGGGAGAGAGTACAATGATTGGCAGTTTAAGGGAACTTTCGTCTTTGAGCTAAAATATTTATATATTTTTTCCACTGTAAATTACAATCCGCTCAAAATTACAAAATTCGTGTATAATTGAGCGAACTCGCTATATTCGCCGTTTGGATTCCGTTACTAGCCAAGGTGATGTCGTCAACTAAGCAACCGAATTTCTAAACGCGCTGGCGTTGCCCAGATTGCCGCCTCACAATCTGCAAATGAAAGTCGGATCCGTAATCCGTGATGAAATAAAAAAAAATTAAAAATACGTGTGGCACTCGGGGACTGCCACGGTAAAGCTATTGCATAGCATTTTTAACAACTTATGCAATTATAATTATTTATTTTTTTATTTTTTCTAATATCAGATAACTGCGCTCTATCGGAAAACGTTGAAATTATTCCGAATCATTTGCGGCTGCGGAAGCAAATGATTCGGAATAATTTAAACGTCTTTCGATAGAGCGCCGCGCACGAATTTTTTATTCAATAAAGCAAAAAAACCGAATTATTCGAAAAAAATCGTAGATAAAAAGATAGATAATTAAATTATCTTCAAAATGGTGCAGGTTTCATAATAATACGCCAGATAGTATTTGCGTAGTAGTCGTTTTTGTGTTCGGTTAGACCTAATTTCACAAATTAATTACACTATGTAATATAAACAAAATCTAAAATATTCAAAACTAAGAATATTACGAAAATGTTCTTGTTTAACATATATTTTTTTCGAATCGTAAGCAGTACTCGTTTAGACGTAATTATCAGTTTAAAATCATTAATTTTCGTTAAGAAATTTCTTCATTCGGTCGCCGCGCTGGCCTAGGCCCGCGATAAAAGCTATGCAATAGCTTAAAAATCATATTGTTGCGAAATATCAACCAACAACATCTATGTAATGGCATCCGGCGTGCGGTGAAGAAACTGATGAACAATGTCATCGAAGCAACAATTGTTAAAGGACATTACAATGGATAACACGCATTCCAATGTTTCCGACGATATGTTTTTAAGCTATTGCATAGCTTTTATCGCGGGCCTAGACCAGCGCGGCGACCGAATGAAGAAATTTCCTAACGAAAATTAATGATTTTAAACTGATAATTACGTCTAAACGAGTACTGCTTACGATTCGAAAAAAATATATGATAAACAAGAACATTTTCCTAATATTCTTAGCTTTGAATATTTTACATTTTGTTTATATTACATAGTGTAATTAATTTGTGAAATTAGGTCTAAACGAACACAAAAACGACTACTACACAAATACTATCTGGCGTATTATTATGAAACCTGCACCATTTTAAAGATAATTTAATTATCTATCCTTTTATCTACGATTTTTTTCGAATATTCCGTTTTTATTGCTTTATTGAATAAAAAATTCGTGCGCTGCGCTCTATCGGAAGACGTTTAAATTATTCCGAATCATTTGCTTTCGCAGCCGCAAATAAAATGATTCGGAATAATTTCAACGTTTTCCGATAGAGCGCAGTTATCTGATATCAGAAAAAATAAAATAAATAAATAATTATTATTGCATAAGTTGTTAAAACTGCTATGCAATAGCTTTACCGCGGCAGTCCCCGAGTGCCACACGTATTTTTTTTAAATTATTATTTTATTCGGATAACAGACATTACAAAAAAAAAATACGTGTGGCACTCGGGGACTGCCACGGTAAAGCTATTGCATTGCATTTTTTTAACAACTTATGCAATTATAATTATTTATTTATTTTATTTTTTCTGATATCAGATAACTGCGCTCTATCGAAAAACGTTGAAATTATTCCGAATCATTTGCGGCTGCGGAAGCAAATGATTCGGAATAATTTAAACGTCTTTCGATAGAGCGCCGCGCACGATTTTTTTATTCAATAAAGCAAAAAAACCGAATTTTTCGAAAAAAATCGTAGATGAAAAGATAGATAATTAAATTATCTTTAAAATGGTGCAGGTTTCATAATAATACGCCAGATAGTATTTGCGTAGTAGTCGTTTTTGTGTTCGGTTAGACCTAATTTCACAAATTAATTACACTATGTAATATAAACAAAATCTAAAATATTCAAAGCTAAGAATATTAGGAAAATGTTCTTGTTTAACATATATTTTTTTTTCGAATAGTAAGCAGTACTCGTTTAGACGTAATTATCAGTTTAAAATCATTAATTTTCGTTAAGAAATTTCTTCATTCGGTCGCCGCGCTGGCCTAGGCCCGCGATAAAAGCTATGCAATAGCTTAAAAATATGTGTGGCACTCGGGGACTGCCGCGGTAAAGCTATTGCATAGCATTTTTAACAACTTATGCAATTATATTTATTTATTTATTTTATTTTTTCTGATATCATATAACTGCGCTCTATCGGAAAACGTTGAAATTATTCCGAATCATTTGCGGCTGCGGAAGCAAATGATTCGGAATAATTTAAACGTCTTCCGATAGAGCGCCGCGCACGAATTTTATTCAATAAACCAAAAAAAACGGATATTAATTATTCTTTGACTATTCGAAAAAAATCGTAGATAAAAAGATAGATAATTAAATTATCTTTATAATGGTGCAGGTTTCATAATAATACGCCAGATAGTATTTGCGTAGTAGTCGTTTTTGTGTTCGGTTAGACCTAATTTCACAAATTAATTACACTATGTAATATAAACAAAATCTAAAATATTCAAAGCTAAGAATATTAGGAAAATGTTCTTGTTTAACATATTTTTTTTTTTTCGAATAGTAAGCAGTACTCGTTTAGACGTAATTATCAGTTTAAAATCATTAAATTTCGTTAAGAAATTTCTTCATTCGGTCGCCGCGCTGGGTCCCATCAAACTTGCAGAAGGCAGATTTGCAGACGGCAATCTTGCAGACGGCATTCTTGCAGGCGGCAGTTTTGCAGAAGGCAATCTTGCAGAAGGCAGTTTTGCAAATGTCAAACTGAAGTTTCGAGGGTCGGCATTTTTGCAGACGGCATTTTTGCAGAAAATGAAGTTAGAAGCAAAACATCGTATTTAAAATTTTGTGTTACCAGAGTAGAAATCGACAAAAGCCGCGTTTTCATATGTCAGGGTAGGGAAACCAGTCCACTTCTTTGAGTGTCCTCTCCATCGCGGATCTCAGCAATCAACTTTCGATTTTAGGGAAAGAAAAACCTAACCTAACCTAACCTAACCTAACAGAAAAACTTAAAACATTTTTTTAAATGTTTAGTTTGATGTACTGAATCATCCACTACAAGGATGCCGGTAATTAATGTCACTTCGATTTTAGGGAAAGAAAAACCTAACCTAATCTAACCTAACAGAAAAACTTAAAACATTTTTTTGTTTAGTTTGATGTACTGAATCATCCACTACAAGGATGCCGGTAATTAAATGTGGAGAGGTAAAAATATTCACTACTTTAATTTACCCTGACATGATAATTTGCTACTTCTTTTTCTAAATTTAAAATTAATAACATATGACCGCTTTACTGCTTTATTTTTGGTTTGTAAAATAATATAAAATTATTTTATTCATGTAATCATGTCCTAATGCGCCATTCTCAAACGTTGCTAACTTCGGGTTTGTATGCAAGTTTGCTTTCTGCAAGAATGCCGTCTGCAAAAATGCCGCCTGCAAGGTTGCCGCCTGCAAGGTTGCCGCCTGCAAGGTTGCCTCCTGCAAATCTGCCCTCAACAGATTTGGAACTGTCAAAAGTGACATTTGTGCAAGACTGCCGCATGCAAAACTGGCGCCCCCCGCCGCGCTGGCAGACCCACGATAAAAGCTATGCAATAGCTTAAAAACTATATAATTAAGATTACCTGCAGTATTGTTTTCAAAATACTTTCATGTTTACTGGTCGACATTTTCAAGTCTCTTTTCCACCATGTTCTGTCGTAAATAATACAAGAATGACCAAATGAATTACTCGTAAAGTCTTTATAAAAATCAATATGACTTGTACTGTGTTTATGATAATTTGTGTAAACTGGAATAGTACCATCAACAATAAAATCCATAATTTTTTCACCAATTCGATTTTCTCTATCAATCTCAATTTCATTTTCATGATTGTTATGGTTATCTTCGGTAGGATCTTCATTATAATTGTCACGCAATAGTTGAATATTCGCATCAGCATGGGCTTCATTTTGGGTAGCGTCTTGTATTGTCTCCAATAAATCTGGATCTGTCTTCATAAAAAGGTGTGATATGTTGTTCACGAAGATGAAGATGAATCCAGTTTTGTGTATCATTCGCTTTAAAATGACAAAAGATAGTGTCTTGATTCGTTGTAGTTATGTTGTAAAAACAATAATGTACCTACACAAACATTTTGATTGTACATTTTTGAAAATAAGTACAAACAATCAAAATCTCCGTAATCATTAGTGCTTGATAGAATGTTGTTATATGCTTCTTGCGGATTGTGGCAGGAGTTTAAATAGGGTGAATCGCGTAACTGATTTCTCAAGTCACAAGTCTCAATTTGAAGTTGCAAAACACTTATGAGCGAGTGGAATAGACAATTACCATCGTCAGGAATTCCTGTGTTCCTGTATAGAATGACTTCGGGAGTAATGCATTCATTACGCTGTTCATAAATTTGAAGTTGTTGGCTGTGAAATTGATTTTCTTGTAGCGTTACATTTTCTATATTTTCAACAGCTCTACATTGCACGACATTCTCTTCATTACTGTCCAATTTTAAGCTATTGCATAGCTTTTATCGCGGGCCTAGGCCAGCGCGGCGACCGAATGAAGAAATTTCTTAACGAAAATTAATGATTTTAAACTGATAATTACGTCTAAACGAGTACTGCTTACGATTCGAAAAAAATATATGTTAAACAAGAACATTTTCCTAATATTCTTAGCTTTGAATATTTTAGATTTTGTTTATATTACATAGTATAATAATTTGTGAAATTAGGTATAACCGAACACAAAAACGACTACTACGCAAATACTATCTGGCGTATTATTATGAAACCTGCATCATTTTAAAGATAATTTAATTATCTATCTTTTCTTCTACGATTTTTTCGAATAATTCGGTTTTTTTGCTTTATTGAATAAAAAATTCGTGCGCGGCGCTCTATCGAAAGACGTTTAAATTATTCCGAATCATTTGCTTCCGCAGCCGCAAATGATTCGGAATAATTTCAACGTTTTCCGATAGAGCGCAGTTATCTGATATCAGAAGAAATAAAATAAATAAATAATTATAATTGCATAAGTTGTTAAAAATGCTATGCAATAGCTTTACCGTGGCAGACAACGAGTGCCACACGTATTTTTTTGTCTTTTCCTGTGAAAAAAGAAGTAGAATGTCAAGTTCGAAATTCAAAGCACAATACAAAATTTCGAAATTTTAATTCGAATTCCGATATTATCGAAATTTAATCGAAATTCCGAATTTCAAATGTCAAAATGTCAAGTTCGAAATTTGAAGTAGAATGAATATTAAGTTCGAAATTTGAAGTAGAATGTCAAGTTCGAAATTCGAAGTAAAATGTCAAGTTCGAAATTCGACGTAGAATTGCAAGTTCGAAATTTGAAGTAGAATGTCAAGTTCGAAATTCGAAGTAAAATGTCAAGTTCGAAATTCGACGTAGAATTGCAAGTTCGAAATTCGAAGTAAAATATCAAGTTCGAAATTCGAAGTAAAATGTCAAGTTCGAAATTCGACGTAGAATTTCAAGTTCAAAATTCGAAGTAAAATATCAAGTTCGAAATTCGAAGTAAAATGTCAAGTTCGAAATTCGACGTAGAATTTCAAGTTCGAAATTCGAAGTAGAATGTCAAGTTCGAAATTCGAAGTAAAATATTAAGTTCGAAATTCGAAGTAGAATGTCAAGTTCGAAATTCGAAGTAAAATATCAAGTTCGAAATTCGAAGTAAAATGTCAAGTTCAAAATTCGACGTAGAATTTCAAGTTCGAAATTCGAAGTAGAATATCAAGTTCGAAATTCGAAGTAGAATGTCAAGTTTAACATTCGAAGCACAATTTCAAGTTTGAAATTCGAAGTACAATTTCAAGTTCGAAATTCGAAATAGCATTCCAAGTTCGAAATTAGAAGTAGTAGAAATTAGAAAAGCAAAGAAGGTTTAAAAACTGTCAAATTTAAAAAAAAGACTGTCTACCCACAGCGTTAGAGTCAGTCAGTGAGTCAGATATGGGCCTAACTATGTTATAAGTAGAATTATTATGATTACTACTAGATTTTTGGCTAAAAACCACAAAATGATCTCATTGCCACAAATACAACCCCCTCCAACCAAAGTATAATTTACGTCATACTACGAAAATCACGAATGAAATTTTGTCGCTTTATGAATGAATTTAGCAAATCGACGGTTCAACTTATACTTATGTGTAGGTACTTTTACCCGTAGGTTTCATATTGAAATCGACCCTAAATCGATTTTCAAAATCAATATTCAAGTTTGATCTAACAGTAATCACGTCAGTTTATGAAATAAATGACGTATTTTATTTTATAACTGTTAATTAGTTAACTTGTTGCACGAAGCCTATTCGTCTAGTTACCCCAATGTGACGTCAGGCAAGGAACGTCAGAGCAGAGAAATGGTAATAATATACACGTAATAATACACGTTACTTACCTTAATAATCTATTTTTCTCCAGTATACGGCGTTTATGTTGTAAAAATTTTGATTTCCTGGCCATTTTGTTTTTTTAATAACGTAATTTATTTCGTCTTCTTTCGGAACATAATGTCAGAATCCTACCGTAACAGTGGCCGCGGTCATACTGTATTAATTCAATTTATTTCTGATACCAGATAACTGTGCTCTTTTGGTAAACTTTGAAATTATTCCGAATCATATGTAGCTGCGGAATGAAATGATTCGGAATAATTCCGATAGAGCGCCGCGCACGAATGTTATTCAATAAAGCAACAAAACCGGATATTATTCTTTTATTCTTTGACTATTCGAAAAAAATCGTAGATAAAAAGATAGATAATTAAATTATCTTTAAAATGGTGCAGGTTTCATATTAATACGCCAGATAGTATTTGCGTAATAGTCGTTTTTGTGTTCGGTTAGACCTAATTTCACAAATTAATTAAACTATGTAATATAAACAAAATCTAAAATATTCAAAGCTAAGAATATTAGGAAAATGTTCTTGTTTAACATATATTTTTTTCGAATCGTAAGCAGTACTCGTTTAGACGTAATTATCAGTTTAAAATCATTAATTTTCGTTAAGAAATTTCTTCATTCGGTCGCCGCGCCGGGCTAGGCCCGCGATAAAAGCTATGCAATAGCTTAAAACATATTATATTTACTAAATCAAAATGTAACAAACATAAACTATTTATATGTTTTCACTTATTAAATAGCCATATAGTGCGCTATGCGATATAAAAGAAAATTTTAGAAGATACAAATTTTTTTTCAAGTACAATTGTTAGGGTTTAAAAATACGTGTGGCACTCGGGGACTGCCGCGGTAAAGCTATTGCATAGCATTTTTTAACAACTTATGCAATTATAATTATTTATTTATGCAGTATGAAGAATTTTTTTCCTGATATCAGATAACTGCGCTCAATCGGAAAACGTTGAAATTATTCCGAATCGATTCGGAATAATTTAAACTTCTTCCGATAGAGCGCACGAATTTTATTCGATAAAACAAAAAAACGCATATTATTTTTTGACTATTCGAAAAAAATCGTAGATAAAAAGATAGATAATAAAATTATCTTTAAAATGGTGCAAGTTTCATAATAATTCGCCAGATAGTATTAGCGTAGTAGTCGTTTTTGTGTTCGGTTAGACCTAATTTCACAAATTAATTACACTATGTAATATAAACAAAATCTAAAAATACGTGTGGCACTCGGGGACTGCCGCGGTAAAGCTATTGCATAGCATTTTTTAACAACTTATGCAATTATAATTATTTATTTATGCAGTATGAAGAATTTTTTTCCTGATATCAGATAACTGCGCTCAATCGGAAAACGTTGAAATTATTCCGAATCGATTCGGAATAATTTAAACTTCTTCCGATAGAGCGCACGAATTTTATTCGATAAAACAAAAAAACGCATATTATTTTTTGACTATTCGAAAAAAATCGTAGATAAAAAGATAGATAATAAAATTATCTTTAAAATGGTGCAAGTTTCATAATAATTCGCCAGATAGTATTAGCGTAGTAGTCGTTTTTGTGTTCGGTTAGACCTAATTTCACAAATTAATTACACTATGTAATATAAACAAAATCTAAAAATACGTGTGGCACTCGGGGACTGCCGCGGTAAAGCTATTGCATAGCATTTTTTAAAACTTATGCAATTAAAATTATAAATGTATTTTATTTATTTTATTTTTTCTGACATCAGATATCTGCGCTCTATCGGAAAACGTTGAAATTATTCCGAATCATTTGCGGCTGCGTGCGGTAGCCAATGATTCGGAATAATTTAAACGTCTTCCGATACAGCGCCGCGCACGAATTTTTTATTCGATAAAGCATAAAAAACGGATTTTTCGAAAAAAATCGTAGATAAAAAGATAGATAATTAAATTATCTTTAAAATGGTGCAGGTTTTATAATAATACGCCAAATAGTATTTGCGTAGTAGTCGTTTTTGTGTTCGGTTAGACCTAATTTCACAAATTAATTACACTATGTAATATAAACAAAATCTAAAATATTCAAAGCTAAGAATATTAGGAAAATGTTCTTGTTTAACATATATTTTTTTTCGAATCGTAAGCAGTACTCGTTTAGACGTAATTATCAGTTTAAAATAATTCATTTTCGTTAAGAAATTTCTTCATTCGGTCGCCGCGCTGGCCTAGGCCCGCGATAAAAGCTATGCAATAGCTTAAAATATTCAAAGCTAAAAATATTAGGAAAATGTTTTTGTTTAACATATATTTTTTTCGAATCGTAAGCAGTACTCGTTTAGACGTAATTATCAGTTTAAAATAAATGCAATAGCTTAAAAATAATAAATTTTCGTTAAGAAATTTCTTCATTCGGTCGCCGCGCTGGCCTAGGCCCGCGATAAAAGCTATGCAATAGCTTAAAAAAACAGAAATAATTGCCAAGTTACTTAACAGCCCATAGTATTAAAAGAGTAAATATAAAGTAAATAGAGCAAAAAAGCTGTAAATTGATTCAAAATTTAATGAATTAATAAATAAATAGATAGTAAGTATAAAAATAAAATATATATTTATGTAATGTAACACATATGAGAACGAAAAAGAAAAAAGGAAGAAGTTGAGTAAATACAAAGATAAGATAAAGGAGAATAAATATTTTCATAATAAACAGATTACTTAATTGAATTGTAATATATTCATAATTAGATGTTTAAATGTGTCTGAGTTGTGGCAAATATATCAACATCCATAAATACGGAGTTGTTATGATGACAAGCTCTATAAAGGAAAGTATTTTTTGCATAATTAGAATTGACAATTAGCAGCCAAGAAAGAGAAGAGAAAAGAGACTGAAGAGGGAAAAATAAAATGGAGATACGCACGAACACGGACGTAATATTCCTATGTAACGGGACTGGACTTTTATAATTATTATCACTATTCGCTCAATATCACTATTCGTATGTCGTTTCCGGACTCCCCCGGTTATTTGCCGGAGTGAACAGTCGATTGGCTGACGCCGTACGATGCGCAAACCGCCCGAAGAACATCACCCAGGAGAAACTGACCCACCTGCATACTCCGTTGCAGTAGGAATAAGAGTCCTTACCAGGCTCGAACTTATTTCTTTCTTTTTTTTTTCAATATTACGTATTTATATTCTGAGGTTACATAGGAAAAACAATCACTTTCTAGTCAAATAAAGTGACAAGTTAATTCACCTCAATTCCATGTAACCTGAGGCACGTCACACATCTAACTAGGCTTACGCCTGTGCCTAGAGATGTGTGATTTACTTTTTAAATTTAAGATTGCGAGCTGACTTTAAAAGGTTCTTAATAGAGATTAGATTTAAAGTAGTTCCCTCTCCGTTCCAGAGCGCCCCAACTCTTTATTAATTGCATTTTTAAAACTTGAAAGGTTATCTAATAATTTAATGTGTTTATCTAATTTCTTGTACATTCGGGGTGCAATATACCAAGCCTGTCTTAGTGCGAACGCCGTTTTTACCCGAGGTATCTCCAAATTTAAACCTTCCCCTGCCCTCGTAATTTTTATTTGCTGGGTGCGTACTTGTTTTTTTCTAAATGTATGAAAATGAACGAGCAGCTGTTTAATGAATATTTGCCTTATATCAAGCACTCGCAATTCGTTAAACAGCTGTTCTGAACTACGTCGGTAAGGTTTTTTATTACTTACTCTCAGTATAAGCTTCTGAGCCTTAAGAAGGGTATCAAGAGCCGACTTAGTACTATACGAGGAGTCTATCTGATGGGTGCTGAGCCGTGAGTTTGACCTACCCAAGAACGAGGCGGGTTATATTGGTCCAACTTCACGAGAACCATTAGCAGCTTAAAGGTTGAACCATCAGTTACGATCGCCCATTCCGAGTAGCCCAGAGACCGCTCGAGATGCCCTATCATTGGCTTAAAGCAATATAAAAATAGCACCAGGGACGTGGCAGAGGAAAGGTTCAATAAAGCCTGGGGAAGGCAAAAGTTTAACCAAGGTTGGTTAACCTCGTCTAACATATTTTAACCGCTGCATTATTGCAAGTACCTTTAGCTTACATTCATTGGCACCTCACGTGTACAGTGTCTGGCACCGCCAATCACTATAATTTTGCTGGTGACTCACTATACTCAAAGGTGCCAACGATTGTGCTTTTGGGTGTTGCCAACTATTTTGTGAATTCTGATATGAAAGAGTTTAGCAGGCCAAATCAGTTTAAATATTAGTTCTTCAATCCTTACAGAATCGAAAGCATCAATTCATCGGACATTTTCATAACTCATTCCAAAAATATTTTAGCTCAAAGACGAAAGCTCCCTTAAAGTGCCAATCGTTGTACTCTCTCACCTAATTAATTTTTAACTCCTTGCAGTAGTCAGGTTGCTAAGTTATTACGATGAAGTGTTGAAATGTTTCTACTCAAACCACCAACTCTGATAATGATGACAATCCAAGTAGATGTTGATCAAAATAGATGACCGTCGATGACCATCCAAGTAGATATTACACGACGAAACAAAGTCCGTAATACAAGGGAATGTTAACTTACCGAAACTGTTCATTAATACCCTCAGAGTCTTGAAATTTATGAAACGGAAGAAAGATATATCCTAGATATAACCCATTTTATCTGCCGTTTTGAACTCCATTCGTTGAACTGAGCGGCAGACGAAATTCCAATTATTAGCTGGCAAATGACAAGATTTTGATATGAAATTAAATCACATAATAGTAGCGAAAGTTAAATTTAATATTAATAATAACATTATTAAGCTATTGCATAGCTTTTATCGCGGGCCTAGGCCAGCGCGGCGACCGAATGAAGAAATTTCTTAACGAAAATTAATGATTTTAAACTGATAATTACGGCTAAACGAGTACTGCTTACGATTCGAAAAAAATATATGTTAAACAAGAACATTTTCCTAATATTCTTAGCTTTGAATATATTAGATTTTGTTTATATTACATAGTGTAATTAATTTGTGAAATTAGGTCTAACCGAACACAAAAACGACTACTACGCAAATACTATCCGGCGTATTATTATGAAACCTGCACCATTTTAAAGATAATTTAATTATATATCTTTTTATCTACGATTTTTTTTCTAATAATCGAATAGACGTTTAAATTATTCCGAATCATTTGCTACCGCAGCCGCAAATGATTCGGAATAATTTCAACGTTTTCCGATAGAGCGCAGTTATCTGATATCAGAAAAAATAAAATAAATAAATAAATATAATTTCATAAGTTGTTAAAAATGCTATGCAATAGCTTTACCGCGGCAGTCCCCGAGTGCCACACGTATTTTTTTATAATTAAACTACTAATAGCTACCATAAAACATTGCAGAAACCAGCACCTTTTTTAATTAAGGGGTAGTTGGAATAAAACACTAATAATATTGATCCGAACGACATAATATTAAAACACTATGGATCTTATAACTTATAACCATTAAACTTATCTTATAGCTTATAACTATTAAACATATGGATCTTACACCGCACGAAATGTGTTCAAATTTATTTGGACGGTTCGAGAGGTAGTTTTTATAGACGATCGTTCGTTTCGTATTCCGCTCTAACGCATTGCTCTATCTCATTCGCTTGAACTAATTTCAGTTTTAGTGCACGGAGAAACGCAATCGGTCCCATTGATGCTGTATCTGTAAAGTCTATATGAACATTCTTACCGCAAAACATCCCTGGACTACAAAATTTTTCAAAAAATTATACCTTATTTTTAAAAACATTATACCTATTAACATTTTCTCCGCGTCTTAACAAACCGGCCGGTACGAAAATGTTCTTGTTTAACATATATTTTTTTCGAATCGTAAGCAGTACTCGTTTAGACGTAATTATCAGTTTAAAATCATTAATTTTCGTTAAGAAATTTCTTCATTCGGTCGCCGCGCTGGCCTAGGCCCGCGATAAAAGCTATGCAATAGCTTAAAAATATGTGTGGCACTCGGGGACTGCCGCGGTAAAGCTATTGCATAGCATTTTTAACAACTTATGCAATTATATTTATTTATTTATTTTATTTTTTCTGATATCATATAACTGCGCTCTATCGGAAAACGTTGAAATTATTCCGAATCATTTGCGGCTGCGGAAGCAAATGATTCGGAATAATTTAAACGTCTTCCGATAGAGCGCCGCGCACGAATTTTATTCAATAAAGCAAAAAAAACGGATATTAATTATTCTTTGACTATTCGAAAAAAATCGTAGATAAAAAGATAGATAATTAAATTATCTTTATAATGGTGCAGGTTTCATAATAATACGCCAGATAGTATTTGCGTAGTAGTCGTTTTTGTGTTCGGTTAGACCTAATTTCACAAATTAATTACACTATGTAATATAAACAAAATCTAAAATATTCAAAGCTAAGAATATTAGGAAAATGTTCTTGTTTAACATATATTTTTTTTTTTCGAATAGTAAGCAGTACTCGTTTAGACGTAATTATCAGTTTAAAATCATTAAATTTCGTTAAGAAATTTCTTCATTCGGTCGCCGCGCTGGGTCCCATCAAACTTGCAGAAGGCAGATTTGCAGACGGCAATCTTGCAGACGGCATTCTTGCAGGCGGCAGTTTTGCAGAAGGCAATCTTGCAGAAGGCAGTTTTGCAAATGTCAAACTGAAGTTTCGAGGGTCGGCATTTTTGCAGACGGCATTTTTGCAGAAAATGAAGTTAGAAGCAAAACATCGTATTTAAAATTTAGTGTTACCAGAGTAGAAATCGACAAAAGCCGCGTTTTCATATGTCAGGGTAGGGAAACCAGTCCACTTCTTTGAGTGTCCTCTCCATCGCGGATCTCATCAACTTTCTATTTTAGGGAAAGAAAAACCTAACCTAACCTAACCTAACAGAAAAACTTAAAACATTTTTTTTTATGTTTAGTTTGATGTACTGAATCATCCACTACAAGGATGCCGGTAATTAATGTCACTTCGATTTTAGGGAAAGAAAAACCTAACCTAACCTAACCTAACAGAAAAACTTAAAACATTTTTTTGTTTAGTTTGATGTACTGAATCATCCACTACAAGGATGCCGGTAATTAAATGTGGAGAGGTAAAAATATTCACCACTTTAATTTACCCTGACATGATAATTTGCTACTTCTTTTTCTAAATTTAAAATTAATAACATATGACCGCTTTACTGCTTTATTTTTGGTTTGTAAAATAATATAAAATTATTTTATTCATGTAATCATGTCCTAATGCGCCATTCTCAAACGTTGCTAACTTCGGGTTTGTATGCAAGTTTGCTTTCTGCAAGAATGCCGTCTGCAAAAATGCCGCCTGCAAGGTTGCCGCCTGCAAGGTTGCCTCCTGCAAATCTGCCCTCAACAGATTTGGAACTGTCAAAAGTGACATTTGTGCAAGACTTCCGCATGCAAAACTGGCGCCCCCCAACAAACCCATGTTCTGCTCATTTTATTATTTCAACTGGTCCATAAAAACTAGATTTCTGACTTACAATCCAGAATAAACACTTACACTTAAATCTAGGTAGATTTAAGGGCATTAGAATTATCAATAAATGCATTTAACTGTTCCGTATAAATTATATAATAAAATAATAAACATACACACTTAAATCTAGGTTTTTAAGCAATTAGAATCATATCAGTAAATGCATTTGATTGTTCCGTATTGGCTGTTCGTAGGTAAATAAAAATTCACAAAAAGTAACTAAAAAATAAAATGCATACATACAATAGAATATACTACCTACTGGAGATCGCATTGTTCGATTTCATCTAAAAAAGTGTTCGTGCTCCACCGATGCACTATGTTCTGCTTGCTTAGAAGACGAAGAGTACTCATCAGAGGTCTACCGCCGACCGCTGCTTTTCGATTGTTTAATATTTTTTAATTGGCATTTGGCAGCAGTCATGTGATTTTTATGATGAATTTTCCGACCAAATGCATGCTTGCATTCTGTACAAACAAAGGGCTTAATTTTTCCGTGTATTACATTTATATGTGTGATTAAGTTCGGCTTCTGGGTGAAAGCTCTGTTACATTCCGCACAACTATACTTAATTCTGAGATGTACTGAGTTTACATGATTCTTTAACTGTGCACGCCTTGCAAAACTGCGATTGCATTTGTCACACGCGAAAGGCTTCAATTTGCGGTGTATTATATTTATATGCCCGATTAAGGTCGACTTGTGTGTGAAAGCTCTGTTACATTCCGCACAACTATACGTCATTCTGAGATGGACTGAGTTTATATGGACCTTTAACTCTCCTCGCGATGCAAAACTGCGATTGCATTTGTCGCACGCGAAAGGCTTCAATTTCCGGTGGACAGAATTGACATGATGAATTACATGACCACTCGTAAAGAAAGCGCGTTTGCATTCCTTACATTCAAATTCCTTCATTTTTCTATGAACGCCATCGATGTGCTGTTTAAAGCGTGTTTGATTTGGAAATTCTTTGTTGCATAAATCACACGTAAATACATTCAACTGCCGGTGAGTGAAATTTACATGCCGTAGTAAGTAGTCGCTAGAAGAAAAGACTTTCTTACACTGCTGACAGGCATGCTTTAGTTTGCGATGGATCGATTGGACGTGTGTTTTCAAACTTTCTCTATATGGAAATGCCCTGTCACACTCTTCACACGTAAATTTCTTAAATTTCCTATGCACTATATCAACATGCTCAATTAGATGAAATCTACTACTCAATCCATAGCTACATTTGACACACATATATTTCTTCCCATTTGGCTTAACACAATTTTTGCAAAATAGCACAATTTCATTGTAATGCTTGCATGCTCCCATTGGCACGCTTCTGTCTAGATGGCGATCGCAGACAACGCATGTGAATTTATCTAATTTCGTTAACAATACTTTGATCTCTTTCATCACGCTTCCTTCGGGTTTTATGAAAGCCACTGCCTCTTCTTCAAATTCCGGAATATTTTCTTCCATATAAGAAGAGTTTGGTTGCTCCTCTTTGAAGCAAATATCGCTTTCTGGTTTCAACGTATCACTGTATTTATTGTCAGAGCAACTTGGCATCCTGTCTTCGACATCGGACTCTAATTCTATCTCCACTTTAATGTCTGCATTATTTTCATCATTTTCCTGCCTTTCCATGGTGAATATTTATACTTTTTATTAGGTATGTAAAGAGGTAAAATAAAGCGGAAAACTGCAGAAACTTACACGGTCTACACTGTAAACAGATGTCATTATTTTGACGTTTCGTATTTAGTATTGCCACATAATGGAATATAAAATTCAATATTTATACAAGTTGTTTTTACGGGTCCCATCAAACTTGCAGAAGGCAGATTTGCAGACGGCAATCTTGCAGACGGCATTCTTGCAGGCGGCAGTTTTGCAGAAGGCAATCTTGCAGAAGGCAGTTTTGCAAATGTCAAACTGACGTTTCGAGGGTCGGCATTTTTGCAGACGGCATTTTTGCAGAAAATGAAGTTAGAAGCAAAACATCGTATTTAAAATTTAGTGTTACCAGAGTAGAAATCCACAAAAGCCGCGTTTTCATGTGTCAGGGTACGGAAACCAGTCCACTTCTTTGAGTGTCCTCTCCATCGCGGATCTCAGCAATCAACTTTCGATTTTAGGGAAAGGAAAACCTAACCTAACCTAACCTAACAGAAAAACTTAAAACATGTTTTAAAATGTTTAGTTTGATGTACTGAATCATCCACTACAAGGATGCCGGTAATTAATGTCACTTCGATTTTAGGGAAAGAAAAACCTAACCTAACCTAACAGAAAAACTTAAAACATTTTTTTAATGTTTAGTTTGATGTACTGAATCATCCACTACAAGGATGCCGGTAATTAAATGTGGAGAGGTAAAAATATTCACCACTTTAATTTACCCTGACATGATAATTTGCTACTTCTTTTTCTAAATTTAAAATTAATAACATATGACCGCTTTACTGCTTTATTTTTGGTTTGTAAAATAATATAAAATTATTTTATTCATGTAATCATGTCCTAATGCGCCATTCTCAAACGTTGCTAACTTCGGGTTTGTATGCAAGTTTGCTTTCTGCAAGAATGCCGTCTGCAAAAATGCCGCCTGCAAGTTGCCGCCTGCAAGGTTGCCGCCTGCAAGGTTGCCTCCTGCAAATCTGCCCTCAACAGATTTGGAACTGTCAAAAGTGACATTTGTGCAAGACTGCCGCATGCAAAACTGGGGCCCCCTGTTTTTACGGGTCGGGGGGCGCCAGTTTTGCATGCGGCAAACTTGCACAAATGTCACTTTTGACAGTTCCAAATTTGTTGAGGGCAGATTTGCAGGAGGCAACCTTGCAGGAAGCAACCTTGCACGCGGCAACCTTCAGTACAGTTTTTAAGTTTTTCTGTTAGGTTAGGTTAGGTTAGGTTTTTCTTTCCCTAAAATCGAAGTGACATTAATTACCGGCATCCTTGTAGTGGATGACTTTTATACATCAAACTAAACATTAAAAAAAAGTTTTTCTGTTAGGTTAGGTTAGGTAATTTTGACATTTGCAAAACTGCCTTCTGCAAGATTGCCTTCTGCAAAACTGCCGCCTGCAAGAATGCCGTCTGCAAGATTGCCGTCTGCAAATCTGCCTTCTGCAAGTTTGATGGGACCCTACGGGTCCCATCAAACTTGCAGAAAACTTGTCAAACTAACGTTTCGAGGGTCGGCATTTTTGCAGACGGCATTTTTGCAGAAAATGAAGTTAGAAGCAAAACATCGTATTTAAAATTTTGTGTTACCAGAGTAGAAATCGACAAAAGCCGCGTTTTCATATGTCAGGGTAGGGAAACCAGTCCACTTCTTTGAGTGTCCTCTCCATCGCGGATCTCAGCAATCAACTTTCGATTTTAGGGAAAGAAAAACCTAACCTAACCTAACCTAACAGTAAAACTTAAAACATTTTTTTAAATGTTTAGTTTGATGTACTGAATCATCCACTACAAGGATGCCGGTTATTAAATGTGGAGAGGTAAAAATGTTTACCACTTTAATTTACCTACTTCTTTTTCTAAATTTAAAATTAATAACATATGACCGCTTTACTGCTTTATTTTTGGTTTGTAAAATAATATAAAATTATTTTATTCGTGTAATCATGTCCTAATGCGCCATTCTCAAACGTTGCTAACTTCGGGTTTGTATGCAAGTTTGCTTTCTGCAAGAATGCCGTCTGCAAAAATGCCGCCTGCAAGGTTGCCGCCTGCAAGGTTGCCGCCTGCAAGTTGCCTCCTGCAAATCTGCCCTCAACAAATTTGGATCTGTCAAAAGTGACATTTGTGCAAGTTTGCCGCATGCAAAACTGGCGCCCCCCGTTTTTACTTACTCCACGGGCATTTTTCAGTAGGTGAATCAGAACAACGAAATAAGCAACTTTAAAAAGAAAAAAATAAAAGAAAAAACATTTTATATTTTCTAAAATAAACGTTTTGTGTTTTTTTAATAGTGTAAAAAGCTATGATCATGGTGCGCTTCCTAGCTGTATGTAAATTCGGCTGGTGGCCGCTTTGAAAACTGCCTAACAGGAGCACATATTTAAGCATTGGATTTAAAAGTCACTAATATTGTTTATTTACGATATAAAACCTACCGCTAGATGGCGCAGCGCGCTTAAATTTTTCTCAAACCTTTGTGGCATCAAACTCGACGCTTTATGTTTAAGTAATGTTTTAAAATCCATGTACATCATCATAATTAAAGTCCAAGTTGACAACACTGTTTGGATCGTCCGCTGCGCGAAGCGGCCGCCTGGCGGCGGCGCGCACCGGGCGCCAGTGAGAAATCGATCCTCCGGCGGAGCGCACGTTGCTTTGCTGCCCGCTCCGTATCTTACGCAACCGCGCCGGCTGTTCTGAAATAAATCTTACGTCGCATACAAGGTGCCGTTGTTTCATTGCCCGACGTGGCCCATCGACCTATAAGTGGTGACCACAAAAGAAAATGAGTGAAGATAAAGCCACACCCGGACAAAGCCAAGATGGCAGCGGCAAATCGGCTGACGCAACGGCCGACGTGTACCGCGTGGGCGTCCGAGTACCAGCTTTTTGGCACGAAAAACCGGCAATTTGGTTCGCGCAAATCGAAAGCCAATTCGCGATTTCGAATATCACGACAGACGCGACGAAATTTTACTACGTAGTGGCGCAACTCGACTCGCAGTACGCAGCCGAAGTGGAAGACGTCATCGTCTCACCACCAGCCACCGACAAATATCAGAAGCTAAAAAGCGAGTTAATCAAGCGGCTTTCGGCAACTCGGCAGCAAAGAGTGAAACAGCTCCTAGATAGAGAATAATTAGGCGACCGAAAACCCTCGCAATTCCTGAGGCACCTACAACAGTTGGCAGGCCCAAACGTACCTGGAGAGTTCCTGCTGGATATATGGACCAACCGCCTACCAATCAGCACCCAGTCGATCCTCGCATCGCAAACAACACATTCTCTGGAGGTGTTGGCCGACTTGGCCGATCGCGTCTACGATGTCGTACCCATACACCAGGTAGCATCTACATCTGCGGCTGACTCACCATTAAGAGGGCTCCGAGCCTATGCCGCTACACAAATGTAGGTAATTTACGCTTGCCGGCGCGGCGGCGGCCACGCAGGTGTGACTAAATCGCATACATTGATAACGCTGAACAGACGGTCACCCGCCAAAGCGATGTAATCCGCATTTTATAATTTTATTGCTCATAGCAAATTGCAAATAACAAAAACTGCAAATTGTGATAAAAGCAAATCCTTTTGCACACGTATAATATAGAATATGTTATACACACGCAAACTATATAATATAGAATATGTGAATGGGTCTTTGACTTTGAATTTGTAGTCGCTGGCTCAAATATGACGACTACATGTGTTTTGAACAACCTTTGAACGTATTTTGAACCGATTTGACCATATTTGTACTTTTGGCCAGAAAACTTAAACTTTTGTACTCGGTGTCATCATCAGAACTGGTCAAAATAAATGTACCGTGGCCGTCTTATTCTACACTATACTACACTATATATAAATGATTGTACACATTCTACCTTGTTTGTAAGGAATTATTTATTTATATTTATTTATGTTTATATTTTCAGCATCATATTTGAAATGTACGACGCCAAAATAACCGAAAAAGACCCATGGGTCTTTAAAATCAGCACGAGAGTAATCATTTTGGTTTATTAGCGGCCATCTTGGAAAATTGCCGCCATTTCGAGTCCGCTGGGCCAAATTGTCGGAGCGGCAGGTCAAATCAACTATTTTGGTCTAATGAACACACGTGTGAAAAAGGATTTGCTTTTATCACAATTTACAGTATTCTTTCAAAATATGAGACGAACCGCTTCCACTATCAGGATAGCAGATACTTTATGATTCTGAGTAAAGAAATAAAAATGGATAATGCTTAAAACAATTATAACATTGTTATTCTCATCAGTACGAGGATAAAATGAATGTCGAGAAGGATAAAAAAAACAGTAATTATTATAGGTATAAATAGCTACACCAAAACTTTAATTATTTCAAAAAGCAGTTACCTTTATAAATAAACTACTTCCGACGGAAAGAAGGTACAGATAGATTTCGCGGCTTAATGTGATGAATGCCACTTTTAAACAGTCTCGAAGAGGAGTTTTGTGGATTTCACTCTGTGCTCCCCGGGATTCGCCCGTTGGATGAACAATTGGAAAGTTCACGAGCACCTTTCTTCTTCGGACCGCAGACTGGTGACATTTGGCATCGGCCGTCGCGTTCCCCCCACGCCACAATCCGAGTGGCGATACCGAACCGGCGACATTAACTGGGACCGGTTTGGTGAAGTCCTCTGCGAGAATCTTGAGGCCTTTCCATCGCCTTCTTGTAGTACCGCAGAGGACTTGTGTGTCGCACTTAATGCGGCCATCGAGTCTTCCTGTGATGCCGTAGTAGGGCGGAAGAAACCCCGCGGTGGTTTCGCGGCCCCGTGGTGGTCTTCCGAACTCTGCGATAATTTTAAATTTAATATTTTAAATAATGTAATTAGCGATTGAAAATTAATGTGATTGAAAATTGTTATTTTTGTGATGTGACGCAATGATGAGATGAAAATTTTCTGCTGATCGATCAAAGTGAACAATGTATGAGATGAAGTTAAAATAAAGAAAAATAAAAAAACTCAAGTTTATTTTTTTTTAAAACTCTCTCTATACTATTGAATATCTATGATATTGAACATTTTCAAAGCCGATTTGATTTTAAAATGTTTTTCAAAGGATTTTATTTTTCTATGGTTTTAAAATATTTCTAAGTATTCTGTAGTTTTGAATATTTTCAAAGACTATTTGACTTTAAAATGATTTTCAAATTATTTTATTTTTCTATGGTTTCAAAATATTTCAAAGTATTCTATAGTTTTGAATATTTTCAAAAACTATTAGATTTTAAAATGATTTTATTTTTTTTTTAATTTTCTATGGTTTCAAAATATTTCTAAGTATTCTATAGTTTTGAATATTTTCAAAGACTATTTGATTTTAAAATGATTTTTAAATTATTAAATTTTTCTATAATTTCAAAATATTTATAAGTATTCTATAGTTTTGAATATTTTCAAAGACTATTTGATTTTAAAATTCCCGTGCTTTTTCTGGTTTAAATGACGTGTCGCAACCTTAAATCAGTGCATATCCTATCAATGCTCTTTGTAAGCTAAATATCTTACAGCCAACCACTTATTTTCAACTTACGAAAATGTTACATCTGCATGCCGAAATGTCCTTCGTTGCTCACTCCTGATGGCGAAACTGCTTTTCAAAATCAATATTCAAAATCAATATTCTACCTGTACATGGTTTATGCGTCTTTCAGTATTTTTTTATTGAATTTCAGGTTTTTCACGCAAATTAACTAAACTATTCGAGATTACAAGTTTCGAATAGTGGTCCCTTCAGAAAATATTTTCAATTGTTTTAGGCTTATTGGAGTCGATCTATTTTTTATATAATGAGCATCGTATCGATCGAATCTTGGGGTTTAAAACTATCTCATTTTTTTATATCTCGGACTGAAAACAACATCGCTTTCTCATGTCTTCAGACTGAAATTTCACGCTGATTCTATGGCGTTTCTCAAAAAACGAAATATGTTTTCTTACGCTTCCCCATTAACTAAAATACATGTAGAGTATTATAATAAGTTATAACAAAGATGGCATAAACATCCATAAAAATAAAATACTTACTGCTGTTTGCTTTCTCGTGACGATGCGTGACGACGCGGCACTGCGGTGTAGAAGAATAAAATATTACGTGAGCGGGAACTGATAAGAGCTAACCGAAAAGGACGTGCTCCCGCTTCGAATAGCAGCAGGGAAGTGAATCTATTTCATAGCGCGCCTGTGTATTTATTAACGCGGCCGGCCCATACAAAAAATGTATGGAGAATCTGATACCTGATTTTCTGGGATTTATTGTATAAAATCCTATTACAATCATTGAAATTTAAATAGCTTATAGTGAAGATATGTCATTTAACTTTCTTTTATAATAATTTGTAATTCAAATTAGTTATTATTTTCCCAGTGAGGACTAAAACCCCGCGCCCATTTTTGTATATTTTCTCGTGTGTTTTTATAAAAAACTACGCAAACTATTGCCAAATTTATTAGCTCACCTTATAAATGACTTATTGATAAAAACGAGTGTTTTTTGTCACTGCTTTTATTAGCGTAGTTTTAGCGGAATAACTAAAACGCTAGACCCTAATTTGAGAAATTTCGTGCAGCACCCTCTTAAATGACCTCATTCGTCAGGTAAGCGAATTAACTAGGGAGATGAGGACGCTCAAAAGCCAGCTAAACAATAGGCAATCACGATCGCAGACACGACCTAACAGTAAGTCACGCAATCGTTCCAACTCAAAGAGATCCGACTCCAACTATAAAAAATACCCCAGGTGTTGGTACCACACAAAATTTGGCGAGAGGGCAAACAAGTGCGTGAAACCCTGCGACTTTCAAGCGGAAAACGACAAGGGCAGCCGATAATGGCGACCGCCGACTGCCGCAGCACTGGTCGCATATTCGTCACCGACCGCATAACGAAGACGCAGTTTCTCGTGGATACTGGTAGCGATCTCTGCGTATTTCCAAGGTCGGCACTTACAAACCGACGACAGAAAACAAAGTACCACTTATGCGCTGCAAACGGCTCTACTATCTTTACTTACGGCTACTTACACCTAAAGCTTAATTTAGGCTTGCGGCGTGATTTCAATTGGCAATTTGTTGTCGCGGACGTGACAAAGGCGATAATCGGCGTAGACTTTCTGTCATACTACAACCTCATAGTTGACTGCAGAAACCAACAGCTTCTCGATAATACGACTAGCCTCGTTACGGCGGCGTTGCCAGCTCGTCCAACTGAAGACATTTCATCGGTGAAAATTGTATCCGGTAAGTCGGTGTATCACCGCATACTAGCAGAGTACCCCGACATCACGCGTCCCTCCGGAGTGCATCGAGCTCCCAAGCATAACATCCTTCACCACATTCGCACCACGTCAGGACCCCCCGCGCCTTGTTCACCTCGACGGTTGGCTCCGGACAAACTGAAGATAGCGAAGGACGAATTTGCTGCCATGTTACAGAACGGTACCGCGAGACCTTCAGATTCACCATGGTCTTCACCACTACACCTAGCACCAAAAAAAGATAACGGCTGGCGTCCTTGCGGCGATTACAGGATGCTAAATTCCAGAACGGTCCCGGATAAATATCCCATCAGACACATCCACGATTTCGCTCACAATATTTCTGGTTGTAAGGTATTCTCTACAATTGACTTGGAGAAGGCCTATAATCAGATCCCAGTCAACCCAGAAGATATTTCGAAGACCGCAATCACTACACCATTCGGAATGTACGAGTTTCCTTTCATGAATTATGGACTCCGCAACGCGGGACAAACCTTCCAGCGTTTCGTCGATGACATGATCAGGGGACTCGATTATTGCTTCGCGTATTTGGACGATTTTTTGGTCTACTCGAAAGACGAAGACTCACACAAGGAGCACCTTCGACAGATCTTCACCAGGCTAAACGACCACGGCATGGTGGTAAACACCTCTAAGTGTGTCTTCGGTGCCTCGGAGGTAACGTTTCTCGGATACAGCATATCAGAGGAAGGCACGAAGCCGCTCCCAGAAAAGGTTGACGCTATCAAAAACTTCCCAGCTCCCAAGAACGTGAAGGAGCTGCGCCGATTCCTGGGAATGATAAATTTCTATCGCAGATTTATCCCAGGCGCAGCACAATTCCAGGCTCCACTCAACACACTGTTGACCGGCTCAGTAAAAGGCTCACATCCGGTGAACTTCGGCGCCGAAGAATATGACGCTTTCGCGCGCTGCAAGGAGAGTTTATGCCAGGCTGCACTGCTAGCACATCCCAACAGTCAGGCCAAACTCGCCATAGTCACCGACGCTTCTGATACGGCCATGGGCGCAGCGTTGCAGCAACGTACAAATGGAGATTGGCAGCCGCTCGCCTTTTTCTCAAGGAAATTGACTCCCGCTCAGAGCAAGTACTCACCATACGATCGTGAGCTCCTAGCAATATACGAAGCCATCAAATATTTCCGGCACATGGTCGACGCACGAGTCTTTACAATATACACCGACCACAAGCCAATATGTTTCGCATTCCACTCACGTAAAGACAATTGCTCACCGAGACAATTCCGGCACCTCGATTACATCTCGCAGTTTACAACGGACATCAGGCACATTTCAGGGAAAGATAACGTGGTGGCGGACACCTTGTCCCGGATTGAACACATTACACAACCGGTGGACCTGAACAAGTTAGCACTGTCTCAAACCGAGGACACAGAGTTAAAGCAGCTACTACTCAGCGACACCTCCTTATGCCTGAAGAAGATCAAGTTACCGGGAACGCACTCCGAATTGTACGTCGACGAAAGCGGCAAGACGCCGCGACCGTACGTCTCAAAAGACTTGCGACGGCAGGTATTTGAAAGCCTTCACTCTCTTAGTCACTCTGGTGCGAACGCCTCTACCAAACTGCTGACAGATCGCTATGTGTGGCCAAGTATGAAAAAGGACTGCCGAGAGTGGGCGCGAGCGTGTTTGGCATGCCAGCGTACTAAAATTACACGCCACGTCTCATCACCACTGGGCACGTACAGACTTCCCAGAGCAAGGTTTATGAATATTCATATAGACCTAATAGGTCCTATGCCAGCGTCTCAAGGATACAAATATTGCCTCACAGTCGTCGACCGATATACACGATGGCCTGAGGTAGTCCCACTGCAAGAAATCACGGCAGAAGCCGTAGCAAAAGGGTTACTCCACGGGTGGATAGCTCGCTTTGGCTGCCCCAACGATATTGTCACCGACCGCGGCAGACAATTCGAGAGCACTATGTTTAGACACCTGTCAGAATTAGTTGGGTTCCAGCACCGTCGTACAACCGCCTATCACCCGGCGTGCAACGGTCTCGTAGAGCGATTCCACCGGCAGTTAAAAGCAGCCATCACCTGCCACGCTAATAGCAGCTGGGTCGAATCCCTACCGTTGGTCCTGCTGGGGATACGCAGTGCCTACAAGGAAGATTTGAACGCTTCTACTGCCGAACTGGTATACGGGGAGCCGCTGAGACTGCCTGGAGAATTCATGGACGTTAAACCAGGAGCGGACGACACGGCGGACATGGCAGACTACATAACTCGACTCCGTAAGTTCGCACACAATTTGGCGCCAGTACCAGCCACTCGTCATACTAACAGAAGATCTGTCTTCGTATTCAAAGACCTCAGCACGACGAGTCACGTATTCCTGAGAGATGACACCTGTCATCCCCCACTACAACCAGCCTATACAGGTCCATACGAAGTAAGGCAAAGAGGAGATAAGGTTTTCAAACTCATAATAAACGGCAAAGACGTTACAGTATCTATCGACCGTGTAAAACCAGCCTACATACTGGACGACGCCGCAACCACTCCTGCTAATCACACCACGCCAAACGTAATCCCAATCCCGAAAACAGAGGACACTGCTAAAAGGACGCGCTCAGGACGTGAAGTTCGTATACCTAGCTATTATCGCCCTTGACGGTCTCAGGAGGGGAGTGATGTGGCATCAAACTCGACGCTTTATGTTTAAGTAATGTTTTAAAATCCATGTACATCATCATAATTAAAGTCCAAGTTGACAACACTGTTTGGATCGTCCGCTGCGCGAAGCGGCCGCCTGGCGGCGGCGCGCACCGGGCGCCAGTGAGAAATCGATCCTCCGGCGGAGCGCACGTTGCTTTGCTGCCCGCTCCGTATCTTACGTAACCGCGCCGGCTGTTCTGAAATAAATCTTACGTCGCATACAAGGTGCCGTTGTTTCATTGCCCGACGTGGCCCATCGACCTATACCTTTATCTAACAGTCAACTTTTCTCAACCTTTATCTAACAAAACTAAAATCCGTTTTTCCAAAAATAAAAATCTTGTGGTTTTTTCTAAATGTATTTATCAAAAGTTGCTTACTTCGTTGTACTAATTAACCCACTTAAAAATGCCCGTGCAGTAAAAACATGCTGTATATTAGTCATAGTTGGTTTAGGTAATATCTAGCTATTTCATAATGAGTTTGGGAACGGTTCTGTTTCTATTTTCCTAAAAATATTTGTTACTTAAAATACGGTATTTTTATTTTTTCTCTAGCACTTCAAATGACTTCAAAATTATTCTTTAAAGATTCGTAAAAATGACCCCGCGCTTTTTTTTCCTTGAAAGTCGTTTGCGCGGGGTGACGTCATCCCACACCATTCTTTCGCCCGCCTCGCTGGCGAAGGACGCATCGCCCGCTTAAAATCATTTCGTTAGGAAATATTATCAAAATGTCATCACGAAGTACGCACTGTAAATACTTGTTGCTTGGTGTACGAATACATCCAGTTCACCAAATTAAATCAAAAACATGCGATTCCAAAACCCTTCCCCGTCTCATGGCTGGAGTTGTCTTTGATACTGTTTGCTCCAAGTATAGATTCCACCAGCGATCCATTTAAAGTTTTACAGTGGGCTACTTCGTAGCCCTCCGAGGCGGTGATTCGAATGTAAAGTTCTTTCATGCCATAATCGACTATCGGCTTTTTCTATTGTTTGTTTGGAGATAATGTTACGAGCACTACTATCCATATTTTCTGAACAGTGTTCTAAGAACAGCTTGTCATCTAAATTATTTGTTGCAGTTTTATAGCTAAGATACAATACGTGGATCGAAAGTTCAATGGTCATTGTAGTATTTACTTAACTGTGTTTCTATATTTCTTTTTCTGTATTCTTCCATTACAGACTTAATGAAACTGCCATCTGTCGATACAGATGGCAGTTTGCTATCATGCGAATGCATGATTTGCAGCTGTTGGTGTTCACCTATTTCTTTTATCTTCATAAACTTTACATCTGAGCCCACGCATGATAATTTAGCCCTACACCATTAGCACTTTACTGACGTAGGAGCTGGGTCTTCATTTCTACGATGCACCCATGACAAAAACGCTATAGCATGTTTGCAACCCTCAGCACTCGCGGCGTAATCGTGACACTGAAAATTTTTAATGGTGGATTCCTTTTCATCGTATATTAGCGTCACATGGTACGGTCTTTCGCACCTTGTGTCAGGAGTAATACAGGCTTTATGTGTGCATATATTAGCTTCCCGCTTTACTTGAACGTATCCTATAGGATCGTATCCTATAGGAACGTATCCTATAGGAACGTATCTCCATACGAATCTCGGGCTGCTCTGTAAATGAAATTATTATGATATTGATGTGAAATATTGAACCATATTTTTTTTAAACATAAAACACATTTTCACTGCTTCTATTCGAAAAGAAGTAATTTTTACCCCGCGTGGCGGGAGCAAAGTTGCATTTTGCTCCCTACTGTTTTTGTCATAATTATGATCATGATATTATGATGGTATATGGTGATGACATGATGATTGTATGATGATGATCATGATTTTGATGATGACGGTGATATGGTGGTTTTATAATGATGATGATTTTTAAAAGCATGTTTTGGTTTTTTTTTTTTCATAGTCGGAGTGAAAGGCAGAGGTTCACTTGGGAGTAATCTACTATTCTACATGTAGTAATATAAATTGATGATTTCTAAAGATAATTTTATTTTCATTTTTGTGAATTTATTTTGTATATTATTATTACATTTTAATACCTATTAATACATATATAAATATATAATAATTTTTATCATGTTTTAAAATAAAATAATAGGTTATTGACAATTTTCATGACATTTTCTTATGAATTTTTAATTAGGTAATTAAGATATTTCTGTTACATTAAGTATGATTTTGTTTATTTATATAAATATAATATTATAGATTTCTTAGGATAATTAAAATAAATTGTCTACCTTGAAACAGGCGGCAGCCTAGTTAGGTTACTACTTTGTATATTGAATCTACTCATAATTTGAACTCAATAAATAATTTGTAATTTGTACATTCCTACATCAAAACGTTTCTAGACATCAAAACATGAATACATTTTTTTAAAGAAATACCAAGGATTATACTTTAAAATTGCTAATACCTAGGAAAATAAGGCATCTTTCATATTAGGTATATTACAAATATATTAAACCTAAAATCGTTTATTATAAAAACATTGCATTTGTCACATGCAAACATTGCATTGCAGTCCCGCGCGTCCGTACTAGGTATGCCCAGAATTCCATCATGTACCGCTTAATGTCAACTTACGATAATCATTTCCAGAATATCGACCTATTTAACATGAAAGAGAATAAATTTAAGCAAAGCATATACCTACTTAAAATTAATCGAAAATGCGACATAGACATTTCTCATGGGATACTTATGTCTTAGGGACTATTTGGTTTTTCGTTTTTTTGTTCTTTAACTGTATATGATAGGTTTATATGATGGAGTAATTTTTTCTTATCTTTCTTAACTTTTCAAATTTTTATTTTTTGTACTGCACATTATTACTTAAAATCTATTAACACCCATTCCTTCCTTTTCCTTTCCTTTTCCCCTCCCAACCCCCACAGAATGAATGCACTGTGCGTATTGGAGACTTAACTAACTAAAACTATTGTTGAAAGCATGTCATCGGCCAGAAATATTGTATTTAATGTTATTGTAATATTTTTTTGTAGCGCTGTATGTTTTCCCTGTTAAATAAATAAATAAATCAATCAATCAATTTAAATTTCTCCACGTCGTATATTTGCCACGATCGCTCATTATAGAGGTCGTAAATTGCTCTCCAGAGTAAATGTAAAATCCCTTTTGCTTTTAAAACTGAACGATATTACCATACCATTGTCGCAAAAAATGAAGGATCTTGGTCAAATTATCGATGAACATTTCTCCTGGCAACCACACGTGTACGAGGTAAGTCGTAAAATATTTGCTAGCTTTCACCCTCTGCAAAACAGAAGATTTCTTCCAATAGACACAAAAAAATCTCTTGCACAGTCTCTCCTCTCACCTTTCCTTGACTATGCAGATGTGGCTTATCTCGATTTATCAGAGGAACTGCTCAACAAACTTGAACGTTTGCAAAATGTATGCATACGATTCATCTTCGGTCTTCGTAAGTATGCTCACATGTCAGAATATAGGGCACAGTTAAAGTGGTTGCCAGTATGCCAAAGAAGAAATGTTCACATACTTGCTCTCCTATATCGTGTACCTACTCTCCCAATTAACACCATCCTATCTCCACGAGCTTTTTGAACCACTAAGTTCCCACGGTCTCGTACTTCGGTCAGTCTCTGACAGTTTACTAAAAATTCCGAGTCATAATAGCGATTTATATTCCTATTCTTTCTGTGTCCATGGTGCAAGACTCTGGAACGATCTCCCAGCAAACATACGAAACTCGCCTACTTTACCATTGTTTAAGACTCACCTTAAGGATTACTACCTTTCTAAGAAGTAACCAGTTCTTCCCTTTCTCTTCTCTTCCTTTACCAATTTCCTCTCCTCGGGCATTATTAGTTTTAAATTATTCCAGTAATCTGTATGTTATGCAGACGGTCTGTATATTATGTAATAATCTTTATTTTCACAATGCGCGCATGTACCACTGTGTTTAGGTTAGTTGTAAGACATTGCAAACAGCAATAGAATCTTCCTATTGCAAAAAAGAGCATTGTGGAGCATGTATTAGGTAACACCCAGGACCTCATGCAGAACATACTTCAGTAAGGCAAAGATAATGACCATGTATTCGGCGTTCATATACCAGTGCTTAATGTATGCCAGACAGCACCTAACAGAAACCGCAACTAGAGCGGACATTCACTCTCACCATACACGCGGTAATTCCCTTTTATGCGTGCCCCGAACAAGACTGGCAAAAGTACAGAAGAGCTACTTATATCCTTAGCATTAAATTCTACAATTTACTCCCTACCACTATCAAACAACTGGAGGACAAACAATTTTAAAAAACATTAAGGAGATGCTGATAGGCCACCCTTTCTATAAACTGACCGAATTCGAGGGCTATGACTTTGCAAATATTGTACCAATTTGAATGATAATTATATACGTACTTTAGTATTTAAATGGAAGATTTAGCTTTAGTTTGATTATTTAACAATTTAATTACTACTTTGGATGTTACTGTGTACAGTTTTTAGTACGTACCTATATATTCGATTTCTTGACTATTTCAATTGTTAGGCTTCTGCTTTGAATATTCAACTTTTTAACTGACTATTTTAATTATTGTGTGTTTAGTAGGTAGCTATAAGAATTATTGACTATTTTATTAAATAAGCCTTTAATTTGTTTTGTAATACGATTCTACGACGAATAACTTTTAGTAGGTTCCAAATTTTCTTAGATACTATATATTTTTTTTAAATAATATATGTATGTTAAGTAAAGATTAAAATAGTAATGAGACTTACTACTTAAAACACAAATATTTTGACACGTCCAAGAACGGTTTTTAGCCGCCAATTGGACATGGCGTAAATGTAATGTAATCTAATTGCCATGTGGCAATAAGCTCGACTTTTTGTATAACAATTACGTGAAAATAAAGAGTTTATTATTATTATATACACATATTATTATTATATACAAATATACAAATATGGTTCTTCATATCCGATAATAAAATAAGAGAATATTTATTTATTTATTTATATAAGTAATGTAAATATAAAATAGGAGTAAACAATGTCAACGTAGGAATTATGCACAAAAATACTTACAAAATTTATTCAAAAGCATCAATCATGAATCAAAGACCCTGTAAATATTAAATGTTCACTGGGGATCGGATAGCCAACCGGTCGTTTCAAGCGCGGCTGTCATTAGATCAACAACCACCCCAGCTACATAAGAAACCATGTCGTTTCCAGTCCCCTGATTATTTAAGGCGACGATGTAGGTAAATTTCGAAAATTACATTTTTTGGCAATTTTTGAACAGTCATACTGAAATAACTGATGATGTTAGCCAACAAAAAAAAATTATCGTAACTCACAGTACCTTTCTTAAGTAGATAGCTATTTCAGATTTTTTTTTAAGTATTGGAAAATTGAGGAAAATAATTAAATCTGGGAGCTATACAGGAAATTTTCATTTTAGAGCATTTTTTGAAACGTGCCTCACACTAAACTGCACGATCAAGAAACTCAAAAAAAATACTACGGCATTTTAACAATAGTTGTAAAGAGGAATGCTTTCGCATAAATTTAAAAAAATAAGTTTTTCTTGTTAAAAAAAATTATATAAAAAGTGTAACTTTCATCCATATTCACTGTTAAATATTACTTATTACTGTGTGTTTTTTTCAAGTTTGTTTTTTTTTACATAAACTATGTACAATAAACTTGTAGTACTGACGATTATTTTTTTCAAATAAAATATCAGTATATTTTAAAAATAATATTTTGCAGAGCCCGTTTATATTATTTTTGTCATACAATGAGATGAGCGCGCTCTTCTCGCGACGACGCGCTGGCATTCAAAATGCCGCAAGCGACATTGGGTCAATATGGTTCTTATGTGGGGATCAATTACTGATTCAAATGGCATAACAGCCAACCTTTTATAATGATATGTTATTGGCTCTTAGAAACGTGGTTCATTTCGGCTTCGAAGGCCGACATATGCGGTTGCGTTCGCGACGCTCTGTTTCATGACTTATTATTACCAAATTGACATTTCGATGGATCGGAGATGTGAAGTAAAAAAATATCGGTTTTAGATGGCTATTTCACCGTGTAAATGAAAGAGGTTTAAAAACATGATAAATCATATGTTGAAAAATAGAAACAATAATAAGTAAAATAATATTTAATATTTATTTATTTTTTTTTGTAATTTACAATATTACTTTTTTTTAATAAAAAGTGTTCATTTATTTGATAACAATGTTTCTTTATGTATAAAAACAAAAAAAAAATATACATATCGGTAGGTTTTGAACCTACGACCGGTGTGATCTTATGCGAGTTTAAAACAAGTGCGCCACTTCAGCTTGCTTCCCGCGAGTCAAAATGTGTCATATATAAGGGGACAGTAAATAATGCCAATACATTTGCGTTAGAGCCAAATGACAGAGCTATACACCATGTATAAATATAATATACTATTAGGCTACGATTCTGACCGTTCTAATATAGAAAACCGTCAGATAGGCAGAATTGTAATTTAAAAAACAAAACGTAGGTATCTACTTTTTAAAAGCTTTTATTCAACTTGTAATGTCTGTGAAAAAAAAAACTAAAAATGCGAAGAAATATTACATCAGCAGTAGCTTATAATAAATGTCAAAACTTTTCAATTGATGAGAAAATTGATTGCCTGTATAATGACATTTTGAACGCCCCGATAGATGCATTTGGAAACCATGATAAATGTAGAAGTTTTTAAAATTGTTTGTCGGAAAATGAAACACTGGATGCAATGAGTTGTTTGATGGGTGACATTATTTGGGAAAGAATACGTTACATAACTTAAAACGTAGGTAGCAATACATGCAAGAAGCCTAATTCATGATGTAGATAGTAATGTTCTCGAAAGGTTTAACGGCATCATTGCAAAATTTATTGGTGGTAAGAGGACAAATTACATCCAAAAGCAGTCTTACCAAGCGCGATGTAATGCGGCAGTTATATCATTTAATACAAAACAGCCACTCTCAAGATTACATAAAAAATATATAGGCAAAGTCCCTCTGGCAGGATATCAAAAGTGGAATAAAGAAGGCAGAGGCATTTAAGTAAATCCATTCTTTATAAAAGAAATAAAAGCAGAAAGTTTTTTTGAAAAAAAAAACAATAATTCGCATTATGGAGAACATTGCAACCAACCCGATGTTCCATCAGAAATATTCGAAAAAAGCAAAGCTCTGTTATTTCAAGAATTGGAAAATAGAAAAATGATCGATTGCGAATTGAAAAACTTACGGTTATTCAAGGTGAAAGCAGCGAGTGGTTGGAATTACGAAGAAAAATGGTAACTGCGTCTAACTTTGGCAAAATTGTCAATAGTTAACAACACACAAAATGCGCCAATTTAGTTAAATCCATGACTGAAAATGGGATTTGAGCAACGTAGCATCAATTTGCCATGGAAATGAAAATGAAACAACTGCACTAGAATGAAAAATATGTCTAGAAAAAGTGGAAATTCAGCAATGTGGATTATTCATTGACCCTAAATTTCCATTTTTGGGAGCTTCTCCAGATGGAATATCTGATGATTATATTTTTGAAGTCAAATTTCCCATTACAGCGCATAGAATCTGGTTAACGGAAGCGACAAGAAAAAGAAAAGTGACATTTTGGAAACAGAAAGATGGAAAACTTGAAATCAGCATCAAACATCACTGGTACGTTCAAGTTCAAGGACAGGTCCATATATAATTTCTTTTTATTTATTTATTTTTTATTTTATTTCTGGAAAAATACAGCGCATACAATATACATACGTGTGCATAAATGTAGAAAAAAAAGAAAAACATTACGCCTATAATCGTTTATTACACATTTGGATTTCAGCATATTACACTTAAAAATTAATTATAAAATAAACAAAGTTCATATTAAATATAAAAAATATATAGAAAACCGATGGGAGAGGTAGGGAATTGGAAGTGATTAGGAAGAAGGAGTTAGACGATGGTATGTGTATATGTATATAGATATAAATAAAGATATAGATAGGTCGTATAGTGGATATATAAATACAGATATTTATTGATGTTTATAGGTATTTATAGATATATAATAAATATTTATAGATATTTATAAATATTTGTGGTAGCTACTGATATGTTGTATATATATCCTTCTAGCCGTGTTCGGCCACAGCGACTGCATTGTAGATTCTAGTGACTTCTTTAGTCTTCTCAGAGTCCACTGTTCGGAAGCAGTCAAGTGCGCAGGCTATATTATAGTGCACAGGTGGGCGCGCGACCACGGGTGCACTCTCTCTTCCTCCCTCTTCTGAACCCGATGGAACGGAGACCGTTACGACCAGAGAAAAGTTTGGATGCAGATAAAATAAAATAAATCAATTAATCGCTAACGCAGCAATGACTGTCATTGTTAAATTTTTACTCAATATGCAGAGCTATTTTTTCGGATTTATTTCGTTTTTCACACTGTCATTTATGAAATTGGTAGTTATGGCTTGTGGTGATGTTTGAGTTTTTTCTGGAGCTATTGTAGAGATGACCGGTGACTTATTGGTAGTTGTTGTAGTAGGCGGTGATATAGAAGATGCATTATTGGATTTATCCTGGTTTTCTGATGATCTCGTGTTGTTGCTCATGGGGCTGTGTTGAATACAGCATACAGTCTCTTGTTCCGACATTATACAAAATTGTGATAGTTTCCCTTTTGGCAAATCCCCCTCAGTTTTTGGACAATTTTTCGCCGGTAGACATACTCCTAAAACGCCATTTATTTCACATGACTCTTCACGGCAGTGTATATGCCAGGTCCCTTGGCACTTCCGCAAGGGCTCTTTCCAATACTGGTAACGGTGATTATGTTGAAAAGGCATTGGTTGTCAGCTATCGCCACTTGCAGAGGTCCACCACTATCGCCTCCACAAGAGTCTCGTAATCCTTCTAAGCTGCCAGCGCACAATTGTTCGTCCTTATACCTTGCGGTAACCTCCTTCTGAGAGTCTTTGCATATAGTCTTCGAAAGGTGGCTGGTCAATCAAATCCACCACCACCTTCAGTAAGTCCTCCGATGTATCTTCAGCAAAGTCGATCTGCCTTCAGCCAGTAACTACAGCTCGCTTGTTTTCGATGGTCGACTTTTCCATAGACACGCTGGTCGAATATTTAAAGTGAACAGCTCAGACCGATCAGATCCTTCGGGACGCGTCCCGTGTTAACCGCGAGTTAATCCAGACTATAGAATTGCACTATAATCACTAAAATTTATTATTTAATTATTATTTAGAGGGGAGAAAATTTTAAAATATGTTGACACTTAGAATTTAAATTTCGAATTTTATTTTGTTGTATAGAAAGTATATAACTAATTACTATAGGTATTAACAAGCTCGTTAGGTGCAATTGATTTGAATAATTCTTTAACGAACGTCGGTTGGTTGAGGTTGAAAATGTCGATGGTGGAGAAACAAGAGTCGTACGTGCATATCAGCCCATAAGCGATGGAATGTTTCCCGTAGTTGGTATTGGCACGAGATACCTCAAACGTGCGTGAATTGCGAATTAATCGCTGAGGAACGAAAAAAACGTAAGTTTTCAACAAGGTATGAACTATCTGTGGTATTGTGGATAACTTTAAAGAAAGTGTGCTGGAAAGAAACTGTAACTGGAACGATACATATAACTGGAAAGGAAGTGTGCCTATTTACATTTTGGTCTGGTAAAAACGATCTCCTCAAAACCGAATATATACAGACGAATGATTTGATTTGGACAAATGTCATGGAAAAAACTTGTTTGTTTTTATATGGACTGTGTATTACCTGAAATTATCGATCCAGGAGTATGAAGGAATATGGATTTAAGGGAGCCTGAATACACTTTGAAAGAAGCAAATAAAAGAAACGACACGATAAAACGAAAGAAATCGGTTCCTCTCCCTTGTCCAACGCTTAAGCGGTAGTTAGTTTTCAGTGATTCCATCACAAAGTGAGCAAAGAACTCACAGAGAATGTACTTGCCAATAACACTCCAAAGCAAAGCACAAGCAATATAGAGCCACCGAAAAGTACACGATATTCCAAATCTGTGCTGAGTACAGATCTAATTAATAATGATGAACAGGCTTTTGAAAATGTATTATCATTTGATGAATTTTAATTACAAAAGTCGGCGCACCACTACAAAGCGACACTGTCAAGGCTACAAAAAGGAAGTCTCAAATGTACTGCGCAATTTTAAATGTATTTATTCGTCTCTTTACATTTAATATGTATGTATCTACTCAGAAATAACAGACTACTTTGCCAACCAGAAATGTCTTCATGATTTTTTGTCTTAATGATTTTATATTTTAATTAATAATTATTTATTTTTAATGATGTGTATTTCTTTAAAGTTTACAATGATGTGCTTACAGTATCTAAAAATAAATTATATTACTTTTTAATTAAATAATTTTTTAATGATAATGTACAAGGCGATGGGTGTCGTTATGTCCTCCTCAAAGAACTATTATACCGCGAATAAATAGTTCGATACACAATGTTGTTTTTTAATTCGATTCTAAATGTTTTTTCTGCCAAAAAATACTATCAAAAACTGTCACTACAACTATCAAAAAAATACTAAAGCTGTATCTCACGGAACATGAATTGCGATTTATGTCATTTAAAAGCCCTTGGAAAACTGTATCCAAAACAGTTAACGGCATTTCTCCAATTGTCATCTATCACCATTTAAAATAATTTTAAAATGTCGAAAATTAATTAGTGACAGGTGACTCTTCTTAATACAGTTTTTCAGGGGATTTCAAATGACATATCGCAAATGAAATTCTGTAAGATATGGCTTCTGTCAATTTTTGACAGTGATAGTTTGGTTTAACAGTTGACAGCCAAAATCTAATGGGCGCATTCCAGGGTGATACTATCCCTATGTTCCAAATTTCAACTCAATCGGTTCAACGGCTCGGCAGTTATCGTGAGAGATTACATACAGGCAAACAGACATACATTTCTCTGAAAATGGTCTTAATCATCTTGGTGGACCTCAAAATGGACATCTCTATCGTTATCTAAACATTTTTTTCCGCACGATCACAACACCTTCCCTACCAGTGGCAGCCGGGAAAGTAATATAATGTTCAAGTTTAGATGATGATAAAGCGTAGCCTTCTTCACCAGCGTAGGTACATGACACTTGCATAATCCCAAAATATAAATCCCATTGCAATAGTGTATACCTAGTGTGTTTAGTCCAGACATCGATAGCGAGTGAATATCGCTGCGAGATGAGTCAACATAATAAACACCTGCCCCGTCGCGAGGGGAGGGGGTAAGTAGGCGGGGCTTAAAAACTCAGATACGGTTTATTTTTTAAGTAGTACGTCGCCTTAACGAAGTGCACAGTCGAATGGCTGACGCCGCACGATGCTCAAACCGCCCAGCTGCGCCCAAAGAACATGACCCGGGGGAAACTGACCCACCTGCATACTCAATTGCATGGGGAACAAGAATCCTTACCAGGCCCGAACTTCTACGAGGAGGCTACCTGATGGGTGTTGAACTGTGAGTTGAGCATACCAAAAACGAGGCGGGTATTAATGGCCTAACTGCGCGAGAAGCATTAGCAGCCTAAGGGTTGAACCGTCAGTTAGGGTCGCCCAGACCAATTGACCCAGAGACAGCTCGAGATTTCCTCTCATCGGCTGAAAGCAGTGGCGGCGCTAGACCATACTTGGACGCCGGCGAAATTAGGTCCGCGAGGCCTTTTTTATTTCCCAGTCAAAAAGAAAACGTTAGATTACATGAGCCAAATTATAGTGAAACTAATGTATGAGTAAACGAGTTTTATTGCCAATCAAATTATGTTAAAAATTACACAAATAGAAATTAAAATAGACAAACTTTTCGGCGTTTGGCCTCACTGAACTTTTTCAGGATTATGTTATTACTATTACTAGCCGCTATTTCAGCTTCAATTGATAGAATTGATAACGCAGATAGCCTCTCTTGGGTCATCGTGCTTCTCAAGTAGGTCTTAATCAATTTTAACTTTGAGAAGCTTCTCTCAGCGGAAGCTGTAGGTACTGACGGGAACTGTGAGCATGATTCTAATTGCTTTGTAAACATTTGGATATATTTCTTCCAAATTATTTTCTAAAATGTACTGAATGAGTTGTTTAGCGTCGTTGACAGAGTCAAGTGAATTTGCTTTTAAAAGCTGTAGCTCTTCATATAGCTCGAAAGGCTGTATGTCACTGTTTTCGCCGTCGCCTTACCGCAGTATTGTACCTAAATCATTACAATGCTTGAGAAGGTCCTCTTTTGATATCGATTTCAAATAACTGATATCATAAATAAAATCAAATTGTTCAAAATATTCATTGAGCGCTTTAAATCGACATTCGGTGACGACTATAATAACACCTATCATTGTTTTCTCGCGCGCGAGCTTTCATAGTGTTGCCAGAGGACTCTGGATAATACCCCTAAAGTACTACTCACTCACTTCACTCACGCAAGTGTATGAAAATAAATAAGAATAAATAAATAAAATTTAAATAATTTGTAAAACTTTTGCGAGGTCCCTCAGGTGCGAGGCCGTCGGCGGTCGCCGACGTCGCCGACGCCTAGCGACGCCACTGGCTGAAAGCAATATAAAAATAACCCCAGAGGCAAAGAGAAGGTTCTTCAGAGCTTCAAAAGTTAAAACTTTAACTAAGGTTGTTTAAACGCGTCAGAATTTAACTGCTGCGTTATTGCAAGTGCCCTTAGCCAATACGGCGTCAATATAATATTAGTTATGGTAATTCAGAATTCCACACAGGACTTTTGAGGGCGCGAAAACCTGAGCAGCTTTAAATTTATTACAGTAATTATAGTATAGCATTGCAATGTCGTTACATTTAGGTGCTTGTTTTCATAGGAAGCCGCCTCAATGACAGTCCAAGATATATATAGTTATATGAGATACCAAAGTATTGGCGGATGTTTTCTCCATGGAACTGTTCACTGATAGCCTTGGAGACGCCTTGAAATAGATGTCAAGGCCTTAAGAGTGACAATATCAACGTCGAACATCTCGATCTACTTTCAAATCTACTTCCTTGCCACGCACGTCAGTGACATGACGATAACTGAAAAACTTTTTTTTAATTTATTTTATTTTACGGAAAACACAGCGTTTTATACTTAATGCTAACACATATTATACGAATCTAAGGCCAATTAAGAGGCCGTGTCGGTCAAAAGCTATATGAAGCATAATTTTGTTGCCTGGTTGTGAGAACACGAAAAAGAATTTCAATACAATTATGCCGGATTTTAAAAACCCGGTCCACATTAATTGTAAATTATCTTTATTCTGTTACTGTTTTCCAAAAAAATAAAAACGAGCGAGATTTGTCTTCAGTTTTTGAAAAACCTAGAAATGATTCTCAATATTAAAAAATACTATTCACACCAGCGTATTGTCTATTTGCATTGTACCATTGATTTTAACTATAAAATCAATGATTGTACCAAGACAATTTCTGGAACTTCCATAGAAAAAACAAAAGAAAAAAATGTGTGAAATTACGTCATTTCCAGAAATGTTATGGCCAAACATTATTTTTTTTCTATTTATTAAAGATACTTTTGAGTGATATAAAAAATAACACAGTGATCTTAAGTTATTTTATTATTATAATCTGATTTTTACTTTATAAAAACTATTCATTTGATAATTTATTATATTATAATTAAAAGCCAAATCGACTATATTAGACGACGCGCGAAGCCGAAATCGTCATTCGTAATTGGCCACTGCAAACGGTGGGCCGTATTCCCTTGTCGCCGCGGTATACCTATACATCTTTATGTATAGGTATACCGCGCAAAAGCGTGCGGGCGCATGGCATTGCAAAAATACCTAAATTTTTAGTGGCGTCAACTCGGAAGGGAGCCTTAAAAGTTTTCACAATTAAACTAAATCTTTTGTTACAGCGCAAGGAGCAAAGAAAAAATGCAGGTAAGGGGAAAGGGATAGGGAAGCCACATTATGTTGATGTATTTTAGATATATGTATGATGATATATAACATACATACATATATTACGTACATACTCGTGCACAAAAAATAATATAAATAATACGATAAGGTAATAATACAATGTAAAAGTGTAGTTAATATAAATATATATAATATACATCATAATGTATATTATCTTGCGGTGTCAACTACAACGGGCGAGCCCGTCACCACAGGACGTTTTAACGATTAGTCGTTCTATCGCCCTGCAGTGAACGTAGAGACTTTGGACAGTACATTCTACGTCCAGCTACGTCAACAACCCGTGAGAGTCCAACGCCTTACCGCGAGTTAGCCAGGAGTAAACCCGGCGGGCTCGAGATACTCGCGCCCTCACTTCCAATTGTGACCAGATTTCTCCGGTCTCTCGATTGGTACCGAGTTCGAGGTCGCTTGCGCGGTCCTCTCCCTTATGAAGCGGTGAAACGGAGAGCACAACCGATTGGAGCAAACCCCGCACGGTGCGCAGACCGTACAATCTTCGCGGACCAAGGCGTCCTTTGCCCGCCTCTTACCCGGGATCGGATGGCCAATGGTCAATTCCAGAGCAGTCGCCATAAGGTACGCAACCACCCCCGCTCTATAGGAAACAGTACAGTTCCCAGACTCCCCCGACTGTTAGTCGGAGAGCACAACCGATTGGAGCAAACCCCGCACGGTGCGCAGACCGTCCAGGGGCGCCAGAGGTTTGATTCCCAGGGGAGACCGGTTGACCCAGTGTCCTACCCAGGACTCGCACCCCATGCGAGGAGGCCGTCGGATGGGTGTTGACCCGTGAGTGTGACCGACCCTGGACACATGGGTCATCGTGGCCAACTCATCATGGGCCCGTTAGCCCCCAAATGTATATTATATCTATTTATGGTACTTTTGGCAGCGTGACATAGCGCTACATGCTGCTAGAAGATGCATCTCTGATGGTATTCTTGAAACAAATCCCCACTGATCGGTACCAATTTTGTCTCTAATACTTTCGATGTGCATAGAATCTATCGGCTGTCTTTTAAGACCTTCGTAGATTAACAAAGGATATCATCAACATTCCGAAAACGTTTGGTGTGCAAATTGTTAACCGAACCGTATATAAAGATATATCCTAGATAAAACTCATTTTATCTGCCGTTTTGAACTCCATTCGTCGAACTGAGCGGCAGACGAAATTCGTATTATTAGCTGGCAAATAACAACATTGTGATATGAAATTAAACCACGGAGTAGTAGCAGAAGTTAAATTTAATATTAATAATAACATTAATTATTCCACTAATAACTACTATAACATATTGCAAAAATCACCACCTTTTGTAATTAAGGGATAAGTGGAATAAAAAACTATTAATATTGAACCGAACGACATAATATTAAAAAACTATGGATCTTATACCTATATCTTATAAGTTATAACCATTAAACTTATCCTATAGCTTATAACTATTAAACGTATGGATCTAACACCGCACGAAATGTGTTCAAATTTATTCGGACGATTCGAGAGGTAGTTTTTATAGACGATCGTTCGTTTCGTATTCCGCTCTAACGCATTGCTCTATCTCATTCGCTTGAACTAATTTCAGTTTTATTTCACAAAGAAACGCAATCGGTCCCATTGATGCTGTGTCTGTAAACTTTATATGTACATTCTTACAGCAAAACATCTCTGGACTACAAACTTTTACGGAAAACTCCATACAATATAATGTCAAATTGCTATTACATTGGTAAGTAGGCATAATATAATATTACCAATTTGTTAAGACTTCATATTCTTATTTTTAAAAACATTATATTTACATTATCTCCGCGACGTATAACACCCCTCTCCTCCTCATTATATTATTTCAACTAAGATACAATAAATGATTTATATCCGAAAATAAAATAAGTTAAACAAGTAACCACTGTTCGATAAAAACTAGGTTTCTAACTTATAATCCATAATAAACATACACACTTAAATCTAGGTTTTTAAGCAATTAGAATTATATCAGTAAATGCATTTGATTGTTCCATATTGGCTGTTCGTAGATAAATAAAAATTCACAAAAAGAAACTGAAAAATAAAATGCATACATACAGTAGAATATACTAGGGGAGACCGGGGCTATGGGGCCACCCCGGGGAATGAGGCCACCCGCTTAATTCAAACCCCGCGCGTTTTAGTCCGCTTATATGCAGTGCTACCAACTCTCATTGGCATAATTAAACAGTCCGACGACGGCCGTGTTCATGTGAGGAGATATAAAAGTTTCGTGGGCGAAAAATCAAAATACCGCCATTCCATCTAAGGTCGGACTTTTACAAAAGTAAGCATATGAAAAATTTGATTGGTAATACTAAGATCAAACAATGTATGCTTTATAATAGCATATTGCAGCATGATTTAGCATGCAATTGATTGCTTCAATGACAGTTTTAGGTTATATTTTCCATATGTTTGTAAACTTCACCAAAATGGGGCAATGAGGCCAGGGATGGCCTGATTACCCCAATATTGTGGATTAAAGGAAACAAAGTGCTTTACGTGTTTTTTTCCCTTTTCATAGATGGTTCGAAATTATCAGAGGAAGACGAATAAAGCCAGTTGGAGCAAGGAATGTATGACAGAGGCTTGTGCTCAAGTGGCCAACGGCAGAAGTGTCAAAAGTGTGGCGAAGACTTTTAACATTCCGAGGAGTTCTCTTCGAAACCAATTAAAAAAAGGAATTCCACAAGGCCCCAATATGGGTAAACCAACAGTGTTCAGCGCTGGACAAGAAGAAGAACTAAAGGCTCATGTCCTAATTTTGGCAAAATTATATTTTGGTGTGACAACAACTCAAATAAGGCAAATTGCTTATGAATTTGCTGAAATTAATAACATCAAAAATAAGTTCAACAAAACTACCAAACTCGCCGGTGAGGGTTGGCTCTCTGGCTTCTTGAAACGCTGTGGTGACATTTCACTTAGAAAGCCAGAGCACACAAGCCTCAGTAGAATACTGGGATTTAACAAGCTTGACGTGTCAAAATTTTACAGCAACCTCGAAGAAGTATATGGTAAATACAAGTTTCCGGCATCTCGAATATTCAACTGTGACGAGACAGGTGTTAATACAGTTGGGAGTGCAGTAAAAGTACTGGCCAAAAAAGGTCAGAAGCAAGTTGGTCTTATTTCCAGCGCTGAGCGAGGAACAAATACCACGGTGGTTTGCTGCTTCAGTGCTGCAGGGTTATACGTTCCGCCTATGTTCATCTTTAAGCGTCAAAGAATGACACCTCTGCTGGAGAAGGATGGGCCTCCAGATGCCATCTACACTTGCTCTAAGTCTGGCTGGATAACCGAAGATTTGTTTGTAAAATGGCTCGAACACTTCCATAAGACTGTTAAATGTTCAACACAGGAACCAGTTTTGTTGGTACTTGACAATCACTCGAGTCATGTATCCCTATCAGCTTACAATTTCTGTAGAGCTAATGGAATTGTCATGGTATCACTCCCACCGCACACCTCCCATCGCACCCAGCCCCTGGACGTTGTATTTTTTGGACCTCTGAAGAAGGCAATTAATCGAGAGATAGACCTTCATCTAAAGACAAAGCAGTATGAGAGAGTCGTACAATATGACATTGCTTCTATCTTTTGTTCTGCCTATAGAAGAGTGTCTTCCGTAGACAAAGCTCTAAAAGGGTTCCAGTGTACTGGTATTTTTCCATTGAATCCATACGTTTTTGATGAGACCGAATTTACACCTCCTGCTGAAGATTTAGACGTTGTTTCCGAGCGATCAGATCAGGATGTTATCGTTGAACCATCTAATCAGGAAGTTGTCGCCGGGCCTTCAAATTGGAACAAGTCACCCCATACCACAGTGGCTGAAATAACACCTATTCCAAGGAGGATCAAGAAGATTACAAAACATCTCCGAAAGAAAGGCTCATCCCAAATACTAACGTCAACACCTCTCAAAGACGAGCTTATTGAGAAAAGTTTGAAAAAAGAAAAGAAAGCTAACAAGGAAGTAGAGAAACAGAAGTTATTGAGAGTTAAGAAGAAAGTATTTAGTAGCTCCTCATCAGACACCTCAACTGAAATCGTATTCGACGATGAAGGTTTAAAAGATCAGGAGAGTTCCGATGATGAAATTTGCCTTGTATGTGGCGAATATGGGAAAAGTCGTGAAATTTGGTTCAGGTGCACAATTTGTGGAAAGTGGGCGCACAAGGACTGCAGTGGCGCTGAAAAGGCAAAATGTTATATTTGCGATTTTTGTAATGTTCCTTAATTAAACAAACTTTATTTCTTTGATTAAACTTGTATTTATAATTATTTGGGGTAACCAGGCCAGGGGTGGCGTCATTACCCCATACCATGGGGTAATGAGGCCATTTGCAGTGTTCATAGTTTTTAGCTGTTAAGTATCAACACTTTGAAAACTTCCCCTTATGAGGTATTCAGGGTGATAGTCAACATATTGAAATTTAATTTTGTCTAGGAGCGATATCCAAATTCCTTAAAACTAACAATATTTTTCTCGATTTCCCTTAAGGTGGCCCCATAGCCCCGGTCTCCCCTACCTAATGGAGATCGCATTGTTCGATTTCATCTAAAAAGTGTTCGTGCTCCACCGATGCACTATGTTCTGCTTGCTTAGAGGATGAAGAGTACTCATCAAAGGTCTACCGCCGACAGTTGTTTTTCGATTGCTTAATATCTTTCAATTGGCATTTGGAAGCAGTCATGTGATTTTTAAGATGAATTTTCTGACCAAATGCATGCTTGCATGCTGTTCAAACAAATGGCTTAATTTGTCGGTGTATTACATTTATATGTCTGATTACGGTCGACTTGTGGGTGAAAGCTCTGTTACATTCCGCACAACTAGACTTCATTCTGAGATGGACTGAGTTTACATGATTCTTTAACTGTGAACGCGTTGCAAAACTGTGATTGCACTTGTCGCACGCGAAAGACTTCAATTTCCGGTGGACAGAATTGACATGACGAATTAAATGAAAACTCATAAAGAAAGCGCGTTTGCATTCCTTACATTCAAATTCCTTCATTTTTCTATGAACGCCATCGATGTGCAGTTTAAAGCGTGCTTGATTTGAAAATTCTTTGTTGCATAAATCACACGTAAATACATTCAACTGCCGGTGAGTGAAATTTACATGCTCATATAAGCTGCTACGATTAGAAAAGACTTTCTTACACTGCTGACACGCATGCTTTAGTTTGCGATGGATCGATTCGACGTGTTTTTTCAAACCTTTTCTATATGTAAATGCTCTGTCACACTGTTCACAAGTATATTTCTTAAGTTTCCTATGCACTATATCGACATGCTCAATTAGATGAAATCTATTACTTGATTCATATCTACATTTGACACACATATATTTCTTTCCATTTGGCCTGATACAGTCTTTGCAAAATAGCACAATTTCATTGTAATGCTTGTATGCTCCCATTGGCTCGCTGCTGTCTAGATGGCGATCGCAGACAACGCATGTGAATTTATCAAATTTCGTTAATAATACATTGATCTCTTTCATCACGCTTCCTTCGGGTTTTATGAAAGCCACTGCCTCTTCTTCAAATTCCAGAATATTTGCTTTCATATAAGAGGAGTTTGGTTGTTCTTCTTTGAAGCAATTATCGCTTTCTGGTTTCAACGTTTCACTGTATTTATTGCCAGAGCAACTTGGCATCCTGTCTTCGACATCGGACTCTAATTCTATCTTCACTTTAATGTCTGCATTATTTTCATCATTTTCCTGCCTTTCCATGGTGAATATTTATACTTTTTATTAGATATGTAAAGAGGTAAAATAAAGCGGAAAACTGCAGAAACTTACACGATCTACACTGTAAACAGATGTCATTATTTTGACGTTTCGTATTTAGTATTGCCACATAATGGAATATAAAATTCAATATTTATACAAGTTGTTTTTACTTACTCCACGGGCATTTTTAGTAGGTGAATCAGTACAACAAAAAAAGCAACTTTAAATAGAAAAAAAAAGAAAAAAAACAATTTATATTTTTTTAAATTAACGTTTTGTGTTTTTTTAATAGTGTGAAAAGCTATGATCATGGTGCGCTTCCTAGCGGTATGTAAATTCGGCTGGTTGCCGCTTTGAAAACTGCCTAACAGGAGCACATATTTAAGCAAAGGATTTAAATGTCACTAATATTGTTTATTTACGATATAAAACCTACCGCTAGATGGCGCAGCGCGCTTAAATTTTTCTCAACCTTTATCTAACAAAACTAAAATCCGTTTTTCCAAAAATTAAAATCTTGTGGTTTTTTCTAAATGTATTTATCAAAAGTTGCTTACTTCGTTGTACTAATTAACCCAATTAAAAATGCCCGTGCAGTAAAAACATCCTGTATATTAGTCATAGTTGGTTTAGGTAATATCTAGCTATTTCATAATGAGTTTGGGAACGGTTCTTTTTCTATTTTCCTAAAAATATTTGTTACTTAAAATACGGTATTTTTATTTTTTCTCTAGCACTTCAAATGACTTCAAAATTATTCTTTAAAGATTCGTAAAAATGACCCCGCGCTTTTTTTTCCTTGAAAGTCGTTTGCACGGCGTGACGTCATCTCACACCATTCTTTCGCCCGCCTCGCTGGCGAAGGACGCATCGCCCACTCAAAATCATTTCGTTAGGAAATATTATCAAAATGTCATCAAGAAGTACGCACTGTAAATACTTGTTGCTTGGTGTACGAATACATCCAGTTCACCAAATTAAATCAAAAACATGCGATTCCAAAACCCTTCCCCGTCTCATGGCTGGAGTTGTCTTTGATACTGTTTGCTCCAAGTATAGATTCCACCAGCGATCCATTTAAAGTTTTACAGTGGGCTACTTCGTAGCCCTCCGGCGGTGATTCGAATGTAAAGTTCTTTCATGCAATAATCGACTATCGGCTTTTTCTATTGTTTGTTTGGAGATAATGTTACGAGCACTACTATCCATATTTTCTGAACAGTATTCTAAGAACAGCTTGTCATCTAAATTATTTGTTCCAGTTTTAAAGCTAAGATACAATAAGTGGATCGAAAGTTCAATGGTCATTGTAATATTTACTTAACTGTGTTTCTATATTTCTTGCAGAATTCATAAATAATGTAAATGATGATAAAGATGATGATAGTTTTTATTGTTTTTCGAAGTTAAATTAATAAAAGTTATCTACTTCTATATTTATCGTATTTATTTACACCCATAAAGTCTCGTCACTATTACTCAATTAGTTACATTCATTGGCACCTCACATGTACAGTGTCTGGCACCGCCAATCACTATAATTTTGCTGGTGACTCACTGGTGCCACTCATACTCAAAGGTACCAACGATTGTGCTTTTGGGTGTTTCCAACTATTTTGTGAATTCTGATATGAAAGAGTTTAGCAGGCCAAATCAGTTTAAATATTAGTTCTTCAATCCTTACAGAATCGAAAGCATCAATTCATCGGACATTTTCATAACTCATTCCAAAAATTTTTTAGCTCAAAGACGAAAGCTCCCTTAAAGTGCCAATCGTTGTACTCTCTCACCTAATTAATTTTTAATTCCTTGCAGTAGTCAGGTTGCTAAGTTATTACGATGAAGTGTTGAAATGTTTCTACGAAACCACCAACTATGATAATGATGACAATCCAAGTAGATGTTGATCAAAATAGATGACCGTCGATGACCATCCAAGTAGATATTACACGACGGAACAAAGTCCGTAATACAAGGGAATGTTAACTTACCGAAACTGTTCATTAATACCATCAGAGTCTTGAAATTTATGAAACGGAAGAAAGATATATCCTAGATATAACCCATTTTATCTGCCGTTTTGAACTCCATTCGTTGAACTGAGCGGCAGACGAAATTCCAATTATTAGCTGGCAAATGACAAGATTTTGATATGAAATTAAATCACATAATAGTAGCGAAAGTTAAATTTAATACTAATAATAACATTATTTATAATTAAAATACTAATAACTACCATAAAACATTGCAGAAACCAGCACCTTTTTTAATTAAGGGGTAGTTGGAATAAAACACTAATAATATCGATCCGAACGACATAATATTAAAACACTATGGATCTTATAACTTATAACCATTAAACTTATCTTATAGCTTATAACTATTAAACATATGGATCTTATACCGCACGAAATGTGTTCAAATTTATTTGGACGGTTCGAGAGGTAGTTTTTATAGACGATCGTTCGTTTCGTATTCTGCTCTAACGGATTGCTCTATCTCATTCGCTTGAACTAATTTCAGTTTTAGTGCACGGAGAAACGCAATCGGTCCCATTGATGCTGTATCTGTAAACTCTATATGAACATTCTTACCGCAAATTCTTACATCTCTGGACTACAAAATTTTACAAAAAATTATACCTTATTTTTAAAAACATTATACTTATTTACATTTTCTCCGCGTCTTAACAAACCCATGTTCTGCTCATTTTATTATTTCAACTGGTCCATAAAAACTAGATTTCTGACTTACAATCCAGAATAAACACTTACACTTACACTAAATCTAGGTAAATATAAAGGCATTAGAATTATCAATAAATGCATTTGACTGTTCCGTATAAATTATATAATAATATAATAAACATAGGTACACACTTAAATATACGTTTTTAAGCAATTAAAATCATATCAGTAAATGCATTTGATTGTTCCGTATTGGCTGTTCGTAGGTAAAAAAAAAATCACAAAAAGTAACTGAAAAATAACATGCATAGGTACATACAATAGAATAATAATATACTACCTACTAAAGATCGCCTTGTTCGATTTCAACTAAACAAGTGTTCGTCCTCCACCGATGCACTATGTTCTGCTTCCTTAGAAGACGAAGAGTACTCATCAAAGGTCTACCGCCGACCGTTGCTTTTCGATTGTTTAATATTTTTTAATTGGCATTTGGCAGCAGTCATGTGATTTTTATGTTGAATTTTCCAACCAAATGCATGCTTGCATACAGTACAAACAAATGGCTTAATTTTTCGGTGTATTACATTTATATGTTTGATTAGATTCCCCTTTTCTGTGAAAGCTTTGTTACATTCCGCACAACTATACTGAATTCTGAGATGTGCTGAGTTTACATGATTCTTTAACTGTGCACGCCTTGCAAAACAGCGATTGCATTTGTCACACGCGAAAGGCTTCAATTTGCGGTGTATTCCATTTATATGTTGGATTAAGCTCCCCTTTTCTGTGAAAGCTCCGTTACATTCCGCACAACTATACTTAATTCTGAGATGGACTGAGTTTATATGGACCTTTAACTCTCCTCGCGATGCAAAACTGCGATTGCATTTGTCGCACGCGAAAGGCTTCAATTTCCGGTGGACAGAATTGACATGTTTAATTACATCACCCCTCCGAAAGAAAGCGCGTTTGCATTCCTTACATTCAAATTCCTTCATGTTTCTATGAACGCCATCGATGTGCTGTTTAAAGCGTGTTTGATTTGGAAATTCTTTGTTGCATAAATCACACGTAAATACATTCAACTGCCGGTGAGTGAAATCTACATGCTGTAGTAAGTAGTTGCGAGAAGAAAAGACTTTCTTACACTGCTGACACGCATGCTTTAGTTTGCGATGGATCGATTGGACGTGTGATTTCAAACTTTCTATATATGGAAATGCCCTATCACACTCTTCACACGTATATTTCTTAAATTTCCTATGCACTATATCGACATGCTTAATCAGCCAGAATCTACTACTCAAGCCAAAGTTACATTTGACACACATATATTTCTTCCCATTTGGCCTAATACAGTCTTTGCAAAATAGCACAATTTCATTGTAATGCTTGCATGCTCCCATTGGCACGCTTCTGTCTAGATGGCGATCGCAGACAACGCATGTGAATTTATCAAATTTCGTTAATAATACTTTGATCTCTTTCATCACGCTTCCTTCGGGTTTTATGAAAGCCACTGCCTCTTCTTCAAATTCCAGAATATTTGCTTCCATATAAGAAGAGTTTGGTTGTTCTTCTTTGAAGCAATTATCGCTTTCTGGTTTCAACGTATCACTGTATTTATTGCCAGAGCAACTTGGCATCCTGTCTTCGACATCGGACTCTAATTCTATCTTCACTTTAATGTCTGCATTATTTTCATCATTTTCCTGCCTTTCCATGGCGAATATTTCTACTTTTTATTAGGTATGTAAAGAGGTAAAATAAAGCGGAAAACTGCAGAAACTTACACGATCTACACTGTAAACAGATGTCATTATTTTGACGTTTCGTATTTAGTATTGCCACATAATGGAATATAAAATTCAATATTTATACAAGTTGTTTTTACTTACTCCAGGGGCATTTTTCAGTAGGTGAATCAGTACAACGAAATAAGCAACTTTAAAAAGAAAAAATAGAAGAAAAAACATTTTATATTTTTTAAAATTAACGTTTTGTGTTTTTTTAATAGTGTAAAAAGCTATGATCATGTTGCGCTTCCTAGCTGTATGTAAATTCGGCTGGTGGCCGCTTTGAAAACTGCCTAACAGGAGCACATATTTAAGCAATGGATTTAAAAGTCACTAATATTGTTTATTTACGATATAAAACCTACCGCTAGATGGCGCAGCGCGCTTAAATTTTTCTCACACCTTTATCTAACAGTCAACTTTTTCTCAACCTTTATCTAACAAAACTAAAATCCGTTTTTCCAAAAATAAAAATCTTGTGGTTTTTTCTAAATGGATTTATCAAAAGTTGCTTACTTCGTTGTACTAATTAACCACTAAAAAATGCCCGTGCAGTAAAAACATCCTGTATATTAGTCATAGTTGGTTTAGGTAATATCTAGCTATTTCATAATGAGTTTGGGAACGGTTGTTTTTCTATTTTCCTAAAAATATTTGTTACTTAAAATACGGTATTTTTATTTTTTCTCTAGCACTTCAAATGACTTCAAAATTATTCTTTAAAGATTCGTAAAAATGACCCCGCGCTTTTTTTTCCTTGAAAGTCGTTTGCGCGGCGTGACGTCATCTCACACCATTCTTTCGCCCGCCTCGCTGGCGAAGGACGCATCGCCCGCTTAAAATCATTTCGTTAGGAAATATTATCAAAATGTCATCACGAAGTACGCATTGTAAATACTTGTTGCTTGGTGTGCGAATACATCCAGTTCACCAAATTAAATCAAAAACATGCGATTCCAAAACCCTTCCCCGTCTCATGGCTGGAGTTGTCTTTGATACTGTTTGCTCCAAGTATAGATTCCACCAGCGATCCATTTAAAGTTTTACAGTGGGCTACTTCGTAACCCTCCGAGGCGGTGATTCGAATGTAAAGTTCTTTCATGCCATAATCGATTATCGGCTTTTTCTATTGTTTGTTTGGAGATAATGTTACGAGCACTACTATCCATATTTTCTGAACAGTATTCTAAGAACAGCTTGTCATCTAAATTATTGTTGCAGTTTTAAAGCTAAGATACAATAAGTGGATCGAAAGTTCAATGGTCATTGTAATATTTACTTAACTGTGTTTCTATATTTCTTTTTCTGTATTCTTCCATTACAGACTTAATGAAACTGCCATCTGTCGATACAGATGGCAGTTTACTATCATGCGAATGCATGATTTGCAGCTGTTGGTGTTCTCCTATTTCTTTTGTCTTCATAAACTTTACATCTGAGCCCACGCATGATAATTTAGCCCTACACCAGTAGCACTTTACTGACGTAGGAGCTGGGTCTTCATTTCTACGATGCACCCATGACAAAAACGCTATAGCATGTTTGCAACCCTCAGCACTCGCGGCGCAATCGTGACACTGAAAATTTTTAATGGTGGATTCCTTTTCATCGTATATTAGCGTCACATGGTACGGTCTTTCGCACCTTGTGTCAGGAGTAATACAGGCTTTATGTGTGCATATATTAGTTTCCCGCTTTACTTGGACGTATCCTATAGGATCGTATCCTATAGGAACGTATCCTATAGGAACGTATCTCCATACGAATCTCGGGCTGCTCTGTAAATGAAATTATTATGATATTGATGTGAAATATTGAACCATATTTTTTTTAAACATAAAACACATTTTCACTGCTTCTATTCGAAAAGAAGTAATTTTTACCCCGCGTGGCGGGAGCAAAGTTGCATTTTGCTCCCTACTGTTTTTGTCATAGTTATGATCATGATATTATGATGGTATATGGTGATGACATGATGATTGTATGATGATGATCATGATTTTGATGATGACGGTGATATGGTGGTTTTATAATGATGATGATTTTTAAAAGCATGTTTTGGTTTTTTTTTCTCATAGTCGGAGTGAAAAGCAGAGGTTCACTTGGGAGTAATCTACTGTTCTACATGTAGTAATATAAATTGATGATTTCTAAAGATAATTTTATTTTCATTTTTGTGAATTTATTTTGTATATTATTATTACATTTTAAAACCTATTAATACATATATAAATATATAATAATTTTTATCATGTTTTAAAATAAAATAATAGGTTATTGACAATTTTCATGACATTTTCTTATGAATTTTTAATTAGGTAATTAAGATATTTCTGTTACATTAAGTATGATTTTGTTTATTTATATAAATATAATATTATAGATTTCTTAGGATAATTAAAATAAATTGTCTACCTTGAAACAGGCGGCAGCCTAGTTAGGTTTAGACTTTTGTATATTGAATCTACTCATAATTTGAACTCAATAAATAATTTGTAATTTGTACATTCCTACATCAAAACGTTTCTAGACATCAAAACATGAATAGATTTTTTTTAAAGAAAATACCATGGATTATACTGTAAAATTGCTATTAGCTAGGAAAATAAGGCATCTTTCATATTATATTACAAATATATTAAACCTAAAATCATTATTTATAAAAACATTGCATTTAAATTTCTCCACGTCGTATATTTGCCACGCTCGCTCATTATAGAGGTCGTAAATTGCTCTCCAGAGTAAATGTAAAATCCCTTTTGCTTTTAAAACTGAACGATATCACCATACCATTGTCGCAAAAAATGAAGGATCTTGGTCTAATTATCGATGAACATTTCTCCTGGCAACCACACGTGTACGAGGTAAGTCGTAAAATATTTGTTAGCTTTCACCCTCTGCAAACAGAAGATTTCTTCCAATAGACACAAAAAAATCTCTTGCACAGTCTCTCCTCTCACCTTTCCTTGACTATGCAGATGTGGCTTATCTCGATTTATCAGAGGAACTGCTCAACAAACTTGAACGTTTGCAAAATGTATGCATACGATTCATCTTCGGTCTACGTAAGTATGCTCAAGCGCTTCTGATATCCTCTGCAAGGAGGCCGAGAGGTTGGGTGAGGAGTGGTATAATACAACGTCATCTGCGTATTGCAATATCCTGCAGTGATCCAGAACAGCATTCTCCAACCCCCTTGTATAAAGATTGTATAAGATGGGGGACAGCACGCTACCCTGGGGCAGACCCTTAAAGACTGACCTTGAAATGCAATCAGACAGGGAGGGAATATTTATAGTACGGTCCGATAGGAGACGGCAGATGAAGGAGCAAAGTTTTTGAGGAACCCCTAGACTGACAAGTCTCCTCCCGAGGAGGGGGATCAAGACATTGTCATACGCCGCCTGGACATCCAGGAATGCTGCGACAAGAAATTCCCTCCTATGGAAGGAAAGCCGTATGTCCGTTGTGAGGATGAAGATGTTGTCGAGGGTACCAAGGCCCCTACGGAAACCGAACTGAGTCTTGGACAGCTGGAATCTTGATTCGAAGAACCATTCTAGCCTGTTTTTTATTAAATGTTCGGCAATTTTACAAAGGGATGAGGATAACGCAATGGGGCGAAAATTTTTAGGGTTATCATTGTCTCGACCGGATTTTGGGATCGGTATGGCAATCTGCGATCTCCAAGCGGTGGGGGGAGTTCCTGTCTCAAAGAACCCGTTTAGTAAATTTAGGAAATAGGATAGGATCGGGGGGGAGAAGAACTGATAAAGGAGTAAGGGATAAAGTCCTCCCCTGGTGAGGAATCCTTCCAGCGGTGGAGAACCGCTAATAGTTCTGCCGAGCTGAATGGAGAGATAAGCCACTGGTGGGCACTTGGGGAACGAAGCTGATCGAACTGCGTGATATTGATTTCATCACGGTTGTGACAGGTGGAAGGTGCCAAGTTGTCAGCGAATTGGATGAGGACCTCCTCCTTTAAAGGAGAAAGTTCGAGTGGAATCTCTTCAACATATTCCAAACCAAAGTGCTGGGAGTGTCTGGGGAAAGGTTCGTACAGAACTTTTTCCATCCAGCTCTTTTTTTGGTCTTGAGGATTTTCCTAGTCTCTTTCGCAGCTTTGAGGTAGGAGTCGTAGTTCTCTGGTGACATATCTGTAAGATAGGTAGAGAGGGATGCCTTGCGTTTTAGTATTGACTGGCTGCACTCGTTATCCCACCAAGGGGGAGAGGAGCGGAAGGATGCTCTTTCAGATTGCCTTCTGAAGCAGCTACTAGCCGCTGTTGAAAGGCAAAAAATAAGTGACGAGTAGCACTCTTCCAGCGGGGTGGATGCTATTGGCGGAAGGTCTATCGCTGCGGCCTCTAGGGATGAAGTGAATTTAGACAAACTGTCAGGAGTGTACACTGGTTTAAAAAGGGGCCGACGTTTACGTGTACTTCTCGTTACCAGAGTACCAAGCACGTCTATTAAGATGGGGAAATGGTCGCTCCCGGTTGAGTCACCGAGGACACGCCAGGTGCTATCAATAGCGATAGAAGATGAGCACAATGAAAGATCTGGAGCTGACGGACGATCTGAGGGAAGAGGTACTAAAGTAGGGGAGCCATCATTGAGGATACAGAGGGACTAAACATATACCTTCACAACTCAGGACTAGCTATCTCCCCCTCCAAGAGTAGCGCCGTTATCTTCACTCGGAGAAATATTCCCCCAGTAGTGAATATAACATTCAATAATTCCCTAATTCCCATCAAGGCGCAAGCCAAATTCCTTGGGGTTACCCTAGACACCAAACTACTATGGAGGGGATACATCGAGCAGGTCGTTTCCAGCGGTGAAAAGTCACAGCTGGAAGGGGGGTGGTGGGGTCAAGTATGGTGGGGGTCACATCCCTTCACAGTTAAGCTCCTCCACAACTGTCTCATTCGTTCTCACATCGACTATGCTGCCTTTATCTGCTACCCTATGAGCTTGAAAATGCAAATGAAACTAAGCACCCTTCAATTTAAAGGCCTCCGATGCACCATTGGCGCCATGGGAAGCTCTCCCACTAATGCCCTACTAGCCGAGTCTACTTGCCTTGCTGAAATATTCTTTGCATGAGGTCCTAGTCGTTACCTGATACATGCTGCGCAGTGCTCTCTTTTCCAAAAGAAAGATTCTTTTACTAGTTGCAGCATTTCCCCAAAATAGTAGTCCATACGTCATTAATGAGCATACGCAAAGTATACTGATTTGGCTGCCGCAAAACCACAAAGACTTCTGATTTTTTAAATAGAGTAGGTATATCGAGCTACATAGCTTACTAGCTAATTGTTCGATGTGCGCATTCCATTGTAATTTACTGTCAATTCTTAATCCTAGAAAATTTATGTCTTCTGTGATGTCGATTTCAAAATAGTCGTGTAATTCATTTAAATAGTCAACATTGGCAGGTCTTAAGCAAAAAGGAATTATTTTTGATTTTGTAATATTTAGACGTAATTCATTAGAATTAAACCAAATCAAGAGTTGATCAATGGTATACCTAATTCTATTTATTAATGATTCCTTATTTTTGTCACAGAAGATAAGAGATGTGTCATCTGCAAACAATCTAATGTCATCATTCTCGGATGACACACATCCCGGCAAGTCATTGGTGTACACTAAAAATAAAAATGGGCCTAGACTGGAACCTTGAGGTACACCCTATGTTACCAGAATCGGTTGGCTTCTTGTTCCATTTACTTCTGTCGTTTAATACCTATTTTGTAGGTATGATTGAATTAGATTGAGCCCTTTGTCTTTGATACCATAGTGTTCTAATTTATTCAGTAGAATATTGTGGTTAGTGTTGTCAAATGCTTTTGATAGGTCACAAAATAGACCAATAACTGTTTTTGAACTATCCAGCCCATTCAATAACTTATGCAGTAGTTTCGATGAAGCATTAACAGTCGATAACCCTGCCCGAAAACCAAACTGTTGTGATGATCCAGTCATCACCAAATAACTCTTCATGTTCAAATACCTATAAAAAATAAAACTCTCATCTAAAAATAAAAATTCAATTTATCGTACAAGTGCGATAATAACGCACGATAGCCTAATTGACTCCGCTAGCGGATGGCAAAGAGCGACATTACGATCGCCAGTATTTTTTGACACTTTTTCGGCAACTTCCGGAGAGAGAGGTCGGGTCGGCAAGGGGGCGGGCGGCATGGCCGTCCGCCTCCCATTTCATTTCACTCGCCGCACCACCCGAATAGCCAGCATTTTTTGTATAAGTTCAAGTGATCATACGTAGAATCATTCGTGCGACACCCGCATCTTAAAGCCAGTGAGGACGAGCAACGAGCAGCGTTTCCTTCCACGCCCAGTCACCAAAAGTACCACCCATCTAAGGCGAGTACCACGTTTTTGACTTTTAAGGCAATCCGTCCCCGCAGTAATCTTTTTTTGGCCTTCAGCCTCTCACGTAATTTAAATCGGAGAATACGCGAGTGCTTTAGCGTTATTCCAAAATTCTCAGGTAGAAATAATAGCTAAGGTGAGAACCCGCACGCGTTCCGACGATTCGGTGGCGGTCCCCACGAGTTTGGTAAACCCTCATTTCGTAACGCAAAATTCCAATCAAATTCCACGCTCCGATTAGCAGATTCCGACGAGCGCCCTTAGGCCGAGAGTCTAGGTTAATTTATATAAAAAGCGCGTTCTTAGATAAAACCCAAGGAGAGAAGTAGAACTTAGCGTTTTCCCAAAACCCTTACCCACAAAAAAATCGAATACCTCATTCCTAGTCCGAGCAAATACCCGCGTGAAAAATCGCGACTCCATTTTTTCCCATTCTAGAAAGAACGGCGCTTACTATCCGTGAGCTCCCTCCATATAATATAAATTAAATATCATTTAAAGGAATTGTAAAAATCGGAAAATAAAGGATCTATTTATGTCTATCATTTATTTCATTGGAGCGAACGACACGGCACTTTAGCAGCCGTGAAGTTAATCTTCCTCGACTCATCGTGCATCAAATGCCGTACGAATATTTATTCTTATAGTTCTTCTTCATAAAAAATATATATCATTTGCACGACTCGATCATTAAATCGAAGATCTTACCAGTATCATTTTCATAGCATTTACTCGTAAAACCGTACGATTCAGATATCACAATTTAAAATATTAAATAATAATGATTCAAAAATATCATATTTAAATACTAGTTAGTTCCGCCATTTTCTGCGCGATTGAAATCGCAATTTCGAGAAACGCCCGCGCGGCCATTTTTTTTGAAAGCGTCAGGTAGGCCGCCAACGCCCCCCAGTAGCGAGGCGGAGGAGTTTCGCGGTAGGGATAGTTCCTCGTTAGGCCGCTTGAGCGCGGAGGAGCGCGAGCCGCCGGCCGACGGCACCAGCCGCGAGCGAGGTTGCCAACAGTGAGCGGAAAGACGGCGCTGCCAATACCAGGACCTTATTTATTTATTTATTTGTTTCCTTTCTTTTTATAATTATTTCAATAACGCCAAGGCCGCCCCTTCCGACGAAGGCTCTCCCTTCTACGCACGTCTCACACGAAGATTATACCCACGCCCGGAACTGAAGCTAGTCGGAGCATCTTCGAGACGTTTGACGTATTCCCCTTCAGCGTACCTAGACTAGGCGGTGGTCGGTACTGCACAACTGTAACCTGTTGACTCCCGGATCCTTCCCAGCAGGCCCGGGTGGCGCCCACCTTTAATAAGGAGAAACTTACAATAACCAATTTCATCATTTTTTTCCCGGGACCTCGAGTCTTTTTCAGGTCATATTTACGCGATATATATAGTCAAATTTCCTACAGGATTCGGGGCACGTTACAGATTTGACGCCCAATCGTGGGGCATATTTTTTTTTTCTTTCTTTAAAAACTATAAAAGCTAAAAAAATTTTCTTTTCAATTTTTTTTTACCCCGTTGATTACAGTTTTAAGTACAACCGTGGGGCTTTTTTTTTTTAATTACAAATATAGAGTGACTTCCCACCCACCACACCCATATTTAAACAATTATTAAGCACTCAACTAAGGGTCCAAAATTTTTGTTTTTTTAAACACATACTTATTTTACAAACTTCATAAAAATCTAAAATCTTCTTCGTATTTTTTCCCGCATTGGTTACGTAGGTAATTATTTCATATTCTATTTACCATTCACATTCTTCTTCTTTTCTCAAGGTGTCATTTATTTTAGTAATATACCTCTATTTCCCGCCCAACCCACCCGGTTTTCTTGTAGTCTCTTAATTTTATTTCCAAAATTAGTCTCACGGCTTTAAAAATAACAGAAATAACTCACAAAACATTTAAAAACAGCTCATTCAACCAAGTCAAATAACGCAGCTCATTTTACGAACTGTCAAAACACCTAGATATACCATTCAAGGAAAAAAATACCAAAAAATACTTTTAATATTTTTCAGCGTACTCGGCCACTTCATATAGGCACGGCACAGAATTGCTTCAAAATACCAAAAATACCAACATAGACATTGATACCAAAAACAGCTACACGGCTGACAGACGAGCGAAAACAAGGTAAACTGCACGTTTCCGTATTTGATATTTTCCAGCTTTCAACTTGCGTCGTCTTTGCTCATTCTCTTCGAATTTAAAACCGGACATACGTAGTAAAACATATTCATACAGCGTCAGCATATACTATCGCGACTTAGCGCAGCACATTACATATCGGACATCACGAAAAAAAAAATAAGGAACACCACACACGGTCCCTAATCGGATTCGAAGGAACACACAAATAACATCCCTCTCATACCTAGATTAACACACAAAGGACTCCTCACACAAAGACGTATTAATATCTCAGACATTATTAGCAATCTTTCTTTTTCCAAAACAGTTTTCAGACATAACATTATTCTTTAAAAATCTTAATACACACGCTCTTTTTTTTTAAGGATATACACATATAGATACACACATAAAGGCTCATTCACACGAAAGTAGTACTATCCGGTCAATTTATTAAGAATTTCCAATATCAACGCATAAAAACTTAATCGAAATACAGACTTCACTCCATACTTCGTACACAAATAAAGGCTCCCACACACACAAGCACTTAATATTTTTTTCAACAACCATCAAAATTTATTTCTTTTTTAATTTTATTTTTTCCATCTTTCCCTCTAAACTCCAATACACTCTATAAATAGAACATACAATTTCTTCTTCTTCTTCTCATACTTTCACTTCCTATACAATCACAATTTTACAACAATTCATACAATTTCACTACACCTTTAATACACTACAGAGCACTTTACACACACACACACACACAGTTCCACGCAACTGGTAAACGACATTGCCACGCCGGTCCCAGACTAAGCGCACTCCATGCTGAGCTACGTCCTAGCCGATAAGGCAAAACTATCCGTGAATACCCCAGCAGAATTCGCGAACGGGCTAAGTACATTAGCGGACGCATACGATGTAGTGCAGGAAAAGATGCTGCAATCCTTCCAAATAACGCATCTCGGTATAACTTGAGGCGGAAACAAATGGAGTTCAAACCAGGGCAAACCGTCTGGGCTAAGAATCACACGCAGTCGAGAAAAATCGATTTCTTCTCGAGCAAACTCGCCCCAAGATATGTAAAATGCACCATTCTCACAAAAAAATCACCAACCGCATACGAATTAGCTGACGAGAACGGCCGCAGCCGCGGAGTATACCACGTAAAAGACCTAGCCCCAAATTAGTGGTAGGAGGGAGAGCGAGCGACGCGGGTTGCAAGGGGGAAAATATCAGAAAACACACAAACCAGGCACGTTACCGTTGGAGCTCAAAATTCAGGAAAGTCGTGATAGAGGAGATGCAACAAGGTGAAAATTGATATATATTTAATAATAAAAACAAAATAAAACAAACCCGCCGTGAGACTAGACTCAATAAAAATTAGATAAATAAATTACCTCAAAACAACACACCAAAAATAGCATAAATAGCGTCAACGAACCCACAATACAAAGTAAACCAAGGTCACATAATCTACAACACGTTTACATATCATTTATAAAAAAAAAATTATTTCATAATTTTTTTTTATAAAAAAAACCCATACCAGACGGCAGCAGCCGACTGGTAACGGTCAACTCACATATTTATCATTTTTTTGTCTACTACCTATACATCATTTTCAAAATCACAATTTTTTTAATATATTCACGCTTTCCCTAAAGCAATTATTACAAGACCTATCCCTTAGCAAAGCCCCTGTGAACTAACCTAGAATAGAGGTATTTCTCGACCTAAACCATACGCTACTTGCGTCATTTATTTTTTATTAAAAGGGTTCGGTTGTCCATCCCGTCTATTCTTAGTCAAAAACACCTTTAGGCCTACAGAGTTAAAATCGTAGTGTCCTAAGCCTTGGTACACTGTACCTATTTATATATTTGTTTATTCTTTTTAATATTTTTATTTTACTATCACACGAAGGATACTCGTAACGACTACGTAGCGAATAGGACGTATCGAGAAAACAACACGTGTCGATAAGCACATTTAGCTGGAGAAAAACCTCATTCAACCTTACATTTGTTAAGGAATGGACTATTTGTCCGTAATATGACCTAACTTGGTCAAAAGGCGTTCACATCGACCTACATACAAAGGTAAAGCTCATTAGTTTGCCCATATCACTCTAATCACAAACGAATCGAAACCAGCAACCTAGGATTGTTTAATTATTAGTATTACATATAATAATCAAAAAATTATATATTTTCAGTCACGTCAAGAACCATAAAAAAGTACAAGACCAATAGTTTGTATGAAAAGAGGAGTGAAAGGAACGTCTTGAATGGTGAAAGAAAGCAAGGAGAATGAACGGACGGCGAAAGGTAAAACTTTTAAGTCAAATACTCCAATTATTGTTCTCCCTCAGACATGCACGTTTAACATTTTGACACATCATAGGATAGCGAAGTTTCGAACACTAAAAGACCTCACAAGTCTCAAGTTAGGTGTCTCTGACCGATGAAGAAGTTGTGGCCGAAAACCATCGAATCACGGGAAAGAGACATTAATTAACAATTCCATCAAGAGAATAGACAATTGGAAGTCTCAAAATCCAAGAACCAACTGCTTGACGTTGAAAGCTTGTCAGTTGCCACGTCCAATAAAAAACTGAGTATTGTGGGTTCCAAATTAAAAATATATATATACACACCAAAATCATACAAATTCAGAAACACAAAAATAAACATGTTCATACAATTCTTTATTCATTTTATACGTACTTTACGCACAAAAGGAAGATGCGAACTGCGAAAATTAAAATTTCGGAGATTCGACCCCAATATATAAAGTGGAACGTCATTCCGACAAACGTAAATTACCTAAACACAGGCCGGCTCAACTATGTCGTACGAATTTTTTCTCTTTCTCATGAATATTTTACCCTATTTTCTTTTTGTTTACACCGATACTTACATCAGAGCATTATTACGCTAAATACAGCGACTTTCTTATTATTATATTACACTACGCTGGTAGTCCGCTAGCATAGCCTAGCAGCTTATCTACACATAGACCGGTTTCTGTAAAATATTATTATTATCTTCACAATCAACACATTATAATCATGAACATGAATCCTCCTAACGTTCTTAGCACTCTCGGCCTAAACAATTTATCTTTTCTTAATATTTTTTTACTTCGCTTACATTATTGGGATATATTATATATAAACGCACGTACCTTTACATTTTCTTTTTTAAAAACGCATTTTCTTTCCCTTTCATTATCATTCTCAATTAACCTTACAGTACGGAAAGTACTCCAATAAACCAACTCATGGCAACCCCCACCGAAATCAACTAAGAGTTACGTTTACATAAAATTCTTCTATTAGACAATTGTCCAAGATAAACACACAAGTTATTTGCTGGCATTATTCATAATATATTGTATCACATCCATGTCTTCACACGGCGCGAGTATGGTCGAACTGTCAAAAAAGTATCGCCCATACAATATACGCCACTCACAATTATAGAATAAATTAGTTCACTAAAGTTCCTTCTTCACTTGTTTTCCGTCTTATTTTGAGTTCGCCTGCCTTATAACAAAAATAAAGCAGGATGGTAACAGCGATGTAGCCTTAAGTTAATATACATTTTCTAGTTTCCTTTTCATATATTTTTTCCTTTGCGAACAAACTTGTTCCCGTTCTTTTATTATACGCTACTGTACAGCCTTTAAATAAAAAAAAATATAGATCTAAGTTTAAGTAATATCTTTCTTTCCAAGAAATTTCAATTGGAACTATTGTAAAACAGGGTTTAGGTAAAACAAAAATTAGGTCCAAGAAAGTAAATGTAAGGATACCGCTAACGCACATACGACATTCTCGTTGATTTCAAATATCCCCGCTCTCAATATAGCTAAAGTCAAAGTGGATCTCGTTATTCCCTCTAAATTCCATTCCTTGCCATGGAACTCATGCTCGAACCTGTACGCCGATCAACTGGAGTTGCAGCATCAAGACACAGGCAGCAGACTTGGCGCGGTATTGTGACGGTATCGCGGCGGTGTAACGACCAAAAGTTACCACCGTCCGATATATAAATAAATACAAACGGAGCTGCCATGGAATTCACCGACCGGAGTCGGGCCCATCATAATACTATTTTTTTACACTTCTGGGGGGTGAGCAGTGGATTCCGGACTTACGAACCGGCTGTGGTAGGTTTAGGACAGCTGTCTTGCCACATGTGAGCGTTCACCTTGCCACCCATTCACTCCCCCTTCGAAGCCATAGAATTTGAGATGCGCAAATCGCAGTTTTAGATAATTTTTCTAAGAAAGAGTTGATTATTTTTCTGGAAAGGCCAAGATCTTTAAAGAGGTGAAATAGAGATTTAGCTGGCAGGCCACGAGCGCCAACTTCCACCGCGTGAAGGTGAACAGTGAAGCCGTTCCGGGTTACGGCATTTGCGAGATCATGGTATTTATTTAATTTGTACTCGTGGTCTTTTGGGATATTTGATTCCCATGGAACAGTTAATTCTACGATAAGAGCCACCTTCCGAGATAGAGAGTAAAGAGTTATATCTGGACGGAGGGCTGTGCATCCGAGACTTTCAGGGAATTTATACTGCTTAGAGACCGAATCAACCTCCAGAATCCAATCTGTAGCTTTCTCGATTATCGAGAAAGGTTTTGTAGTTAAATGTTTTTTGCCTTTAGAGCCATCCCGCACAAACTGTATTGGGGGTTTGGAGGATACTGTCAAACCCTTGTTGGCACGAGCCACTGAGAGACTAATTACCTCGCGAATAACGGCGAGAACTTTGTCATGGCGGTAAGTGTACCGTCCTTGATCTAAGGCTACCTTGCAGCCAGCTAGAATGTGTCTAGCTGTGCAAGGGGTATTGCTACAGAGGGGACAAGAACTATCCTCGGCAAAGCTCCAACGAGCGAGGTTACTGGGGTCTGGAAGTGTATGCTGAAAGGCATTCAAATAAAATTTCAGCATCTCTGGCGTCCAGTCATAGAGCATTACCTTCCAGTGCATTGGAGGCGGAATGCAAAAGTCCCCAATTGTTGTAAAATCAATCTGGCATTGAAGGCCAATAGCATGAGCCATACTCTTGCTGTCGTAATCTCCCCGCAAAAGAGACTTCTTCAAGTCCACGTCGCTCGTGGTTGTACTGCCATACCCCAGACCAGTGCCATTCTGGCTGATTCCAGTAAGGAACTTTTTGTGGAAGTCTACGCGGGCTTGTAGATCATTTGAATCACTACGGCCACTTATTACGTGCTTCGATATTGCCGGATCTTTGGAATTGCACAGAATCGAATTTTTGGTTATTCTGGAGTTGGCGTAGAGCAGAGAGGGCAGTTTAAGCGCTAGCCCAAAATTTTGTTTGGACCTGAAGAGAGTCGAGGGGTCAGCTGGTTTGGCTAAGGACAGCCAGGATTTTAAACTAGCTGTCACCAGCGCATCTAGACGGGACAGTTGGGTTTTGGTAAAATCGTAAATAAGAAAGGGCCATGACAAATGTGACGTTAGATAATTGTCATAGATCCAGGCCTTACGAGGGCCAGAAATTAGCAAGGCATCTATTTTCGCCAGGCAACTTTTGAAATGCTCTATAACATGATCGCCCGAGACGTCTTTTCCCTGATGGGTGATTTTTCTGCCGAGGAATTTGAAATGATTGTTTGGGTCTATAAGGGAGATATTAGAGCCCTTATAGACCAATTTGGGGTCATAGGATGTAAATTTTGTGCCCATGCGGGCGAGTCCAAGGGAAAAACATTTGGAGGGCTTCACTTTTATACAGCCTGACCAGTCGCAGAAAAGCTCCACTTTCTGTAATAGCAGGGAAAGCTGCTTGGGGCTTCTGGTGATGAAAGTTAGGTCGTCGGCACAATACCGCAACGCATCCGGACCAGAGTGGTACAGAGACCACTTCCGCCCAAACTTCGTCGGCATACCTGGCCGGTGCCGTGCAGTCGAGCGGAACGCTTCTGCGCAACCGGGACGCGCGCACGCGACGGAAACCATTCCGTAGCGAAGCGTAGCGCGATACCGGCACACCGGCGACCAGGACATGTTACACCAAAGACAAGTAATAACTCTCCAACTACTTACTTCTACAAGAGTACACAAGACAAAGTGACTATTGTGATACTCGATGTGTTCAACCAATAATTGGGACTACAACGCGAGAATTAATTGGGGATAAGCACAACAGTAAAGGGAATTATTACAAAACTTATGACACTCAGTGCAAGTTGCTTTGGATAACGAACTAGGGGCAGGATACAATCTATTCGGGACACCACAGTGCGATAGAAATTGTTCTGGTACCATAAAAGTGCAGTAGTGCAAGTGTTAGCCCTACCGGGAGAAATAGCGTCGTAACATCAGACTTTACCAAGCACGACCATTACGAACGTTCTGTTTTCACAATGTTAACTCATCTCTCGAACAAACCTGCAGTGGGCGATTAGACTTTTTATTTTTCAAAAACACAACCCACTCGCAAGGCACGACTCAGGGTTCTAACGACTTCCTTCTCACTTTGTTCAAGCGCGAAGTAAAGGATGGCGCTGTGTGAGAAGCTCCACAGCCACCAGCAGCCAATACCACGTCGACGACTGTCACGCCAGGGGCGTGCAAACCGAGCCATGCAGCAGAGGGCGGAGCGAACGGAATAGCGCATCAGCAGAGGAACTCCACGACGGCACGAGCAACCTGAGACCCGAGAGGAAACCGAAGACCAGCGAAAATATCTTAACCCCTTGAGTATGATACGACCAAATCTGGTTCTGAAACAATTATCCGTTGAGTATGATACGACCAGATCTGGTTCCGCGTTTTTTTTCACTTCTTTGACGTTCTCATATTTATTCATAATTATCTAATTGTTTTACAAAATGATATTTCAATATTATTTATTCGAAATTTTAATGCAATCATTGTGCAGTTGTTCTTTTTATGATTGGTGTAGTAGTTTTGTAGTTATAGTACTTTAAGGTGGATGTCGCCGAAAATCCTGCAAAAGAGACAGATGCATCCATGAAAATACCCATTTACTCCAAGGGTTAATAACGAGCATAGTGGTAACCGCCGGTCAAGGTCCTTACCATTCCTACGCTACTTCCTAAAACCTAAATTTAGTCTTCACATCTAAACCCGTAAAACCACATTACGTTCTCTTGATAATTTTTTTCTCTCAACATTTTTTATCTGCTTCTATAAAATGCTATAATAGCAAAGTTTAAGGAATTCCGACCACTGGCACACCTATCTTTCAACAATAAGTTTTCTCTTTCTCTTATATAAAATTAAGTCGTGGTACGTAAAATTTCCTTGCTTAGTCACTACTTTCTACTAGAACTTACTACTCTCGATAGTAGATATGCTCTATTTCATTTTCATTGCCTTCCTTTAAGCACAATATACCTAGGTTAAATCTCTTTTCCGATTTTCAATTTTCTTTTCTTCTTCTTTACCTTCTTCAATGTGACGAGGACGTCACTGCCCATACAGACGGCCTGTGATGATCCAGTCATCACCAAATAACTCTTCATGTTCAAATACCTATAAAAAATAAAACTCTCATCTAAAAATAAAAATTCAATTTATCGTACAAGTGCGATAATAACGCACGATAGCCTAATTGACTCCGCTAGCGGATGGCAAAGAGCGACATTACGATCGCCAGTATTTTTTGACACTTTTTCGGCAACTTCCGGAGAGAGAGGTCGGGTCGGCAAGGGGGCGGGCGGCATGGCCGTCCGCCTCCCATTTCATTTCACTCGCCGCACCACCCGAATAGCCAGCATTTTTTGTATAAGTTCAAGTGATCATACGTAGAATCATTCGTGCGACACCCGCATCTTAAAGCCAGTGAGGACGAGCAACGAGCAGCGTTTCCTTCCACGCCCAGTCACCAAAAGTACCACCCATCTAAGGCGAGTACCACGTTTTTGACTTTTAAGGCAATCCGTCCCCGCAGTAATCTTTTTTTGGCCTTCAGCCTCTCACGTAATTTAAATCGGAGAATACGCGAGTGCTTTAGCGTTATTCCAAAATTCTCAGGTAGAAATAATAGCTAAGGTGAGAACCCGCACGCGTTCCGACGATTCGGTGGCGGTCCCCACGAGTTTGGTAAACCCTCATTTCGTAACGCAAAATTCCAATCAAATTCCACGCTCCGATTAGCAGATTCCGACGAGCGCCCTTAGGCCGAGAGTCTAGGTTAATTTATATAAAAAGCGCGTTCTTAGATAAAACCCAAGGAGAGAAGTAGAACTTAGCGTTTTCCCAAAACCCTTACCCACAAAAAAATCGAATACCTCATTCCTAGTCCGAGCAAATACCCGCGTGAAAAATCGCGACTCCATTTTTTCCCATTCTAGAAAGAACGGCGCTTACTATCCGTGAGCTCCCTCCATATAATATAAATTAAATATCATTTAAAGGAATTGTAAAAATCGGAAAATAAAGGATCTATTTATGTCTATCATTTATTTCATTGGAGCGAACGACACGGCACTTTAGCAGCCGTGAAGTTAATCTTCCTCGACTCATCGTGCATCAAATGCCGTACGAATATTTATTCTTATAGTTCTTCTTCATAAAAAATATATATCATTTGCACGACTCGATCATTAAATCGAAGATCTTACCAGTATCATTTTCATAGCATTTACTCGTAAAACCGTACGATTCAGATATCACAATTTAAAATATTAAATAATAATGATTCAAAAATATCATATTTAAATACTAGTTAGTTCCGCCATTTTCTGCGCGATTGAAATCGCAATTTCGAGAAACGCCCGCGCGGCCATTTTTTTTGAAAGCGTCAGGTAGGCCGCCAACGCCCCCCAGTAGCGAGGCGGAGGAGTTTCGCGGTAGGGATAGTTCCTCGTTAGGCCGCTTGAGCGCGGAGGAGCGCGAGCCGCCGGCCGACGGCACCAGCCGCGAGCGAGGTTGCCAACAGTGAGCGGAAAGACGGCGCTGCCAATACCAGGACCTTATTTATTTATTTATTTGTTTCCTTTCTTTTTATAATTATTTCAATAACGCCAAGGCCGCCCCTTCCGACGAAGGCTCTCCCTTCTACGCACGTCTCACACGAAGATTATACCCACGCCCGGAACTGAAGCTAGTCGGAGCATCTTCGAGACGTTTGACGTATTCCCCTTCAGCGTACCTAGACTAGGCGGTGGTCGGTAGCGGTACTGCACAACTGTAACCTGTTGACTCCCGGATCCTTCCCAGCAGGCCCGGGTGGCGCCCACCTTTAATAAGGAGAAACTTACAATAACCAATTTCATCATTTTTTTCCCGGGACCTCGAGTCTTTTTCAGGTCATATTTACGCGATATATATAGTCAAATTTCCTACAGGATTCGGGGCACGTTACACTGTTTACTGTTAATAACGTCGTGAGTGTCGAAAAAGTTAGTAATGCGATTCAACATTATCTATTCAAAAATTTTGCTAAAGGCCGGTAATATGGATATCGGTCTATAGTTATCTATGTTATCACGACACCCTTTTTTGAATAAAGGTATAATTTTTGCTAATTTCAATTTGTCCGGAAAGGTGCCTTCTGCTATGCACGAATTAAACAGAGCGCAAAGATAATCTGCTAGTGGAGGCGTTGATGACTTTAGTAATCGGCTGGACACATACCACATGTCAGTCGACGACTTGGGCTTAAGTGTTGGGCTACTTTTATAACCTCCTCCCTAGTCACTGAGGACAATACACAACACTTTGGGGTTCTGGGTCGGAATTTTTCCAAAATTTCAACAGCTGAAGTCTGACCTGTTGACTGATTGGACGATGTGATTCCGCTGATAATTGTTAAACAATTCGGTAACTTTATTGGGATTGTCGTACTGATAATTATTTACATTCAAGGAGACGCTGGAGGCCACCGACATCTGTTGCGAGGTCTCTGACTTAATAACATCCCAAGAAGCCTTAATTTTATTTGTAGACTTTTTAACAACACCCTCCAAATACATTTGTTTAGCCATCCAAACCACATTTTTATAAATCTTCTTGTATGTTTTAACATATTTTTTTAACTTGGCTTCATTACTATTTAATAAGTTCTCATGTAGGATTAGCATTTCTTGTTTGGATTTTTTTATACCCTTTGTTGCCCAGTCATTGAAATTCATTTTGGCCTTTTGTTTTATCTGCTTTACGGGCATTATATGATTCAGTGAAGATATATAGTTATTGAGAAATCTATCAAAAGAATAATTAGGGTCAGTAATGTTATTATACTCTAGGGGTGTATTCATTAAGGCTTCTTGGAGATGGTCCAGACCATTACTTGTATTTTTTCTTTTAGTTATGGTGAGAGTTGCAGTCGCTACACATTGTTTATGAGACCAATTTAATTGTTACCCTCCATGGTCTGAAACTACTACACGTTTTCTCATTGGCAGTGAAGTCACTAATGTTTGTAAAAATAATATCAATACATGTGCTAGAGCCTTTATTTATTCTATTTTTATTTTATTTTACCACCCTGATCCGATGAGCTTAGTCGGCTTCCCTGGTGAGAACCGCATCCCATACCACGGGAAAAGATAGACAGTGGCTTTTTCCGACTGCCATACTGGAAAGGTCCGATCATCGAATAGGTAGGGACGAGTAGCGCCAGGCTCGTGAATGCGAACCATTAGTAAGTACCTTGTCATCTTCCTCGTGTCGATGTCAATGTTTTATAACTTCAAATAATGTTAATATTAAAGTTGTAACATTTAGTTTTTGCTATATATTGAGAAACCATAGAAACTATAAAAATGTAAACAATAAGAGGAAGTTTCAGAATTTCTTTATTATACGAAAGAACGTTACGTTCTGCACAGAAGAAGTCTGTGCAGCTAAATACATAAAATGTAGATAAAAGATATTAAAATCAATAATAAAAGAATATAAAAAAAACCTTAAAAGGAAAATCCAATGTAAAATATAATAAAATCGCACAATTTAAAAACAATGTAAAAAATAATAAATAAAACGCTAGTCAGCGGAGAGGGGAGAAACTCAGGGTCGGCTCTCCGTTCTTGCTTCAATTATAAAGATAAAACTTACACTAAAATGGTTAAAACATTAAAATACAATAAAAATAATGGTTCAGGCAGGGGAAAGGTTTGAATTTCGCGCCGGTAGTTGAAGTTCCCACGGCGGACACCTGGCTGTCGTCGCCGCTGACGTCTGTCCCCCCGCCCGGCGCGCAGACGGTGCGATACTCCGCACTATCGTACTTATACGATACGAGACCCAGTTACGATGCAGGGGGCCAATTCTTGAAATATTTAGCATGCCAAATTTGTCTGTGTTCACCCGTTTTTGGATGGGGCCTATTCTTGAATTTCGCATGCTAAATTTGTCGCCAACTTTCCGCATCAAAATTTTTTTTTATAAAAATCGGCTAAGATTCAAATTATCGCACCCGTAAAACTGTGTAATACTTGCATTAGTTACCTTATTATTAAAGGCAGTAAGTAATTCGGAAAAAATAAATATAATCGTTATTTAAAAATATGTATGTTCGGAATGTAACCACGCTTTGAATACAAAAATATTCCATTAAATTATGTTAAATATTAAATAAGCCTGATAAAGTCAGATGTGAGGGAATATTCACTTATTTTCGATGAAAATGTAGAAAATATGATTTAAAGCTAATTTTCAAAATAATTTGTTTGTGTTTCTATGTTGGCATTAGTCTAAAATTTTGGCATGCCAAATATTTCGCCCACTTTTTATCGCTTGGTTTGTCAGGACCCTATTCTTGAACACAAGCGATATTTATAAGTCGCATGCCATATTTTTAGATTACGAGTGTGGCAACGCCGTCGCTTCTGTCATTTGTACCAACATAGAAAAAGTTATAGAAAAAGGATTTTACTTTTAGACGAATTTCTACGTCTCTTTTTTGAGACTATAAATATAATAATGTTTTATCCTGACAGCCTATTATTTATTTTTAATAAAATACTTCAAATAACAAATACTTTTTTAAAAATATGGTAACATTTAGCGAATAAATTGCCATAATATAATTTTAAGAATGAATAAAACACAGCGAAATATTTTAACAATACCTATTAAATAGAACTATAGCATTATATGTATCCAATTTACTATATCCGTAAATGGAAAATACGCAACCAATGAGACGTTGGATATAAATGTCGAGAAATATAATATAGTACCTAGTAAAAATAAATTAATTTACCTATTTTTTTTTATAAATAACAATTTTAAAAAATCTGGAATCATTCATATGCGTATCTATAAAATTCTACAGACGAAACGATAGTAAAAGTAGGCGATAATTTTAATTTAGACTGCTTTTGACCACTCTATAATTGTAGTGCGAAAAGTAGGCGATAAATTTGGCATGCCAAATTCAAGAATAGCTATTTCGTTCGTTCGACTTGCGTTCGACATTTCCTCCGTTTGCTTATCGGAGAAGAAGAAGAAGGACCGAGTCGTTCAAGCGGCGATTGGGTGTCAGTAGAAGCTTTGAGGTTATCGTCGCGCCGCGTCCTTTCTTTTTTCAGCGTTTTGTGGGTGAAAGTCCATCGAATATGGCAAATTTGGAACAAATTGTTCTGATGGATATTTTAGAGGAAGCGGAAAATCAAGCTGCAGCACCGGCAAGACTGATGCATGCGAGAAACGACGCTTTCAGTCTTAGCGATGCCTTGTTTTGCCGTAATTTTAGATTGTCCAAACAATTGGCGTTGCAGTTGATCGGTATTTTGGAGCCACATATGGCTGCACCAACGAGAAGTTCTGCGTTAGACATTTCTACAAAGGTATGTGCCATTTTCCCATTTCTAATCGAAGGTTTCATTTAATGTTCACGACATCGCTAAGCGACAGTGGGACGGTGTCGACCACAACTGGCGAATCCGTCACCCCAGGCTGGTATGATATGTGATTGTTCTTTCAGCCATGGGATGAGCGTAGAAGACAGAGACAATACGAATCTACTGTTAGGTTAATTAACCATTAGGATACCTCCGACCTCTCAAGTGGTTAAAGTTTCGAAGTCGCTTGCGCAATCCTCTCCCTAGTGTAGCGGTGATCTGTGTATACCGAATCTATCGCAAACCACGGCATCCTTTGACTGGCTTTCACCCGGGATCGGGTAGCCAAATGGTCGTTTCAAGAGCAGTTGCCACTAGGTAAACAACCGCCCCCGCTCTATAGGAAACAATACTATTTCCAGACCCCCGGCTGTCACTCGGAATGCACAATCGATTGGCTGACGCCGCACAGTGCGCAAACCGTCCAGGAGCGCCCGACAATTGACTCCTAAGGGAAACTGGCCCGCAGGCCAGAGTCCTACCCGTGCTTGCACTCTTGTGCGGAGGCCGCTGTACAAGTGTTGACCCGTGAGTTTGGCCGACCTTAAACGCATGGGTCTTAGTGGCTTAACTGCAACAGGGCCCATTAGCTCCATTTGGTCGTGTCTTTGCCGGTATGTTCTATTTGTTCGGTGTATTCTCTTATGGCGGTTCAGTTAATTTTATTTCGGGCGCTGTAGTATCTCGGAAGACAGCCCTTATCGTAGAATTAACTGTTCCATGGGAATCAAATATCCCAAAAGACCACGAGTACAAAAATTGGAACGGCTTCACTGTTTACATTCTCGCAGTGGAAGTTGGCACTCGTGCCAGTTAAATCTCTGTTTCACCTTTTTAAAGATTTTGGTCTCTCCAGGAAAATAATCAACTTCTTCCTAGAGAAATTATCTATTTCCGCATCTCAAATTCGAACAGTGGTCAAGACGAACGCTCACATGTGGCAAGACAGCTGTCCTAAACCTACCACAGCCGGTCGTTAGTCCGGAATCCACTGTTCACCTCCTAGAAGTTTAATAATAGTATATGATGGGTCCGACTTCGGTCAGTGAATTCCATGGCAGCGCCGTTTGTATTTTATTTTATCTAAAACGTTTTAACATTATCTATATTGCAGTAAGGTAGTTTTTTTGTTGAATTCGTATTATTATTATAATTTTGTATGACGATGATTTCAGGTGCTTATTGCTTTGAATTTCTTTGGAACTGGAAGTTACCAAACGCCCGTGGGAAGCCATATGAATTTGGCTGTTTCACAGTCATCGGTTTCAAGAGCGATTACTGAGGTAGTTGAGGCTCTCAATTGTCCTGAAATTTATAATCAGTGGATTAAATTTCCTGCAAATATGGCTGAATTGGACATCATCCGGCAACAGTACGTACAAAAAAATTTGTATTTATTATTTATATCTTCCATAAAATATGTAGGTATGAAATCGGTCTAGAGCGGGAGGTCACTGACAAAACATTTCTCAGGAGAGTCGTTTGAAATATTTTGAAAGGAAAATAATTAGTGTATTTTTATTTTATAAAACGCAGACACATTGGATTTCTCGGAATTAAACATTTTAGGTGGGACTCCTATTTGTTTGATAAATAAATAAATAAAATATGGGGCTTTCTAAATATTGCATGTATGTATTTATCAAACAAATAGGAGTTCCACCTAAAATGTTTCTCGTAAGACATTTAAGATGTACTTAGTGAATTTCTTACTATACACTGTTAAAGTATGCTATGTCAAATCTCGCTCTTACCAGCGCTATATCGTATCCGACTGTCCCGCATGCAACTGAGAATACAGTCTTATATGGGAACAGCCTAAATCATCGCTTTGTTGACTACTGCAACCATAAATCATTAAGTGCATGACTACAAAGTTTGATCTAAAGTATGAGCAAACATCATAATAGTATTATAATGATTTGTTACTTTTATATATATCCATTATTTTGACATAATGATTTGTTGATTTTCATAACATTGCACAAAAAGCCTAATGCATTGAATTTATGCAACAATAAATCATTAAGTGCATGACCACAGAGTTTGACCTAAAGTATGAGTAAACATCATAATAGTATTATAATGATTTGTTACTTTTTAGACAGATATTTTGACATAATGATTTGTTGATTTTCATAATTTTGCACAAATGGCATGCACAGAATTTTCCATAAAAATGTCTGTTAGTGACTTTATGGCCAGAAAGAAGAAATTGGGTAAAAGTAACAATTCCATTTTTTTCAACATGTGGCTTTCTGTTCTAGACCGAGATATAAACTATATATTATTATAATATATATACTAACTAACCTACCAATTTATTTATATATCAATTTATATTTTAGGTTTTTCAATAAGTATGGCTTCCCTGGAGTAATTGGCTGCGTGGATTGTACCCACATAGCAATCGTTCCACCGTCGTCGGCACCACACTCCAATTACGATGAGCGATCTTATGTGAATCGGAAAAACTACCATTCCATAAATGTTCAGTTGGTAGGTTTTGTATTGTTTTAATAATTATTTTTATTATTATTATATATTTATAGACATGCAACAGGTGTGGTTGAACTCAAACACAGATTTTATTTTTAGGGAATAAAGAATTCCAGAAAAGATGAAACCTAAATTTTGTTATTCCATTTTAAAGAATAGCCTTAACCCTTCAGGCCTCGCGACTCGCAGTTAACCCTCAGTTTGACTGCGATATCGCAGTCGCGGGGCCTGAAGGGTTAAACTTCAGTTTCTGTGCTCAACTGTTTTTACATCTTTAAGTACCTGATGTTATTATTATTACTCAATGGACGAGCAGCTTAAGCTGATGTGCCTATCATGTATATTATATTATATGTATACTTGTATACATGTATAAGCATCCCATGTATATTGAAATATACATGTCAATAATATCATCAATCACATTGATTTACATTAACTGATTCAATCACTTCCTGTGGTAGGCGGCTCCAATCGTCCACACCTCAATTTGAGATAAAATGTAAAAGAGGCTCGCGGCCTCTACCTGAAGTTAGCGGTAATTCATTTCAAATTTATAGTGCACCAAGGAGCTCTTGGCCCATTTAGATCACATGGGATCGGGTGGCCGACAGATAGTTTCTAAGGACAGATAATGCCTGGTCGACAACTACCAGTTGCTTAGGAAACATACGTCTCCAAACTCCAGTTATTCATCGGAGTATGCAGTCGATTGGCTAATGCCGCACGGTGCGCAAACTGCCCAGTTCCGCCTGAAGTGTTCGAATTTTGAGGCATTTTGTGTAGAATAGAATAACTAGAATATTACACTGGTTTTATAAAGACAATTTATGCACAAATAGCGGCAATTTTAATATGCTAGATAAAGATTTAAGAATGCATGTGCCTATGTCTTTTAAAGCCAAAATTGATTACTGGTTGAAACATGACGCCCAGCAAAATATCCACAAACTAATATGACAGACAGTTTCTAACATTAAATTTTATCCTTGTCAATTTTTATTATTTTTGTTGACTTTTTTATTACTATTTTACTTATTCATTAATTTTATTCCCCTGGGATAAAGATGGGGTTTTTTAATAATATGCAAGTTCCATTTGTCCGGTTTTTACCAATACCAATGTGCATTTCGGCACACTCTTTATTTAAGTCAACGACGCTGTGTTACAAGCTTTGTGATAATTTTGTTACTATTTATTCGATTTGCATATATATGTAAAGGTTACTGTTATGGCGTAGAACCTGGCTAGTTATTTTATTTATTCGTTATACCTACGAGTTTATGTTAAAAAAATAGCTTACATCCATTCCGTTTCGCGTATCATATGCTTGATTTCTAACTCAAATTGAAAATACAGTGGAACCTCTCATAACGAGCATAATTCGTTCCAGACTCTTAATCGTTAGGTGAAACACTCATTAAGCGAAATATTCGTTAAGCGAAACAATTTTTCCCATACTTGTTATGAGAGGTGCGAATTACTCATTATAAGAAATTACTTTGAATTACTCGTTATGAGAGGTGTTCGTTATGAGAAGTTCCACTGTAATTTTTCCTCGTGAATTTCGGTATTGCTTTTATTAATTACTATCAAATGTACAATTTTTCAGATATGCGATATCAACTTGAAAATTATACACATTAACGCCTTATTTCCTGGAAGCACGCATGATTCATATATTTGGAATAATTCCGCAGTAGTGGAAATCTTACGTGGAATTTATAGAAGAAGACGAACAGGATACTACGTTATAGGTAGGTATTAAACCCTAATAATATAAAAAGCATAATTTACATGCCACAAAATATTACCTTACTTTCTAACCGTTAGCCATGGTGTTTTTAATGGTATATTTTACTATATGAAAATCATGCTTTTTCTATCGGGGTACCCGGGTGGCTCATACGTGTTGTTTTTTTTAATGCATTTTTTAAAGTTATTTTTTTTAATAAAATATGTAGAATGCAAATTTCAATAGGGAATCACCAAAACGTATGCCGATGGGTACCCGGGTGGCAACACAAGAGTTAAGATGGTCATGTTGCCCCATGCGAGCAATCACCTTATTTTCCCATTACTTCCCCTTTGAAGCCATTAGAACTGAGTTGCAGAAATTGCTGAAATTTGTATACTTTTTGAGTTTTTAATTTTGTTTGTTTCTTTTTTTAGGGGACTCTGGATATTCGCTAAGGCCATGGCTGCTGACGCCTATTGCAAATGCAACGCCAGGCACTCCAGAGGACCATTACAACGTAGCGTTCAAAAGGACCCGAGCTACAATTGAGCGTTGTAATGGGGTGCTAAAGATGCGTTTCAGGTGCCTCCTTAAGCATCGGGTCCTACACTATGAGCCAGAAAAGGCAACTAAAATTATAAATGCTTGTGCGGTACTGCATAATATGTGTATTGCTAACAATGAGCCTTTTATCGAAGACGACACAGATGTGGATTTTGGTCAATTTGCCCCAACGGCAGCAGAATTGGCTGGAAATGCAGAAACTAGAAATGCCGATCTTGAAGCGGGGAGACGTCTACAAACCCGAATCGTCAACAACTATTTCCGTTGAGTTTTGTTGATGGTTGATGTATACTAAGTCCATCTCAGTGATTTTTATTCTGGAGTAATTTGTATTGGTGTTATTTGTGAAAAAGTACCCCTTTCGCGGACTCTAAAGGAGCACTTGCATGCATTCTACAGGTTAAAGCCTAAAAATATTTATAATTAATTTTCAATATTTAGCCTGCACATACTAAATTTTTCATATATATTTTTTTAATAGCTTTTCTTATAAACACCTAAAGAGTGAATAGTTGTATTTTCGGGGAATTTAGGGATAACGTTTTAGACGTTTTTATTTAGTAAAACATTATATCGTCATGCACAAGACCTGCCTCAGGGCCAAGGAACTTGTCGATCTCGAATCCAGTGTACAGGACTTTAATCGTGGCAGCTAACGGCTACCGCGTGCGACGCGATGTAGTAGACTGTATTGTTTTACGTAGTATTATGATTACTCACGTGGCCAACTGTTCCATATGTTTTCCTTGGCGTGTCCACCGCTCTCGCCGGCTGCTTTCAGGTTGTTTACCGATGAATAAATTCACAGTACTTAGGAAGGATCGGTTCAGTAATACTTGAGAATGTTTTAAAATGCGGTTTTATTCCGACAACGAGTCCGTTTCACACAAGCACTACTTAGTCCGAATATCGGAGTTATTTGATTTAAATATGATTTTTTAGATTTTTTAAATATTTGTTTTTTATTAAATTTGTAAGTCAGGAAAAACACAATACAATTGTTATTTATATATGTTTTAATAACATTATCAAAAATCAACATAATATATTAGTTCTTCTAAAAAGTAAAAACATAGTAGCATATTTATTTGCTATTTTAACAAAAACTATTGTAAAATGTACAAAAATCAAGAGTTCTTACTTCTAAATCAAAAACATTTTTCAATATTTTTTTAAAGAAACAAATATTGTAGCGTTTTTGTCATATTTATCAAGAAATGAACAAGGAAAAAAGGTCTTAAAATTAATAAATTAACATAAATTAAACCATATGGGTTTCACCGCAGTCACAGTCACTTACTCATATTTACATTATACTTACATTATTATATTAGTAACAGTACATTATATTTACATTATTATATTGTAATTTGTTCGAATGTAGTTTTTTAAAAAGGAAGACTAATTTAGCCGCCTTCTCGTTGCCTAATCTATTTCTTATTTTGCTGTGCACCAAATTGAATGCTGAAAATATTCTTTCGACCCCAGCGGATGAAGCAACTGTACTTAGCAGTTGCTTGATTATATCCAATTCTTCTTCGGTTATATTTTTTTTAATATTATGTATTGCTATCCACCAACCAGTAGGGGCGGTTTTCTCTATGACTTGTTTATCAACTTATGTCGAGGGAAGTCTCTTGACATTTTTTGGCTGAGGTTGAAATGTTTTGGTTGCAGTAAAAAAATATTGATCTTAAATAAAAAAATCTAAAATAATCAGTTTTTTTTTTAAAATCACTTGATTTAAATCATTGCAACCCTGTTTAATATTATTTACGAATATATGATTTAAACTATACAATAACTTAAAACTATAAGGAAGTTAGTCGTGTTTCCTGATCGCTGCAATCGAGAGTATTTAAAACGTTATTAATTTTTAACTTTATCTTCATAAATAAAACACAAACGGAGCTGCCATGGAATTCACCGACCGGAGTCGGGCCCATCATAATACTATTTTTTACACTTCTGGGGGGTGAGCAGTGGAGCATTATAAACTTATTATAACCCGTATTTCGTTGCGTTTTGACATACCCATTAACATTCCACTAAGACACTTTTTCCCGCTCGACCGCTTTGTGTTGATTCTTCGTAGTCGGTCCCCTACCCTTGTTATTCATTTGGAAGATCCTTTTGTGAACAATATGCATGGTATATTACACTTCCTGCCCTTCCCGTACAGCTTTGCTCGATAGCGTAAATCTAAAATAATCGTTCTTGTGCCTGTGTGAGGTCTAACATATTTTTACTGAGTATTTTCTTAAACTTATTTCCTAAAAAATTTATGAATTCGTCCACGTCATAAAAAATGTATATCATGTGAATAAAAGAAAGCGTGTTTTATTTATTCAATTCATTTATTTTGCATATTTTTTAAGTAATCTGCTATATCCTTTAGGGACTGATTTGTCCTATTCATTTTAGCTTCCATAGCAGCATAATGTTTTTCCTTGAGCTCCACTTCTCTCTTCTTCAAAAGAAATCTTTCTTCTGCTAGATCTGCCATTCGTTGAGCGGCTGTCGTGCAGCTCTGTAACCGCCTCTGTGCAGTTGTCCTTCTGGCCGTCCTTGTCCGGGTGGTTGCAGGCTGTGAGCCAATCGTAGAATGAGAAGCGGTGGCGATTATGGGCGTGGGCGCTTCCGTTTGAGAGGTAGTCGCTGGTGCGTGGCGAATTACAATTGGGTGAACCACCGGCGATCGCGTCCCACTCCTACCAATCGCTTGCAGTTCCAATTGCTGCTCCGGAGACTCACTGTCCCACCACCGTAGGCGTCCCGCACGAGCTTCGCCAAAGGGACTTTCAGCCGAAGGTGTAGGCGTAGTTGGCCAAGTCGGCTCCGGCGAAGGCCAAGTGGAACAGCCCGGTCGAGCGTCTGACTCTGCGGACGTTCGAGTGATGGCGGGACGCCTACCTGTACCCGGATGAGGCGAAACGGTTGCATCGGATAGGCGTCTTGTCGATGTTTCATTGCTTCTATCCAGAGGCGGAATGTCGCCCAGATTTTCATCCAGCCTGGGGCTAGGCGAACGGGCATCGTCCATACCGGAGAAATCGAACATGACCTCCGACTCCGTCGACTGCTGGTGCCCCCGGATGCTGATCGGGTTCATTTCATTTAACACCGCAGTCTCTGTGGTGTCGAGCGACACGTCAGTCGGAGGTCCGCCACCTGTCCGCTTTATATGGCGGTTGATAAAAGCTTTCTTCGCCTTCACTGAAGTGCGTACGTATTGCCACGTCTAAAAACAAGTAAATAATTAAGGTTTGTGAACTGATGCGCTTGTGTACGCTAGGTATTAGTCGGACATTAACTTACTTTTCGCCACTGCTTCCAGTCTTTTTTCCCGCCGGGCAACGCGTTAACGGCCTTAGCGATCGCCTCCCACCTCTGCTGAGCGAGTTTGTATGTAAACTCCCTAGAAAATTTCCCACTGACCAATTCGGGGTCGCTCAGCACCAGCTTCACGAGGCATTCCCGCTGATCCCGCGATGTATAGCCTATCCTCCTATCGACATTTTCTTTTCCCATCCTATTTTCCATGATCCGTCCGTAATCGAGAGAGAAAGCAGGTGTTCGCGCCGGGTTGTTCGTGGTCGTCAGCAAGTTGTCCGTAATCGTAGAGAAATAAAGCAAAGCTTGCGCCGGGTCGTCAGAAGATTCAAGCAGTCCGTTATCCGTGAGAGAAAAGCCGTATTCGTTGCAAAGGTCCGTAAAAGAAATCGAAAAAACAAGAGAACACATCTAACACGCGCGAAGAACGAGGAAAGACAAAAGTTAGGTTAAGTTACATGACAATGTTTTGACAGTTTTGTGCTTGCATGTTGGTGTAACTGACAGCGTTGCCATACTTTATGTATAAAATAATGTCATGCCATATATTTTGTTCAAGAATAGGGTTTGGTGAAACCGAGCGATAAATAGTGAGCGAAATATTTAGCACACTAAAATTTTAGACTGGTTTCAAGAATTGGCCCCCAGGTTCCAATTATCCCGATGCAGGTTCCAATTATCCCGCCGGTCTCAAGGGGGCGAGAAGTAGGGCGGACGATCACGACTATCGCCGTACGGTAAGGCAGTAGTAAGTACGGCAATCCGCAGCGCAGACCACAACTGCCGCTGTACTCTGCGGAGATCAAGGCCGTTTACACTCCTCCACGAAGATCCCTGCAGCCGTAGAAAGGCTTCATTACAATGTGATCGCGCCAAGAACGAAAACGGATCATCGAAAGGAACAGCGGCTATCGCCTCAGTCCAGTCGCTGATTTCCGATACATCGTCAAACGATCCAAACAAAGGTCACTTAATAGTTCTAACATCGAGCAAACTCACCAGGTAATAGTCCTAAATTACACACAGACTCCCCGGGATCTCGTTCGGAATCAAGTCGGATTTAAAATGACCCAAATTATCTTTTGGCTGGTAGACCGCCAAACTTTTGGCGGGCCCGGCGGGTCCCATCAACTTTGCAGAAGGCAGATTTGCAGACGGCAATCTTGCAGACGGCATTCTTGCAGGCGGCAGTTTTGCAGAAGGCAATCTTGCAGAAGGCAGTTTTGCAAATGTCAAACTGACGTTTCGAGGGTCGGCATTTTTGCAGACGGCATTTTTGCAGAAAATGAAGTTAGAAGCAAAACATCGTATTTAAAATTTAGTGTTACCAGAGTAGAAATCGACAAAAGCCGCGTTTTCATATGTCAGGGTAGGGAAACCAGTCCACTTCTTTGAGTGTCCTCTCCATCGCGGATCTCAGCAATCAACTTTCGATTTTAGGGAAAGAAATTAATGAAAGGGTGAAAAGTGGGTCTCATTTATTTCGAGGCAATGCATTATTAACCTGTCCTGTTAATTCCACGCGGCGGTCGTTTTTTATTATAACATTTTATTGTTTTAAACTGTCGTTGAATTTGTGTGGTCTAGAGCTTAATTGAAGCTCACTTTGTCGTGCATTCCGCTAATTACTCCGTGTTTTTTGTGAATTAAATCCACGATTTTGTACAGAGGATAGGTGATTTAAAAATATGGTCGCAGGACTGAGTAGCAGGTATTATACTAATAAGTGGTACCGTCGCATTAGTGGTTTTTCGCCAGTAGGAAAAACAACGTTGTCTCTTTCTCAACCCGTGGGCTGACGAGCTATGGTGTCACGAAGACGGCGATTATCGTTTTGTCGATTTCCCCCATACTTCTGACACAGTAAATATAGTAGCTAAAGCAGTATGGAAACTAGGCCCATTTGTTGAAATAAATACCTACGGAGCCGTAAGGCCTCTGAAATTGAAATTCAAAATAATCCGCCGTATTGCCGTTTGATCAAACTCATCCAACACCGTTTTTGGTTTACGATAGTTAGGCTTTTTTCCCCTGAATTAAAAATTATGTCACCTGGTCGGAAGCTAATTTAATATGTTTTTCTCTTTGGCTAAAACTCTTTTTATTGACGTGCTAGATATTTTACTAGCTGCAGAAAGCCTTTTTATGACCACTTGGCAATTAATGTTAATCCGAATGTTGCCTCATCTATCATGAAATGGTAAATATTTGATATTAATTTCCAACTTTGATTTTAACGGCATAGTAAAACGACGATCACCACAAAAAATAATAGTAAATGAAATTATATTCTTTACAGGGATTCAGCACTAATCACAACACAGACGAATACAACGCAAAACAAAATTAAACACAAAATGATTTTTTTAGTTACTCGTCTGACTGTACCGAAAACAAGCATTTATACCTGTACGTTACGAATAAACTAAACTGTCTCAGTCTGTCTCCCTCTTTCTCACAGGTTTAAAGTATGATTATCCCTTTTTGGTTTCAGTGCATTGGTGTTCAATAAATGCAATACGTGTGATCTGAGCATGTGTGCGAGAAACCGACAAAAATGATTGGACCTGTACTTTGACATTGTCTTGCTTAAAATGTTCGCGACAGCTCGTAAAAATGCATTGCTGAAATCGCCAAGAGCCTGTACGCCTTTTAGTTTCCCAATAGCCTGAATGTGTCTTAACACATATATTATGTCCTTCCTCTTGTGATAAGTTAGCTAATAATGCTTTCGTAGTTTGTCTCAGATCTCCATTACTATAAAATAAGGATGGAGGTGGTTAGCATAGCTCATTTCGTAATATTTTTTTACGATTAATTAAACATTATACGCCCACTTCAGCTTCAAGGCGAAGATTCCCAGTCTCCCTGTCCCTGTCCCAGTCTCCCAATATAATTCAGATAAAACAAAAGAAACAGTTACTTCACAAGTTCTATTTATTTATTTATAATTACGGGTCTAGGCGTTCGATTAACACGCAAGAGAAGAAGCCCAAAAAACTCTTACTTTGTCTTTAAAAGTGTAAAATATTTGAAATTACAAATTTACCAGATATATTACAAATTACCTAAGTAACTAGATTTTTTTTTAAATTTAACTATCGCCCAGCTGCGGTTCCGGAGAAACCTCTCCTCTGCTTCCTCTTGAATTGCTGCATCGCGTGTCGTAGATCCTGGGAAATAAAATATTTTATTATATATATACTAGGGATGGGCCGAAATTCGTTTCACATTCGGTTTAACCGAATTTCGGCGATTTGAACCGAACTTCGGCATTCGGCCGAAATTCGGTTGAAATGCCGAAATTCGGTTTAAATGCGATACAAGAAAAACTCAACTATTTTGACTAAAACACTACAAATTAAACACGTAAAATAGGTGTTTTACTCTTATATTCCTAATCTAATATACTCTTACATTATATATAGTATATAATATACTCTAATAATGAAAATTAACTCTTTTAGCTTATAACTCTTATAGTATTTAAAATTTACCAAAGGCAGGTTATGATGCAAAACCACCAAGGATTAAGCGTTATCTGGCAGGAGGCTATTCCGATTTTGTTCGTATAGGTTTCCTGCCTCTGAGAAGTCGCTCAGAATATACAGAGCTTCCAAGAGACGATAAAAATACTCGTGAAAAAAAACTCATGTAAGGGAACTTGCCTTATTCTTAGACCACCATCCATCCATATGGACATTGGTCTTTAGGCAGCAAAATTTCATTCAGATATCTATCTCATTTTAATGAAATTGGACTTCTGGTTTCTTCTATATTGTGTAGTTTTGCTGCTGCCAGTTTTAATTATTTATTTAATTATTTATTTGCTATTTCAATCGTAGTTTTAAACTCAAGTAATTTATTTATTATCTAATAAACAATAACGCACTTGTTGCGAAGATGACGCATTCGCTAATGAACGGTTGGTGGTGATACACGGGGTTGCGCGGAGTGCGGGCAGGGTGTACGTGTATAATATGTGTATAATATAATATGAGTATAATATAATATGAGTATATATAATATGTGTGTATAATGTATAATATATATATATATATATATATATATATATATATATATATATATATATATATATATATATATATATATATATATATATATATATATATATATATATATATATATATATATATATATATATATATATATATATATATATATATATATATATATATATATATATATATATATATATATATATATATATATATATATATATATATATCTATATATATATATATATATATATATATATATATATTTCAATATTCGATATTTTTATGTATAATATTCTTTAAAGAATTGATTAAATTGATGATTATGAAGAAAATAATAAGAAACACCACTTACATGAGTACATATAACTATACCAGGCCCTGGACGATAAAGGACCCCATGTACTAACTACCAGATGCAAAACTAGGGACCAGGATCCCACATGGAAATCAGAGAAACGGGCCTCAACATTTCCGGGCGTGGTTGAACTAACCTCTCATGCATAAGGAATAGCGGACACATCAGAGGTGGAGCAGTGACATTAAGAAGTGGGTCGCTGTCTGTATGGCACATCCGTAACACTTCTGTGTGTTTCGAAAAGCTAAAAGCCGAACTGCAAGACTCGGCCGCCATCTCGGGACATAAGTTACAAAGAAATTAAAGGAATTAAAGGACAACGAAAACAACACACAACACATCGCCTCTGCACATTGGACACAATCCATCATCGGCGAAAACACGCTGGGCGCAGTCTGCACACATGCAGACGTGTCCGCACGGAAGCACAACAGTATTCCGTTTTTCCGTCAGGCACACCGAGCAATTTGGCAATTCGGGTGCAGGCGGTTCTCGGCGGAGAGGTCGGGCGGGAGAATGAGAGCGCTGCGGGTCGCGAGTGCAATGCGGAGAAGGAGCGCGCTGCGGACTCTGGACCGACGGCGGCAGCGGCGTCTCTCGGGCGGGAAAGTAACGGACGGTCGGGAAAGTAACGGACGAATTTGGCAATTCGGGTGCAGGCGGTTCTCGGCGGAGAGGTCGGGCGGGAGAATGAGAGCGCTGCGGGTCGCGAGTGCAATGCGGAGAAGGAGCGCGCTGCGGACTCTGGACCGACGGCGGCAGCGGCGTCTCTCGGGCGGGAAAGTAACGGACGGTCGGGAAAGTAACGGACGAATTTGGCAATTCGGGTGCAGGCGGTTCTCGGCGGAGAGGTCGGGCGGGAGAATGAGAGCGCTGCGGGTCGCGAGTGCAATGCGGAGAAGGAGCGCGCTGCGGACTCTGGACCGACGGCGGCAGCGGCGTCTCTCGGGCGGGAAAGTAACGGACGGTCGGGAAAGTAACGGACGAATTTGGCAATTCGGGTGCAGGCGGTTCTCGGCGGAGAGGTCGGGCGGGAGAATGAGAGCGCTGCGGGTCGCGAGTGCAATGCGGAGAAGGAGCGCGCTGCGGACTCTGGACCGACGGCGGCAGCGGCGTCTCTCGGGCGGGAAAGTAACGGACGGTCGGGAAAGTAACGGACGAATTTGGCAATTCGGGTGCAGGCGGTTCTCGGCGGAGAGGTCGGGCGGGAGAATGAGAGCGCTGCGGGTCGCGAGTGCAATGCGGAGAAGGAGCGCGCTGCGGACTCTGGACCGACGGCGGCAGCGGCGTCTCTCGGGCGGGAAAGTAACGGACGGTCGGCGGAATCGGAATTGGCGTTCGAGGCGATTCCCCAGGCCGCCGCCGGCGAGCAACCCGATGAGCTATACGCGTCGTCTGTTCTGGATGCGGCGAGAGCGAAACGCTCGGCGTCCGTAGGGCGGTCGAGGCGAATGCTTCCGGATCGAACTGCCGGGGCGAAGGGCGTCGAAAGTTCGAATTGGACTCGTACGAGGGACTCTGAGTCGGTGCAGTAGACGGTCCGGCAATCGGGGCGGCAATGGTGAACGGCAGCGAAGGAAGCATGGGTAGCCCGTACGAAAGAGAATTCCAGGGCGCCAGTCGCTCGCGGCTCGGTCCGGCCTCGGCGCGATCCGGCGGCGGAGAAGTTGGAATTTCCACATCGACGCCTGCCGGGATCTGAGAACCGTCAAACGCGACCCGCATATTTGTATAGCTCATTCGGCTTAAAAACTCGGCAACTGAAATTTCCGAATTACTCAAGAGGAGCTGAGCCCTGACAATATGTCGGTCGTTAAGAATGGTTCTCATTTTTTTCACCGAGGTCAAACCGAGCCCCTCGCGAAAAGCTGTCCATTTAGGAAGTTCACCTTTTAATACGTCGACTAACACACCTGTGGAAAGAAAATATTTGTTGAAAAATGTATTTTATTAAAGATGGTAAAATTCAGTAAAAAATAAAGCCAAAATGATTTATATAAAAATTTTGAATATTGTCACTTGATTTACGATTCGTTTAGTTCAGTCACAATCTTCACGGAACTACCGAAAATAATTGGATAAATTTTCTCCATCCCTATAAGTAATGCATTAGTGGAAAGCGTTTTTTCCTTAATGAGGAATTAATGGACAGACAAGCGTAACTGCTTATTAGTCAACATGGTGAAGTCGGAGTTAATTGTAGAGATTAATTATAATATGACGTACCTACCAAGAATAGTTTTTGAAAAAAGCCAAGCAAGAAAAGATGCTAAAACAATAACTTTTATGTATAAGTTTAAAATGCTATGCTGTTCACACACTCACACACACTGTTTTAGACGTAAAATGACATTTACGGAACGCCTAAATGTTTATGTATCAGTTCAAAAAGGCTTCATGCGTGGCGTCTCGGGCTGCCTCGAGCACAATTCTCTCCTGGCTGCTGCCATCAAGGATGCGAGACAGCACGAACGCCAAATCAATGTATGCTGGCTCGACCTAGAGAATGCCTTTGGGTCAGTCCGACACAGTCTCCTCCACTTTGCACTCCGCTGGTACAACTTCTCACCAGTCGTGCGTGACATTGTAGCCTCCTACTACAACTGTCTGACTTTCCATGTTAAAACGCAAGAATGGACTACCCGCTCTATACCATATTCAATTGGACTATTTCAGGGCTGTTGCCTCTCCCCGACGATTTTTAATATAGTTTTTAATATACTGCTGGAAAGCCTGACCCAGCTTGACAGGAAGTGGGGCTACCGTTTTAAAACAGACGGCCAATACACCTCGTCGTGCCTCGCTTTTGCCGACGACCTAACTTTCATCACCAGAAGCCCCAAGCAGCTTTCCCTGCTATTACAGAAAGTGGAGCTTTTCTGCGACTGGTCAGACTGTATAAAAGTGAAGCCCTCCAAATGTTTTTGCCTTGGACTCGCCCGCATGGGCACAAAATTTACATCCTATGACCCCAAATTGGTCTATAAGGGCTCTAATATCTCCATTATAGACCCAAACAATCATTTCAAATTCCTCGGCAGAAAAATCACCCATCAGGGAAAAGACGTCTCGGGCGATCATGTTATAGAGCATTTCAAAAGTTGCCTGGCGAAAATAGATGCCTTGCTAATTTCTGGCCCTTGTAAGACCTGGATCTATGACAATTATCTAACGTCACATTTGTCATGGCCCTTTCTTATTTACGATTTTACCAAAACCTAACTGTCCCGTCTAGATGCGCTGGTGACAGCTAGTTTAAAATCCTGGCTGTCCTTAGCCAAACCAGCTGACCCCTCGACTCTCTTCAGGTCCAAACAAAATTTTGGGCTAGCGCTTAAACTGCCCTCTCTGCTCTACGCCAACTCCAGAATAACCAAAAATTCGATTCTGTGCAATTCCAAAGATCCGGCAATATCGAAGCACGTAATAAGTGGCCGTAGTGATTCAAATGATCTACAAGCCCGCATAGACTTCCACAAAAAGTTCCTTACTGGAATCAGCCAGAATGGCACTGGTCTGGGGTATGGCAGTACAACCACGAGCGACGTGGACTTGAAGAAGTCTCTTTTGCGGGGAGATTACGACAGCAAGAGTATGGCTCATGCTATTGGCCTTCAATGCCAGAATGATTGGACAACAATTGGGGACTTTTGCATTCCGCCTCCAATGCACTGGAAGGTAATGCTCTATGACTGGACGCCAGAGATGCTGAAATTTTATTTGAATGCCTTTCTACATACATACACTTCCAGACCCCAGTAACCTCGCTCGTTGGAGCTTTGCCGAGGATAGTTCTTGTCCCCTCTGTAGCAATACCCCTTGCACAGCTAGACACATTCTAGCTGGCTGCAAGGTGGCCTTAGATCAAGGACGGTACACTTACCGCCATGACAAAGTTCTCGCTGTTATTCGCGAGGTAATTAGTCTCTCAGTGGCTCGTGCCAACAAGGGTTTGACAGTATCCTCCAAACCCCCAATACAGTTTGTGCGGAATGGCTCTAAAGGCAAAAAACATTTAACTACAAAACCTTTCTCAATAATCGAGAAAGCTACAGATTGGATTCTGGAGGTTGATTCGGTCTCTAAGCAGTATAAATTCCCTGAAAGTCTCGGATGCACAGCCCTCCGTCCAGATATAACTCTTTACTCTCTATCTCGGAAGGTGGCTCTTATTGTAGAATTAACTGTTCCATGGGAATCAAATATCCCAAAAGACCACGAGTACAAATTAAATAAATACCATGATCTTGCAAATGCCGTAACCCGGAACGGCTTTACTGTTCACCTTCACGCGGTGGAAGTTGGCGCTCGTGGCCTGCCAGCTAAATCTCTATTTCACCTCTTTAAAGATCTTGGCCTTTCCAGAAAAATATTCAACTCTTTCTTAGAAAAATTATCTAAAACTGCGATTTGCGCATCTCAAATTCTATGGCTTCGAAGGAGGAGTGAATGGGTGGTAAGGTGAACGCTCACATGTGGCAAGACAGCTGTCCTAAACCTACCACAGCCGGTTCGTAAGTCCGGAATCCACCGCTCACCCCCCAGAAGTGCAATAATAATATTAATAATACAATGGGCCCGACTCCCGTCAGTGAATTCCATGGCAGCTCGGTTAGACAATAGATACAAATTGAGCTGCCATGAAATTCACCGACCGGAATCGGGCCCATCATAATATTATTATTATTATACTTCTGGGGGGTGAGCGGTGGACTCCGGACTAACGACCGGCTGTGGTAGATTTAGAACAGCTGTCTTACCACATGTGAGCATTCACCTTACCACCCATTCACCCCCCCTTCGAAGCCATAGAATTTGGGATGCAGAAATTGAAGTTTTTGTAATAGAGATGTAATAGAGATTTGGCTGGCAGGCCACGAGCACCAACTTCCACCGCGTGAAGGTGAACAGTGAAGCCGTTCCGGGTGATGGCATTTGCAAGATCGTGGTATTTATTTAGTTTGTACTCGTAGTCTTTTGGGATATTTGATTCCCATGGAGCAGTTAATTCTACAATAAGAGCCATCTTCCGAGACAGGGAGTAAAGAGTTATATCTGGAGGGAGGGCTGTGCATCCGAGACTTTCAGGAAATTTATACTGCTTAGAGACTGAATCGACCTCTAGAATCCAATCTGACGCTTTCTCGATTATTGAGAAAGGTTTTGTAGTGGAATGTTTTTTGCCTTTAGAGCCATTCCGCACAAACTGTATTAGGGGTTTAGAGGTTACTGACAGACCCTTGTTGGCACGAGCCACTGAGAGGCTAATCACCTCGCGAATAACAGCAAGTACTTTGTCATGGCGGTAAGTGTACCGTCCTTAGTCTTAGGGGAATGGATCATGACCGCCTGGCAGATAATTAGTAAGAAGTGTATTGAAAAGGGTTTTATAAAATGTTGCATTTCCAACAATCTGGATGGAAGTGAGGATAATATTGGTGGGAAGAAAATGATGCGTCGAGTAGTAATCACCCCAGCGAAACTAATGTTAATTCAAGCATGTCTGAATAAACTATTTTTGTACTTCAATTTACATACCTAATTATTTTAGTTTTTCCTTTCATTCCTGCTCAATATCATAGGTCACGTTATATTCCGGCTAAAACGTACTTACTTGTAAATTGCCAGATTCCTGGATGCGGACTACGACATCTCCTCAAAAGGCTCGCATGAAAGCTCTCGGAGACGTTATTTGTTCTCGCAGGCAATCCAAACACCGAAAATGTACCTGGTCCCACCTAAAACATTATCACAGTACAGGATGATTATTCAACCGGGTAACGCTACATACCTATAAGTTTGTTTTCAAAAATATTTACGCACAATGTCAAACCTAACCTAAGGGGCCATCCATTCATTACGTGAGGTCAAAAAAGGGGGGGGGGGGGGCGAGGGGGGAATACAAATAATACACAAACCATCAACTGACCGGTATTAGGTAGTTCATATCAATTATGTAACACTCAAAAAGGGTTCGAGTTTTGAATTGTGAGAACAAAAACACTTCGACCCAGCGTGCACTGGCGGCCAGGCTGCAAGTCGCGACAAGCAATGAATGGAAATGGAAATGAAAAAGGAAAAGAGGCAGACCATTTCGAAGGTGGGAAGACGATTTGAGAGCAACATGGAAGAGGAAAGCTTAAGACGGCCTACGCTGAAAAGCAAAACAATCTGATTATCGATGTCTGAGAACAAAATTATTGTAAACTAGTTTTTTAAAGATTGTTAAATAAAGGCTATTTGAAATTGAAATTGAGGACACCCAGATACTTGACTTCGGTTTCTTCTTGGATGTGATAACACGCCATGGACGTCGCCAGGGTGGGGCAGCTGCCCCCCTAGAGACTCGAACAAATTGCAAACCTAGAAGATTGTAATAATAAAGTGTGAAACTTTATAAATTTTATTTATTTTACCTTGAATTCATATCCTCTATCATCTTGCCCCACCCTTCCCCCCTGGCCATTGGCTTCTCTTGCCACCCTGGCCCATTGGCTTCTATCATCTTGCCCTCCCTGGTACATTGGCTGGCGACGCCCTTGTAACACGCGCAGGTCGGTTGTCTATTACGGTGGTAAGAGTGGATTATTAATGACGGAGGATGTGAGATGACTACCGGACGTAATCCAAATGCAATGTAATTGGTTTTTGAGGCATTTAGGGTTAGAACATGTGGATCGAGCCAAGCTTTGACACTATCCAGACTATTTTGAGCCTTTACAAGAACCTCAGCCAATGATTCTGCTTCCACGAGGAGGACCGTGTCGCCAGCAAAGGAGACGATTCGCGCATTATCGCCGAGAGGCAATATTAATTTGAGAATGCCTAGGCACATCGCTGGTCTAAAGCTAGTATGGAATAAAGAATAATACAATTACCCTCTCCATCCACTCGCGCTGAAAATACTGAAAGAATTCATCGTATTGAGCATTAAAATTTTGCCGGCGGACGAAGGCCAAAATTATTTGTAGACCCTCTGCCACTTTCTCCGGTGGCAGAAGGGCCAAAACTTTTAAAAGTGCCAGGACAGCTTTAGTATTATTAGCTCTTACGTCCATTCGCATCTGTCTGGCTTTGCGGACCAGCGCCTGTAATAAAACATTTTTTTTTTTTAAAGTCACAACTGTAAACAACAAAATAATTATAAAAAGAATAAACGAATTTACCGCGTGAAGTAAATAAATTGAAATAAGAAAAACCCCAAACTTCAATAGAGACGACGGTTACAAACTCTCTACAACCTGGAACCCTCTTCTTAAAATGTTCTCAATGCCGATCACCGAGCGCAAGAATGAAAAACAAGATACAGTGAGTGTTGTGTGCACGCCAAGTTTTTGAAATTCGCGCGCCCCGAATCCGCCGCCCCACCACCGTTACAATCTACGAGGCAGCAGCGGCGGTTTGCCGCCTACCCGCAGAACAACGGACGACGATTGACGGCATTTTAGTCTACCCTGGACAACGGCGGTTGCAACATATCTGAATTGTCGGGTGTTTAAAAACTTCACGCGGTAAATTCGTTTATTCTTATTATTATGTCAAACAACCGCAATAGTCTTCGATTTCATACAACAAAATCAGTTTCTATTTTTTCCTATGATTATTACATTCTCTGCCTACTGTCGTTCAAAACCAGTTCAGGACCTTTCAGTGTGAATTACATAGTACTAACTTTATCAATTTCAAGGAGCGATTTCTGGGGCAGAATAGAGTCTGCGTTTTATTACTAAAAAGCTAGTTTACGCAGAAAATACGAATCTAAAATGTTTTAAAAAATTAAACTGATTAAGAGCGGATTCATGATAATAGTCATTAGGTCAAATAAAGTGTTACCTTTACAATAAAAAATGTCAAGCTGTAAACAGAAAGTGAACCGATAATTCAAATTATAAGAAGAATAAACGAATTTACCGCATGGTTTTTAGGCACCCGACGTTTCAGCGGTGTTGCAACCGCCATTGTCCAGGATAGACTGGATAACGGCGGTGCAACCGCCGTTGTCCAAGGTAGACTGGATAACGGAGGTGCAACACCACTGAAACGTCGGGTGCTTAAAAACTTCACGCGGTAAACTCGTTTATTCTTATTATAATATCAAACAACCGCGATATTCTTCGATTTCATATTTCGAGAATTCAAAATTGGCCCAAGTATAGAAGCTTATCATTATCAATGGAACAGTTGACATCTAATACTTAAAATGTCTGCGCAAAGCGCAGCATTATTCTAGCTAGTAATACAGGTGCATATGGCGAAAATACAAGACAAGTAAAATTGACAGCTATGTTTTTGGCTTGCTGGTTTGCATATTTAGTTTTTTATAAATAATAATTAAAAGTTCAAAATAACCTGAGCGTAGTGAAAATAACACCCGTGGACACGGGCATTGTTAAAGGTCTCGTTGATGGACCGATGTAGAGCGGCTTCAAAATCGGCCATCCACAAATTACAAAACCCCCTTTGGTTATTCATTTGGTTTCGCAGCCACGCCAGCACCGCATTGTACAATGCTGTAGTCCGCACAGACATCAGTGCAAATAGCACGACAAAAAACTAAAAATCAAAATGTATAATTCGAAAATCAAACAAATAGAAGCGATAACATCTCATAACTCGGCATATTTATGTTAATTGGTAGAAGCTAGGCAAAATAAAGGACAATGTGTTATTTAAGTAGTCTTGTAAAAAATCTCTCTGACAAATTTGTCGTCTCTGCCTTAAGTTTTTGTATGAGAATAAATTCAACTCGATTAAGCTCCCTTTTTGTTACCATTTCTGCAAATGATTTTCAAAATTTAAAACGAGGATATGTATGATTGTTTGTTATTACATTTTTGGTTAATTTACGTTCCTAAATACAAATCCATCTATCTAAATGCAGCTTGATTTCAATGAAATCGTTCAGTACCAATCTGAATTTTCCATTTTCAATTGTCGAAGCCAAACATTCATCAAACATCTATCTATATTCTATACTAATATATAAAGCTGATTGTTTGTTTGTTAGAACACGCTAATCTCTGAAACTAGAATAGTTCAAACTGAAAGATATCGTTTGCAGTCACTATAAATAAAGCGCAGGGACAAACTTTTAAGCATGTCAGAATAGATTTAAGAGAAAACAGTTTTACATACGGACAATTATATGTTGCCTTATCTAGATCAGGTTGCGGCGAAAACCAGTATACTGAAACTACACGAAAACATGACTCAAAATATTGTCTATGCCGAAGGACTGTAACTGATTTATAAATAATTCAATTTTTTTTTTCGAGGAAATAAAAAATTACGACATTTACAGTTTGTTGAACATCAACCTTTGGGGGTGAAATTATTATTGTACGTTCATGTGTCGACGTGCAAACTCCCGGTTTTTGACAAAACTACACCCGGATGACGCCGGGTATATTCCTCTAGTAATACATTTAAAAATGTAATATAATAAATAATTCTACTAACATGATCCTCAACTACAGCATGCATTGTGAATAGCTGAGCCGCCCTCGGTGCGGGTGGCACAGTCTGAAATGTCCCATCAGCACATATTAATTTCGCCATCCTTAAAATGTCGGCGAAATCTATGGCACAAAAAATTACGGCAGTTTCGCCGCCAACCGTCACCGAACACTTGTAGAAATGTTCGCCTCGACCGCTTACTTCCAGCTGATCCCCGTACTCCAGCAAAGTGCGAGGGATTGCTGGGGCCGACTGCCGCCGCCACGCTCTCATCGTGGTGGCTTTATACGGCAGCCTTACTGCACCAACTGGATATCTGCCAAAACAACACAAATTAGTTTAACTGATATTGACAATATCAAATAAACTGATTACCAGGCTGTAGAGCCTTGATTAGTAGTAATCAAATTCAAAATGTTTCGCCTTCTACATTTTAATATTTCTTTTCTGAACTTCACATTAAAAAGTTCAGTCACACTAAAAAGTTAAACATATTAAAAAGTCACATTCAGTAAAACTTTCTTATTGTAAACAATTTTAAATATTGTTAGAAAGTTTTACTGAATTTGATATTTAACTGATATATTTAAACTTGTTACTGATACTGAATTTGATATTTAACTGAACAAGTTTAAATATTGTAAACAATTTGTAGTTCACATGAATAATGGCACACTACACACTTCAAACATTCCTCCATGTAGATGATATGGAGAGGCGTAAGCTCCGTCATCGCCCGTTCCCGCAGCCGATGATTCAGCTCATTTCTGCCAAATAAGCAATTTAGATGAGTTAAATAGATAGGTACTTATCAGTCCGTATAGTACAACTGCACTATTTATATTATCATAATATATACAGGGCGACTTTTTGAACGCCAACACTAGTGGAGAGAATGACTAGCCATAAAACTGAACATGAAAACAAATTTTTTTTTAGATGTAGGTTGCTTGAGACCCATACTAATTTTAAAACATCACATTTATAAGTGTAACGATTAGTCGCGACCATACCGGCCGAGGCTGCCTTGCGAGGCCACCTCGCGATGCAATTGCTCGATGGGCTTGGATGCGCCTCGCCCGCGGCGAGCGTCAAAGCGGCCGAGCCGTTTGGCGCTGCTAGGTCGGTCTGGACGCGGCTATTTAGGCAGGCAGTACCCATGCAGCATCAGGATTTGAGTATCAAATGTTGAAATTATCAGTGTTTCATGTGGGCCACAAGATCCATGTGTACCGGGTCGGCCCAACTCACGATTCAGCTCCTATTCAGGAGCCTCCCCGCGTGGAAGAGTACCCTGGGTAAGACTCCGGTTCGGTTTCCCCTGGGGGAATAACTTCCCGGCGCCGCTGGACCAGTGTTGCGCACCGAGCGGCGAGAACCAATCGGCTGTGCACTCTGACTAATTCCTGAGGGAGTCTGAGAACTATGGAAAGACTGTTCTCTAAGCAGCGGGGGTGGATGTTGACCTGATGTCATGCCACTCTTGAAACGACCTTGAGCCACCCGATCCTGTGTGAACACGGCGGGTAAAGGGCGCCATGGTCCGCGAAAGATTCTGCCTGAATCACCGCTGAGAATACATCAGGTAGAGGTTGCGCAAGCGACTTCGAGCCCGTAACCGGTCGGGTGGTCGGATTGACCCTCAGGATAATTTTCCAGCCAAAACTGGTAGCTAGGGGGCGAGAATGCCCCACTGGGACCTTGCTCAGTGCCTCGCCGTAAGGTGTCGGCCTCTAGCGGGCTAGTGGCGTAGTTAGATTGTGGACTTCTTGTTGTCCTCAAGTCCTCACTCCACGGGAGACAGAACGATCACTTTCGTTAAAACTTCCTGGAGTGAAGGGTTCGCCCGTTGTAGTTGACAACTCTGTTGTTGTTGAAATTGTCATGATGTGGTATTGCCATGGGGACATTCTTCGGGTCCCAAATGCAGGGTTCTGCTTGGTAGCATTCGAGGAATTGCAAAATATCCTCGTGGAACCAGTTATTCAATTTTCCTGCAGCACTTCTATCACAACAAACAAGAACGCACGTCTGTCCGCCGCCAGTGCACAAATACTAGTCCGCACAAACAAGTAAACGCTTCACGAGAGCGCTTGACGCAAACTTACTTTGATTTGTGCCAAAAACCCGCAAAAGTAGCGATTAGACTACACGAATTTTAGGGCCCTAAGTCAGGACCCTAATTAGGGCTGCAGTACTATGGCTATAGCGGCGATTAGACTACCTGATAAATCGTGCACTAACTCAGTTAGGGCCCTAATTATCGTGTAGTGTAATCACAGATTGCCATAGCCTAATAGTACTGCCGCCCTAATTAGGGTCCTGACTTAGGGCCCTAAAAATCGTGTAGTCTAATCGCTACTTAAGGCAATCTGTGATTACACTACACGATAATTAGGGCCCTGAGATAGTGCACGATTTATCAGGTAGTCTAATCGCCGCTAGTACTCGGTTGGATCGGCCACAAATTTGAGATGGCTTGTCGAGGTTAGGCGGGTAAGCGTGTTTTTTTGCTAAAGCATAAAAGACCAAAACCGAAACAAATTCTAGACATTTCGGGTGCATCAAGTTATGCGAGAACTGAGAAGTTGTTTTCTGAAAACCCAATGGTTTGTATACAAACTGGACTAGCTAAGATATAAAAATAATTCATAATCTTTTTAAAATATTTCCTGTTCAAGAAAAAACATACCTTTCGATCACCCAAGGTGTGGTTTCATGATAATGTTCTCCACCAGTTGCATTTACAGCAATCACTTCCGTGCCAGCCATATGAACAACCAGCCTGGCGAGACAGTCGCGCTGGAAACACCGCATATAATTATTATCTCCACCCCTCTTTGTTCGAGGGATATAAGCAAACCCCTCATGGGCGAACCACGTCGCGTCTTTATGCAGTCCTCTAATGAAAGGCATCGTTCGTTCCCAAAACACAAGCAGCAAACAAGTGAGGAAAGAATTCTGGCACTGGCCGGGCCGGTTCGCGGGTGGTTTGCGAGGGTGAGTGGGGAAAATCCCCCAGTCCCCCAGCCACATCTGGATCCCATTTGGTAATCAAAGGGAGAACGTTCAATATCTCGAAAATATCGATGTTCGATGTTTTTTACAACGATGGTGCCGGCATCGTTCATAGGTGCTTTCGCTCCATCGACGTTCTTCGGTACTATGCTAGGTACATGAAATCCTATTTCAGTACTTCAGTCTGAGACGTATTGAAACAGCATTTAGGAGGTTTACCGTCTGGAAATGCTATCTCTTTTCGTCCCAGCCTCGGGGACGTAGGTAATTAAGTAGCATTTCTATATACGCTGCCTGGCGCACCTAGCAAACCATTGCAGCAACGCAGGCAACGTAGAATTTCGTGCCATTATTTGAAAAATGAATGCTTCAGCTCGCGTCATAAAAACGTTTGCCACTACGCTCGAGTCGCGAAGAAGAAGAAGCAGACAGCGGGGGAGAAAAACGAAGATACCTAAGAAACTACTTTGTGTATCATAAAAAGATGAACTATATTATATAATAATCATAGTGAAATTTGCAATTTAGAACATTGAAACCTTGTTTAGTAAAATAATTAATAATTCTGTTGGAGAACAGAAACGGCTCGTCGTGGCCCGAGTCAACGTAGATCACATATTTGTGGCCAAAAGTGGCCACTACAGATCATAGCGGTCAGTTGCGGCTCCAGGGGGGGGGGGCACGGGGCCATGCCCCCCCCCAAAAGTTCCCGAAAAAAACCTAATATATATAAGTTCTGCAATAAAACCGTCCAAAAATAATAAAAATTCAACTCGAGTTTATACGAATTTCGCGCGAAATTCGAAAAAAAAAATGTCGCCTGCGGCGCTATTGATATTCATATGTGTTAGTGATAAATCAAAACAATTGAACAACATCCGAGTTTTTACAAAATGATTTTGGGTATTGATGGCAAAAGGTAACCTGAAACAAATGAAATTTCTTCAATTTTAAAGTACGAGTAACACCGCAAACAAAAAGTTTTTTTCGAATTTCGCGCGAAATTAACATGTTTTTAGCGATAAACCAAAACAATTAAACTACAATTCAGCTGAATCCATTGATAGGTTTAAAATAATACAGGCCTATAATCCTTGCTGATGACGCTACGTCTCTTGCGAAATAAAAAGAAACTATCTACACCTTGAAATAAGCCCCCCCCCAAAATGAAATCCTGAAGCCGCCCTTGATAGCGGTTGAGTTGGAGGTTTAGATTATGTATTCTCTGGGTTGCGCCCAGTGGTTTTATAATATGCGGTTACGATGAAACGACAAATGAAACATTGGCAATACTGTTTAACGATGTTAGACCCAGTGGACTTTCAGTCAAGTATCTCAGTGAACATCAAAACAATTTTTTTATTTGTGAATCAGTCAGAGGCATATTTTTTTCACTACTAAAAATTTTATTGGCTATCTTGATTGAGCGAGAAAGATTTTTCGTTTTTCTGGATCTAAATGTTCTAAAACGTGGAGAAATTTATTATTGAGCAAAAGTTTTTGGGCAAAATATGAATTTCTTTAGATAAATATAATACCTATGCTTCACGCTAGCGTTGTATACTTGGCGTTGTATATAGCGTTGTATGCTGGCGCTAGCATAATAAAACCCCATCAATTGCGGGTTTAACTCGCGCACCGAGGGTTCTGTACAAGGGGGATCCAGATTTTTTCTGGAAGAGGCACAAGGGTCAGACTGGCTAGACTTGTAGTCATATTTGGGATTAAAAACAACATACAACAGTAACTGCAAGAAATATATTTGTAATTTTGATATTTATATAAAGGTTATTAATATGAGGATAGTAAAAATAATACATATATGAGAATGACAGTTTTCTTTTATATTTCCTGGTGAAGATATCCAGTACTTCTTTACGGTTCATTTTTAACTCAATGTCTTGATATAGGTATGCATTAAAATCAGACCATTCAAACGATTTTCTGTCAATCCGCTGCGAAGATACGTTTTTAATCGGCGTAAGATTTAGAAAGATCAGTCGGCAGTGCTAGTAGTACAGGACACTAATAGTTCTAATATTGGCAGGAGTTGAAAGGAGTAATATTTGGTAGCGCCGTTGCTGTTTTGTAGGCATCTGCTGGAGACGTTGACATAATATTTTTCCTATCTCTTGACAGAATTTTAGCTCTTCCTTCAAAGCTAAAAAACAAGGAAGGTCCTCTTTATATACTTCAGCACCTTGCAAAATGTGCTCAATATTTTCGTCACTGACGTTAAAGTCCGAGAGGTGAGCGACATAAAAGTGCAACCATCTTCGAAAGGCTGATTTTTTAATATTATGCAACATTTGTGGCGTAGAGTCAGGTCTCAGAGCCTTCCGTCAGCCTGGCAGTGTCCTTAGCGTTTGGTATGGAGGCGGATTTAACTTTGTAAAAAAAACTATATACCTACGTCCCAAGTACTTTCTAAAATCTGAAAATGTATCTGTGAGCAGTATACTAATTAAACAACTCTTTTACCATGGTCAGTCTAAACAATGTTACGACCGGGCTTGTCAGCAGCGCGTTAATCTCGTAAAAAATCGACACAACATCGTGAAAGTGCTTTCTAAAATATGACATTTGGTATACAATTGGGAAATATTATTATAATTGAAGAAAACATCATCAGTCCGAATTGTAACGCAACAAACGCCGTCAGTAGCCGATAGAAGACAGAGCGATGTGAAGATTTGGATGAAATTTGGCGTTGGCAACGCGTTGTTGTGGTAAAACTCTGACTGATTATGTTTTTATCAATATTAATAATATTCCTCACCGGTAGGTATACCGAATTGCATATTTTAGAAAGCACTTCACGTTTTGTAGATTTTTTATGAGATTAACGCGCTGCTGACAACATTTGATTGCAACATTTTTTAGACTGACCGTGGTAAAACAGTTGTTTAATTAGTAGCAAATAAATTTTAAGATTTTAGAAAGTAGTTGGGACGGGTTAAGTTTTTTTTACAAAGTTAAAGCTGCCCCCACGCCAAACGCTAAGAAACCTGAGAGGTTGATGGAAGGCTATTACTCTCCACCACAAATGTGACCTAATATAAACAAATGAGCAAAGAATCACTAGTGATTCTGTAGGTAGACTTCTAGTAGCGCAACACCATACTTGGTTTTGAATTAGAAAAGGACACACTTCTAATCAGAACGTTCGATTTATTCTAAATGAGCTCGTTCATAAATAAAGACGTTTCGCTTGTTAGCTTTGTTTCGCTTTAGAAGCATGTTATGACGTCATTTCGATACGAAAAAGGTTATAAAATCGGCCGCCAGTTATATTTTGCTGAATCAGCGCGATAGCGAACGATAGTTTTAAATTCACCCTGCAGATAAATTCATTTCAAATTTTGAATCGCGATTTTCGGTGTCGGTAACGTTTTGCATATCCCCGGACAGACAGCAAGCATCAGACTATAGGACCTCTTTTTTTTGCTAAAGCAATGAATGGAAGTCTAATAAATAAAACATATTTTTTTCAGAAAAACTTAAAACATTTTTTTTATGTTTAGTTTGATGTACTGAATCATCCACTACAAGGATGCCGGTAATTAAAGGACTATCCTGTAAACAATGTAATGACATCTAATATAAAGTCGATTTAATGTATCGATAATATTAGATAATCGTAAGTTGACAGTCAAAAAATAATTAATACGATAACATTGTGGAGAGGTAAAAATATTCACCACTTTAATTTACCCTGACATGATAATTTGCTACTTCTTTTTCTAAATTTAAAATTAATAACATATGACCGCTTTACTGCTTTATTTTTGGTTTGTAAAATAATATAAAATTATTTTATTCATGTAATCATGTCCTAATGCGCCATTCTCAAACGTTGCTAACTTCGGGTTTGTATGCAAGTTTGCTTTCTGCAAGAATGTCGTCTGCAAAAATGCCGCCTGCAAGGTTGCCGCCTGCAAGGTTGCCGCCTGCAAGGTTGCCTCCTGCAAATCTGCCCTCTACAGATTTGGAACTGTCAAAAGTGACATTTGTGCAAGACTGCCGCATGCAAAACTGGCGCCCCCCGGGCCCGGCAAGGAAACCCCTTATCGATACGCGCGAGTTTTTAAAATCAAATTCGACATTTGAATTGCGTTATAATAAAATATTAAAATCATGTGATAATAAAATTGATTTTTATTTATAGTGAAAACTATGATGAAATACCCATATTGCACTATCCTTAATTTAAAATCCGGAATCCAAAATGGTAAGGAACCAACGACCTTCGAAAGCTGTCAATCTACATTCCACAATTCCATCAGAGAATAATTAAAATATTCTGAATGTAAATTTATGAGCTAACAAAATAAATAGGAATTATGACCAAAAGACTAATCAAAAACTATAACTAAATAATTAACCACTTTTTGGTCGATATCCCGAACATCGTACAGTCTCCTTTGTTCTGGCAACGATTCTCCTCGAATCATCGCAGACGTCACTACTCGCTTCTGATTGGTCAGCCGCGCGAAAAGTCGGAGCTGTCAAAAAATGAACACGACGCGATCGATCGCTGAAGTGAATTGAGGAAGGAAATTGTGGAAAAGCAAATCGGAAAAACGCGAAGTGCGTTACAAAGTACAAATAATCGGAAAACCTTACAAGGCAATTATTAATCGAGAAGGTAGAAATAAGCCACGCTCTTGTAGGGAACCTATCCACTTAGTGTATGAAGATAGAAAATATTGTGACTCGGTATCCACATCCAATATTTTTGACGATTTTTTTATAAATGCTGTCAAAATTGTTAGCTCAAATAGGATTAGCTCCATAGCAGCGGTCACGGAAACTCCAGCGTCAATCTTCCTATATTCAATCTTCCTATAACAACACAAGAATTTGACAAGAGCCTCAAATCGTTAAAGTCGAAATCTTCCTCTGACATCTTTACTCACTCTGTTAAGTTAATAAAAAGTATCGCACCGGCAATCTCAAAAGGGCTAATTGACATATTTAACAACTGTATCAAAAAATGAGTTTTTTCCAGATTTAATGAAAATAGCTAAAATCCTGCCTGTACGAAAGGCGATAAAACCGATCCGGAAAATTATAGGCCAATTTCTTTACTTCCAGCAATCTCGAAAATTCTTGAAAAAATATTATTTAATCGACTCTATGACTTTGCGATCAAATTTAATATTTTTAGTAAATGCCAATTTGGATTTCGGAGAAATACGTCTACGACTATGGCTATCTCAGAGCTAATAAACTGCGTGCATGACGCACTTGAAGATTCACTATGCCCCCTGGCTATCTTTTACGATCTATCCAGAGCATTCGACTCGGTTGATCGTTCCATTCTCTTACATAAGTTAAACAGCTATGGCATACCTATCAAATCATATCTATCAAATCGCACAAAAGTTGTTGTTATAGAGGGATCGAGATCAACATCGAAAAAATATATTGTGGGGTCCCACAGGGCTCGATCCTTAGTGCTTTACTTTTTTTTTTTATTAATGATATTGGAAATTCGTCACCCCAAAATGTCCATAAAATCCTATATGCGGATGACACTAGCTTTTTAATTAGTGATTAAAATATTCTTGACCTAAATCATAAAGCTAATAAAGCTCTGAATACCGCATGCAATTGGTTTAATCAGAACAATCTCCTTCTCAATTAAAAAAACCCACAGGCATGCATTTCTCGTCTAATAACAGAAGGTCGATTGATTCGCCCACCCTATATTACTTCAAAACAACCAAATAAGTTTAAGCAAGGATTCCAAATTTTTTGGTCTTGCGATTGACAATAAATTAAACTGGAAGTCGCACATAAATAAACTTAGTAGTAGCCTCTCGTCTGCAATATATGCTGTGCGCAAAATTAAATGCTTAGCTGGAGAATCTGCATCCCTCTCAGCATATCATGCCTGCTTCCATTCGAAAATAGCCAACGGTATACTTCTATGGGGAAACTCCACTGATAGCTCTCGAATATTTATACTCCAAAAGCAGGCAGTACGAGCCATCGCGGGAAAAGCGCGAAATACTCACTGCGTTCCGTACTTTACAAAATATAAAATATTAACTATGGTAGCTGAATATATTCTTCGGTGTTTAATTTATGCGAGAACCAACATCACAAAACGTGAACTAAATGGTGATCAGCACACCCATGACACTCGCGGTGCCGTTTTCGGAACCGTCCCGAGCGGTCGTGTTTACAGAGCTCCGAGCTTAGTAAACCATTCAATCGCGCCGAACGCAACGTCGAAAAAGTGGCGCGACCATAAGTGTGTAGCATAAGTGGACGCGTCGCGTAGCCACTCAGCACTGGGCCGGGCGTAACGCCCGACCCCAACAGAACATTCATAAAAATATAAAAACATTCGAATAATGGAACACTCCTTCAAGTGCGAAGTGAAACCCACGCTAGAGTATGGTCTTAATGGGGGACCGCTCGTCAAGTGTTTTAACTGCACAGCTATCGCAGAGAAAGATATATCGTTCTTCGAGTGGCTAGGGAACCAAACAAGAATTAAGACACATAAATGCAAAGAATGCGGTAAAAACACCGCAGTAAAAATATTTCTGAACGCCACTATAAGAAAAGAACTAGAAGGGCAAGTAGGAACTGCTACAGAGGTACATATTTACTATACGGCCGACTCCAAAGTATGCCGAGGGAGAGGACCCCAATGTCCGAAATGTGACCAACAAAATTTCGTGCGGGTCATTGACCATCACGTTTCGTCAACAACGAAATAGTTCGCTGCGAATGCGGCAACTTAAACAACATATGGGTCCACGGGGCTACTATACAAAATTATGGCACCAACAAAGACAATAAAATTAGTGTGACCGGAGAATGGATCACTAAACAAAAGAGAGAAAATATAAGACGGGAGGAAACTAGTCAAAATCAAGACAAATTTGACAAACTGCTTGATCCCAAAACATATGAACAACGCGTGAAACAACGTGAAGGAAGGGAAAGGAAGTCAACTAATACTCCCGAAACCATTCAAACCAGCAACAGTTTCGCAATCCTAGATGAAGATGAACAATCAACACAAGACATGGACATCGAACAAGATACCGATAACGCCAGCGTGACCACACGCGGCAGCCAGAAGAGGAAGGCGCAAAGCCCCACAACCCTAGCGCCAAGTATTAAGAAAAAGGCGGAAAACCACAACGCCAAATACACCAGAAGCCAATCGGCTATGCCCGGAAATCTCGACATACCTACCGGCACACCAAACTTTCAGCAACAACAAAAACCGAGTGCTACAGGTCACGAAAGCAAACACTCAATCGAGTTAAGACAAAAAAGATGACAAATAGTGATGGCAGCACGCGCAACTCTTTTGACAGCGAATCCGGTAAGAACGTAGAACCTCGCCCTAAGACAAAGATCAAACGTCAACCAGTTATCGTATGCACAAACGAATACTGGACTAGCAACTTGGAAAATTACAAAACAGCTCTACAGTTGGCTCAAAAACACAGAGCTACACTCAAAACTGATCGTAGCTCGGGCAAATTTATCTTTACACCTAAAGACACGACCAGCAGACAGAGCCTTATCGAAGAGCTGAAAACAATAACCACATGTGAATTTTTCACATATGGAACCAAAGAGGAACGACGGCCTGCCAAGAAGGTAGTAGCGAAGGGTTGCTATACGGCCGGCTTCACGGAAGACGAAATTAAAGCAGACATGGAGGAACGTTATGGTTTCTCACCAGAACGCGCAGTCCCATTGCGAAACGCTGCCGTTATCCTCATCTTTAACGGTGAAACCAACATGAGAGATATTCGCGATATCCACACCATACTTAGCCAAAGAATTAAAATCGAACGCTACAAAGTAAAAACAACAGCTGTAACCCAGTGTAAAAATTGCTTAGAATTTGGACATGTACAAGCCCATTGCAATCGAAGACAAAGAAGTGAAACTGCGACCGTGATAGCAGACTCTGGGGAATCGATTGAAGTATGCTCCAAATGCAAAGAACCTGGTCACAATGCCAGACAAGCTCGCTGTCTTCACTTTAAAGAAGAGATCATGCGACAGAAACAGCGAAGAATAAGCTTCGCAAAACAGCGCGAAAATAAACAGAAACAAAAATCACCACATTTTCAAGCAGAACAGAGTCAACTTCCGGTGATCCGACAGACACCCAATGAAGTTACCTTTGCCCAAGCCACAAAAGGTAACATGGATATAGAAATGAGATTAGACAAAGTTGAGAGACTACTCGAAAAATTACTTGATCGGCTCAATGGCTAACCATCGCAAATTGCAAAATATAAAAATTCTACACTGGAACGTGTGCGGAATTCGGAATAAATTTAGCGAAATCAAAAATCTCCTCGCTAAACACAATCCGCAACTCTTAATACTGAACGAGTGCAAAGTCGACTTTGAAAAGCAAAAATTCAACATTCAAGGATATGATAAAATACACGACAGCATCCAGCCACACTTAGGTACAACAATATATATAAAAAGAGGCCTCAGATGGACCCAGCTAGACATATGCCCAGGCGTAGACGATGCGGACAGGAAAATTGAAGGAGTATCTGTTAAAATCTGTACCGATTTTAACACCGGGGACCACATTACAATTAAAGGTGTATATATTCCACCCAACTCGAGACGCCAAAACGCCGGTGAACAACTAGAAGAGATCTTAGGAGAAACCAACACGGTAGTCATTGGAGACCTTAACCTTAAGATGAGACTGCTCGGTCATACTAGGACTGAAGGCCTCGGAAGACTAGTAGAAGAATTAGTTGACAGAGGGACATGCGAATTGATCCATACTTCACTCCCTTCGCGTCCACTACATGCCGGTAATGCTACACTTGACATCGCTATCACATCAGGAGGACACGTAACATCTCAAAACTCCCGAGCGCGACAACTACAGTCAGCTGCCTCAGATCATGTACCATGGCTTCTCAACCTCCACCTCCCATGTCAAACTGAGCCCACACTAAGGCGCAATATGAAAGACATCTTTGGAAATGAGGAACTACGAAAGAGCTATTGTCTATTCTTCGAGAACAACATAGACCCAAAGAAAGCCATAAAGACACATGCAGAAATGGAGGCCTGCATTGAAGACACCGAAAGAATTATAACAGAAGCGTTAGACCAATACGCGCCGCTCAGAGAGGTACGTGCACGAGAACTACTACCCCCAAAAATCCAACGTCTAATCAAAATTAGAGACGAAAAGAAGAAACTAGCACATCAACACAGCTCTACATATACAAGAACAGAATACAACTACGCCAAACACAACTTGTCTAAAGAACTACAACAATATCGCGAGAAAGGTTGGCTCAAGGCAATGCACGATAAAACAGAAAATAGAGCAAGTCTTTGGAAAATACAAAAATCACTCAAAAAACCACCACAAAGACTTCCCACATTACCGAACTGCAACAGCGAGGAAGACACTATTGATAAACTAGTAGATAAAGCCATCGTCACTGAAGCAGAAATAAACCAGGATGACCAATGTACAGAAACTACCACACCATACCAACCGTTAGCGAAAGCTTCTTTCAACGAAATCAAAGACGCCATATACTCTTTCAAAAACCACAAAGCTCCGGGACCCGACAATATTCGTATCGGTGCAATTAAACTAGCTGGCCCAGCACTATGGAACCACATCCGCAAGATAGTCAATTACACATTGACCACCGGATACTACCCCGATAGATGGAAAATCGGCGAGTGCATTTTCTTGCACAAAGCCGGCAAAAACTACAAAGACCCTTCATCTTATAGACCTATCACCTTACTAAATATTATGGGGAAAATCTGCGAAAGAATAATGTATTGGAGACTATTGCCACAAGCCAGCAACATGATTCCAACTCATCAGCACGGCTTCACACACAAACGCGGCACCGGCACACAAATACTACGCACAGCTAAAATCATCACTGATGCGCTAGAAAACAACGAGAGTGCCGCCATGATTAGTACTGATCTTAGCAAAGCTTTTGACTCCATCAATCACCGAGGCCTCATAAAAAAGATGCAGACCGCAGGTGTCGCCTGCAACTACACAAAGCTGGTAGAGAATTATCTCTCAAACAGACACACTAGAGGACGCTTCCGCACAACTCGAGGAACCATAAAACCAGTGCCACATGGAGTCCCACAAGGCTCCATTCTGGGACCCCTAATCTTCAATTTGTATGTCCATGACATACCCAATAACACAGCTGGCACCAAGCTGTCGCAATATGCAGACGACCTTTGCATAATTAACACATCGAGTATACCAGACTTTGCAACAATGCGTGCTGGTTGGGCTGCCGATGATGTCATAGAATACTACCAACGATGGGGCCTACGCTGCAACATTGAAAAAACCGAGTGCATAATGTTTACAAAGAAAAGACGATATAAGCCCACAGTGAAACTGAAGTGCGGTCAATCGTTACCTTACAAAAAGTGTTTGCGCTACCTTGGTGTACTCATGGACAAAACACTCTGTATGAAAGATCACGTAAACCAAGTAGTGAAAAAAGCAAAACAAGTACGTGGTATGCTCTCTCCCATAATAGGATGGTATGCCAAAACAGACCTTGAGGTCAAACTTCTGATCATAAAAACCTGCCTGCTACCGATCTTAGACTATGGGATAGTGCAACTCGCACCTAGAGTTAGCCCAAGCAACTACACTAAGATAGAACGCCAATACCGTATGGCACTTAAAACGGCGGCTGGCCTTCCCCGGGATCTCCCGACACATATCCTTATGGATATACTCGACGAGGACCCCTGGCAAGTGCGCGTTCAGCACCTACACCGCGATATGTTAGACAAGGTACGCGGTGAGGATGTTGAGGGCCTTACGGACCCGGGAACCCCATACGTCAAATAAAATCAACACAATGTTTTACTACCTAACACCAGACTAGGGGACATCCCCTATGTAAATAAAAGAGAACGGGCAAAACCAATCAGCAAGAGATTGTCACCTGGTAATCCCCAGTAGATTTTCTAGCTACTAACAATAAATGATGTTAACGCTTACATTAGGATAAACATAACATGACTTGTTAGATCCACTAAGGACAAATCAAGACAATTTAGCGCCTTATAATAGCATTGTTGTAATTAAGAAATGAGAAATAATAAAGACCTTTCTGATTCTGATTCTGATTCTGATTCTGACACTCGCCACCGGTTAACTATTGCCCTTCCCAGAGTGCATCTAACACAGACTCAAAAGTCCTTTAATTACGTTAGTTTCAAGCTTTTTAACTGCCTCCCACTCCAAACTAGACTTCTGGAGTTAAAAAATTTCGAGAGTTTTATAAAAGAAAATTGGCATCCACACATGCTTTCTATACGTTGGACGAGTTCTACAGCTGTGCTGATTCGTTTGTAGTCTAAATAGTATTTGTATATTAGATTTATAAAGTTTAGGGCATGAAAGGCTGTTTTGCAATATTGATAGGATTTTTTTAAGATACGCTTCAGGCGTTTTAGTTGTTAAGTTGACTATTGAAACGGTATTATTTCCAAAATATGTTGGAATTTAATTTGTGGATCCTTTAACATTTCTTTTTATATATATATATATATATTTTTTTTTTTATGAGATTATTTTTATTTTATTTTGTTATGTCTTTTAATTTGACACTATTGCCACTATTTATATTTCTACTATGGTTTTTTATTTTGAAATTTAACTAATAAGTAATTTATCTAATATGTATTTTTTTCTTGACGATTTCACCAGATTAGGTATCTTTGTTGTAGATATCTAGTCTTTTTTGAAAAATAAATTATGATTATGATTATGATTATGATGATGCGTCCTTCGCCAGCGAGGCGGGCGAAAGAATGGTGTGAGATGACGTCACGCCGCGCGCAAACGACATTCAAGGAAAAAAAACGCAGGGTTATATTTACGAATCTTTAAAATATAATTTTGAAGTCATTTGAAGTGCTAGAGTAAAAGTTAAAATACCGTATTTTAGGTTGAAACAAGTACTTTTAGGAAAATAAAAAAAAACATTCCCAAGCTCATTATGAAATAGCTAGATATTAAACCAACTATGACTAATATACAGCATGTTTCTACTGCACGGGCACATTTTAGTGGGTTAATCAGTACAACGAAGTAAGCAACTTTTGATAAATACATTTAGGAAAAATCTCAAGATTTTTATTTTTGGAAAAACGGATTTTAGTTTTGTTAGATAAAGGTTGAGAAAAAGTTGAGAAAAAGATGATCTAGCGGTAGCTATTATATCGTAAATAAACAATATTAGTGACATTTTACTTACCGCTTGAAAGCGGATCACGATCATAGCTTTCTACACTATTAAAAAAACACAAAACGTTAATTTTCAAAAAAAAAGTTATTTTTTTTTTTTACTTTTTTTGTTCAAAAGTAGCTTACTTTGTTGTACTGATTAACCCACTTTAAAAAAAGTACGCGCAGTAAAAACAACTTGCATAAATATTGAATTTCATATTCCGAGATGTGGCAATATGTACTAAACACGAAACGTCAAAATATTGACATTTATTTATGGTGTAGATCGTGTAAGTTTCTGCAGTTTTCCACTTTACTTGACCTCTATATATAACAAAAAGTATAAATATTCACCATGGAACGGCAGGAAAATGATGAAAATCATGCAGACATTAAAGTGAAGATAGAATTAGAGTCCGATGTCGAAGACAGGATGCCAAGTTGCTCTGACAATAAATACAGTGAAACGTTGAAACCAGAAAGCGATATTTGCTTCAAAGAGGAGCAACCAAACTCTTCTTATATGGAAGAAAATATTCCGGAATTTGAAGAAGAGGCAGTGGCTTTCATAAAACCCGAAGGAAGCGTGATGAAAGAGATCAAAGTATTATTAACGAAATTTGATAAATTCACTTGCGTTGTCTGCGATCGCCAATCAAGTAGTAAATATAATCTAATTAGGCATGTTGATACAGTGCATAGGAAAATTAAGAAATATATTTGTGAAGAGTGTGACAGGGCATTTCCATATAGGGAAAGTTTGAAAAAACACGTCCAATCGATCCATCGCAAACTAAAGCATGCGTGTCAGCAGTGTAAGAAAGTCTTTTCTTATCGTAGCAACTTATATGAGCATGTAAATTTCACTCACCGGCAGTTGAATGTATTCACGTGTGATTTATGCAACAAAGAATTTCCAGATCAAACACGCTTTAAACGGCACATCGATGGCGTTCATAGAAAAATGAAGGAATTTGAATGTAAGGAATGCAAACGCGCTTTCTTTACGAGTGGTCATTTAATTCATCATGTCAATTCTGTCCACCGGAAATTAAAGCCTTTCGCGTGCGACAAATGCAATCGCAGTTTTGCATCGCGAGGAGAGTTAAAGGTCCATATAAACTCAGTCCATCTCAGAGTGAAGTATAGTTGTGCGGAATGTAACAGAGCTTTCACCTACAAGTCGACCTTAATCAGAAATATAAATGTAATACACCGACAAATTAAGCCATTTGTTTGTACAGTATGCAAGCATGCATTCGGTCAGAAAATTCATCTTAAAAATCACATGACTGCTTCCAAATGCCAATTGAAAGATATTAAACAATCGAAAAACAACTGTCGGCGGTAGACCTTTGATGAGTAGGTACTCTTCATCTTCTAAGCAAGCAGAACATAGTGCATCGGTGGAGCACGAACACTTGTTTAGATGAAATCGAACAATGCGATCTCCATTAGGTAGTATATTCTACTGTATATATGCATTTTATTTTTCAGTTTCTTTTTGTGAATTTTTATTTATCTACGAACAGCCAATATGGAACAATCAAATGCATTTACTCATATAATTCTAATTGCTTAAAAACCTAGATTTAAGTGTGTATGTTTATTGTGGATTATAAGTTAGAAACGTAGTTTTTATCGAACAGTGGTTACTTGTTTAACTTGTTTTATTTTCGGATATAAATCATTTATTGTATCTTAGTTGAAATAATATAATGAGCAGGAGAGGGGTGTTATACGTCGCGGAGATAATGTAAATATAATGTTTTTAAAAATAAGAATATTAAGTCTAATAAATTGGTAATATTATATTATGCCTACTTACCAATGTAATAGCAATTTGACATTATATTGTATGGAGTTTTCCGTAAAAGTTTGTAGTCCAGAGATGTTTTGCTGTAAGAATGTACATATAAAGTTTACAGACACAGCATCAATGGGACCGATTGCGTTTCTTTGTGAAATAAAACTGAAATTAGTTCAAGCGAATGAGATAGAGCAATGCGTTAGAGCGGAATACGAAACGAACGATCGTCTATAAAAACTACCTCTCGAATCGTCCGAATAAATTTGAACACATTTCGTGCGGTGTTAGATCCATACGTTTAATAGTTATAAGCTATAGGATAAGTTTAATGGTTATAAGTTATAAGATATAGGTATAAGATCCATAGTTTTTTAATATTATGTCGTTCGGTTCAATATTATTAGTTTTTTATTCCACTTACCCCTTAATTACAAAAGGTGGTGATTTTTGCAATATGTTATAGTCGTTATTAGTGGAATAATTAGGTTATTATTAATATTAAATTTAACTTTTGCTACTACTCCGTGGTTTAATTTCATATCAAAATGTTGTTATTTGCCAGCTAATAATACGAATTTCGTCTGCCGCTCAGTTCGACGAATGGAGTTCAAATCGGCAGATAAAATGAGTTTTATCTAGGATATATCTTTCTTTCCGTTTCATACATTTCAAGACGCTTTGAGGGTAGGTATTAATGAACAGTTTCGGTTATTTGACATTCCCTTATATTACGGACTTTGTTTCGTCGTCTAATATCTACTTGGATGGTCATCGACGGTCATCTATTTTGATCAACATCTACATGGGATGGATGGATGGATCATCATTATCATAGTTGGTGGTTTCAAAGAAACATTTTAACACTTCAACGTTATAACTTAGCAACCTGACTACTTCAAGGAATTAAAAATTAATTAGGGGAGAGAGTACAATGATTGGCACTTTAAGGGAACTTTCGTCTTTGAGCTAAAATATTTCATATATTTTTTCCACTAGTAAATTACAAAACGCTCAAAATTACAAAATTCGTGTATAATTGAGCGAACTCGCTATATTGGCTGTGAAAAACGGCGAATTAATGACATACAAATCAGTGGATTCCGTTACTAGCCAAGGTGATATCGTCAACTAAGCAACCGAATTTCTAAACGCGCTGGCATTGTCCAGATTGCCGCCTCACAATCTGCAAATGAAAGTCGGATATCCGTAATGAAATAAAAATTTAAAAAAATCATAAAGTTGCGAAATATCAACCAACAACATCTATGTAAAGGCATCCGGCGTGCAGTGAAGAAACTGATGAACAACGTCATCGAAGCAACAATTGTTAAAGGACATTTCAATGGATAACACGCATCCTAATGATTCCGACGATATGTTTTTTTTATTATTATTTTATTCGGATAACAGACATTACAAAAAAAACATATTATATTTATAAAATCGAAGACTATCGCGGTTGTTTGACATTATAAATAGGATAGAAAACGAATTTACCGCGTGAAATTTGTAGCACCCGACGTTTCGGTGACGTTGCAGCCGCCGTTGTGACTGCGTAGGTTATAACGGTGGTGGGGGGCCGGGCTCGGAGCGCGGGAATTTCGAAAATCCGTCTTGCACACAACACTCACTGTATCCTGATTTACGTCTTTGCGTTCGGCGTTCGGCGGCGGGAACATTTTAAGAAGAGGGTTCCACGTAGAAGAGAGTTTGTAACCGTCGTCTCTGTTAAAGTTTGGGGTTCTTCTTATTTCAATGGCTTCCCGGATCATGCGAGGAAAGTAGAATTGTTCTTTGGATAGCACAATGGGATTTTGAAACTGCATCCAGTGGTTACTTCCGCTATCCAATATATGTTCCCAGATCGCCGATTTTTCTCGCTAACGTTTTTAACAGCTTTGATGTGTTCTGACAGTCGCGTGGCTATGGGCCGTTTCGTTTGTCCATCGTAGGCTAGACCACAACTGCATTCGACTTTATACACACCCGGGGTTTGCAGTGGTATTATATCCTTTACAGGCCTCAAAAATCGAGATATATTTTGGGTCGGTTTGAAGATCGTTTTTATATCGAATCTGTTTAGCATCTTACTTATTCAATCTGTCACGCCCTTGACGTATGGTAAGAATGCTCTTGATCTGCTCTGCAAGTACAATTGTTAGGGTTTTAAAAAAAAACAGAAATAATTGCCAAGTTACTAAACAGCCAGTGCCGGATTAAGCCAGCGCGGGGCCCGTAGCAAATTCTCTCAGAAGGCCCTTGGTTTGCTTTAGGTTCTTAAGTTTAGGGTGTAAAATAAAATAGAACTTCTTGATAGATCCCTTTTATTCCTAAAACAAGGTAATAAAATATAATTTTTGGAGGTACCGTGTAATCCAAAAATGTTTACAAAGAGAAATAAAAAAATTCGGCGCCACAGCTACGATCTTTTATATCAATGCCATTTTATCATAAAAAATGCAGTAAACTTTCAGCAGTATGGCCCTCCATGTCCAAGACCTTAACAAATCTTTCCACTGGTCCAGATGGCATAACATAGCGCACTATCAGAATCAGTTGGTCTACATGTGGTGTATCTGGAGTAGAATCCAATGATACTGAATAGTATTTGCATCTCTTACTTTCGCAAATAATTTGGTCAAGTATGGTTGATGAAATTAGTTGGATAAACTCTTCGCATGTAGTTTTTGATAAATATGACGTATGTCCCTTTTCTTTATTGGCAGGACTTTGAATATGTTGGGCCATAAAAACGTCAAATTTTCCTTATTAATTAATTCTAATAAGACTAAATAATTTCCATTGTGAGGTGAGCCAACAATTTCATTACACGTACCCCGAAACGCAAGATTTCATTCTGCTAAAAATTTATTACTGCAATAATTCGTTTTAAGAGTGTTCGCCAATATTTTTTCTCTGTCTCAATTTGGCTCACAAGTTGAGAATCAATAGAAGCACCCCTGTTTTTTTACGATTCTACAGCGAAATTATTGCTTGTCTATGCGAAGTGCTTTCTTCATGTCTTTTCAACAAATTATTCACGTTCTTCCAGTCATCTAATCCGTCTTTCGTAAACCGTGGTGACGAATAATCTGAATCCGTTACTTTGCAAGCAAAACAGAAAAGTCGCCCTTCGGTTTCTGAATAATACAACCAATCTCTGACGTGAGTTTTATTCGTTGGTTTATGTTTATATGTGGGTGCGCGGGGCCCCCCAATGCGCGGGGCCCGTAGCATTTGCTACTCTTGCTACGTGGCTAATCCGGCACTGTAAACAGCCCAAAGTATTAAAAGTGTAAATATAAAGTAAATAGAGCAAAAAAAAGCTGTGAATATATTCAATATATGTGTATTAATATGGTAATTAAGAAATTAATAAGTAAATAGATAGTAAGTATAAAAATAATATTGTATTTATGTAATGTAACACATTATGAGAACGAAAAATAAGAAAAGGAATAAGTTGAGTAAATACAAAGATAAGATAAAGGAGAATAAATATTTTCATAATAAACAGATGACTTAATTGAATTGTAATATATTCATAATTAGATGTTTAAATGTGTCTGAGTTGTGGCAAATATATCAATATCCATAAATACGGCGTTGTAATGATGACAAGCTCTATAATGGAAAGTATTTTTTGCATAGTTAGAATTGACAATTAGCAGTTAAAAGGAACGTTGAGAGTGAGCTGGTCGAGGGGGCACGAAAAAATATATCTGCTCCAAGATTTGACTAGCATCAAAACGATTGTTAATTAACTTAGACTGATATACTGCGTCGATCATGCTTTCAGGTGCGTCGATATGCTGCGTCGATCATGCTTAGGTGCTTTCCTAACGACATCATCCTATGAAACTGAAGCGACTCTGCGTACGAAGATGGTTTTACAAAATATAACAAAGGATAGTGGGCAAGAATGTACATGAGCTGGTCCAAGCACCGCCAAGGATGAATCATATAGTAAATGAAAGGATACAAAATCGTATTCAAACATAGAGAAGGGCATCATCATCTGTCCCAGTGATTTCGAGAAATGATAGTTTATTTTTGCCTTGGAAGTAATTAGAGATTTTTTATATTTTGCGTCATTGCCGAATGTTATTATAGGGTTTCCTTCGTATTTATAGTTAAGAAATATAATTTTATCGTTATGGTCATCATTATTCATCATCATCATCACCATCGAGTAACGATAATTTTATTTTTGCCTTAAAAGTTATTAGAGATTTTTTTACTTTGCTCCATAGTTGAATATTATTATAGCTTTTTCTTCGTATAGTTAAAAAATTGGTTGTGTCACCCTAGGACTCTCCTGGCTTATCCTATATGGCTTCATTAAGGCTTCTTGGAGACGGTCCAGACCATTACTTGTATTTTTTCTTTTAGTTATGGTGAGAGTTGCAGTCGCTACACATTGTTTATGAGACCAATTTAATTGTTACCCTCCATGGTCTGAAATACTACACGTTTTCTCATTGGCAGTGAAGTCACTAATGTTTGTAAAAATAATATCAATACATGTGCTAGAGCCTTTATTTATTCTATTTTTATTTTATTTTACCACCCTGATCCGATGAGCTTAGTCGGCTTCCCTGGTGAGAACCGCATCCCATACCACGGGAAAAGTTAGACAGTGGCTTTTTCCGACTGCCATACTGGAAAGGTCCGATCATCGAATAGGTAGGGACGAGTAGCGCCAGGCTCGTGAATGCGAACCATTAGTAAGTACCTTGTCATCTTTCTCGTGTCCTGCCGATTTCAATGTTTTATAACTTTAAATAGTGTTAATATTAAATTACAAATAATCGGAAAACCTTACAAGGGCAATTATTAATCGAGAAGGTAGAAATAAGCCACGCTCTTGTAGGGAACCTATCCACTTAGTGTATGAAGATAGAAAATATTGTGACTCGGTATCCACATCCAATATTTTTGACGATTTTTTATAAATGCTGTCAAAATTGTTAGCTCAAATAGGATTAGCTCCATAGCAGCGGTCCCGAAAACTCCAGCGTCAATCTTCCTATATTCAATCTTCCTATAACAACACAAGAATTTGACAAGAGCCTCAAATCGTTAAAGTCGAAATCTTCCTCTGACATCTTTACTCACTCTCTTATGTTAATAAAAAGTATCGCACCGGCAATCTCAAAAGGGCTAATTGACATATTTAACAACTGTATCAAAAAATGAGTTTTTTCCAGATTTAATGAAGATTGCTAAAATCCTGCCTGTACATAACAAAGGCGATAAAACCGATCCGGAAAATTATAGGCCAATTTCTTTACTTCCAGCAATCTCGAAAATTCTTGAAAAAATATTATTTAATCGACTCTATGACTTTGCGATCAAATTTAATATTTTTAGTAAATGCCAATTTGGATTTCGGAGAAATACGTCTACGACTATGGCTATCTCAGAGCTAATAAACTGCGTGCATGACGCACTTGAAGATTCACTATGCCCCCTGGCTATCTTTTGCGATCTATCCAGAGCATTCGACTCGGTTGATCGTTCCATTCTCTTACATAAGTTAAACAGCTATGGCATACCTATCAAATCATATCTATCAAATCGCACAAAAGTTGTTGTTATAGAGGGATCGAGATCAACATCGAAAAAATATATTGTGGGGTCCCACAGGGCTCGATCCTTAGTGCTTTACTTTTTTTTTTTTATTAATGATATTGGAAATTCGTCACCCCAAAATGTCCATAAAATCCTATATGCGGATGACACTAGCTTTTTAATTAGTGATTAAAATATTCTTGACCTAAATCATAAGGCTAATAAAGCTCTGAATACCGCATGCAATTGGTTTAATCAGAACAATCTCCTTATTAAAAAACCCACAGGCATGCATTTCTCGTCTAATAACAGGAGGTCGATTGATTCGCCCACCCTATTAGTTCAAAACAACCAAATAAGTTTAAGCAAGGATTCCAAATGTCTTGGTCTTGTGATTGACAATAAATTAAAATGGAAGTCACACATAAATAAACTTAGTAGTAGCCTCTCATCTGCGATATATGCTATGCGCAAAATTAAATACTTAGCTGGAGAATCTGCATCCCTCTCAGCATGTCATGCCTGCTTCCATTCGAAAATGGCCAACGGTATACTTCTATGGGGAAACTCCACTGATAGCTCTCGAATATTTATACTCCAAAAGCAGGCAGTACGAGCCATCGCGGGAAAAGCGCGAAATACTCACTGCGTTCCGTACTTTACAAAATATAAAATATTAACTATGGTAGCTGAATATATTCTTCGGTGTTTAATTTATGCGAGAACCAACGTCACAAAACGTGAACTAAATGGTGATCACCACACCCATGATACTCGCCATCGGTTAAATATTGCCCTTCCCAGAGTGCATCTAACACAGACTCAAAAGTCCTTCAATTACGTTAGTTTTAAGCTTTTTAACTGCCTCCCACTCCAAACTAGACTTCTGGAGTTAAAATTTTTCGAGAGTTTTATAAAAGAAAATTGGCATCCACACATGCTTTCTATACGTTGGACGAGTTCTACAGCTGTGCTGAATCGTTTGTAGTCTAAATAGTATTTGTATATTAGATTTAAAAAGTTTAGGGCATGAAAGGCTATTTTGCAATATTGATAGGATTTTTTTAAGATACGCTTCAGGCGTTTTAGTTGTTAAGTTGACTATTGAAACGGTATTATTTCCAAATTATGTTGGAATTTAATTAGTGGATCCTTTAACATTTCTTTTTATATATTTTGTTTTTTTTTTGTTTTTTTTTTTTTATTTATTTTTTTTTATGAGATTATTTTTATTTTATTTTGTTATGTCTTTTAATTTGACACTATTGCCACTATTTATATTTCTACTATGGTTTTTAATTTTGAAATTTAACTAATAAGTAATTTATCTAATATGTATTTTTTTCTTGACGATTTCACCAGATTAGGTATCTTTGTTGTAGATATCTAGTCTTTTTTGAAAAATAAATTATGATTATGATTATGATGATGCGTCCTTCGCCAGCGAGGCGGGCGAAAGAATGATGTGAGATGACGTCACGCCGCGCAAACGACTTTCAAGGAAAAAAAACGCAGGGTTATTTTTACGAATCTTTAAAAAATAATTTTGAAGTCATTTGAAGTGCTAGAGTAAAAATTAAAATACCGTATTTTAGGTTGAAACATGTACTTTTAGGAAAATAAAAAAAAACATTCCCAAGCTCATTATGAAATAGCTAGATATTAAACCAACTATGACTAATATACAGCATGTTTCTACTGAACGGGCATTTTTTAGTGGGTTAATCAGTATAACGAAGTAAGCAACTTTTGATAAATACATTTAGGAAAAACCTCAAGATTTTTATTTTTGGAAAAACGGATTTTAGTTTTGTTAGATAAAGGTTGAGAAAAAGATGACTGTTAGATAAAGGTTTGAGAAAAATGTAAGCACGCTGCGCCATCTAGCGGTAGCTATTATATCGTAAATAAACAATATTAGTGACATTTTACTTACCGCTTGAAAGCGGATCACGATCATAGCTTTCTACACTATTGAAAAAACACAAAACGTTAATTTTCAAAAAAAAAGTTTTTTTTTTTTTTACTTTTTTTGTTTAAAAGTAGCTTACTTTGTTGTACTGATTAACCCACTTTAAAAAAAGTACGGGCAGTAAAAACAACTTGTATAAATATTGAATTTCATATTCCAAGATGTGGCAATACTAAACAGGAAACGTCAAAATAATGACATTTATTTATGGTGTAGATCGTGTAAGTTTCTGCAGTTTTCCACTTTACTTGACCTCTATATATAACAAAAAGTATAAATATTCACCATGGAACGGCAGGAAAATGATGAAAATCATGCAGACATTAAAGTGAAAATAGAATTAGAGTCCGATGTCGAAGACAGGATGCCAAGTTGCTCTGACAATAAATACAGTGAAACGTTGAAACCAGAAAGCGATATTTGCTTCAAAGAGGAGCAACCAAACTCTTCTTATATGGAAGAAAATATTCCGGAATTCGAAGAAGAGGCAGTGGCTTTCATAAAACCCGAAGGAAGCGTGATGAAAGAGATCAAAGTATTATTAACGAAATTTGATCAATTCACTTGCGTTGTCTGCGATCGCCAATTAAGTAGTAAATATAGTCTAATTAGGCATGTTGATACAGTGCATAGGAAAATTAAGAAATATATTTGTGAAGTGTGTGACAGGGCATTTCCATATAGGGAAAGTTTGAAAACACACGTCCAATCGGTCCATCGCAAACTAAAGCATGCGTGTCAGCAGTGTAAGAAAGCCTTTTCTTATCGCAACAAATTACTACAGCATGTAAATTTCACTCACCGGCAGTTGAATGTATTCACGTGTGATTTATGCAACAAAGAATTTTCAAATCAAACACGCCTTAAACTGCACATCGATGGCGTTCATAGAAAAATGAAGGAATTTGAATGTAAGGAATGCAAACGCGCTTTCTTTACGAGTGGTCATTTAATTACACATGTCAATTCTGTCCACCGGAAATTGAAGCCTTTCGCGTGCGACAAATGCAATCGCAGTTTTGCAAGGCGTGGAGATTTAAAGAAACATATAAACTCAGTCCATCTCAGAATGAAGTATAGTTGTGCGGAATGTAACAAAGCTTTCACAGAAAAGGGGACTCTAATCAAACATATAAATGTAATACACCGAAAAATTAAGCCATTTGTTTGTACAGTATGCAAGCATGCATTCGGTCAGAAAATTCATCTTAAAAATCACATGACTGCTTCCAAATGCCAATTGAAAGATATTAAACAATCGAAAAACAACTGTCGGCGGTAGACCTTTGATGAGTACTCTACATCTTCTCAGCACGCAGAACATAGTGCATCGGTGGAGCACGAACACTTTTTTAGATGAAATCGAACAATGCGATCTCCATTAGGTAGTATATTCTACTGTATGTATGCATTTTATTTTTCAGTTTCTTTTTGTGAATTTTTATTTATCTACGAACAGCCAATATGGAACAATCAAATGCATTTACTGATATAATTCTAATTGCTTAAAAACCTAGATTTAAGTGTCTATGTTTATTATGGATTATAAGTTAGAAACCTAGTTTTTATCGAACAGTGGTTACTTGTTTAACTTATTTTATTTTCGGATATAAATCATTTATTGTATCTTAGTTGAAATAATATAATGAGCAGGAGAGGGGTGTTATACGTCGCGGAGATAATGTAAATATAATGTTTTTAAAAATAGGAATAATAAGTCTAATAAATTGGTAATATTATATTATGCCTACTTACCAATGTAATAGCAATTTGACATTATATTGTATGGAGTTTTCCGTAAAAGTTTGTAGTCCAGAGATGTTTTGCTGTAAGAATGTACATATAAAGTTTACAGACACAGCATCAATGGGACCGATTGTGTTTCTTTGTGAAATAAAACTGAAATTAGTTCAAGCGAATGAGATAGAGCAATGCGTTAGAGCGGAATACGAAACGAACGATCGTCTATAAAAACTACCTCTCGAATCGTCCGAATAAATTTGAACACATTTCGTGCGGTGTTAGATCCATACGTTTAATAGTTATAAGCTATAGGATAAGTTTAATGGTTATAACTTATAAGATATAGGTATAAGATCCATAGTTTTTTTAATATTATGTCGTTCGGTTCAATATTAATAGTTTTTTATTCCACTTACCCCTTAATTACAAAAGGTGGTGATTTTTGCAATATGTTATAGTAGTTATTAGTGGAATAATTAATGTTATTATTAATATTAAATTTAACTTTTGCTACTACTCCGTGGTTTAATTCATATCAAAATGTTGTTATTTGCCAGCTAATAATACGAATTTCGTCTGCCGCTCAGTTCGACGAATGGAGTTCAAAACGGCAGATAAAATGAGTTTTATCTAGTATATATCTTTCTTTCCGTTTCATAAATTTCAAGACGCTTTGAGGGTATGAACAGTTTCGGTAAGTTAACATTCCCTTTTATTACGGACTTTGTTTCGTCGTCTAATATCTACTTGGATGGTCATCGACGGTCATCTATTTTGATCAACATCTACTTGGATGATCATCATTATCATAGTTGGTGGTTTCGTAGAAACATTTTAACACTTCAACGTAATAACTTAGCAACCTGACTACTTCAAGGAATTAAAAATTAACTAGGGGAGAGAGTACAATGATTGGCACTTTAAGGGAACTTTCGTCTTTGAGCTAAAATATTTCATATATTTTTTCCACTGTTAAATTACAAAACGCTCAAAATTACAAAATTCGTGTATAATTGAGCGAACTCGCTATATTGGCTGCGAAAAACGGCGAATTAATGACATACAAATCAGTGGATTCCGTTACTAGCCAAGGTGATATCGTCAACTAAGCAACCGAATTTCTAAACGCGCTGGCATTGTCCAGATTGCCGCCTCACAATCTGCAAATGAAAGTCGGATATCCGTAATGAAATAAAAATTTTTAAAAATCATATTGTTGCGAAATATCAACCAACAACATCTATGTAATGGCATCCGGCGTGCAGTGAAGAAACTGATGAACAACGTCATCGAAGCAACAATTGTTAAAGGACATTTCAATGGATAACACGCATCCTAATGATTCCGACGATATGTTTTTTTTATTATTATTTTATTCGGATAACAGACATTACAAAAAAAAAACATATTATATTTATAAAATCGAAGACTATCGCGGTTGTTTGACATTATAAATAGGATAGAAAACGAATTTACCGCGTGAAATTTGTAGCACCCGACGTTTAGGTGACGTTGCAGCAGCCGTTGTCCAGGGTAGACTGAATAGCTGTCAATCCGTTGTTTTGCGGGTAGGCCGCGTACCGCTTCCGCCACTGCGTAGGTTATAACGGTGGTGGGGGGCCGGGCTCGGAGCGCGGCAATTTTGAAAATCCGTCTTGCACACAACACTCACTGTATCCTGTTTTACGTCTTTGCGTTCGGCGTTCGGCGGCGGGAACATTTTAAGAAGAGGGTTCCACGTAGAAGAGAGTTTGTAACCGTCGTCTCTGTTAAAGTTCGGGGTTCTTCTTATTTCAATGGCTTCCCAGATCATGCGAGGAAAGTAGAATTGTTCTTTGGATAGCACAATGGGATTTTGAAACTGCATCCAGTGGTTACTTCCGCTATCCAATATATGTTCCCAGATCGCCGATTTTTCTCGCTGAACGTTTTTAACAGCTTTGATGTGTTCTGACAGTCGCGTGGCTATGGGCCGTTTCGTTTGTCCACTACTTTCTTCTGTTTATTGTAAGTTTTGTGTCTGTTTGTTTCAGTGTTGTCCTACTAACAATAAAGTTCTCAAATTAAAAAAATAAGTAACCACCTGGCAGAAATCACCCTTATTGGGTGGATTGGCAAACCGAAAAAAGAAGAAGAAGAAGAATTTACGTTCACTTCCAACTTTTATTGTCGAATCTACTGGTTTTCAAAGATTCAAGATTAAGGTAAAAGTAGAGTCACAAAGGGACAATAATAAAATAGCACGAATTAAACTAACGATTACTTACTAATATTTGATGACTAATATAAATATTTAATTTTATTATCCAAGATGTTAATACTGATGGCAATACTGAACACGAAACGTCAAAACAACGACAATAATTGTTTGCGGTGTAGATCGTGTGACCTTTTACGGCTCTCCGCTTTATTTTACCTGCATATATAATAAAAAGTAAAAATAATCACCATGGAAAGGCAGCAACACGATGAAAATCGTGGAGACATTATAGTGAAGATAGAATTAGAATCCGATGTCGAAGAGAGGATGCCAAGTTGCTTTGACAATAAAGACAGTGAAACGGTGAAACTAGAAAGCGATATTTGCTTCAAACTAGAACAATCAAACTCCTCTTATATAGAAGAAAATATTCTAGAATTTGAAGAAGAGGCAGTGGCTGACATAAAACCCGAACGAAGCGATCCCGACGAATCAGACAGCGAGGAACAGGAAGAGGATATTGAGGAGATGAAAGAGGTCAAAGTATTGTTAACGAAATTTGATAAATTCACATGCATTGTATGTGATCGCCATATAGACAGAAGCGTGCCAATGGGAGCATGCAAGCATTTAAATGAAATTGTGTTACTGTGCAAAGACTGTGTAAAGCCAAATGGGAAAAAATATGTGTGTGTCAAATGTAGCTATGTATCGAGCAGTAGATTTGATCTAATTGTGCACGTTGATGCAGTGCACAGGAAATTGAAGAAATATAAATGTGAAGAGTGCGACAAAGCATTTGCACGAGGTCAAAGTTTGAAAACACATATCCGATCGGTCCATCGCAAACTAAAGCATGCGTGTCAGCAGTGTAAGAAAGTCTTTTCTAATCGTAGCAGCTTATATGATCATGTAAATTTCACTCACCGGCAGTTGAATGTATTTACGTGTGATTTATGCAACAAAGAATTTTCAAATCAAACACGCTTTAAACTGCACATTGATGGAGTCCATAGAAAATTAAAAGAATTTGAATGTAAGGAATGCAAGAGCGCTTTTTTGGACAGACATCTATTAACTCGACATGTCAACTCTGTCCACCGGAAATTGAAGCCTTTCACGTGCGACAAATGCAATCACAGTTTTGCAAATCCTGGGCATTTAAGGACACACATAAACTCAGTACATCTCAAAATTAAATATAGTTGTGCGGAATGTAAGAAAGCTTTCACAGAAAAGTCAAGCTTAGTTAAACATATAAATGTAATTCACCGAAAAAATTAAGCTATTATTTTGTTTGTACAATTTGCAAGCAGGCATATAGTTGGAGAAATGACCTCAAAAAAACACGTGACTTCTGCCAAATGCCAATTGAAAAAATATGAAAATATATAAAAGCAACCGTCGACGGTATACCTTCCAGAGAGCGCACTTTGTCTTCTTACCAAGCAGAAGGTAGTCCACCGGGAGAGCACGAACACATTTTTAGGTAAAATCAAACAATGCGATCTTCAGAATGTAGTATAAATTTACATGTCATATTTTTATGTAAGTATGCATTTTATATTTTAGTTGCTTTGTTTTATTCTGTGATTTTTTTTTAATTACGAACATGGAATGCGAAAAAATCAAGTGCATTTACTGATATAATTTCTAACGCTAATAAATTTACCTAGCTTTAAGTATCTATGTTTATTTATTATTTATTTAGAAATCAGCAAGGTAGTTTAAATCGATCTGTCGTTACCCTATCCTCTTATTTTACTATTTGGACCACTTTTGTATGTTAATTGAATTTATATGTAAATAAATTAATAAAATAAATTTAAATAATATCATGAGCAGCCGTGGTGTTCTGTGACTTGGAGAAAAGTTAAATGTAATCTTTTTAAAGTTAGTGATTTTTAAATAATAAATTTGTAATGTACCTAGTATTAAAAATGTCTACTTTTTTTTTTTTTTTTTATTTGTTGAGTGGGGCTTTTCTAAGGTCTTTATGAGCCTTGTAACACTGCGACCATTGCTGATCTATTGTGCTCGCCACCTACTATAGTTCTGCGCTAAGCCCCGTGTCATTCAAGAACCGCAGCAGGCTTTTGGCGCCAGATTGTTTTACCTCCTCAGGTTGGAGGTAGTGACCACCCAGGTGGTTGTATCTTTTACGCATCAGCGGGCCACACTCGCACATGAGGTGCTGGGGAGTTTCCTCTGCCCCTTGGCAGAACCTGCACATTTTTGTGTCTTTGAGCTTGAGGTTGAACATGTGTTTGTTCAGGCCACAATGCCCCGTGAGCGCCCTTACCAGTATGCGTAGATTGTTCCTATTTAGCGATAGGGCCTCACGGGCCGTCTTACGGTCGTAAGGCTTAATAAGCGCTTTGGAATGATTCATCCCTGGCGTGTTGTTCCAGTGGTTGACGGATTGTTCTAAACACATTTGTTTGAGCATTAGGTTTGCAAGGCTTTTTGGTACGCCACAGCAAGGTTCAGGGCCGTATAACGTTCCCTTTGCTCCCGTCCTAGCAAGTTCGTCGGCTTTTTCATTTCCCTCGATTCCTGCATGGCCGGGAACCCATCTTAGTATTACCCTGTTCTTTTCGCCCAGGGAATTCAGTAGTGATATGCAGTTTTGCACTAGCTTTGAATTAATGGTATTCGAGGCTAGTGCCATAAGAGCTGCTTTGCTATCCGAGTGGATATAGATACGGTGGTTGGCGTAGTCCTTTTGGAGGTTGATATCCGCACATTCAATAATGGCGTAAACCTCCGCTTGGAATATGGAGGCGTATTTTCCCAAGTTTACACTTCTTTTGAAGTTTGGTCGCTCTCCATATATACCACAGCCTACGTCAAGTCCCGATTTGGACCCATCAGTATACCATTTAAGGCTACCGGCCTCCCATTGCAGTTGGCTTTTTAGCCAGTCGTCTCTGGGCGGCAGTTCCACTGTAAAAAGTTTTCCAAAGTTTAGGAGTGGGAGCATGGTGTCTGATACCATGTTGAGGGTTGGATTTTCACTGACTGAGTCAAGAACTGATCTTAGTGCTTGTGAGATCCAGTTTACCTTCTCTCGGGCAGATAGCCTGTACATGCTGGCTTTCGCCACCTGTTGCAAATGAATGTGTAGGGGCGGTAAGTTCAGCAGTGCATCTAGAGCTGCTCCAGGAGTGGAGCAGCTCTAGATGCACTTACAAAGGTAATAGCAATTTTGCAGATATTTTTTTGAAATTTTCTAAAAAATTCTTTTTATATTTTGTAGTATAGAAACGTTTTGATGTAACAATGTACATATTTAAGTTTACCGATACGGCATTGATGTTTTCTCTTCAATGGTAGGTACTTCAGGTACTTAGCCTCTCAGTGGCTCGTGCCAACAAGGGTTCCACAGTATCCTCCAAACCCCCAATACAGTTTGTGCGGGTTGGCTCTAAAGGCAAAAAACATCTCACTACAAAACCTTTCTCAATAATCGAGAAAGCTTCAGATTGGATTATGGAGGTCGATTCGGTCTCTAAGCAGTATAAATTCCCTGAAAGTCTCGGATGCACAGCCCTGCGTCCAGATTTATATAACTCTTTACTCTCTATCTCGGAAGATGGTCCTTATCGTAGAATTAACTGTTCCATGGTAATCAAATATCCCAAAAGACCACGAGTACAAATAAAATAAATACCATGACCTCGCAAATGCCGTCACCCGGAACGGCTTCACTGTTCACCTTCACGCGGTGGAAGTCGGCGCTCGTGGCCTGCCAGCTAAATCTTTGTTTCACCTTTTTAAAGATCTTGGTCTCTCCAGGAAAATAATCAACTCCTTTCTAGAAAAATTATCTAAAACCGCAATTTCTGCATCTCAAATTCTATGGCTTCGAAGGGGGAGTGAATGGGTGGTAAGGTGAACGCTCACATGTGGCAAGACAGCTGTCCTAAACCTACCACAGCCGGTCGTTAGTCCGGAATCCACTAAAAATAAGTGAACCATCTAAAAAATAGTATTATGATGGGCCCGACTCCGGTCGGTGAATTCCATGGCAGCTCCGTTTGTATTTATTTATAGGTATTTATTTTTGTACGGTCATTGAGGTGGCTTCGTTTAAAGATTTCAAAAACTAAATGGAACGACCTTGAGCGCTATCCCAAAACTACTCTAAAGAGTTTAAAACTGCCCAAGTTGTCACATCTTCGAATTTTCTGTTTATCAGTGGAATTCTAGACCACCATAATTTATGTATGTATTGACGCTGTATTGCCTAAGGGTGACTTGCAATACGCAGCAGTTAAAATATGTTTAACCAACCTTGGTCAAAATGTTAACTTTTTAAGCTTAGAAGCTATCCTCTGCAAAGTCCCTGGTGGTATTTTTATATTGCATTACATTACATTACATTTTCGTTGTGTCCAATTGACGGCTAAAGACCGCTCTTGGACGTGTCAAAATAATTGGGTTATGTAGTAAGTTTCGTTACTACTCTTTACTGAACATACATAGGTAGTCAAGAATGAACTACTAGATTGTCAAACTATAAATATAAATAATCAAAATAGAAGTTTAATATTTGAAGTAGTTAGTGATTCGAAAAGATACGTAGTAAAATTATTTATCGTAATATTCAAATTGTCAGTAAAATGTTAAAGAATCAAATTAAATCTACGTTATGCATTTTAAACTAAAAGTACAGATATAAGACCATATAAAATAATCACACAATAAGGCTCTACTTTTTTAAGTAATTTAAATGGGCACAATATTTGAAAAATCATGGCCCTCAAATTCGGCCAAATTATAGAAAGGGTGCCCTATCAGCATCTCCTTGATATTTTTTTTTAATTTTATGTCCTCCAGCTGTTTAAATTTTGTAGGGAGTAGATTATAGAATTTAATGCTAAGGTACAAGTAGCTTTTCTGTACTTTTGCCAGTCGTATTCGGGGTACGCATAAAAGGGAGCTACCGCGGGTATGATGCGAGTGAATGTCTGCATTAATTGGTGTTTCTGTTAGGTGCTGTCTAGCATACATTAAACACTGGTATATGAACGCCGAATAAATAGTCATTACCCTTGCCTTGATGAAATATTCTTTGCATGAGGTCTTAGTCGTTACCTGATACATGTTGCGCAGTGCTCTCTTTTGAAAAAGAAACGATTCTTTTACTGGTTGCAGCATTTCCCTAAAATAGTAGGTAGTCCATAAGTCATTAATGAGTTAAAATACGCAAAGTATACTGATTTGGCTGCCGCAAAACCACAAAGACTTCTGATTGCTTTCAGCCAATGAGAAGGCATCTCGAAGGGTGTCTGGGCGACTTGGACTAGGAGATCGTAACCGATGGTTCAACCTGGGAGCTAATGGGTCCAGTGCATTTGGGCCATTATGACCCATGTGTTAGGGTCGTCCCATCTCACGGGTCGGCGCCCACCTAGTAGCCTCCTAGCAGAAGCTCGAGCCCGGGTAGTACTGTGTGTCTGCATACCGGTTTCTTCTGGAAATCATTCTTCGGACGCTCCTGCAGGGGCGGATCTATATAAGCGCTTTTTGGGTTGAAGCCCAGGGCCCCGTGGATATAAAGGGCCCCAGCCTCCATTGACAATAATGGACAATATTGTGAATTACTAACAAAATCTCAAATTTTCAAAATTTCCTATCATAATGTTGGCAACCCTGAGATCGAATTCTCGCCTCTAATCCGGGGGACTCCCCGCCGCTTGTTTTCAGTGTATTTTCTCCCAAACGCAGTCATTTCGCAGCGAACAAACTTCATGTACCACAATACCATAGATAGTCCATACCTTGTTGAAAACTTACGTTTTTTCGTTCCTCCGCGATTAATTCGTAATTCACGCACTTTTGAGGTCTCTCGTGCCAATACCAACCACGGGAAAAATTCCATCGCTTATAGGATAATGTGCACGTACGACTCTCGTTTCTCCACCATCGACATTTTCAACCTCAACCAACCGACGTTCGTTAAAGAATTATTTAAATCAATTGCACCTAACGAGCTTGTTAACATCTATCTTTCTTAGTTATATAATTTTCATGCAACATATCAGTAGCTACTACAAATATTTATAAATATTTATTACATATCTAAAAATATCTATAAACATCAATAAATATCTGTATCTATATACCCACTATAAGACCTATTTATATCTTTATTTATATCTATATACATATACACATACCATCGTCTAACTCCTTCTTCCTAATCACTTCCAATTCCCTACCTCTCCCATCGGTTTTCTATTTTAATTTTCTATTTAACATGTACTTAGTTTATTTTACAATTAATTTTTAGTTTAATATGCCGAAATCCAAATGTGTAATATGCGGAAATCTGTTAATTTCATAGGAAACGATTATCGGCGTAATGTTTTTCTCTTTTTCTACATTATGTTTATGCAAACGTTTCAATTGTATGCGCTGTATGTTTCCAGAAATAAAATAAAATAAAAATAAAATGTATCAATTTCTCGGCGGATGGGGCGGACCGCTAGCGACAAATTCTGTTTTTTTTTTGCTTTTCTGAACTGGGTAGGTACATAATAACAACCTGCATAATAACATGTTGATTTCTTTTGCAATACCTTTTTAAAAAAATAACATCTATGTATAGCAGCTAAGTTCCAACCGAGGCTAGTTTATCAATAGGTAAACAGTAATGAATGTTTGTTTAAATTTTACTTATATTAACTAGCTTTACAAATAATAGTAATACTTGCTTAATTAAGCTACTAATTAAGATATTATTACAATTAGTATTAATGTTGTTTAGTTAAGCTATTTAGCAACGTTTTCTTAAGATAATCGATTTGTCTATTTTTAGTGAAAAGTTAAATGTGTTACAGGTGTGTTTGTGTGTGTCATAATATTAAACAAATAAAATATTACATTGTTCTCTTTTTTCTTATACTGTGTACCGAGTGACCTAGACATCATTATCGAAAACAGTTTTTTGGCAAAATGACAACCCAAGTAATATTAGCCCAGGGCCCCACAAACACACGGTCCGCCCCTGCGCTCCTGGATGGTTTGCGCACCGTGCGGCGCATGCCAATCGACTGTGCATTTTGACAGTAGGGCGTTGTCGACTACAACGGGCGTACCCGTCACCCCAGGCTGGTATAATGATATGTAATCATTCTTTTAGCCGTGGGATGAGCGTAGAAGACTAAGAGACGAGACAATCTACTGTCTAGCTCGCCAGCAACCCGTTAGAGACCAACGCCTCACGGCGAGGCACCGGGAAAGGTACCCAGCGGGTAGCCTCGCAACTAACTCCCAGTTTTGGTAGGATATCTCAGTCTGGAATTACCCTTCAGGATATGTCCGTCCTCTCGACTGGTTACGGGTCCAAAGTCGCCTTCGCGACCTCTACCTCTACCTGTTGTATTACAGCGGTAATTCAATTAGAATTTATCGCACACCTGAGCGTTCTTTGCCGGTAGTGCCATACGGGATCGAATGGCCCAAGGTCATTTCAAGAGTGGCATAACAACAAGTCAACATCCACCCCCGCTGCTTAGGAAACAGTGTATTTCCACAGTCTCCAGACCCCTTCGGCAATTGCACAACCGTCAGAATGCACAACCGATTGGCTTCACCGACCGGTTCGCAAACCGTCCAGTGGCGCCGGGATGCAATCCCGCCGGGAGAAACCGGTCCACCAGCTCTGAGGCCCGGGAGACACGGAAGTCTTACCCGGGGTAGCCTTCCACTCGAGGAGGCTTCTGAATCGTGAGTTGAGCCGATCTGAGAACACAATGAATCTTTTAGCCCAATCTGCACGAAACCGTTCACCACCAAAGAAGGACAAGTATAATTCAAAGTCACCAAACTCTGTGCAACTACCCTAATCAGAAACATAATTTTCTTTTGTTTGTACAAGATCAAGTTCCAAGACCAAGATCAAGATCATTTTCAACATTCACAACATTCAAGACAATAAGTCAACATTCACCCCCGCTGCTTAGGAGACAGTATATTTCTATAGTCTGCAGCCTCCTTCAGCATTTAGTCAGAATGCACAATGGATGAAGATATCCGACAATTCTGGTAGGTAGTAATGTCGCGAGGCTGCATACTTCGTCCACTTCCCAGTGCCTCGCTCGCGGTAAGTTGTTGGACACCACGGACAAGCTGGCGTAGCTAGACGGTACACTGTTTCGTCCTCAAGTCCCTACGTTCACTCCAGGTTGAAGGGGCGAACACACTATCGGACGCGTCCGTTAGCCGCGGCTTATGGGCGCGATCTGTGTAATGAATTTCTAATGAACCGTGCACATTATCGGACGTCAGTCGCGGACGCGACATTGAGGCTTCGGACGTTCGATAGAGATCTGGCAAGGCACGTCCCAAACGACTGTGCATACTGTCCATAAACCGCAGCAGCGGACGCGTCCGATAGTGTGTTTGCCCCTTTAAGGAACGATCAATATCATTGGTTGAAACACCCCAGGTTAAGAGAACGAACAATATCTTCTCTCGAAGACTATCGCGGTTGTTTGACATAGGATAGAACGAATTTACCGCGTGAAGTTTGTAGCACGCGACGCCGGGTGCTACAAAATTTGTTTTATCCCATTTATAATACGTTCCTCATTCGGTTCCTCATCGTGGACTTGAAGAAGTCTCTTTTGCGGGGAGATTACGACAGCAAGAGTATGGCTCATGCTATTGGCCTTCAATGCCAGAATGATTGGACAACAATTGGGGACTTTTGCATTCCGCCTCCAATGCACTGGAAGGTAATGCTCTATGACTGGACGCCAGAGATGCTGAAATTTTATTTGAATGCCTTTCAGCATACACTTCCAGACCCCAGTAACCTCGCTCGTTGGAGCTTTGCCGAGGATAGTTCTTGTCCCCTCTGTAGCAATACCCCTTGCACAGCTAGACACATTCTAGCTGGCTGCAAGGTGGCCTTAGATCAAGGACGGTACACTTACCGCCATGACAAAGTTCTCGCTGTTATTCGCGAGGTAATTAGTCTCTCAGTGGCTCGTGCCAACGAGGGTTTGACAGTATCCTCCAAACCCCCAATACAGTTTGTGCGGGATGGCTCTAAAGGCAAAAAACATTTAACTACAAAACCTTTCTCAATAATCGGGAAAGCTACAGATTGGATTCTGGAGGTTGATTCGGTCTCTAAGCAGTATAAATTCCCTGAAAGTCTCGGATGCACAGCGCTCCGTCCAGATATAACTCTTTACTCTCTATCTCGGAAGGTGGCTCTTATTGTAGAATTAACTGTTCCATGGGAATCAAATATCCCAAAAGACCACGAGTACAAATTAAATAAATACCATGATCTTGCAAATGCCGTAACCCGGAACGGCTTCACTGTTCACCTTCACGCGGTGGAAGTTGGCGCTCGTGGCCTGCCAGCTAAATCTCTATTTCACCTCTTTGAAGATCTTGGCCTTTCCAGAACAATAATCAACTCTTTCTTAGAAAAATTATCTAAAACTGCGATTTGCGCATCTCAAATTCTATGGCTTCGAAGGGGGAGTGAATGGGTGGTAAGGTGAACGCTCACATGTGGCAAGACAGCTGTCCTAAACCTACCACAGCCGGTTCGTAAGTCCGGAATCCACTGCTCACCCCCCAGAAGTGTAAAAAAAATAGTATTATGATGGGCCCGACTCCGGTCGGTGAATTCCATGGCAGCTCCGTTTGTATTTATTTATTCTTTCTATATTATTATTATTATTATTATTCAATAATAAATAATATTATTTTATTAGATTATATTATTATATTATTTAGACAGGCCAGTGGGAAGGGTTATAGCTCTTCTTAATTCCTTACCCACTGAAATAGATATCTTTTGTACATCCCTTTGGCAGCTAAAAAGGCACCTCCCTGCTATCTCATGTTTATCATAATCTGTCTTTTATTTAGTTTTATAATTTTATGTTTTTTTCTTGTTCAATGTTAGCATTAATTTAGTTATGTAGTCATTTATTTTTAGACTTACACTCCAGCTTAATATTCAAGGGCGAATTGGATTCATCTGTAATGCCCTTGAATAATATTTGAAACTAATAAATTTTAACATAAAATCCTAAATAAAAAATCTATGCCTAAAACAACAAATTTATTTATTTATTTATTAAAGAAAAGCACATTTTTCACTGCAGTACATTGTAAGTTTAACATTAGATGCTTAAATGTAAATAATAGCAAGATAGAAAGCACCGCAGACCACAATTTTTTTTAATCAACGCCACCTAACTAGGCCTAGGCCCGTACTAAGGCAAGCGTATCAAATAATATTAAAAATTAACTAATAATAATAAACACGGTAATTTGAGTGTAGTTTGATGTAACTGTAGCTGTAGTGTGCTGGAAAAATAACATTCAACAAACGGAGCTGTCATGGAATTCACCAACCAAAAATCGGGCCCATCATATATAATAATTACACTTCTGGGAGGTGAACGGTGGATTCCGGACTAACGACCGGCTGTGGTAGGTTTAGGATAGCTGTCTTGCCACATGTGAGCGTTCACCTTACTACCCATTCTCTCCACCTTCGAAGCCATAGAATTTGAGATGCAGAAATCGCGGTTTTAGATAGGACATTGATACTGTTCAGATGTAAAAAAGTGGTAACCGTTAACCAGACAATGCCAACTATCGATTTTGCTTGTGCTATTTTAGTTCTACTTTTTTCTGATAGTTATAACCTGAAATGAAATAAAGTGAGAAAACTTTTTATTGCACAATTAAAAGAAGGTACATGGACGAACTTATCGCTACCTCTATTTGATTCCCATGGAACAGTTAATTCTACGATAAGGGCCATCTTCCGAGATAGAGAGTAAAGAGTTATATCTGGACGCAGGTCTGTGAATCCGAGACTTTCAGGGAATTTATACTGCTTAGAGACCGAATCGACCTCCATAATCCAATCTGAAGCTTTCTCGATTATTGAGAAAGGTTTTGCAGTGAGATGTTTTTTGCCTTTAGAGCCACTGAGAGGCTAAGTACCTCGCGAATAACAGCAAGGACTTTGTCGTGGCGGCAAGTGTACCGTCCTTGATCCAAGGCCACCTTGCAGCCAGCTAGAATATGTCTAGCTGTGCAAGGGGTGTTGCTACAAAGGGGACATGAACTATCCTCGGCATAGCTCAAACGAGCGAGGTTACTGGGGTCTGGAAGTGTATGCTGAAAGGCATTTAAATAAAATTTCAGCATCTCTGGCGTCCAGTCATACAACATTACTTTCCAGTGCATTGGAGGAGGAATGCAACAGTCTCCAATTGTTGTCCAATCATTCTGGCATTGAAGGCCAATAGCGTGAGCCATACTATTGCTAATGCATATGAAGCGCTGTATGTTTCCCGAAAATAAAATAAATAAAATAAAATAACAATTTTATTAAACGTAAAATTATTTATAAAAATATTTTTCAATTTTCTTCATGTCGTAAAAGTCCAGCGTCATTATATTATTTCTACCACCATACAAACTAAAATTCTTCTGAAGAAAAAGTAACCACCGATAGACTAAACTATTGATGAATTATAACTCAGAATAAACATAGATAGGTAAGTATAATGGAATTATAAATTATATCAATAAATTTATTTGATTGGCCGTATTATTTGATTCGTCGTTTGTAGGTTAGTTAAAAATGAAAAATAGAAACACAGTGACTAAAACATAAAATGCAATCATAATTGCCAGTGGCAAACGACTGTCTATGTTGCGATCGCATACGACACATCTGTATTTATCCAATTTCGTTGACAACACTTTGACCTCTTTCATCTTCTCATGATCCTCTTTCTGTCCTCGCTATCTGATTCGACGGGATGGCTTCGTTGGGGTTTTATGAAGCCACTGCGTCTACTTCAAATGCCGGACTATTTTCTTCTGTATAAGACAAGCTTTGTTGCTTCTCTTTGATGTAAATATCGCTTCCTAGTTTTACCGTTTTACTGTCGTCATTGTCAGAGTAGCTTGGCATCCTCTCTTCAACGTCGGTCTCTGATTCTATCGTCACGTTAATGTCTGTATTATTTTCATCGATGTCCTGCCTTCCCATTGTGATTATTTACTTTTTTCCTCATATATAAACGTAAAATAAAGAAGATCACTGCAGTCACGATCCGCAAACAGGCGTATTTTTTTTTTGTTTTGACGTTTCGTGTTTAGTGTTGCCACATCGAATTTAAAATTGAATATTTAGTCATCGTTGATTTCGTCAAGTTTTTTCCTTATTTTCGAAAATCATTGAAACCGGTTCCCGCCTTTTCGGACGTGAAACTACTGAACTGTCATATATGACTAATCCCACTTTTACACAACCGCTGTTTTGACCTAAGTACAACGATGTAAAACAACACTCAGAAATCTTTTATTCGACACAAAAAAGAAGCAAACTATGCGCATTTTTTTCGAAAGATAACGGATGTCATTTTACGTGGGATGTGATAGCGTTTTTATGAAAAATGAATTAACCTTGAAAACCGATTGGGTGCCATTTCATTGCGATTTGATCTGACCCGCGATTTCGTGCATAAGTCGACTTTTACCCGACTTGACTTTTCCCCCCGACAATCGTTCGTGGCACAAGCTGTTTTCGAAAACGACGCTGCCAACTTTTATTATTTTTAGTAGTATTTGAATTCAATTTAATATTATTTACTTACATATTTATTTAGATGAAAATCCACAATGAAGGTTTACAATTATACATTAAATTAAGTTGTAGAGACGAATATTTGATGTTTTTTTGCGAAGCAGCAAAAGTTGTAATCGATTTGTTGGATTTTATCAACTCCACTAGACCACAGTCTGTTCTGGAGTGATGCCTGTATTATAATTAATTATATAGTACACCTATTTCGTTAAGATGATTGACAATATAATTTAGAAATTAACATTAAAAAGGAGACATAAAGTCTCTTAGTTTGTAAAATAGGGATAATAAAAAAAGTTCTCAACGAAGTCATTATTTATTTATCATTTAATTAATCAACATATTTATGAAGCATATTTGTCCTATTATGTATGTCTTATTATTATTAATACATATACTATTTTCTTATAATTATATTATATATTATAAAGGTCAAATACAATAATACGTACCTACCTATATTCAATATATAGGTACCTTACATACAGGTACATATATAAATACACAAAATTAAATTATCTAAATTCTGAAAACAAAACTCTATTGGAGCGAGGTCTAGCAAGTAGGTGACCAAGAGCCTTTAGCCGTAACTCCTGCAACTTTGCGACTGTTTGCAGTGAAATCTGTGGTTATACGTTGTCATACAGAAGCAGTGGCGATGAGCGATTGAGCAGGCCCGGTTATTTATTAATAAGCTTGTCCATCGTTGTTTGCAGTTCTTAATAGTACACATTTTAAAAAAACTGTATAACCAGACTGCAAGAAGCTGTAATAGAAAACACCGGCACAGAATGTCATATTTGAAAATAATGCAAATATTCTACTTTGCCATGGTGCACATGAAAAATTTTTTGAGCAAAAACAAACCACGAAAAGCCAAAACAGCTGATTGTTGAAAAGAATAACATAGCCTTGAATTAAAATTTATTTGAAGTTGGAATTTCAACTCAAATCCAAGTTATCCAAGTTCAAAATGGGGGAGTGCGAAAAACAGCGATACATAGGTAAGGCTTCAATAGTAGTCAAATAAAATCAATAAAACTTCTTGATTTGTTGTAACGTAATGCCATCAAATAAGCTAAAAACAAAATTAATTATATTTTGAAAATCGAACTATGAATGCACTGCATTTGTTTTTGCTTTAGTTTCTGTTCTCCAACAAAAAAATATACAACAAGCCCTCCTGGTATTCAATATTCATTATTCTTGTGGTAATTATTGAATAAGCTAGCACTCTTAGGCCATTTGTCCACAACATGGTTTTTCGCCTTACGGCGCGTTAACCGCGCCGTAGAAAAAACGTGGCTATAAAGGTCTAATATACATGCTCATTTTTCGACGTAGTTACCCTGGACTGCAATGCACTTAGTACTTCGATTGGTAAGGTATCGGATTCCATCGTATAAGGAATGTTTGCTCCCACTCATAAAACCACGCCTGCACGACGTCCTAGACTTCGCCATCGTCGCCGTAATGCAAATCGCGCAAGTGTTTCTTCAGCTGCTGCAACAGGAAAAAGTCACTCGTCAAACTAAGTCTGGTGAATAGGCTGGGTGGAAACTTTTTCCTATTTCAACAATTGAAGAAATACTTGCGTGGTTCGCATTACGACAACGATGATTAAGTCAAGGATGTCGTTCAGGGGTGGTTTGATGGGTGTGAAAAAACTTTCTTCTCTGGTGGCATTCGACGCCTCATCAACCGAAGTAATAAGTGTAATGCAGTCCAGGGAAACTACGCCGAAAAGGGTACAAATACGTTAGGCTTAGAATATAAAGAATACCCCTCGTAGTTATCGGGTACGTACATTTCGAGTTTGTCAAATACCTACCGTTCGAACCCGCCACTACAGGAAGATATAACTTTGGTACTACACAGTCCACCGTCTTACTACGCTAACACGCCCGTGAGAGTCCAACGCCTTATCGCGAGGCATTGGGAAGTAAAACCAGCGGGCCGACCTTACGCCCCTACTACCAGATTCAGACAAATTTCTCCGTCCTCCGGTCTGGTCACAGATTGTAGAAATTTGCACGGCCTCTACCTGATGTTAGCGGTAATTCAGCTCGAATTTACTGCGGATCATGGTGCCCTTTGCCCGTCAATATCACACGGCATCGGGTGACCAACGGGTCATTTTAAATGTTACTGACGTCACTCCCGCTTCTTAGGAAACGTATAAGATCATTTCCAGGCTCCCCGGTTATTCGCCGGAGTGCACAGTCGATTGGCTCACTCCGAACGATGCACAAACCGCCCAGTAACCCCGAAGGTTATCCCCAAGTGGAGCCGATCTTATGTCCATTATGTTGAGTTATGTTGCTATGTATGCTATGTTATGTTAAGAAAAATGTGTTTGTACCATCATGTCTACCCACGGAGCACAATGGTACATTAGAAGGGGCACTTTGGTACAAACAGTTAATGATAATGCAATGGTTAATAAAAAAAACGGTTGTTCATTCCAAAACTTCCCGGCAAGCAGACAAGCCCCCTCACCCCCACGCCAAACCGATCAACTAACCCCTCCCCCTTCTAAACCAATGCCGAGAAATTACAAAAATCTTCAGTAGACAAGTATTTTTATTATTTTAACTATAATCAGCCTCATAGTTGTCACTTATAATCTCAATTGGATAACTAAACTAACAGTTTCGTAAAACAAGTATCTAACTTAAATTGTCTCTCTGTAAACAAAAACAAATAAACATACAAATCTTAAGAAACCTTTGCAAATTATTAACATAAAAAATATAGGAACTCCCTTTGCGTAAAAACGTAGTACCTATGTACTTAATCAGTGCTTCCGTACGTACCAGTGTGTCCCGAGCCTTAGTGTTAGTGTTCCAAAGTGCCTCCTACGGACTTTTACGGAAAATTGATAAAATTGCCTACGACCATTAAAATTAAATATAAATCACTTTTAGTTACGATTACGAATGGATGTCAGACCTTTGGCATATCAGATTCATATAATATCGCCTTTAACCCCTCAAGCAGCAAACGGGACAATTGTCCCAGAATTGCGTAGAGCAGCAAAGGGGACATCTGTCCCAGCCGAGATCGGCCGATGTTTTCCAATTATTTACTCTTGATACCTCACTTAAATCATACTTCCTGTGGTATGAGCGAAAGAGGAGAAGATTATCTGTCGTTAACTCGTTGGTTCATTATTTTTCATACAGTCGCCATTTTTTAATCTATGATTGAACCAAACCAAACCAAAAACTTTCAATATTCATGTTGATTTTCAACACCGAATATTTTTTATTTTTTTATGGGTATAAGTAAAACGAAGTCATAGGTTGAATGAAGCATATTATAATTATTATAAAAGTATTTACAATTTCTTGCATAGGGTGATTTATTTCCAGAAAAAACATAGAAATGTTGGACAAGCAGTTTTTTTCTGTACCACAACTTTGACAGATAATTCTGAATAATGCTTATTGCTTTACAAAACGACGTTACACTTTCAACAAAATAGCAAAATACAAAATAGCAAATTTCAACAGGAACATAAAACAGGTCTTTTTTATACAATCTGAATAGTAGTTTCAGAGTAATCATCGTTTTCCTGAAACGCTATAACTTTGTTGTGATGTAATCTTCTTCTTCGCGTTTTCTAAGAGACACTACAATTCAAACGTCAGCGCTCGAGGGTTTAAACGACGCTGGAACGATTTCCCACTTCACGTATTTTTACTTTCTCGGCAGAGAAAAGTATTGTAAACGCACTTCTGTGTGTCTGCGCTGAAATTTGGCATGCAGGCATCATAATTTGGTCATGGCAAGAGTTGGAAAGATTGTGGTTTTAATCAGCTCACCAGGGGGCGAGCTAATCATACTTTAATCTCGAAATATTGGCTCGAAATAATCTCGAGACTTGAAATTCGGCACAGAGATGCGTCGTAGGGTCACAACCACATTTTGGTTGCAATATATCTTATACAAGGTTTTTTAAATTCCGACGTATATTTTATTCATTTAATAACGTCGATCCGCCCGAGGCCAGCCAAGAAACGAACCATATTGCAAAATAGCCGTTTTAGGTAGGGGGGGGGGGGGGGTAGGTGGGGTGGGGGACCGAAAATATTCTTCTTTCGTGGGTTCCTATTCCGCCTTATATAGAACGCTGTAACTTTAAAGAACATAGACTAAGTAAGGATGTATAAAGTTCCGGACTAAAATATTCTTCTTCTTTCGATATTCTTCTTCTTCCGTGGGTTTCTATCCCGCCGAGAAAGTATTGGGGTGACGCAATCGATTTTTTATCACTTATGGGAAAGTTCCGATTGTTCAAAAACAATGTCGGTTGGCAACGCCACCATCGTCTTGACATTGTTTACAAATACGCAGTTCCTGCGCCGGCCATTTTGCCTCGAGAAGACCGTCGCTCGAAAACCGATCAAAACCATTAAAAAATCGTGCGATTTCGCCGAATTCGCTGTGAATTGTCGTTGAATAAGGCGAAATGGACGCTGAGAACAGCTCGTCGGACGTTGAAAACGTCGCGGAAGGCGTGGAAGCGTCGCCGGGCACGGCCATGGGGGCCGATATCGCTGCCGCTTCGGAAAAATCCAAACGCAGGATCAAGAAAGTCGTTCGTCAGAACAGCAAGGAGCTGCAGCTGAACGCCGTGGGGCCGATACCGCAGCACAGAAGCTGGAAAAACAGCAGGAGGCCGAGGAACGGATTCGGAAGGGGCCTCCCGAAGAAAGGTGAGTTTTCTCCATTTTCCTTTGAGTCTCTGGGCCATTTGATACGATTTTCAAAATCTACGGTAAAAAACGCGCATATTGAATTATTCAAACAGCAAAAACATCGTTAATTAAAACAAGTTGTGTAGCTATAAACATCGCATCTGCGAACATGTGGACGGGACTCCCAAAAAGTCATCTTCCATTGAGTTTCCGGACCATTTGACTCGAATTTTTAGAATCTACGTTAAAAAAACATATATCAAAGTATTCAAACGGCTAAAACACCTTTAATTAATACCAAAACCAGTTAGGTATCTGTAAACACGGCATATTTATGTGAACATGTGCTTTCGAAAAAAAAGCTTTTCTAACTAAAATATCACGAATTATCATCATTTTCCGTCTAAATCGACTAATTTATACACCCGTGCAGCATTTTCCCCATTTTTCTTCCGCAAAATCGATATTTTTAAATCATATTTTCGCTCGCGAAGATATTTTAGGTTATTTTTTTTCGCCTACCGCTGCCATTTTATCCGTCCATATGCTGCATTTTTATCGGGTTTTCGTTTTTATCTTTTGTTATTTTCGACGTGCTATCGCCGGATAATGCCTTGACGGCGATTGTTTCGCTTTCTGAGCTGAATTACGTAATTTTATACGTCGCCGGTTGTCCTAACGCGGCTTTTTCGTGTTTACGTCGGCTCGCCATTGTTGGCACATTAGAGATGTAATGCACGAAAATATTATCGCATGTTTAAACGAATAACGTATCGTATATGCGTGAACTTTATATTGTGATTTTGAGTAGCTTTGTATGTTAAACCATGATTTATGTAATTACATATGGTATTAAATTGCTTAAATCAGAAATTTTATATGCAAACTCGATATAATAGACGACAAACAGAATAGAATAGAATAACTTTTGTGCTATAAAAACATAACTTAATGAATATTACACTGGTTTTATAAAAAAATCAATTTATGCACAAATGGCGGACTTATCGCTGTAGCGATATCTTACAGTCAACCATTAAACCATGCATTGATATCATAACAGAAAATTTCCTAATTACGAGAGCTTAACCCTTACCTTTGGGTTATTATTCACAAAGTGGGTAAAAACTCGTTGGGTTTTTTTCATTAGATTTCTTAATAACAATACTTGTTTATAATATATCTGTCTATTTTTTGAGAGACCCTTTTTGACGTGACTACGTCTTATAAATCGATGGTGCCTGCTGCACGCACGAAAAAACATGACTCATGCGGCGTTACCTCGCTCTGAGGCGTTCCATTTATTATATTTATTATTCAATATAAATGCTGCTCTCTACCGGTTGCGACAAGAATTATTTACTAACCTCAGTCTAAAATAGTACGAATGAAAATCAGTAGATTTATTTAAATTCTTGACATAATTTTATAAGTATTCTTGATATACGGAATGTTATTACTGAACGGACAATTTTCTAGTGGGTACAACGAAGTGCAACGAAGTAAGCAACTTTTATATATATAAAAAAAAAGTATGAAAAGCTATCATTACGATGCGCTATCTAGCGGTTGGCATAATGTCGCTGATATTGTTTATTTACGACGTAATACCTACCGCTAGATGGCGCAGCGTGCTCGAACGCTTCTCAAACCGTTATTTAACAGTTTGAGATTTCAAACTTTCAAATTAAAAAAAACAATTAACTTAAAACAATAGACAATTATACAATTATACTGCTAAGAATCTTAAATGAAACTGCTTCAAATGCAGCCATTCCATCAGTATTTTCTTATGACGTTGTCACGTTCAACTATCGTCAGTAAACCGACTTTACAGACAACCGATTTTTTTCAGATTATGCAGTATTAAAACAAAATTAATGCGATAATGCCATACTGTAATAGATAATTATACGTCTTCTTTAGTCGTATCTTGAAAACGTTTGAAGAAAACCTTTTTTCAAGTATGTCACCACTTTCGCACGCCACCAGCACTCTCACTGTATTGTAAACTTTCCACGATTCAAGTGCCATACTGTAACAAATTTACATTATTAAATAAATATGCTTTTTGCGGCGGTATGGCGGTTATTTCGAGCCGTCGAAAATGTACGGCATGGTGATCTTTCGTGAATGTTTATTTAAAAATAATTAGTTTTAAAAGAAATTGCGTGTAACAAATTAGGAAAAAAATGTTAAATCACGTGTTTTAATTGGTATGGCGGGCCATATACCCCACCGTAAAAATATGGCGTTTCGCTAGGGCAGATTCATTATTTATCGATAACCGAAAAATACTACAAATCTTTGTATAACAAATCTTTTGAAACACGTTATTTTCCCGACATGTTTAATTAATTACCCTGCAATTACGCCCCTATGCCTCCTATGACCCTAATTTAACTTCTGAATGGTCGCCATATTTGTAACAAAAATATTACAGATAAATTACTATGAATACTACTAAAGTCGTCAAAAATCTTAAGACATGCATTCGCGATTTTAATCGAACACATTTACTATCCGGCTAGTTGGGAGACCTTGAAGATGGCGGAGGGGGGGGGGGGGTTGTCTACTTGTCTTGGGGTCTACTTATCTTGTAAAGTCTTGGGGTGACTCAACCGATTCTTTTTTTACCCTTGCGTAATAAACTTTTTAGCGGGTTATGGAGCGTAAGAGGTCTCACATAAGCAAACCGCGCACTGCAATGCGTTTAATTTCCGTGTAATTTGTGGACTATAGACGCACATGGAACATGGAACCGCGCGCTCTACGGGAAAAAATCGGGCCGGATTTAAATTCTGTGGGTTGCAGATTGCAGATTTTTTGCGGTTTTAGACCGAAAAGTGACAGTGGCAGGGTTTCCACTATAAACAAATGTAATGGAAGTGTATTTCACTATCAAATATTATATCACATAACACGTAATTTCCTTTTTTTTTTAAATCGTATATTAATTGATAATGATTTTTAAAATAGAATTAATTTATAATAAAGGAAAAAGTAAGAAAAATACTATATGTTGCTGTCGCTGATCGCTTTTTATGGTTTATTTAATGATATGAAATGAAACGATATCTTAAATGATTTATTACGAAATTTATTTGGAATATTAAACGTATTTTTTTAGTTTTTGAAAAAAAAATGTTCTTAATTGCTGTCAGCGCAGTGCCGGAACAAAAACGCAGTGCGCGTACCGCAAAAATACTGCGTTTTTTTCCAATCGTACCGCATCGCAATGCGGGCCTAGCCTTAGAACTCACGGCGCCCGCCGCAGTTGCGGGACAAACAGTTGTTTCAATATTCACGGCACTGCAGGTTAGCGCGGTCACGTAGCCGCCGTGGTTACGAAACGACCCGCAAACTTGGCGGGAGGAAATCGCAAGTCGCGCGGTTAAGCGAGATTGTCAATAAACACACACGCGCGCCTGCACTGCGTCGCCCGCGAATCGACCGCAGAGCGCGCGGGCAACGGCCGCCAATCTTGCGTGTGACCGCAGCCCGCGCGTTTCCACTAGTTGCGGCAGCCGCGATTCAATCGCGCCTGCCGTGATTCATTTTACATGCACATCTGCATTATACGGAGGCCGCGGGTCCGCAATCGCGGCGGGCACGGGTGAAAACCGCACCGTGAGTTATAATGCGCTGAAAACGCAAAACATACTTTCTAGGCGCTCAGAAGGAAGAAAAACGTACGATAATAGTCATAATAACATTGACGCTCTCCCTAAATCGTATGTTTTCGTCGTACTAACCTATATCTATATTCGGTCACGTCTGCGAGCGCAACTGAAGGTCAAACCACATAATCATAAACACACTGGCTGGTTTGACAGCACGCTTGCAGATTATGTTTTTTTTTCATACGGCGCTGCCAGCGTACGCATCAAATGTCACATTCAAATTAGTTGTTTTTAAAATCGTTTAAATCCGCATTTTTTCCGACTTTATTTTCGCGAGAAATAATCGCGTGTTTTACCGTCTCGCCAATCGCGAGCAAGCCACTTTTTTTCATTAGCATTTTAAACGTAAATCGGCAACGGCAACCTGCCGATTTTGAATTTCGTTTTTTTTCAGCTAATTTTGAAAGATTTGCAAATTTTCGTGAAAAAAGATGGCGGAAGAAAAAGAGCGTTTTTCAGTCGTTAATATCACGGATCCGATTTCGAAACGGTGTGTATTTGTATTTATTGGGATATAATAATAATAATAAACTCTTTATTTGCAATTACGAAAATTAAATAGCCCATCGGAAGCTGACAAAGCCTATAGGCATTTTGCATCGTTTGACAGATCATTTCGTTCGGCTCCCATGTATATTATATAAATATATAATATACACTACTGTGAATAAGTCTTAGAACAGTTACCCACAAAATAAGCGAGGTGTCGTATTTTTGAAAGTCACTAAGTGCGCCCATTCCTTTTTTTTTTGTTGGGCTTGTTCATTCATCGGAGGAGTCATAAAACTTTATTTTATTTTTTATTTTTATTTTATTAATTTTAGGAATCTTACAGCTAGGTATACGGTTATTACAAATTAATATGTATATAAGGCCAATTACAAGGTTCCACAAGTAAAAATGTATGAATAGATATATAAAAGGGGGAGAAAAAAAAGAAAAACAAGTAGACTAAGAAAAAACTAAACAAAATAGAACAAAGGATTAGCCAAAGAAGGCGTCAGCCAGTAACTTCTTGAGCTGCTGGGCTGACATATTAAATAAGTCAATTTCATATTGGGTAGAGAACTGAAGGACACAGCACTTAAAAACATAGGCATCCACCCGAACCAACACGCATACACACAAGGCAAATCGACAGAGTCAGCACTCCATGCCGTTGTAAACAACATAGAAACTGCACTAGCAAGGAAAAACTCCTGCCTAGGCACCTTCATCGACATAGAAGGAGCGTTCGACAAGACAAATTTCAGTAGCATTCAACAAGCTCTAAACAGACATCAAACCGAACCATTGATTACAGAATGGATAATGAACATGCTAAGAAAGAGAATCATCAGGCTATCTGAAAACCAAAATCACCAGGCGCTCGTGATGAGAGGATGCCCACAAGGAGGTGTACTCTCGCCACTTCTATGGAACCTGGTAGTAAACGACCTGATAACAAAACTAAACAACAATCATTTCCTAACAATAGGATATGCAGATGATCTAGTGATAATGATCAACGGACTAGTAACAAGCACATTGTGCGACCTTACACAAACAGCTTTGAAAATAATAGAGAAATGGTGCAAGGAGAATGACCTGTCGGTAAATCCAAAAAAAAGACCGACACCATTCTCTTCACACATAAACGTAAATTGGGTACATACAAAATGCCAACCTTGTTTGGATCCAGACTAACGCTCTCTAAAGAAGTAAAGTACCTAGGAATAACTTTGGACGAAAAACTAAACTGGAATAAACACCTAGACAACAAACTAAACAAAGCAACAGTCGCCTTCTGGCAATGCCGAAGAATGGTGGGCAAGAAATGGGGACTAGCCCCACACATTATACTGTGGCTGTACAAAATGATAATAATACCAATGATAAGCTACGGAGCTGTAGTATGGTGGCCCCGCACCCAACTCACTACTGCAATCAACAAATTACAGAAAATGCAAAGGCTAGCATGTATAGCAGCGACCGGCTGCATGAGAACAACTCCAACAGCGGCGCTGGAAATCATGCTAGGGCTTCTACCACTACACCTACATATACAAAAAGAAGCAGCCGCAACGGCTCTTCGTCTAAAGAATCTAAACTTATGGACCAAATATAAAACACCGCACACGAATATATATGATAATATACTGTCAAGTTTTCCAATGCTGGAAGCGGCAATCGACAGAATACCCAAAACTATGATCTTCTGGAAAGAATATGCCATATCATTAACAGAAGACTCAAAAGAAGCACTGAATCAAACGGACCTAAGAATCTACACAGATGGATCAAAAACCAACAAAGGTACAGGATGTGGTGTCTTCTCGGAAGACCTAAACATACACATCTTCAAACCACTCGGAGCACACAACACAGTTTTCCAAGCAGAATGTATGGGAATAATAGAAGCTTGCAACGCAGTGAAACAGCGGCAGCTAAAACACGAAAACATATGTATTCTATCGGACAGCAGGTCAGTGCTACAGGCACTGGGAAGCGATAGATTTACATCTGGGCTCATATACGAATGCCACCAAAGCCTCCTCGAGGTATGCGGAAAAGGCAATAAGGTGACACTGAAATGGATCAAGGGACACAGTAACTCAAGAGGAAACGATGCTGCGGATGAACTAGCCCGTAAGGGCTCAGACACACCGGCATACGGACCCGAACCTATCGTGCCCCTACCCTACTCGCACATAAACAACCAACTTGACAACCACTACAAACAACTACATCAAACACACTGGAAAGAGATAGACACCTGCAGACAAACCAAAGAAATAGTAGTGGAATACAACCACAAACTTACCAAAACACTTCTAAGGACAAAAAGGCCCCAACTACGCAAACTAGTGGGACTGATAACAGGACACAACACACTAAACAAACACCTCTTCAACATGGGCGGAACGAATAGCCCTATGTGCAGAGCATGCATGGAGGCGGAAGAAACCACAAAACACATTCTGCTAGATTGTAAACAGGTAGAAGTATACAGGACAAAACACCTTGGGACTCCAGGCACCCTGCGCGAGGCAGCAGGAAACCTGAAAGCCCTGCTGGCTTTCGTCGAGGAGCTGGGGTGGGTGGAATAGCGCTACCCCCGTTACACGCAAAATAGGCACACTGGATGTCGACTTGCGGAGGAACGCCCAGTACAACTAACTAACTAACTAACTTCATATTGGGTAGCTACATCATTGAAACTATTAGACATATCTGCAACCTACCTGGGTTGGTCGACAATGGTTAAATTTTCACAAAATGCCATTCTCGTCTTTACCTGAAAATAGGGTTGTATTCATCAATACTAATGTTATTTTTCAGTAGTTGCATCTTGAGCACGTCCCAAAACGGTTATTGTGAAATAGTTTTTGAAAGGATGCGAGACAGCACTAACGCCAAATCAATGTATGCTGGCTCGACCTAGAGAATGCCTTTGGGTCAGTCCGACACAGTCTCCTCCACTTTGCACTCCGCTGGTACAACTTCCCACCTGTGGTGCGTGACATTGTAGCCTCCTACTACAACTGTCTGACGTTCCATGTCAAAACGCAAGAATGGACTACCCGCTCTATATCATATTCAATTGGACTGTTTCAGGGCTGTTGCCTTTCTCCAACGATATTCAATATCGTTTTCAATATACTACTGGAAAGCCTGACCGAGTTCGACAAGAAGCGGGGTTACCGTTTTAAAACAGACGGCCAATACACATCGTCGTGCCTCGCTTTTGCCGACGACCTAACTTTTATCACCAGGCGCCCCAAGCAGCTTTCCCTGCTATTACAAAAAGTGGAGCTGTTCTGCGACTGGTCAGGCTGTATAAAAGTGAAGCCCTCCAAATGTTTTTGCCTTGGACTCGCCCGCATAGACACAAAATTTACGTCCTATGACCCAAAATTGGTCTATAAGGGATCTATTATCTCCCTTATAGACCCAAATAACCACTTAAAATTTCTTGGCAGAAAAATCACCTGCCAGGGAAAAGACCTCTCTGGCGATCATGTCATGGAACATTTCAGTAGTTGCCTGGAAAAGATAGATGCATTGCTAATTTCTGGCCCTCGTAAGGCTTCGATCTATGACAACTATCTAACTTCACATTTGTCATGGCCCTTTCTTATTTACGATTTCACCAAAACCCAACTGTCTCGTCTGGATGCACTGGTGACAGCTAGTCTAAAATCCTGGTTGTCCTTGGATGTCCTGGTTGTCCTGAGGATCGCGCAAGCGACCTCGAACTCGCAACCAATCGAGAGACTGGAGTAATCTGGTCGCAATCGGAAGTATGGGCGTGAGTGTAAGCCCGCTGGGTAACACTCCGGGTTATCTTCGCGGTTAAGGCGTTGGCCTCTTACGGGTTTGTGTCTCCTGCGCTCACTCCAGGGAGATAGAACGACTAATCGTTAAAACTTTCTGAGGTGACGGGCTCGCCCGCTGTAGTCGACAACCCTAGATGCTGGCAAAAAACGCCCAGGCCCGCTATAAATTTCAACTGAATTACCACTAATACAGCAGGTAGAGGTTCAAGACTTCGGACCCGTAACCAGTAGGGAGGACGGAGGTATCCAGAAGTTTAATTCCAGACGGAGATATCCTGCCAAAACTGGTAGTTAGGGGGTGAGGGTTCCCGCTGGGTACCTTTCCCGGTGCCCCGCCCTAAGGCGTCGCTCTCGGGTTGTTGGTGAACTAGACAGTCTTGTCATCGAGTCTTCTACGCTCATCCCACGGTTTAAAGAACGATTATATCTCATTATACCAGCCTGGGGTGACGAGTTCGCCCGTTGTAGTCAACACCGCCCTACTTACTGCTGGCAATTTGTGGGAGCTAACGAGCCCTGTTGGAGTAAAAACCATTTATGCAGTAAAAGGATAAAGTCTTTTTGTTTTAAACACTTGAGACGATACATTTACTTATTTTGATATGAATTCATTATAATTGTTGATAATATGACCAATAAACATGACCTAACGATTTAAATTATTTTTTTAATATAAAATACTACTTTTTGTGACTTAAATATAAAAGTTAGACATATGCTGTCGCTGACTTTTTTGTAGGCATTATCAAGCTCCACAACTTTTCTCTAAAACTTAATCATATATCTCTCATCGTTAAGGCAGCGTTAGTTAGAAACATTTTCGTTCGACCGCTTATTCTCCGACTTACTTTGCAAATCCGACTACCACGAAAAAGTCTTTTAATTTTTCGGATTAATATATAGCCCTATGACACTCACAACTAACGTGGCTTTCTATTGGTAAAAGAATTTTCAAAATCGGTTCAGTAGATCCAGAGATTACTTCCTACAACCTCACAAACTCACAAACTTTACCTGTTTATAATATTAGTATAGATAACATAGTAGCCTGTGACGCGTGCTTAAATACGACTCTGTACTGTCATTCATATAATATGCCTATAGGAAAAACTCTGAGAATAAATACCCAATCGATCGTCATTACCCGTATCCGATGAAAAGGGGTTTTAGCCTCATCAATTATAAGACAAAAGACGAAACAAATTACGGACGTGTTGGTCCTCTGAGCCGGATTATTGTATTATACTGTACATGAGTGGTACGGGATTGGGGTTGTTTTGTGGGAATATTTTTCTGGCTGCAATATTAGCAACTATGGCCCGGCCATCACTGCAACATTTTAATGAAGCAAGGGAGCTAATGGGCCCTTGCTGAGTTGGCCACGAAGACCCATTCTGTTCAGGGTTGGTCACACTCACTGATCAACACCCATCCGGCGGCCTCCACGCAGAAGGAAGAGCCAGGGTAGGACGCTGGCCTGCGGGCTAGTCTCTGCTAGGAGTCAACCTTCAGGCGCTCCTGATTGGTTTGCGCACCGTGCTGCGTCAGCCAATCGATTGTGCACTCCAACTAACCGCCGAGGGAGTCTGGGAACAGTAATGTTTCCTATAGAGCGGGGGTGGTTGTTAACGTTATGGCAACTGCTCTTGAAATTACCATTTGGCCACCTGATCCCGGGTGAATAAGCCGGGCAAAGGATGCCGTGGTCCGCGATAGATTCTGTTGACACTGTATCGCCGCTGCATAAGGGCCTCTCCCTTAACCAGTCAGTAGGTAGGAGGTATCCTAAAGATTATTTCCAGACGGAGATATCCTTCCAAACTGGTAGTCAGGGGGCGAGGCTGCCCGCTGGATATCTTTCCCGGTATCTCGCCGTAAGGCGTTGGCCTCTGACCGCCAGGTGGCGTAGCTAGACTGGATTGTTTTTCATTACAAAACTTCTGCACTCACCTCACAGGAGACAGAATGATAAATTTCGTTAAAACTTCCTGAGGTGACGGGTTCGCCCTTTGTAGTCGGCAGCTCTAGTTGCTGGCAATTTCTACAGTACTATAATAATAAATTAATACAAACGGAACCGCCATGGAACAACATGGCGTTGCCCTTTACAGGGTTGTCCCAAGTAGATGTGATTTATTTATCGATTGTTGTTATTTTTAGGCGGTGCTGGCGGAAAAGGCGTATGGGGCAAGCCCGGCTCCGAGCTCCTGGAAGAAATGGAAGATTTCCACGATCCCAACTACGACTCGGAGAATCCCGCCAATGGAGATATCGAATTCAAACAAATCATTCCCGAAGCGGATGTCGACGACGTTGTGGTGAGACATCCGATATGGAAAATTCTTTCGTTTCACCAATCTATTTTATTCGGCAGTGAGAACAGCTCATTAGATTTAGGGTTTATTTTTTTTAATTCAAATTATTTATTGAGTTAAAATTATGGGTACATTCAATATACAAAAGTCTTAACCTAACTAGGCTGCCGCCTGTTCCAAGGTAGACAATTTATTTTAGTTTAAAAGGTATCTATAATTATAAATATTTATAATTATAATAATAAAAACTCATTAACCCTTCGAGTAGCGGCATAATTTAATTGCAGACCGCGGCAATTTATTGTAATTTCTTGCAATATCGCCGCGCTCGATAAAAAGCACTATAACTATGGAATTCCTATAGCAATCATAAAAAGAATAACTGTAAAAGGATGGCATTGAAATTTCGTATATATAAAATTGAAAACTCATTTTGTAAAACAATTAGATAATTATGAATAAATATGAGAAATTCGAAAAAGTGTAAAAAAGTGGGCATTTCTAACTTGTCTTACGGAAAAATATGCAACCGTATTTAGAAATTGTAAATAATATCTTAGATTCTATATCAAGGTCTGTCCTTTTGTTTGCTTATTTACATACCAAAATATTTAGATATTAACTCATATAAAGCAATACTTTTTTTTTATGATTTCTCGAAAAAAAAAATGATGATGTTTGACAATAGAATTTTACCAGAAATATATATTCTAGCGGCCGTCTATGTATCTACGGTAATAATGAAATATTTGGTATGGATTTTAGGATGCGTTCGAATTAGAAAATAATATTACTGTGCGCTCCAGGAGCAAGCCGCCAATATTGATCGTTACGTAGTCAACGGTGTTCTGATGTGCAACCAAATTTGGTCGTTACGTAGCCGAAGGGTTAAATAATGAAACAAATCGGCGAGCTTATTGCTTTAAATCAATATCTTACAGCTAATCTTAACCTCAAAGAGTCAACATGTTTTGCGGTAAAAACAGGATTAAACTATTATAAGGCAGTTATAAAGGCAGCTCATATCAAATGTATCTAATATTAAATCCAGCAGCAGAGAAACATAAATGATTATTTTTTGAAAATACAACAAACCAATAATGGGGAGGGGGGGGGGGAGGGAGGGGGGAAGTTTATAAGTGCAAATGACATTTTGTGCTGCGTCAATAATTAGATAAAAGTCTAGAGTTTCATGTGACTAATCAGTAATCTTTTATGACTTTTGAGAAATACTCGTACCAGCGTTTTATAGCAGTTATAGACAGGGTTGGCTTGATTTTCCCCAACCCGAAAAAACCCACTGGGTTAAATGGGGGTAAAACCCACCTGAAAAAACCCGAGGGTTTTTGACGAATGTGGGTTTTTGAAAAAATACTTGTTTATAATAATTAAATCAATGAAGGGATATAGCATTTATATTTTATTTTATCAAAAAGAAAAAAAAGGATGTATTTGTGACACACCCAGTCTGCTCCGTAATTTACTCCAGACCATTCCAAAAGTTGATGCAGAACTGGCCGGACAAGTGTAATGACGACTACTTTTGGCATGATTTATAAGATAACTTATGGATAATATTGTTACGTGGATAGGCAGCAGAAGATGCAGAAACACGGTAGAACACTCAACTTGATTTATTACAAAACTATTACAATACTCTTTAAGCGACAAAGACCCTTATACACACTTCAATATACACTATTTAGTTCTAAAATCGTTTGCACTACTACTCAATACTTTCGCGCCAAAACAGCGCCACTAGCGGTTGTTAGTGTTAACTCTTATCCTGTTGTGAAAATAAAGGGGATCTCCCCGCACAACTGGCAATAACGATTTTCGGGGGAATTCCCTTCATGGTAGTGTTACAACTTTATTCAGTAGTAAATAGATTTGGATTGGGAGAACAAAATGCAGTAAAATGGTAATAAAATAAAATAAAATAAAATAAAATTAAAATATATTAATTTAAAATTCTCATTAACTCCGAAAAAAACCCGAAATTCCCCAAAAAAGCCCGAAAATCCCCGAAAAAACCCGAAATAACCCAGTGGGCAGATATTTTTTGATAAAACCCGGGTTTTTGCCAACCCTGGTTATAGACCAGCGTTTCTCATACTGTCAGGAGCCTTGAAATCTTTGGTTTTTCTTAGAAAATGTATTGATTTGTTCATTTCCAGAAAAAATCTGAGCCAATTATATTGGAATACTTCGAGAACGGCGACACAAGAGAAGCGGCCGAAAGTTTTGTGGAATTTGTGACGCTAAAAAGGAGGCACCTTGTAAGTTTTGTTATTATCTATACTAATATTATAAAGAGGTAAAGTTTGTGAGTTTGTGGGGTTGTAGGGAGTAATCTCTGGATCTACAGAACCGATTTTGAAAATTCTTTTACTAATAGACATTCACGTTATTTGTGAGTGTCATATGTCATAAATTAATCTGAAAAATGAAAAGACTTTTTCGTGGTAGTCAGATTTGCAAAGTAAGTCGGAGAAAAAACGGTCGAATGAAAACGTTTCTTACGAACGCTGCCTTAACGATGAGAGATATATGATTGAGTTCTAGAGAAAAGTTGTAGATCTTGATAATGCCTACAAAAAATTCGGCGACAGCATATGTCTAACTTTTATATTTAAGTCACAAAAAGTAGTTTTTTTATATTAAAAAAATAATTTGAATCGTTAGGTCATGTTTATTGGTCATATTAAAAACAATTATGAATTCTTATCAAAAAGTGAATTTATCGTTTCAAGTGTTTAAAACAAAAGACTTTTCCCTTTCACTGCATATAATTTCTCTTTTACTGCATAAATGGTTAAAGAGATAATACGACATAGGTATGGAACCGCGACCGTATCACCCTGGTCAATCTCTTCCCAGCACAATTTCTTCAACCCTTGCCATGACCAAATGATGCTTGCATGACAAATTTCAGCCCAATGGGATTAAGCGTTTGGGCGCTATCGTGGAGGAATACGCACACAGAGAGACATGGTCTTGATCGTCTCAGAGGGGCTCAAAATAGATATTTCTATCGTCATCTCGGAAAGAAATCACAATATTTTCCCTCCTTGTGGCGGGCCAGTAAAACAAAAAATAAATATTTTTTGAACAGACCTCGTAATTAGTAGTGCTTTCTTTATATTAACCCTTGGAGTAAATGGGTATTTTCATGGATGCATCTGTCTCTTTTCCAGGATTTTCGGCGACATCGACTTAAAGTACTATAACTACGAAACTACTACACCAATCATAAAAAGAACAACTGCACAATGATTGCATTGATATTTCGAATATAGAATATTGAAATATCATTTTGTAAAACAATTAGATAATTATGAATAAATATGAGAACGTCAAAGAAGTGAAAAAAACGCGCGACCAGATTTGGTCGACTCGTACTCAACGGATAATTGTTTTGCGACCAGATTTGGTTGACTCATACTCAACGGGTTAAGGGGTAAAGACTAATTATTAATGAATTAACCCCTCAATCGGCGTGTGTAAATCTTGGCAGTCACCCGTCATTTCTGAGAGTTGAACGTCAAAAATATAGCACTGGCACTATAGAAAAACGTTCATAAGATGGAAACTACTCGATGGATCATGAAACGAAGAATTGTAGAATGATCGCATTGAAATTTGAAATATAAAACATTAAAACCTCATTTTGTAAAACAATTAGATAATTAAGAATTATTAGTAGAAAGTTGGAGACCTAAAAAAAATCACTTATTCAGCGATATTGACGTTTTATCTCAAAATACGAAACCCTATCTAGAAGTGGTAAACACATTTGTGTACGTTATTACATGCTTTACCAAATCTGTTAGTTCGTTTTATTTATTTTCATACATGTATCCAAAGAGAAGCACAGATCCGAGCAATAAGTGCCCCCAAAATACAAACGATTATATTAGGGATTCTAGACTGCGAGAAGCTCGACTGAATAATCGTACAATACAGAATTTATCCGTCTTTCTCACGCATATCTAACAGGGGGCGGTTGCACTGTGATTTCGGTGTAAATTTAGTTGGTTGAGATCGTGGTTTGTCGCGCCGCGCTCGTACCCGTTTTGGGACGTTACTGAGCATCGACTACAATACATCGTACCCGATTCGGGACGTTACTGTCTTGAGGGGTTAATTACTAATTGACCATTGTATTGTTTTCTTTCAGATTTGCGAGATAATCATAGAAATAGCTTTCGACCACAAACCGTCGCACAGGGAAATGGCCTCAGTACTGATCTCAGACCTTTACGGTCACATCTTAACTGAAAAAGACATAGCGTTAGGTGAGTTACAACAACACTGTAGCAATTCGGAATTCTTGTTGTGGTTTAGTTTTGACGGTGGAAAGATATTATCCATGGCCGTCCCCAGGGGGGGGTCCGAGGGGTCCGGACCCCCCCCGAAATGAAATGGATTTACACCAGATAGAATCGACTTTCCAAAATGAAATAGATTTACACTAGATAAAATCGATTTTTGGGTGCAAAAAATACATTAGGGTTATTCCGCTAAGCTATGTTATCGGGTTAAAATCGAGGAAGAAATAACAGCAGTACGATATTTCAGTGACAGTAGAAATCTATGCGATAACAGACCCTTGATGTCGGACCGACAAATCCCGCGCAGTCAAGTGTCAACTAGTAGAGTTGGACACTCGCATTCATCTCAGCGTCGTGCTTCGTCATATCATCAAAAGCTCTGTTAGCGGACAGCGCTTAGAACGTTTCCGAGCAATTTTAGGGCGTTCACGGGTATGTTTTTAAGTGTTAGTTTCATGTCCATCCGTTCCACTCATATCGAAAAGAGCGTAGAGCTGTCAAAAGACTCAAGACTCAAATGTTTGTCTCCATCGCTTGAGTCAATTATTGGACGATTGGCATGGCCAGCGCCCTGCTATTAGACGGTGTAACAAACGTTTGACGTACGTGATACGTCTAATGTTTGAACAGTTACCTAAAATAATTTAAAAAACTGATAATGACGACGATGTTGTTCCTGTTGCCGCGGCAGTAGTCAGTCAGTCATGTTGTTTTGCTGCAAATTACTCCAAAATAAAGCTAAAAGCCTAATAGGAACTGGTGGATGGTGTGTATAAATAAAAATAGGATTATAATTTAAAAAAATCTGTAGGTTTTTAGGTTTGAAAACGAAAATGTTAGTTAGTAGTTAGTACCTACAGTATTTTCAGTGGCGGTCTTCTCCCATCATAATGTAAGGGTAATAAAATTGAATTTGAATTAGCCGGTCTTTTTTTTGGACTCCCCCGATAAAAAAATCTGGGCACGGCCTTGATCTATCACATTTTCCCAATTACAACAGGTGAAGCCGACATCCCAGGAAGTTTAACCCTCCACCCGCGGGAGACGCTCACTGAGCGTTCAGCTCTTTCCATACGATTCTGTACGCTATTTTAGCGTTGCATATTTACTGGCTAAAAGTTCTACAAGGCAAGATCTACAAGGCATATGTGAGACCTATTCTTGAGTATGGCTATCAGATCTGGAACCCTTACTTTTGCAAAGATGTAGATATCCTGGAAAAGGTACAGCGAAGGGCAACCAAAATGCCAGTGGGCCTGAAGAATAGGAATTATGAAGATCGCTTGAAATTACTTGGAATTACTACACTCAAACAAAGAAGACAAAGAGGGGACCCGATTGAGACATATACAATTCTAACACATTATTACGATGTACCTGCACTGAAGAATATTTACATATTCAACGTCAACACAAATCTTCGAGGTCACAACAAAAAACTAAACCGTATAAAATTTAAATCTAATCCTCTTAAGAACGTTTTGCCAAATAGAGTGGTGGACATGTGGAATAAACTACCATTTGAAGTGATTAGTGCAATCTCTGTCAATCAATTTAAAAACAGACTCGATTTGTACCTAAAAACTTGTTAATATTGTTAATTTTGTTTACCTTTACAAGATCTGATCTGGACGTATTAGCAAAACTGCCTGTTCAGAATAAATAATAATAATAATAAAAATCCAACTCACTGGGAGGCCGGTAGCCTTAAATGGTATACTGATGGGTCCAAATCGGGACTGGACTTAGGCTGCGGTATATATGGAGAGCGACCAAACTTCGAAAGAAGTGTAAACTTGGGGAAATACGCCTCCATATTCCAAGCGGAGGTATACGCCATTATTGAACGTGCGGATATCAACCTCCATAAGAACTATGCCAACCACCGTATCTATATCCACTCGAATAGCAATGCAGCTCTTATGACACTACCCTCGAATACTATTAATTCAAAGCTAGTGCAAAACTGCGTATCACTACTGAATTCCCTGGGCGAAAAGAACAGGGTAATTCTAAGATGGGTTCCCGGCCATGCAGGAATCGAGGGAAATGAAAAAGCCGACGAACTTGCTAAGACAGGAGCAAAGGGAACGTTATAAAGGTCCTAAACCTTGCTGTGGTACCAAAGAGCGTCGCAAACCTAATGTTCAAACAAATATGTTTAGAACAATCCGTCAACCACTGGAACAACACGCCAGGGTTGAACCAAACCAAAGCGCTAACAAAGGCTTACAACCCTAAGACGGCCCGTGAGGCCTTATCGCTAAATAGAAACAATCTACGCATACTGGTGAGGGCCCACGGGCATTGTGGCCTGAACAAACACATGTACAACCTCAATCTCCGAGACACAAAAATGTGCAGTTTCTGCCAAGGAGCAAAGGAAACTCCCCAGCATCTCATATGCAAGTGTGGCTGGCTGATGCGTAAAAGATACACCCACTTGGGTGGTCATTACCTCCGACCTGAGGAGGTAAACCAATCTGGCGCCAAAAGCCTGTTGCGGTTCTTAAATGACACGAGGCTTAGCGCAGAACTATAGTAGGTGGCGAACACAATAGATCTGCAATGGTCGCAGTGTTACAAGGCTCATAAAGAATTAGAAAAGCCCCACACAAGAAATAAAAAATAATAAAAATAATAGCGTTGCATATAATTTCTGTATTTCCGCTATTTCCCCATTGAATCTTTATCTTTTGCTCTGTACCATGGAGAGTCGCATTTTCCACATTCTCAATTTGCAGGGCTAACGGGAACGGACAAGTTATTATTGTTATTGTTATTTATTCTGAACAGGCAGCTTTGCTGATACGTCCAGATCAAATCTTGTAAAGCTAAACAATATTAACAATATAATGTAAACAGTATTAACAAGTTTTTAGATATAAATCGAGTCTGTTTTTAAATTGATTGACAGAGCTTGCACTAATCAATTCAAATGGTAGTTTATTCCACATGTCCACCACTCTATTTGGCAGAACGTTCTTAACCCCTCAAGCACGTAACATCCATTTGGGGACATGTATGGCGGCCGCCTAACAATCCGTAACATCCGATTTTGGATATCGCGCTCGCCGCTGCGAAAAATGCAATTTACGATTCGAATCGTCGTACTTTAATGCTTTCTGACCGCGGGACGACATGGCCAAATAATCTTTCATTCGCCGGCCAACGACGATAACATCGACCGCCGATTTAAAAACTCAGCATTAGACGTCAAAACAGCAGTGTCGATCGGCCCCCCCGCGGCGGCGTATAGGTTCCGCGAAGTGTTTGTTTTGTGAAGTGTTTTGTGGATATAAGTGCAGTGTATACCGGATAAAAGTAAGTAATTTCCCTTTTTAAGTAGTTTAGCCATTAGGATTATTCAATTTCCACAATCAATTTGCTGTTTTTCACGAATTTTCGAAGAAAACACTTTGTCAACAATGGCCAACAATGTGAAAAAATGGCCGTTTTTATTTTGTAATGTTTGTGAAATATCCCTATATATCGCGAAACATGACGTAATGTCGCTTTAATTTACTAATAAAATAGGTATTGCTTCATTTACATCCTAAGTTATCACATAATTAGGCGTATTTTGAACATTATATGTTGTTTTTCTAATATGGCTCGCGAAAATGAAACTTGTTTTGATAATTACTATGAGAGAAAAAAGTGCGATTTTCCATAGTTTTTCGATGAAATGTGACTCTTTGGAGTATAGTAATTAGTTATTAGACATATAATAAGTCTATGATAAGACAATATAATTGAAAAAATCTAACGAATTTTATATTATGGGCATTCAAAGTTTATTATTAGGTTCGAACGCGGAAACTCTCAAAACTTTAGATTTTTCTATAATATCAGACAAAGGTCAAAGTTCTGGTGTGATTTCTAAGAAGAAGTGATGTAGTAATAAAGTTATTTTGAAAGAATTTCATATAAAAAAATACCATAAGTAGTCACAAATTAAAAATTAAAAAATTTTTTTTTTACGATAATAAATAAAAATTTTCTTGGCTGAATAAATAAATATTTTTTCCGTATTTTTGTATGCAAATAAGTAAAAAAAAAATATCGTTTTGGTAAAGCATTTAATAAAGAACATAACTGTATTTACAATTTTTGATATTTACAAAAACTGTATTTACAAAAAAATCGAAATGATTTTATAGGCGAGTTTTTTTCAGTTTGCCAATTTTGTAATATTTATTCATTATTATCTTAATTGTTTTACGAGATAAGGTTATAATGTTTTATATGTCAAATTTCAATGCGATCATTTTTCTCTTTATCTTTTTTTATTCCGTTTAGTGGTTTATAAGTTATGATCGTTTTTCTCAAGGCCGTTGACTCGCGTCAATTTTTTGCGCGCGAATATGTCGCGCGCAAAAGTGATAGGTGTTTTTACCTCGCAACGTGAGGGGTTAAGAGGATTAATTTAAATTTTGTACGGTTGACTTTTTTGTTGTGACCTCGAAGGTTTGTGTTGACGTTGAATTTGTAAATATTCTTCAGTCCAGGTACATCGTAATAATCTGTTAGAATTTTATATGTCTCAATCAGGTCCCCTCTTTGTCTTCTTTGTTTGAGAGTAATAATTCCAAGTGATTCCAAGCAATCTTCATAATTCGTATTCTCCAGGCCAACTGGCATTTTGGTTGCCCTTCGCTGAACCTTTTCCAGGATATCTACATCTTTGCATAAGTTGGGTTTCTTAAGCTGATAGCCATACTCAAGAATAGGTCTCACATATGCCTTATAGATCTTGATAAAAACCTCTATTGACAGATGTTGGAAAGCCTTCCTTATTAGATAGAGAGTAGAGTTGGCTCTTTTAGCAATTCCAATTATAAGTTTCGTTCCATTTGAGATCACCAGTAATTGTTATTCCAAGATCTTTTTGTTGCTTGACTGCTTCTAGTTGGGCGTTTGCCAGAAAATAGTGTTTGTTGGGGTTGCTTTTCCCGATATGAAGCGCTACACATTTCTCAGTGTTTAAGGTAAGCCATGACCTGTAACCCCTGTATGACCTGCATCGTAGAATATAGACCAAATCGATCAGAAAATCGCTCTGGGTTGGAGGGTTAAATGACATCGAGCCATTCTGTCTCCCGAGGAATGAATGTAAAATATTTTGTTAACAATACAATCCACAGTCGAGCAACGCCAACAATCCGTAGAAGTCCGTCTTTCCGCTGGACACTGGGAAGTGCAAACAGCGGGCCAACCTCACATCCTTACTAACAGATTTGGATGGATTTTCCATCCTCCAGTCTGGACGTAGTCGCGGATGCTTGCGTGGATCGCGATGGTTAGTGGTAATTTGTTGCGGACAAAGGCTCCTTTTACCTGTCAATCTCACTCGGGATTGGGTGTCAAACGGATCGTTTATCAGGATGGGTGACGCCAGATCGAGAACTACCCTCGCTTTTTAGGAAACGTACTGATAGCGTCTATTTAAGTCGAAACCATCCATGAAAAACAAATATATTTTCATAATATCGTATGTATCACACAGCTTAATACAACTGCGTCCAAACGCCTCTCAGAATATCTCTGTAGTAAAACAAGACACGGAAACTCCCCTGATTGAATAAGCTGAGACACAAACCGCTTATAGATTCTCTTTGTCCCAAATTGCAGGTGAATCTAGAAGCATTTCAATTAAGTATTTCATTGTTTTGTTTGCAGCATTTGAAAGTCTCATGTCGAGGCTACCCGATCTCTGCCTCGACACGCCAGACGCGGAGCAAGTCCTAAGCAATTTCATGGCGCGTTGTGTCGCCGACGACTGTCTGCCGCCCATCTTCATCACAGAGCATAAGAAAACCAATCTACTCGGTCCACAAGCACTGTACGTTTTCATCTAACTCCTTATTTTTCTTATATAAAAGGGTTTTCCAATAAGGATGGGTCGATGTTGCCAGTCTGTGCAATAAAACAAGCTGTGTGTGAGGCATTAACGAAATTATGTTTTTATTCGAAAGGCCCATGTATGCCATTATATATTTCAAATTTTCAAATTTCCAATTATTTATTGAGTTCAAATTATGAGTACATTCAATATACTAAAGTTTTAACCTAACTGGGCTGCCGCCTGTTCCAAGGTAGACAATTTATTTTAATTATCCTAAGAAATCTATAATATTATATTTATAATAAATAAACAAAATTTTTTCATGGATGCATCTGTCTCTTTTGCAGGATTTTCGGCGACATCGACTTAAAGTACTATAACTACGAAACTACTACACCAATCATAAAAAGAACAACTGCACAATGACAGCATTGAAATTTCGAATATAGAATATTGAAATATCATTTTGTAAAACAATTGGATAATTATGAATAAATATGAGAACGTCAAAGAAGTGAAAAAAACGCGCGACCAGATTTGGTCGACTCGTACTCAACGGATAATTGTTTCGCGACCAGATTTGGTTGACTCATACTCAACGGGTTAATGTAACAGAAATATCTTAATTACCTAATAAAAATTCGTAAGAAAATGTCATGAAAATTGTCAATATTATTTTATTTTAAAACATGATAAAAATTAATATATACATATTTATATATGTATTAATAATGTATTAATAATGTACAAAATAAATTCACAAAAATTTAAATTAAATTACATTTAGAAATCATCAATTTATTATTATGTACTAACATATACTATTATGTTTTTATTATAAAGATTCAATTATTTAATAATGTGTTCAATATCTACATTTGTACAATTTAAGAGGTAGGCACTCAAAACTATTTTTAAATTTATATGAAATTTTAATGTCTAACCCTTTGTAGCCCAAGATCTTCAAACAAAAAATAATGTTGATAATAAGATAGGTTTAGGCAAATAAAAAAACAAGTATTTCTCAGAAATTCAAAAATATTTATTATTAATCATTTATTTGACATTTAAGGGAATGTGACATAAAAAACATTTATGTTGTATGGAAAATTTTGAAACAACGAAATCGGCCGATGACCGACCTGGTCCTGCCTTACTGCCAATGGAAGAACATGTTGCGCAGGGCCCTTATGTTTTTTGGCTTGAATTTCGTCTTCTAAAGACCTTCGACTCTTGATGTTAGGCTTCAAGCCAAGCTCGCATAAGGTCTCGCCTATCTCAAGTCTAACTTCTACTGAAGACATTTGTTTGGCGTTGAGATATTTTACCTTCCTTACTCTTCGGTATAATAACCAAGAATTTGCCATAGTCAGTTCCAGTAAATGTTAGAACATCCTAACCTGCCATCTTTTGCTTCAAAATTTTGAATGGATAAAATTATATTCTTACCTACAGGTTTCCACGAAAACCACACAATTGTATACACTTTTTATATTTTTTCATTCAACACCTGCCTTAGTTCTAATTTATCACTCTCATCAACGCTCAACATTTAAACTCACATAAGTCGCTTAGTTACGCTATCTATGATTTTTACTCGATACTAAGTGGTAGGGTACAGTAGTGCTAGACGGATTCAAATGAACTAAATGAATTTAGTGCCTTATTTAGGGGGATTTTAGGGGGATTAGTAGTTTGTTACAGAAATGTCACATGAAGCTATAAAGGGTTAATGTTTGGTGGTAGGCAATTATAAAATTTGGGGGCAACATAAGAGAAGCTGGATTGGCCAAAAGCGGCATTTATTTATTTATTTACTTTATTCATTGGTAATTTACAATTATCTATAGTAAATGGACATATACAATTACAACATCGTAGGCAAAAACCCAGTAGCAAAAAACTGATAATATGTTATGCCAGAAACTGTTGCTAGTGATTTTATCTTAACCCTTGGAGTGAATGGGTATTTTCATGGATGCATCTGTGTCTTTTGCAGGATTTTCGGCGACATCGACTTAAAGTACTATAACTACGAAACTACTACACCAATCATAAAAAGAACAACTGCACAATGATTGCATTGAAATTTCGAATATAGAATATTGAAATATCATTTTGTAAAACAATTAGATAATTATGAATAAATATGAGAACGTCAAAGAAGTGAAAAAAACGCGCGACCAGATCTGGTCGTATCATACTCAACGGATAATTGTTTCACAACCAGATTTGGTCGTATCATACTCAACGGGTTAATGTCGCCTAAATACGCAATAGCCTGTTCTAAGACGGACATTTAAATTGTTGTAAATATATTATGAACCGAAGCCAGATGGCAAGATCGGCCATGAGCAAGCTAGAAAGACTGGAAGAATCGGGATATAAGCAAGCGGACTAAGGTGAGGCTGGTTCGAGCTCTGGTTTTCTCGATCTTTCTCAACAAATCTATCCTGGAAGAACTCGGCATCCACCGTATGCATGAGAAGGGTCCTACAGTTCTTCGGTCATGTTGCCAGGAGAAACCCAGAGAATCTGGAGAAAATGCTTTCCAAAGGTCAAGTGGAGGGATGAAGAAGCAGAGGCAGAGCACCAGCCAGATGGAACGACCTCATCAAAGAAGTTACAAAAGGGTCAATAGGTACAATCTGCGACCCGCCATGCAGAAGACAGGTCGAAGTGGAGGAGCTTCGTACGCAATCTGTTGTCCAGTGGCCATGATCCTCAGTAATGATGGAACGACGGAGAATAAATAAATCTGTTCTTCCAGGACAGATTTGTTGGTGCCGCGTGCTGTCCATGGGATTCCTAACATTTTACGCCAACTCCACATCTCCAGTGCATCGATTTTGGGATTTAAATAAGTACATATAGAAGTATTAAAATAATCATTAAAATAAAAAAATAGTTTCGAAATGCTAAAAAATATAATAATAATCTTCCAAGCAGAATGCATTGGCATCACCAGAGCAGCACAGGCAGTTGCAGTTGCAGCCAAAGATGTCAGAGACCTAAGTTTGAAATTTGTCTCTGACAGTGCCTCCGTGCTACAAGCGCTAGCAAAAAATACTATAACCTCTGTCCTTGTACTGGAATGCCACAATGCGCTTCAATCCATTGCAAGGTCAAATGGAGTGACCCTGCAATGGATTAAGGGGCACAGCGACTCACTGGGCAACGATGCGGCAGACGAACTGGCCAAAAGGGGATCAAAGGAAATAGTATATGGACCGGAACCCTCGATGCCCATTCCCCAGGCCCAAATAAAAACATGGCTACGCAGGAACACCAATGAAACCCACCTTACAGAATGGAAAAAAAACGCAGGATGCAGGCAAACAAAGAACGCGGTTCCGGAAGCGTCTAAACAACTTGCCCGCAACCTCACCAGATTAAAAAGGGACAAAATCCGTAAAGTCATAGGTACTATTACAGGCCACTGTCCCCTAAACAAACACCTGTTTACCATAGGTGTGACAGACAGCCCTCTATGCAGAGGATGCATGGAGGAAGAAGAAACGCCACAGCATATGCTCATGGAATGCAGGAGCGTGGCAGAGCAACGGGCAAAAATACTATGTACAATCTCCAGCATCTGTCCCGGAGGTCTGTAGCAACCCAAACAGGCTGCTAACCTTCTGGGACAGCCTGGGTTGGCTGGAGTAACATAAATAGAAACATTAGCCATGCACAACGGCCTAATCAAGAGGTCAAGTGCTGGAAAAAGCCCAGATAAACTAACTAACTATGACATTTAAATGTCCGCCACGGCTTTGCACAATGTCAGGTTCGAACTAATGCCGAAAATGCAGTCCGGTTCGTGGTTGCGGACTTATTTCAGATAAGAAAGCCTTTTCACCATTTGAAAGGGTGTCATTTTAGACTTCATAAGATTATACAGAAAGAGGGTAGGAATCCGTCGAAGAAAGTAAGCGTAAACAGTTACTGCCGCACATCGAGTTACCGCAGCAAACCAAGTGGTGAGTGAGTCACCTCTCGAGTGCAAAGGGTTGAAAGTTTGCACTGGATCAAAAGACAGCTCCTTTTGTATTTTATTTTATCTTCTTAAATTATTAACTGCTAATAATACTTACTACTATTGTTTTTGCAGTGAAGTGTTGACGAGGGCAGATACTCTGTTGTCTATGAAGCACGGGATAGTACGTCTCGACAATGTCTGGGGCGTCGGAGGAGGACTGAGGTATGCAAAGTGACTGCCAGCCTTTTAAAAATTTAAAGAATAGTGCAATCGTATTGATTCATTGTCTTTTTGTAGGCCTGTGAAGTCTTTAGTTCGCCAGATGGGTCTCCTTCTGAGGGAGTACTTGAGTGCTGGAGATTTGCAGGAAGCCACCAGATGTGTCAGAGCGTTGGAGGTGCCCCATTTCCACCATGAACTAGTCTATGAGGTGAGTAATGCAACATACATACCTGGTAGCGTATCTTTCCCAGGTTCCCTATCTAATAATATGCAGGAGTCCGGGCTCTTACCTTGATGAGGTAATGCGACTCCTGTGAGCCCGGCAACAAGTTCCCGGGACGCGCGCTCGTCTTCTTGCGTCTCGAGAAGTCCTGAGTAAATATTACGATCGTATGTAATGTAAGTTTGTATCGTCCTAAGGACGAGCGGGCGCCATACCCAGGTCCTCTCGAGAGGCTGTCCTCTAGTGCCGCTGCCTAAATCCCAAGCCACCAGCTCAGCTATCCGGTTCGCTCGTCGGAAGGTGTGGGTGGATAATAGCTGGTAATTACTACGCGCTGTTGGCCGACTTGGCGTGTGATATATTTTGTAGTGAGTCGCACCTCCTTCCCATTCAGTGAAATACCATTTATGAGACTTAAATTCTTTATTACCCAAAAATATAGGGGTGCTAGATGGTTTCTTATTATTTGCGCATAACGGTTTCCAGTTTCGGATTCCTAAATTCATTAGTAGCCTCTCAGTGGCTCGTGCCAACAAGGGTTCCACAGTATCCTCCAAACCCCCAATACAGTTTGTGCGGGTTGGCTCTAAAGGCAAAAAACATCTCACTGCAAAACCTTTCTCAATAATCGAGAAAGCTTCAGATTGGATTATGGAGGTCGATTCGGTCTCTAAGCAGTATAAATTCCCTGAAAGTCTCGGATGCACAGCCCTGCGTCCAGATATAACTCTTTACTCTCTATCTCGGAAGATGGTCCTTATCGTAGAATTAACTGTTCCATGGGAATCAAATATCCCAAAAGACCACGAGTACAAATTAAATAAATACCATGACCTCGCAAATGCCGTCACCCGGAACGGCTTCACTGTTCACCTTCACGCGGTGGAAGTAGGCGCTCGTGGCCTGCCAGGTAAATCTTCTATTTCAAGATTTCAAATGATAGTCTCTTAGTCTGTTTGTAAAACCTGTTATGCTTGGCGCGTTTCTGACGTTTTTCGGCAAAGCATTCCAAAGACGGGCTCCATGAATGGTAAAAGAGAATGAGAAGAAGTCAGTACTGTGTCAAGAAGTTAAGAGTAATCTAACCTCACATTTGTTATGGCCCTTTCTTATTTACGATTTCAACAAAACCCAACTGTTCTGTCTAGATGGGAGCTAATAAGCCTTGTTGGAGTTGGCCACAAAGACCCATTTGTTCAGGGTCAGTCACACTCATGGGTCAACACCCATCCGGCGGCCTCCACGCATGAAGTGCGAGCCCGGGGCAGGACTCTGGCCTGAGGGCTAGTTTCCCCCAGGAGTCAATCTTCTAGCGCTCCTGGACAGTTTGTGCCTCATCAGCCAATCGATTGTGTATTCTGATAAACAGTCGGGGGAGTCTGGAAACAGTACTGTCTCCTATAGAGCTAATGGGCCCTTGAACACCCATCCGTCAGAGCTGTGCTGTGACTAGGGATAGAGAGTAGCGGGTTATCTTTTGATCTCAGCGGGCGTCCATGAGCCGATAGTGCAGTCAATCTGCCGGTAAGATAATTGGGAGCGACGCCATTCAATATCTTGAAAAGCATACAAAGAACTCTCATGTCTCTTTTCTCCCGGGTCGACAGCAGTATGTCAGAGCGGAATGTGAAATGAACAGTTGTCACTTTTCCGCATTAACCCCTCCTCTTGCGAAGTAAAAACTCACCTATCACTTTTGCGCACGACATATTCGGGCAAAAAATCGACGCGAGTCAACGGCCTTGAGAAAAACGATCATAACTTATAAACCACTAAACGGATTAGAAAAAGATAAAGAGAAAAATGATCGCATTGAAATTTGACATATAAAACATTATAACCTTATCTCGTAAAACAATTAAGATAATGAATAAATATTACAAAATTGGCAAACTGAAAAAACTCGCCTATAAAATCATTTCGATTTTTTTGTCACAAAATACGTAAAATATGCAAAAATTGTAAATACAGTTATGTTCTTTATTAAATGCTTTACCAAAACGATATTTTTTTTTACTTATTTGCATACAAAAATATTTATTTATTCAGCCAAGAAAAATTTTATGTATTCTCGTAAACAAAAAAAAAATTTCATTTGTGACTACTTATGGTATTTTTTTATATGAAATTCTTTCAAAATAACTTTATTACTACATCACACTTCTTAGAAATCACACCAGAACTTTGAGCTTTGTCTGATATTATAGAAAAATCTAAAGTTTTGAGAGTTTGCGTCCGAACTTAATAATAAACTTTGAATGCTCATAATATAAAATTCGTTAGATTTTTTCAATTATATTGTCTTATCATAGACTCATTATATGTCTAATAACTAATTACTATACTCCAAAAAGTCACATTTCATCGAAAAACTATGGAAAATCGCACTTTATTCTCTCATAGTAATTATCAAAACAAGTTTCTTTGCGCGATTCATATTACAAAACAAGATATAATGTTCAAAATACGCCTAATTATGTGATAACTTAGGATGTAAATGAAGCAATACTTATTTTGTTAGTAAATTAAAGCGACATTACGTCATATTTCGCAATATATCGGGATATTTCATAAACATTACAAAATAATAACAACCATTTTTTCGCGAGCCGTTTGTTGTCGCCGAAGTGTTTTCTTTAAAAATTCGTGAAAAACAGCAAATGGACTATCTCAAATGACTAATACTCATTCAGAAACTACTTAAAATGCAAATTACTCACTGTTCTCCAGTAACAAACACTCAAACACTGCACACACACACTTTTTATCACCAATTTCGCGGAGCCGTACGCGGCCAAGCGATTTGCCGACGGGAGACTGGGCGTTTGACGTCTATGCTCACTTTTTAAATCGTTGTTCGATATTGCCACACGGAAATCTTGAATTAAAGATATTTTGGCCATATCGTTGCGCCCTCAGAAAGCATATAGTACGACGTTTCGAATCGTAAATTGCATTTTTCGCAGTGGCGAGCGCTTGGTCCGGTAGCGGACGTTACGGATTTGACGCGGCCAACATTTATGTCCTGTAGGGGATGTTACGTAGCGAGCGGGTTAAAACTATCCACCAACGGTAAAGCAGCTAAATCTAACACTGCACAAAATGTGTTAAAACTTATTCGGGGTCTGTAAGTTTGACAGGTAGTTTTAGTGCGGGAAAATCGACGATACTTCATTTCATATTCCGTTCCATTGCAAGGCCAAATAGAGTGACCCTGCAATGGATTAAGGGGCACAGCGACTCACTGGGCAACGATGCGGCAGACGAACTGGCCAAAAGGGGATCAAAGGAAATAGTATATGGACCGGAACCGTCGATGCCCATACCCCAGGCCCAAATAAAAACATGGCTACGCAGGAACACCGACGAAACCCACCTTAAAGAATGGAAAAAAAACGCAGGATAAAAAACGCAAACAAAGAACTCGGTTCCGGAAGCATCTAAAAAACTTGCCCGCAACCTCACCAGATTAAAAAGGGACAAAATCCGTAAAGTCATAGGTACTATGACAGGCCACGGTCCCCTAAACAAACACCTGTTTACCATAGGTGTGACAGACAGCCCTCTATGCGGAGGATGCATGGAGGAAGAAGAAACGCCACAGCATGTGCTCATGGAATGCAGGAGCGTGGCAGAGCAACGGGCGAGAATACTACAATCTCCAGGATCTCTCCCGGAGGCCTGTAGCAACCCAAACAGGCTGCTAACCTTCAGGGACAGCCTGGGTTGGCTGGAGTAACATAAATAGAAACATGAGCCACGCACAACGGCCCAATCAAGAGGCCAAGTGCGGGAAATAGCCCAGGAAAACTAACTAACTAACGTCATATTCCGTTCTAACGTATTGCTCTGTCTCGTTCGGATGAACTAAGTTCCTATTTTAGTTCATGAAGAAACGCAATCGGGCCCACTATGGCATACAGCAATCTAATACCTTTTATAATCAATGATTCTAAATAGGTGTTTATATTATTATTACATATTTTCTTTTGATATTCAGTAACTGAACATTTCATATTTTGTTGATGATAAAAAAAATTGTTGATAAATACAATATATGCTATTATACAATATATACGTGTTTAATGTATGCTAGACAGCACCTAGCAGAAACACCAATTAATGCAGACATTCACTCGCATCATACCCGCGGTAGCTCCCTTTTACGCATACCCCGAATACGACTGGCAAAAGTACAGAAAAGCTACTTGTACCTTAGCATTGAATTCTATAATATACTCCCTACACAATTTAAACAGCTGGAAGACATAACATTTTTAAAAAAACATCAAGGAAGATGCTGATAGGCCACCCTTTCTATAATCTGGCCGAATTTGAGGGCCATGATTTTTCAAATATTGTGCCCATTTAAATTATTTAAAAAAGAAGAGCCTTATTGTCTGATTATTTTATATGGTCTTATATCTGTACTTTTAGTTTAAAATGCATAACGTAGCTTTAATTTGATTATTTAACATTTTACTGACAATTTGAATATTACGATGAATAATTTTACTACGTATCTTTTCGAATTACTAACGAGCAGAAAAATCACCCATCAGGGAAAAGACGTCTCGGGCGATCATGTTATAGAGCATTTCAAAAGTTGCCTGGCGAAAATAGATGCCTTGCTAATTTCTGGCCCTCGTAAGGCCTGGATCTATGACAATTATCTAACGTCACATTTGTCATGGCCCTTTCTTATTTACGATTTTACCAAAACCCAACTATCCCGTCTAGATGCACTGGTGACAGCTAGTTTAAAATCCTGGCTGTCCTTAGCCAAACCAGCTGACCCCTCGACTCTCTTCAGGTCCAAACAAAATTTTGGGCTAGCGCTTAAACTGCCCTCTCTGCTCTACGCCAACTCCAGAATAACCAAAAATTCGATTCTGTGCAATTCCAAAGATCCGGCAATATCGAAGCACGTAATAAGTGGCTGTAGTGATTCAAATGAACTACAAGCCCGCGTAGACTTCCACAAAAGGTTCCTTACTGGAATCAGCCAGAATGGCACTGGTCTGGGGTATGGCAGTACAACCACGAGCGACGTGGACTTGAAGAAGTCTCTTTTGCGGGGAGATTACGACAGCAAGAGTATGGCTCATGCTATTGGCCTTCAATGCCAGAATGACTGGACAACAATTGGTGACTTTTGCATTCCGCCTCCAATGCACTGGAAGGTAATGCTCTATGACTGGACGCCAGAGATGCTGAAATTTTATTTGAATGCCTTTCAGCATACACTTCCAGACCCCAGTAACCTCGCTCGTTGGAGCTTTGCCGAGGATAGTTCTTGTCCCCTCTGTAGCAATACCCCTTGCACAGCTAGACACATTCTAGCTGGCTGCAAGGTGGCCTTAGATCAAGGACGGTACACTTACCGCCATGACAAAGTTCTCGCTGTTATTCGCGAGGTAATTAGTCTCTCAGTGGCTCGTGCCAACAAGGGTTTGACAGTATCCTCCAAACCCCCAATACAGTTTGTGCGGGATGGCTCTAAAGGCAAAAAACATTTAACTACAAAACCTTTCTCAATAATCGAGAAAGCTGCAGATTGGACTCTGGAGGTTGATTCGGTCTCTAAGCAGTATAAATTCCCTGAAAGTCTCGGATGCACAGCCCTCCGTCCAGATATAACTCTTTACTCTCTATCTCGGAAGGTGGCTCTTATTGTAGAATTAACTGTTCCATGGGAATCAAATATCCCAAAAGACCACGAGTACAAATTAAATAAATACCATGATCTTGCAAATGCCGTAACCCGGAACGGCTTCACTGTTCACCTTCACGCGGTGGAAGTTGGCGCTCGTGGCCTGCCAGCTAAATCTCTATTTCACCTCTTTAAAGATCTTGGCCTTTCCAGAAAAATAATCAACTCTTTCTTAGAAAAATTATCTAAAACTGCGATTTGCGCATCTCAAATTCTATGGCTTCGAAGGGGGAGTGAATGGGTGGCAAGGTGAACGCTCACATGTGGCAAGACAGCTGTCCTAAACCTACCACAGCCGGTTCGTAAGTCCGGAATCCACTGCTCACCCCCCAGAAGTGTAAAAAATAGTATTATGATGGGCCCGACTCCGGTCGGTGAATTCCATGGCAGCTCCGTTTGTATTTATTTATATTCAAATATTAGGCTTCTATTTTGATTATTTATATTTATAGTTTGACAATCTAGTAGTTAATTCTTGACTACCTATGTATGTTCAGTAAAGAGCAGTAACGAAACTTACTACCTAACCCAATTATTTTGACACGTCCAAGAGCGGTGTTTAGCCGTCAATTGGATACGACGAAAATGTAATGTAATATGGTGTATCATCCAGTTTGTTTTGCTTGTATTGGTAGGCTGTGGTGATGGCGTTGGAAGCAGTGAGCACAGCGGTGGAGGAACAGCTGTGTCAGCTGTTGGCATCACTGGACGCCGCAATCATTATCACCCCCGATCAGATGGACAGGGTAAGCAACTGTTTACATAATAACGCATTGAGAAATCTGTTAACATGCTAATCTCAGCAAAGACCTACATCGATTTCTTGAATGGTTGATGGAGCTAAATGCGAACACATGCACAGGTCTTCACATCGGCAAGAACAACCCCAAACAACAATACAATCTAGGGCCAGTGCCTTTACAGTTGGGCAGTGTCGACTACAATGGGCGAACCTGTCACCTCAGGAAGTTTTAACGATTAGTCGTTCTATCTCCCTGGAGTGAGCGCAGAAGACTTGGACAAAACAGTCCACCGTCTAGCTCCGCCACAAACCCGTAAGACGCCAACGCCTTAACCGCGAGATACCCAGGAGTGTTACCCGGCGGGCTTACACTCACGCCCTTACTTCCAATTGCGACCAGATTACTCCAGTCTCTCGATTGGTTACGACTTCGAGGTCGCTTGCGCGGTCCTCTCCCTTACGAAGCGGTGAAACGGCGAACAACCGAATCTATCGCGGACCACGGCATCCTTTGCCCGGCTGTTGACCCAGGATCGGGTAGCCGATGGTCGTTTCGAGAGCAGTCGCCGTAAAGTCCGCGACCACCCCCGCTCTATAGAAAACAGTACTGCTTCTAGACTCCCCTGACTGTTAGTCAGAGTGCACAGTCGATTGGCTTACGCCGCACGGTGCGCAGACCGTCCAGGAGCGCCAGAAGGTTGATTCCCAGGGGATACTGACCATAGGGCCAGAGGTCGCACTTCATGCGTAGAGGCCGTCGGATAGGTGTTGACCCGTGAGTGTGACCAACCCTGAACAGGATGGGTCTTCGTGGCCAACTCAGCAAGGGCCCATTAACTCCCTCCGCAGGCTGGTATAACGATATGTGATCGTTCTTTAAGCCGTGTTGATGAGCGTAGAAGAATTAGCCAGTGACAATCCACTAACTCTGCCAACTAGCCCTCGGGAGACCAACCCTTAACCGCCCGGCACCGGGTAGTTAAACCAGCGGGCAGACCCTCACTACCAGTTATGGCTAGATTTCTCCAGCCTCCGAGATGGTTTCAGATTTGAAGTTGCTTGCGTGGTTCTCTCCCTTGTGTAGCGGTTATTCAGTGTCTAACGAATCTTGCAAACCACGGCATCATTTGCCCGGCTGTTCACTCGGAATCGAATAGCCGAATGGTCATTTTATGAGCGGCTTCTACAAAGTAAACAAACGCCCCCGCTCTATAAAAAACAAAGTCGTTTCCAGACTCCCTCGACTATCAGTTGAGTTGATGGTTGCGGGAAAAAAGTGCGAGGAATGTGGGCAGATGGGTACTTCCCGACGAACGCCTTTGGTTAGCACTACGCGCAGGCAAAGGCTGGCGACAATTCGAGCGTTTGGATATCTGCATGGGCCGAGTAGCGGGACATCTGGCGACCATATCCGAGCCCTTACGGCTCGTTATATATTCGCTTTGGTTTCCTAAGAGAAGCTATTGTCTGATATACTGTGCTATCGTGGAGGAATACACACAAACTCACACACGCAGAAATGCCTTCACAATACTTTCCTTAAAATAGTAAAGCCAAATGCCATGGATGTCTACTATAGTGCAAGAGCCAGCGACAAAAAAACTGCAAGAGTTTTGGAAATGCTGATACTTTAATAGCTGATTTACACTCTCGCGCTAGGCGCGAGGCGAGGCGCGGTACGAAGCGCGAGACGAGAGTGTGAACGGGCACGCGTCTTGCCTCGCTTCGGGAGCGGTTTTTTGGGCACGAGTCAAAGGACATTGCGACGAATAGTCGGACAGCCAACGACAAAAAAGCGCAAGACTTTTGGAAACACTGATACTTTCAGATCAGACAGTATTCTGGCCATTGAAAGCCGGGTTACAGTCAATGCCAGATTTCGGGACACCTGGTCCTGGCGTGTTAGGAAAGATGAATTTCAATTATTACCCCTAAAGTGTTTTGGAAAAGCTGAAAATTAATCAGTATACAGTGCAATAATATTGCACGGCACGGTAGACCGATACATCATAGACCGATGCGCGACATGTATGGAGATGTTGACGCCACGCGTTCGATTATGAAGCAGTCTGGCCGTATGTTTCGAGCTCTTTATTGCATCCACTGTCTACTGATATTTTTTTAGTTTTTCCAACACCTTTTGGGGTGACTAATTAAAATTGAACCTTTCCTAGTACGCCAACGCCAGGTGTCCCGGAATCTGGCCTGCTGACTACCTCGGCATTCTCACAATGCGCTTCAATCCATTGCAAGTTCAAATAGAGTGACCCTGCAATGGATTAAGGGGCACAGCGACTCACTGGGTAACGACGCGGCAGACGAACTGGCCAAAAGGCGATCAAAGGAAATAGTATATGGACCGGAACCCTCGATGCCCAAATAAAAACATGGCTACGCAGGAACACCGACGAAACCCACCTTAAAGAATGGAAAAAAAAACGCAGGATGCAGGCAAACAAAGAACGCGGTTCCGGAAGCGTCTAAAAAATTTGCCCGCAACCTCACCAGATTAAAAAGGGATAAAATCCGTAAAGTCATAGGTACTATGACAGGTCACTGTCCCCTAAACAAACACCTGTTTACCATAGGTGTGACAGACAGCCCTCTATGCAGAGGATGCATGGAGGAAGAAGAAACGGCACAGCATGTGCTCATGGAATGCAGGAGCGTGGCAGAGCAACGGGCAAGAATACTAAAATCTCCAGCATCTGTCCCGGAGGCCTGTAGCAACCTAAACAGGCTGCTAACCTTCTGGGATAGCCTGGGTTGGCTGGAGTAACATAAATAGAAACATGAGCCACGCACAACGGCCCAATCAAGAGGCCAAGGGCGGGAAATATCCCAGGAAAACTAACTAACTAACTAACTACCTCGGCATTCTATGCCCAAAATACTGTCTGATCTGATGCTAATGGGCCCTTGCTGAGTTGGCCACGAAGACCCATTCTGTTTCAGGGTCGGTCACACTCACGGGTCAACACCCATCCGATGGCCTCCACGCATGGGGTGCGGAGCCTGGGTAGGACACTGAGTCAACCAGTCTCCCCTGGGAATCAATCCTCTGGCGCTCCTGGATGGTCTGCGCACCGAGCGGCGCAAGCCAATCGATTGTGCTCTCCGACTAACAATCGGGGGAGTCTGGGAACTGTATTGTTTCCTATAGAGCGGGGGTAGTTGTCTACCTTACGGCGACTGCTCTTGAAATGACCATTGGCCATCCGATCCCGGTTCAGAGTCGGGCAAAGGACGCCTTGGTCCGCGATAGATTCGGTACACTCCGTTTCACCGCTTCGTAAGGGAGAGGACCGCGCAAGCGACCTCGAACTCGGAACCAATCGAGAGACCGGAGAAATCTGGTCACAATTGGCAGTTAGGGCGCGAGTGCCGCCCGCCAGGTAACATACCTGGCTACTCGCGGTAAGGCGTTGGACTCTTAACGGGTTGTGGCGTAGCTAGACGTCGGATTTGTTATGTCCAAAGTCTTCTACGCTCACTGCACGGTCGATAGAACGATGAATCGTTAAAACGTCCTGCGGTGACGGGTTCGCCCGTTGTGGTTGACATCTCAATATGTCTGATCTGAAAGTATCAGCTTTCCAAAACTTGCACTTTTCCGTCACTGGCTCTCTAACTACTATAATCCAAGCTCAATGCACGTTAATCATTGGTGGTCAATTTAGCTTGCTGAATTAAGCTGATCCTTCTATACGAAGCCTAAATGACTTTTTATCTGAATGACTAACTGAATAACCCTTAGAAAGCCAGCCATTGGAATGAAACTTACGACGGCATGTTTTCAACCCTCGAGAATTTATTTGTATTTGTATATACTAATATATAACGGTGGCTTATTCAATGAAGGCGACTTTTACCGCATATAATTGCAAATTGTCATAACAGGAAAACCATCGATCGGTGGTATTGGCATTCCAGTGGTTAGTAGTAGTAGTAGATGGAGTGGGGGGCTTGTTTCCAGCCCTTGATGTCACCTAGATCTGTAAGGTCTTTTGTAACTACCCACTGTGTGGTTAGGTCAATTGTCAGCTAGTAGCCCGGTACTTCTTACCAGACTAAGTAGGTCACTGACCTTCAAGTTGGGCAGATCGCTGGGTTCGAGAAAGGCTCGTCCCAGTAAACTGTGTCTTTTGGCGGCGAGCCCTGGACAGCGGCCAACAATGTGTATGCTGTCTTCAGGTTCCTCGCCACATATTCGGCAATCCTTGCTCTCAGTCAAGCCAAGGTTGAATAGATGAGCTCTAAGGGTCGTGTGTCCGGTGAGGAGACCGATAGTGGTTCTAAGGTTCTTCTTGCTCATGTCAAGTAGGGCCTTGGTTTTCTTCTGTAGTGGTTGCTCCATCATGGCTTTTGCCTGGCGACATCCCTGACTCTGTTTCCAGGAAGCCCGATGTTCCTGCTCCAAGCAGTCCCTGATGATTTTCTTACCTGTAGCGAAGGGGACCCCTACAGCTGGCTCCACTGGGCAATCCAGTGTGCCCAGTTTTGCCAGTCTATCGGCCTCTTCGTTTCCGGGTATGCCTTGGTGACCCGGTATCCACATTAGGGTGATTTTGTTGGATTTTCCCAATTTGTTGAGCTCCTGCATGCAGTCCCAGACCACAGAAGATTCTGTGGTGGCTTTAGCCAGAGCGTCCAGTGCTGCTCTGCTGTCAGAGCAGATGAGGATTTGTCTGTTTTTTACCTCAAGTCGACTTTGTAGTTTTATGCATTCCAATATGGCAAGTACCTCGGCTTGGAAAACCGTAGCGTATTGTCCAAGGGGGATTCCAGTGGTTAAACAATTGGTGCTTTTTTTTCTCAGGGATTTCTCCGTGTGCTGGAAGACATGGCAGACATAGTCCTGGATGTGCCATTGGCTTACATAATGCTGGATCGCTTTGTGGAGAAGTGCTCCAAGAAAGGATTCATCACGCCGAACGTTCTGCGAAAGATGCCCACAAGGTAGAACCCTTACAATTTACTCTATTTTCTTAAAGGAAGCGCATCATTCAATGCTGGAAACTGCAAATAGCGGCAGGCTTTATGATACTACCCCCTATGTCTTTTTACGATTCTCTTTTTTGCTAATTGCATTGTCCAGTGAAACAAATAGCAATTTATTTGGCCATCTGCAATAACATTGATAACAAATGTTTTTTTATTTTTTACAAAGGACTGATTGATTATAAAAAGGACAGATTGATTTTTCATTACATTTCTCAATAATAATACTTAGCAATTATCACAAACAATAGATTTCTCAATAGCAAGACCCATTAATGATCCTTTTTAGTATCCTTTGCAAGTTTGGCTGATAATATATCGGACATATCACGTACGTTCGTATTATTATTATTTGTTGTGTGGGGCTTTTTTAAGGTCTTTATGAGCCTTGTAACACTGCGACCATTGCTGATATATATCGTGTTCGCCACCTACTATAGTTCTGCGCTAAGCCTCGTGTCATTTAAGAACCGCAGCAGGATTCTGGCGCCAGATTGTTTTACCTCCTCAGGTTGGAGAAGTGGGTGTATCTTTTACGCATCAGCGGGCCACACTCGCACATGAGGTGCTGGGGAGTTTCCTGTGCTCCTTGGCAGAACCTGCACATTTTTGTGTCTCGGAGCTTGAAGTTGTACATGTTTTTGTTGAGGCCACAATGCCCCGTGAGCGCCCTCACCAGTATGCGTAGATTGTTCCTATTTAGCGATAAGGCCTCACGGGCCGTCTTAGGGTCGTAAGCCTTAATTAGCGCTTTGGATTGATTCAACCCTGGCGTGTTGTTCCAGTGGTTGATGGATTGTTCTAAACATATTTGTTTGAGCATTAGGTTTGCAAGGCTTTTTGGTACGCCACAGCAAGGATCAGGGTCGTATAACGTTCTCTTTGCCCCCGTTTTAGCAGGTTCGTCGGCTTTTTCATTTCCTTCGATTCCTGCATTACGTTCGTATGGTTTTTTCATTACGTTTGTGTAGCTAGGACAGTTAAATAATATTAAAATAAGAGCTATGGTTTAAAAATTAATTTGGTTTATTATTTTTTTATTTTGACAGTACCTTGCGATTTACTTAGAACAAATAGTATTTTTTTCGAAAAAAAGCTTTATTGGACATAGACATACAAAAACAGTACTGAGACATACAAAAACAGTACTGGTAGCAGTGATCAGCAATGTTCGCAGTCAGGGTTGGCTTGATTTTCCCCGACCTGAAAAAACCCACTGGGTTAAATTGGGTAAAACCCACCTGAAAAAACCCGAGGGTTTTTGACGTATGTGGGTTTTTGAAAAATTACTTGTTTATAATAATTAAATCAATGAACGGATATAGCATTTATATTATATTTTATCAAAAAGAAAAAAAAGGATGTATTTGTTGAGAAAAGTCTTTTAATTGATGCAGAACTGGCCGGACAAGTGTGTAATGCGAAGAAAAATGAGAAAAATCCATTGGGCAATTTGCTTTGGTCAATCACCACCTCCATCTTTTCCGTTTTTTGGCCGATGATTTTCCACAATTTACTGGCTAAAATTTTCGAGACTACATTTTCATGGAATAAAGTAGACGGGTATACATCAGTGTCCTTGATTGAGAATGCCAAAACACTAGCCATAAACTCAGGTAATAACCCATTCTTCGGCCATTTTCTCATCATCTGGTTTCAGGCGCCGACCGTAGTATCCCGGATCCATCATATTCCCCAAGAAGTGAAAAGGTTGCATCGCATCATTGAACCTCGCACTTATGGCCGTCCTGTAGGGCTCAAGTTCATGACTTTCCATCAGATCAAGCCATACTTCAACTGCATCAGATATAGTCGTATCGTCAGCCTGTAGTTTGTCCAGCGCCACGGAAACTTCCTTCAATTGCTTCTGAAGATGGATGGCTTGTGTATGAAGCCCAACATTGTCAAGCACTCCCTTCATGGTAGTTACAACTTTATTGAGTAGTAAATAGATTTGAATTGGGAGAAAAAATGCAATAAAATGGTAATAAAATTAAATGTAAGATTAAAATATATTCATTTAAAATTCTCATTAACCGAAAAAACCCGAAATTCCCCGAAAAAGCCCGAAAATCCCCGAAAAAACCCGAAATAACCCAGTGGGCAGATATTTTTTGATAAAACACGGGTTTTTGCCAACCCTGGTCGCAGTGTTACAAGACTCATATAGACCTTAGAAAAGCCCCACACAACAATTTAAAAAAATATATAAAAAACCTGTATAATCAATGGTGATATCTAATATTGATTATTTATTGTATCTTTTTTATCCAACAGGGGGCGCAAGCGCTTCGTCTCGGAGGGCGACGGCGGTCACATCAAGGACCACACCCTCAAACTACGCGAATAGGAGGAGACGGCACCGCGGGAAGAGGAAGAAGAGTACGAGTCTTAGAGCGGTTCAGAGAGAGAGCGAGATAGCCTATATTATATCCACTATAGTACAACCAAAAAAAAATATTTGGATTTTATAATTTTGTTTTACAGACCGATTCCGCAGCGAATTACGATCACCAATCATTTACTTTGGCGAGTGAGAAGCATCTTACAAGTACAAATTATGTGTAACGATATGTCGGTTTCTATTTATCGCAAGCGGAGACAACTGCATTTATCTGCTTTAGACCGGTTTCTGTGATAACCTACTGGAGCAGTCTGAAACTGTTCAGTTTTCGTTGTAATACATCGCACTTTTGATGTAAAAACATCTTTAGAAGAGGAAAAATATGGGTTATTATTATATAATTATTTAAGTCAGGCGGCCTAAACTGATGAGCGTGAGCACGCTTGCATTACAGTTTTTATAGAAAAAGTCCAATTATTTTTTTTTAAGTCATCGATGCTTGTAACACTGATCACTTTACTAGGGAGAGCATTCCATTCGTTATACAGCTGAGAAAATGTTTCTTGGGATCTTTAATGGATCGATTTACGCTGGAGTTTCAAATGATGCCCACGGAGATGTGTATTAATATTCATGGTGTAGATAGTCTGCAACCCAGGAATGTTATACGATGCAGTCAAGATTTTACATGTCTCGATTGTCACCCCGTGCCCTACGTTGCTCCAGAGTGGTCAAACCGAGAGCCGACAATCTTTCCTCTTATGTTAGATGCTTCAAGTTAAAAGGCATTTTAGTCACTTTTCGCTGGATCTTCTCTAGAAGATCGATATCCTTCATAAAGTATAGATTCCAGATCTGATAGACGTGTCCTAAAATGGGTCACACAAATGATATAGATTTTTCAGCATCGGTTCCTCTGTAATATCGTGAAAAGCTTAGGATTTTTTTCCAACATCAAAATTATAAGTTTCATCGTGAAATTCTAATGATTTCTAAGAGAAAATGCATATTATCTTTTTGTAATAAATAAGCTTTTGATATTTTACAATCTAATAGGGAATTTTGTGACATTGTCATGTTTTTTTAATTTTATTTTATATATATCATAGAATGAAGTAGTTATCGTGATGGATAAATGCAGTAGTGATATACTTTAGATCTTATGTTCTTACATATGTATGATCTCAGCTGCTGTAATATCTCCTCCCTCCACTGCTGGAGCCTCTCTTTTTTAGATATTCTTAGAAGCTGATGCAATCTGATAAACCTTTACAATCAGACGTAGTCCAGAAGTTGGATGCGGTTTGCTTCTGATGGAGTAGATGAGTTCGTTGGTCGTATCGAGGGTTATGCCTCCGCAGTCACCCAAGTCCTGGACTCTTTCGCTGTTCGGACTGGCTATGAATCTTGATAAGGAATATTCCCCATCGGTTCTCTACAACTTTTCGTAGATAAAACTCATCGATTCGCCAAGCTTAATTCAAAATTTGATGGCACATCTTTATCGCTGTTCCGATTTTCGTACAATCATCATGCTCTGCGGTCGCGTAGTTACCGCAAGAGGTTGAAACTTTTATCGCACGTCTAGGAGGGACTGATTGACAGGCTCTGCGAAGGGGAAGCTCGCAGGGTAGCCCCTCTCTTTACTTTTCTGTCTGGCCTTGTACAAAATACAAATCATATTAAAAATTAGCGCTTATTATATTTTACAGTGCTACGATCGCAATGATCGTAATCATCGCGATAGCCTTGAGCTATCGACACCTGTATGTACGCCCATGCGCATTATAAGTTAAATCACATCACAGAAACCGGTTTAAAATCCGCCATATTCTATAAAGTAGAATTCAGTTAAGCAACAATTACAAAATCGCCAGTTTTTATCAGAAAACTTTCTCTCGTGATTTAAGTTTTGTTTTTGTAATTTTTTACTGTTTTGTATAACGGAGGAGTCGGTCGTTTGGCTGTATGGTGGTTGAAGCAGTCGCCTTTATAATTTTTACCTTAGCGTAAACTTTAAGATATGCCTTAAATAAAGAAATTAGAGTCCACTAATAAAGGACAGATTTATATTTCAAAAAGCTTATCTTAAAGCTGAGTGACAGACAAAAGGCTCTTTCCTTGAAGGTGGCATTAGCATTCAGTTCTTAATTACTACTGAATGCGTATAAAATCATTTGGCTACTTCCTTCAGCCCATCCCGGACTAGCAAAAACCAACGCACAACTCGTCCGATCGCGGTGGAAACACGCGATCGACTGCATAGAAAGCTGTCGTTGCCTGTATTTCTAAACGCATGTCACCGGTCGATTGCCGATGTCGATGTGAACGATTGTACGTTTTAGCTTATAGTGCTCCTAAACGGGTCACATTTCCACTGCAATACTGTTGCCTGCAACATCGCTAGTAATACCAGCCATACTATGCAATACGCGTCAATATGTTTAGTATGTCCCGGCCGTATCGCCACACATGTTTGGTATGGCCGAAGCAATTTTATGAGTGGCCGGTGTGTTGCTGGACGATCGCTTTGCAATCGATAATACTGCAATATAGCCCGGCCAGCGTTGTTGTTTCGTTTTGCGACATAAGTGCGTCCCTTTCAGTTTGTATTCATATCATCTAAAGATCATTTTTTTTATCTATATAATATTATTATCAATTTTGATATGCTGTTAGAAACAATTGCATGAAATAATTGATATTTATTAGTGTTTTGAAATGTTTATATACATCATTAATAGATAATTGTATCCTGAATTTATTATTAACAGTGGATTCATACGGAGAAGATCTTTTAATTTGTTTTCATATCAAAACGTTCAGGCTTAGATATTTAAAGTGTCTCGCCTATTGAAGTAAGGTCAAATCCACATTCTCGTATTTTTTTCCATTTTCATTCTTTTTTAAATAATATAAGCTTCTGCGACACGTACAATTCGGCCATTGTTGCCCGATTGTGTAGCCCGTTTACGAGACGAATTGTGGGCCATACTTTTGCAGAAATATTGCGAAGTGTGGCCGAGATATATATTTTCCAGCTATATGCTGCATTAAAATGTTGCAGTGATAGGCTATAGTTGACAATATTGCGGCCATATATTGCCGTTAAAGTATAGCCCGTTTAGGAGCACCATTAGAATGTCTAGAGGAGCGATTTAAAAATGCGCATCAGATGTTTGTCATCTGAACTAAGCTCTAGACCTCGTGATCCTCTTTAGACTAAGTCAACGGAGGATAGCTTTTCTTGCCTGTGTGTTCTTCATTACAGATCCGCTAACCGCTCGTTCGATAGCGAGCTTCAACCGCCATACTGTCGGACATTTTTTGAAATTGCATTTTCCCGCGACTGTACATTTCAATTTTTTCCCTTCATCAACTTTTTCTAGTAAGTAAGTGTATATGAAACGATAGGATTTTTTGAGTCTTTTTTTTTTCCTTTTATAAATTGTGTAGTTTGTATGTGAGAATTGTCATAATCGCGACAGTTTGGGCTGTTGGCGATGAGAAAGCGATATTTTTGGAGTTCCAGCTTATTGATGCGTCGTAGGCTGCGGTTACAGTGCGAAATGTTTTATTTACGTAGTTGTATATGGCCTATTATCTCGACATTTTCTTTCAAAGTTGCAAATTTGAAACAGTTTTCCAACTCCAGGGTCGAATTTTTCAGCATCTAATTACCCGATTTGAAACGAAGCAACGCCATTCGATAGGAGAAAATTTTACAGGCCTTAACCTTTCGGAAACCAGCCTTGGCATGCGAAAATGGCGCTGCTCCTTTTTGGGTTGATTTTTGTATATAAATACTAGCAATATCGTTTTTTTTATGAATTCTCTCTTACCTAATAATTAATCTTGTTTGTCTACGAAAATTATATATTTATATCTATATATATATATATATATAAAAATCGATATTGGTATATCTGTCTGTCTGTCCGAGCTTTAGACTCCAAAGCCGTTTGATCGATCCCCATGAAAGTTGGCACATATATGTTTCATCCGCTTTGTTGTAGCTTAACGCTAGATGTTGCTGCAGCACATCGCCGTGAAAATTAGTAGACATAGGTATTTGAGCACAGATAATATTTTCGTGTTGTAACTTACAACTAGATGGCGCTGAGGATGGTAGGTTAACTTCTATACCGTTCAGCCAATTGCCATGTTTTTTTAAAAATTCGAAAGTGGAAATAGCGGCGATTAACATAGGCTAGTAGAGGAGGGGGGGCAGGGGGAGAAAAGGAGTGGGAGGGGTAAGGAAACGGATACCCGAGCATCGCCGGATAACATTCCAGCATCGGTCAACTGTGCCGCACAATATAATGGTATGGAGATGCTGACGCCACGCATTCAATTACGAAGCAGTCTGACCATTGTTTCGAGTTCTTTATTGCGTCCACTGTCTAATAATGAATTATCAGCTTTTCCAAAACACTCTGGTGGTACTAATTATAATTACAACTTTCCTAGTACGCCAGGTGTTACGGAATCTGGCCTGCTAACTTTCCCCAGCATTCTATGGCCAAAATACTGTCTTCTAATCTGAAAGTATCAGCTTTTCCAAAACTCTTGCACATTTTTGTCGCTGGCTCTTACACTACAAGATTTTAGGACTGAGGCAGTGCTTTTTTTGCCTCTGATTATTATCGATACTGACACCATATCAAATGAAATAACTTTTCATTTCGCACTGTGGCCCTAACCGATATCTTATTAATAGTATAATGAATATAAGAGAAGTATTTTTGTAACGAGTAATGTGATTTATGTAAAGAAAAGGATTGTGATTTAATATGATTGATAAATTACCATGTAATTAAACGATTGTGAAGTTTGTAAGGCATTGTGAAGAAAACTAGACTGTGTGGAGATCAATGAGAATCACTGTATAGAAATTACTGCAACGATATTCTGCCACGCTTGACGGTTTTCTATTTTCTGTTGCCTGTCCATTCGATTGTGGAAAAAGTCCCCGGCACCGACGTCACTGAAGATTGGTGATCGTCGATGCCTCCCCGCATTTGCAACGCATTTATTGTTGGCCGAACGGGCGAATATCACATTTAACCCCTCAAATGAATGGCGATTAGCTCGGGTTGCCTACGGCAAAATGTATATAAATTTATATTTACATTTACATTTACATTTACATAGAGCGGGGTTTACTATAGAGCTATAGCATTACTATAGAGCGGATTACTATAAAGCGGCGCACATTTACATTTATATTTATATTTATATAAATTTATATACATTTTGTATACATTTTGCCAAGGCATCCCTTAAGGGACGCCTCACATTTGAGGGGTTAAATAGATAGGCACAAATGGAGAAACCATGGAATACACCCCCTGGAATCCTATGATATAAAACACCTCATTCCCGTACATATCGAGATCGACTTACGGCCTCGAAAACAACTTAAACTCACATAATGATGCGGAATTTGTACACATACGGGTGTTATCTTCAAGCCTCGGCCCCTCAGCCGATTGACAAGTTGATGTCCCAAAATATTTTAGTGAAAATTAGTAAAAAAATTGAATTATGACACTGTCTCACCGAAACATTAATTACTGCCAAACCACTGTACCCATAATTAAAATAAAACATAACAGAATAAAATAAAACAAATTAAATTAAAATAAAATTAACACGGGGCCGTCACGCTGAATCGTGTTGTGGCCGATATCGGCCAATTGGGGCTCTAGGGGTTAAAGTGACAAAATCTAATCAATCTGTTACCGTCAAACTGCCGTCTTGGAAAAATGGCACTCGATTCAGATTTTCGCTTATTTCTCGATAACTGTTAGCAATATTGGAATTATGCACGATATAAAAAATAAATCTTACTAATATACATTATAAAAGGTTGTCTCACTGGTAATTTTATTTACACTGTAGTTACAGCCCTGTCACGTGTCGAAAATGTTCATTTTCGACACATCGGGCTCGGGATTTACGCGTGTCAGATTAGCTAGCTATAATACTGCCATCAAGTGAGTTAACCCATTTCTAGCATTTTTTTTGTACAGGCAATTCATGAGGAATCTGGCATGACTGCTCGGAGGCATAGTGGCTATGTCGCCTGATATTGCATTGTAAGGTTCGGGGTTGGTTTACCGGCTGGGCCACCATTTTCCGTTGGGATAAAATAACAGAATCGCATTTCATTTCTGTCAATCGAATGCACTAACACACATTTACACACATGAAGTAATACAGGGAAGAACGATCAATTTAATTGTTTACGAGTAATATACAGTGGAACCTCTCATAACGAATATAATTCGTTACAGACTGACTCATTAAGCAAAACACTCGTTCAGCGAAACAATTTTTGTCATACTTATTATGAGAGGTGCGAATATTCGTTATGGGGAATTACTAAAAATTACTCATGAGTTAGTTAGTTAGTTGTACTGGGCGTTCCTCCGCAAGTCGACATCCAGTGTGCCTATTTTGCGTGTAACAGGGGTAGCGCTATTCCACCCACCCCAGCTCCTCGACGAAAGCCAGCAGGGCTTTCAGGTTTCCTGCTGCCTCGCGCAGGGTGCCTGGAGTCCCAAGGTGTTTTATCCTGTATACTTCTACCTGTTTACAATCTAGCAGAATGTGTTTTGTGGTTTCTTCCGCCTCCATGCATGCTCTGCACATAGGGCTATTCGTTCCGCCCATGTTGAAGAGGTGTTTGTTTAGTGTGTTGTGTCCTGTTATCAGTCCCACTAGTTTGCGTAGTTGGGGCCTTTTTGTCCTTAGAAGTGTTTTGGTAAGTTTGTGGTTGTATTCCATTACTATTTCTTTGGTTTGTCTGCAGGTGTCTATCTCTTTCCAGTGTGTTTGATGATTACTCATGAGAGGTTCCACTGTAATTTAAGTAAATTGCAATTGTTCTTTATAAACAAACTTTTTTTTTCGGCTTACAGACAAAATGGGCTTGATTGCGATTCTTCATGAACTAAAATCGGAAGTTAGTCCGTGTGGACGAGACAGGGCAATACGCTAGAGCGGAGTGTGAGATGACCGGTTGTCACTCTTTCGCATTAAAACTGCCCGCCAAGGTCAAATCTTACACCGCACCAAATATGCTCGATTTTGTTCCGATGAGTATAAGTTCGGCAGGTAGTATTTATCGACGATCGTTCATTTTATATTCCGCTCTAACGCATTGCTCTGTCTCGTTCGCTTGGACTATTTTTAGTTTTAGTTCACAAAGAAACGCAATCGGGCCCAATATATGTTCACTCAAACCACAGTATAATAACACCAAGTAAGTTCACTCAAGAGCTATAAGGCAATGCGGGAAAAGGGTGCGACGGAAGTGGGGCGAGGGGTAAGTGACGTCGCATCCTTCAGCCCATAGTTACGGCGCTGTGGGCGCAGTTTGTGTCCGCTCTTACGTCGGGTGTCGGCTTAATTTTTTGTGGAGATTTATGAGTCGAACGAAGCCATAGTTAGTTAGTTAGTTTTCCTGGGCTATTTCCCGCACTTGGCCTTTTGATTGGGCCGTTGTGGCTCATGTTTCTATTTATGTTACTCCAGCCAACCCAGGCTGTCCCAGAAGGTTAGCAGCCTGTTTGGGTTGCTACAGGCCTCCGGGACAGAAGCTGGAGATTGTAATATTCTTGCCCGTTGCTCTGCCACGCTTCTGCATTCCATGAGCACATGCTGTGGCGTTTCTTCTTCCTCCATGCATCCTCTGCATAGAGGGCTGTCTGTCACACCTATGGTAAACAGGTGTTTGTTTTCGAACGAAGCCATATGGTATTCTCAGAAAAAATCGGTAGCATAATAGCATCTGCGTCGCCGGGGCAGCGTAAATGTGGCCGGGACGATGCTTTAAGAAGAAGACGAGTATTAATATTACGATTTGTGGTAGCCCTTAAGATTTCTGACGTCACTTCGATTTCAATTTTGTTCTAGGAGAAGCTACTGTCTGGTATACTGTGCTCAAACTAACCGTGGCTAAAAGGTCATATTTTAACCCCTTGCGTACCAGACGGCCCGAAACGTCCAGAATTGATATTTACCGTCGAACCCCAGACGGCCCGAAATGGCCAGGCGAGGCCGACCGCTAATTATGTTAGTACAACTTTGACTAATAATTATGAATAATCTTTATTGCTTTACATAACGACGTTACAAATATCTAATAGCAAATTTCAATAGGAACATAAAACAGGTCTTTTTTAGACGATCGGTGTGACAGTTTCGGAGTAATCGTTTTTTTTCTGAAACGCCATCTTTTTTTTGAGACTCGCGAATTTCTTACGGGCCGTAAGGCACACATTAAAATTCAAACCGCGGGCCGCGAGGGGTTAAGTTAGTAAATTATTCTAATGGAATTTCCAAAAATTTCAAAAAGATGACATTGGTCGTTCTTCCCTATAACCCTTCACGTGGTCACAGTATATCAGACAGTAGCTTTTCTTAGAACTAAATTGATATCGAAGCGAATACATCACGAGTTTTAAGGGTTCGCATATGGCCGCATCTCGGCCCACGCGGATAAGCAAACGTTCGTAAATCGCCAACTTTAACCTGCGCGTAATGCTAACCAAGGTGTTCGTCGAGACGTTACCCCTCTGCCCACTTCCCGCAATGCCCTGTCGCTCAAGAGAGCGTCTACTGTTCTCTCGGTATACTGTGACGTGATACACATACACATATAAACACTCCATAGTTGGGTTGGTTGTAAGAGACTGTCGTATGATCCCGCCCATTGTGAAATTTCACAGCAGATTAGAAACAAACAAACAAGGATTTTGAGCGCGTATCCCAGAGTAGTGTACAAGTGACTTCTCGTGGATCTACTGTGGCAGATCTTGCCTTGTATTTCATGCCATATTGCCTAAAACATAACTAGTCTTTATTTCACATTGCAGTAATTTCAGCAGTTCCATGAAACGGTATAAAACATTGATTCATCCTTCCAAAGTACTAGCGATCTATGGGCGATTGATGCGTCAGCCAGCAGCGCAAACTGTATTGCTGCGATATTCTTTCTAGTGCGTAACAATTGTAAAACCTTATATTATTATCCTGCCGTATGTTGTGTTTAGGCAGTTGCTATAAATGTGTATGAAGCATAGTCTTTTTTTTCAAAAAAATGAGAAATTGATATGAAAATCTATTAAAAGTTAAAAATATTTGACGATATTGATGTTTTATTTTTACGACCCCGAATATTAATCATCATCATCATAGGACTGGGTGTGGAATAAGCGAGAAAGTATATCTACGGTCGGTTGTAGGTTTTAGCGAATCATTACTATCATTTCTTCGACTGTTTGATAATTTTAAATATGAGGTCTGTCTTGAAAGTATCAAACCTTGATTTTCCTGCGAACAGGGATTGGCAACTTGAATACGCACCGGAAGGACAAACAGTTACTAAAGAGTACTACTATCAAAAAGTTCTCCGCCAACTTTGTGATGAAGTTCCAAAGACAAAACCTCTGGACGGCAAAAAACTGGCAGTTGCATCATGACAATGCTCCATCTATAATCTCACCCAATTCAGAACAGAAGTTCTGAATCGGGTGAGATTACATGTTTCACAGGAATTACATGTTTCACCAAGAATGGTGAAACATGTAATTCCGGTTGTTCGCCAATCTCCTTACTATTGTTCGGCAAAATTTAGTCGATTGACGATTGAATACGTTAATTGCGATTGACGTATTCAATCGAAGACTAACAATTGACTGGTTCAATCGTCAATCGGCGGACTAACGATTGATTAGTTTCAATCGTTAGCCACGATTGACGATTAAACGTTTGCGATTGATATTCTTGACAGCGGTCAGGTGGTCAATTTCAGTTTTGCGTTTTTCGTCGGTCGGTCGATCTGAGGTTCAGTCGGATGTTCAGTCTGTAGGTCGGCTGATCGTTCGATCGGTCTGTCGGTCGATCGGTCAGTTGGCTGGTCGTTCCGACCGACAACCGACCGACCGACCAACCGATCAGCCGACTGACCGACGAGAATGTATTGTCAAGTGGCATCTAAAGAGCAAGTTAGTTGCGATTGACGATTAACGACTAATTGATTTACTCGTGATTACTTCAATCAAGATTAACGTTAGTCGCGACTATACAATCATGATTGATTAGTCGATTGAAATATTCAATCGATTGACCCAACGCTGCTCCCTGCTGTCCAGATATGACTCATTGCAACTTCTGGTGGTTTCCAAAATTAAAAACACGTACAGTCACAATAATACAACGTATTGCGGTCGCAATGTACGTTGCTTGCAATGATGCAGATGTTCTATAATCCCACTAATACAAACATTTGATAATCGATCCAAAAGAACATACGCACAGGAACGAACAGGAAGGACGGGTCGTGGTTTTGTGCGATGCCATCTCATTAGGGATTTTAATGTCGTATAAATGAAACAAACAGAAAAACGAAATCTATTCAAAAACAACTTTCAGCAGAATATTTCAATATTCTAACGCATACAAAAGAAAGACGTTTTGAAGCACTCCCGACCCAAGATATCACAAGATAAGATAGCCGCATAACTTGTCTCCGATAGTGCCTCCGTGCTACAAGCGCTAGCAAAAAATACTATAACCTCTGTCCTTGTACTGGAATGCCACAATGCGCTTCAATCCATTGCAAGGTTAAATAGAGTGACCCTGCAATGGATTAAAGGGCACAGCGACTCACTGGGCAACGACGCGGCAGACGAACTGGCCAAAAGGTGATCAAAGGAAATAGTATATGGACCGGAACCCTCGATGCCCAAATAAAAACATGGCTACGCAGGAACACCGACGAAACCCACCTTAAAGAATGGAAAAAAAACGCAGGATGCAGGCAAACAAAGATCGCGGTTCCGGAAGCGTCTAAAAAATTTGCCCGCAACCTCACCAGATTAAAAAGGGATAAAATCCGTAAAGTCATAGATACTATGACAGGCCACTGTCCCCTAAACAAACACCTGTTTACCATAGGTGTGACAGACAGCCCTTTATGCAGAGGATGCATGGAGGAAGAAGAAACACCACAGCATGTGCTCATGGAATGCAGGAGCGTGGCAGAGCAACGGGCGAGAATACTACAATCTCCAGCATCTGTCCCGGAGGCCTGTAGCAACCCAAACAGGCTGCTAACCTGGGACAGCCTGGGTTGGTTGGAGTAACTTAAATAGAAACATAAGCCACGCACAACGGCCCAATCAAGAGGCCAAGTGCGGGAAATAGCCCAGACAAACTAAACTAAGATAGCCGCATTTTGTAACACTATTGAAAGCATAGATTTATTATACTATAAATCTATGATTGAAAGGATCTCGTTTTCAGAGTAGAGAAGTGATAATACAGAATGTGAATGCTTCTTGGTAAGTGCAATATGGCCAGATTAAGAATTTGAGTCACTCAGAAGTTATTATGCTTTGACAGGTGACTATTTTTCTAAGCTTTTATTTAAGTTTTATTCTAAGCTTTTTCAGTATGTTTGTCAAATCTTGCAAGCAGAATTAGAACCACTTCCTTTTGTACATTTTTATCCTCCTCCAATGCATTTTTGACCACTTCCTCCGATTGTATGGTAAGCATGACCTGATTTGCACCCAAGATTGGCTCCTGTTGAAGGCACTCCTCAACGGTCAACAGCACAGACACGAAATTTTGTATACGCATTCAATTATGATAGCCCGTTGTAAGTTTCACCGCGATACGGCTGCTGCACTCAGGGTTTGCTTCCGACGAGGGGACTCCTCAATGGTCAACAGAACACACACGAAGTTCTGTATAGCATTCAATTATAGATACATTCTTCAAAGCTCAAAGTAACTTGGAACTGGCTAAAACTTGGATCGACAACCATATTTTAACGCTAAATGCTGCGAAATCAAAATTTATCACTTTCAGCTTGCGGGGAAATCCCAGCCAGGTTCTCAACCAAACACTTGCCATTCATACCGACAAATGCTTGGATAAGAATAGATGTGTATGTACTAAATTAAGCAAATCTGCAACAGTCTCCTACTTAGGCATAACGGTAGATGAGAAGCTATGTTGGGAAAATCAGATTGCAAATTTGAGTTCGAGGATTAGAAAGCTGGTTTGTGTATTTCTTCGGCTGCGCAACATTCTGTCCAAAACAACCATAAGAATGGTATACATGGCCTTGTGTCAGAGTATTTTGTCCTACGGAGTCGCGGCATGGGGCGCTACTACTAATGATAATCTGGATAGATTGACAAAAGCGCAGAAATTATTATTGAGAGTAATTCACAGGAAAAACCGGCGTCATCCATCTGCCTTGTTATTTTCCCAATCCCATGTGCTATCAGCTAAACAGTTATTCATTAAGCAAGCGCTTCTTGCATTCTACAAATCTAGAGATGACCACGCCCGAACTCAAAACAATCTGAACACAAGAATGTCCGCGAGTATCAAAATCAAAAATCAAAATCAAAATCAAAATGTTCTTTATTCATATAGACACAATTAAATATTATTTTTAATTTATGTTCTTATGATGCGTCCAAGCCTTACTCCCAAGCCGTTTTGTCATTTACATAATCAGATATTGTATAGTATGCTTTTTTATACAATTTTGCTTTGATGGTAGCTTTAAACTTATTTACAGATAGTTCTCCAATAGTATGAGGAAGTTTGTTATAGAAGCGTATACATTGTCCCAAAAAAGAATTGCTTATTTTGTGGAGACGAGTAGCACGTACAACAAGGTTATGCTTATGTCTAGTATTAAAATTATGAGTGTCGCTTTTTATTTTAAACTTGTCAATATTCTTGTGGACATACAACAGATTTTCGTATATATATTGTGATGCAACAGTAAGAATATTTATCTCTTTGAATTTTTCTCTAAGTGAAACTCGAGGACCAAGTTTATATATAGCTCTTACAGCACGTTTCTGTAGTATAAAGATGTTATTGATGTCCGCACAGCTTCCCCAGAGAAGAATCCCATAGGACATAATGCTGTGAAAGTAACTAAAGTATACAATTCTTGCTGTATCTACATCAGTCAGCCGCCTTATTGTTTTAACTGCGTATGCCGCAGAGCTAAGTCTTCCTGACATTTTCTCAATTTGTGGGCCCCATTGTAATTTGGAGTCAATTGTTATCCCTAGAAACACAGTTGAAGCAACAGGCTCCAGTCTAGTTCCATTTATTTCTACATTGGTTTGTACCTGCTTAACATTAGGTGTAGAAAATTTAATCACTTTGGTTTTTCTTTCATTTAATAGTAGGTTATTTACATTAAACCAACGGACAACTTTTGAGAGTGCATTGTTAACTTCGTCATAATTGTACAATTTTCGACTAATTTTAAACGTCAAAGAAGTATCATCAGCAAACAATACAATTTCGTGATTATTCCTTATGTGAAAGGGTAAATCATTTATGTATATTAAGAAGAGAAATGGGCCAAGAATGGAGCCTTGTGGGACACCCATGGTGACCATTGATCCTGGTGATCTTTTACCGTTTACATCAACCTTCTGAATTCTATTTCCCAAGTAAGAAGTAAGAAGATCAAGAGCCTTGTTCCTAATGCCATAGTGATGTAATTTCCTAACTAGTGTATCATGGTGTACACAATCAAATGCCTTAGACAAGTCACAGAATATGCCTAATGCGTCTTGTGACTCCCAGGCATTCAATATACCTGTCAATAGTTCGGTTCCCGCATCTATGGTTGAGCAACCCTTCGTAAATCCAAACTGTTTCTTATGAAGTAAATTATATTTGTTAAAATGAGTGTGTAATTGTCTAAGAATTAATTTTTCGAAAATTTTACTCAAAGTGGGAAGTACGGAAACTGGTCGAAAATTCGAGGGATCAGAAGTATCGCCAGATTTAAATAATGGTATAACTTACTTTATCAATTATATAATTCCGTCAGTCAGGACAACATTTGCCCAGAGACATATATTCTACATAGCCCCAAAATTATATAATTCCCTTAGTGAAGACATGAAAAATTATCCTAACATAAAAATATTTAAAGCAAACCTTAATAGATGGCTACTTAACAAGGGATATGTAAAATCTGATCAACTTCTTTGCAACGCACGACAATTTATTTAGTATCACTTATCTATTTTTCTTAATTAAATTTTATTAAATTACAACTATAAATGTATATATTTATTACATAGCTATATTTTTTATAAAATTAGTATATTTATGTGTATATACAGGTGGTGGGTCCAAATAATTTATTTAAAAAAAAAACACTTCATTTCTTAAAATTGCATAAAAATATGCACATCTAGAGACGGGCCAAATTATCGCCTAGTTAGATGTGCTATTGGCAGTAAAGGTCATGTAAGATGTGTTAAACCTCCCTATATTAATTATTAAATAATTTATATAATTATTATAAGATTACATGTCCAATGAATGAACTGTATACCTAATCCTATGTACCTAAATAAATAAATAAATAAATAAATAGTAGCCCGTTCTAAGTAACACTATGACAAGGCTGCTGCATCCAGGGTTGGATCGGGACAGAGCATTTGTATAAAACCTTGTTTTAAAAATGTGTTTTTACTATTAACTTATTTGACGTCGGTCATTTTAGATCAGTGAGTAATCCGGGTATATCTCAGGCATCTGGACTGATTTCAACGGAAATCGCATCGTTTGAAAGAGAAAAGTCTGATGACTGTTTGAGTTGTCAACTACTTCGGGCGAACCTGCCACCCCCAGGAAGTTATAACGATATTAGATCATTCTTTCTTCCATCGGGTGACCACAGAGACGTAGATGATATCTATTTTCAAATTTAGCCGCGTCAGGACAGCTGTCAAAACTCTTCGACTGCAGCCCAATATTATTTGACCCAACATAATTGCGGTTGCGTTCGGAAAGTTCTGAGTGCTCCTAGTTTTCTACCTGCCTAATACTTTTCTAAAACGGCTGTCTACGAAAATATTTGTACTGACTATGGTGCAGAACATTAAACAGTAGATGTACATAATCTCTTTGCTTTGTAATTTAGCAGCGCGTACAATTAAATTAATGATCGTATTAATGGCATCTGGCTCTTGAATTCGCACTATTACCGCAATATAACGTGTTGAATAAGTTGGCGCTCCCGGGGCGAACACACTATCGGATGCGTCCGTTAGCCGAGGCTTATGGGCGCGATCTCTTTAATGAATTTCTATTGATCCGTGCACATTATCGGACATCAGTCGCGGACGCGACTTCGAGGCTTCGGACGTCCGATAGAGATCTGGCAAGCCACGTCCCAAACGACTGTGCATACTGTCCATAAGCCGCTGCAGCGGACGCGTTCGATAGTGTGTTCGCCCCTTTATTCTTCGCTTCGCTGGCAATAATGCACGCCCCTTGAACGCAGAAGTCGCATGTGACCCGTCAGGCTTGCAACCCAACAGCAACAAATAAACAACAAAACTACGCATTCATAAAATCTAACATATTTTTAATTTAACGTAGATCAATAAAACCCGCGTTGTTTTTATTTTTTTTATATTTATGTAATTCATATTATCGTTTTTTTTAAGGAATATGTAATTTCCTTGTGGTGGCACCTCTACGCTGCTGTCACCTGACCTGACGTTTTCGCTCCGAGGTTTCCCGTGTGTTTTTCGGCTGTAAAATCTTTATTTTTGCACAAAATGGGTGCTTCAGCTATTCCGTTTATCGTTTTCACCGTTCTGTGGGGGATCGTGGGCATAGTACTGCCGTTTATCGTGCCTAAAGGGCCGAACAGGGGGTGAGTCACGTTCCGCCGTTTCGGCCTTGCGAATTCGTGTTTTTCGCCTGTTTTTACAGTTTTCGGTGCTTTTTCAGGATAATGCAGGTGGTGCTGATGCTGACGGGTGCGACTTGTTGGCTGTTGTGAGTATTTCGCTTATTTTACACATGCTAAGTATTAATTCTCGGGACCAAGAAACCAATGTACTATTTTGCAAAATTTAGGGTTTTAAGAATAACAATTCATGTGCTGTGTGTTATAAGTAAAAAGAGATAGCAATATTTACCCACCACTTATAGCCCTTGGCAGTAGATTACATTTCTAGGGCTACTTAACTGCATTCTTTTGGTATTTATTAGGTATTGCTGCCAATTCTACTCAAACCCAATAAATAAGAGAGGTATAGCCATTTAAAGAAGTTTCAAACACCTACATTTCGGAGAACCTACAAGTTAGTTTCTTTGTTAACCCTTGGAGTAAATGGGTATTTCATGGATGCATCTGTCTCTTTTGCAGGATTTTCGGCGACATCGACTTAAAGTACTATAACTACGAAACTACTACACCAATCATAAAAAGAACAACTGCACAATGATTGCATTGAAATTTCGAATATAGAATATTGAAATATCATTTTGTAAAACAATTAGATAATTATGAATAAATATGAGAACGTCAAAGAAGTGAAAAAAATGCGCGACCAGATTTGGTCGACTCGTACTCAACGGATAATTGTTTCGCGACCAGGTTGACTCATACTCAACGGGTTAAAACATTTTATGAAGACTCATTTGTCAGTAGGTTAGTTTTTTAAAACATTTTATGAAGACTCATTTGTCAGTAGGTTAGTTTTTTAAAACCATCAGAAAAAGTAATTTATGAATAAAAGTAAAAAAATCCAACGCGCTTTTCTTTCAGATTTAGCATTAAAATGATCGAATTTAGTAGTCTTTGTTTTTTTTTAAATATGCAATGTAAGCAGTACCTAATATATTCCATTTTTTTCATTTAATTACACGTTTATTGATTAATATTTTACGTTTCTTTAATTTTTTAAAACACATCTGTCATGTTAAGGCTGATTTACATTGGTTTAGTTAGGGATAGCGCGCAAGGGTGACTTTTGTCATGGTGACTGTTTTGTCACTTAATAAGTTGTAACGGGCCTTAAGTACCGTCACATGCAATCAACAAATGCATTGATTTCCAGTGAAATACACTGACACCAATTCAGCTATTTTGCTACCTCGTGCAGCGATGAATCAGCACGATGAAACAATACTTTTACTCGGAATATTTTGGATTGCATCATATATCGGCCTATATAAACCGGCGAAAACGCAACCAAAGTATCATTCCTCGAGTGATCACCTCCCCCAAGGTTGCTACGGCATACTCGGTACCCCTCTCACGAGGTCGCTCAACGAGTCCGGCTCCTTGGTTTCCTTTTCCGCCCTTTTCCGATCGAGGAGCATCAGTCTGCATCCCCACAGACTCAAGTAGTGCCCAGTAGGAGATACTACGGAGGACAAGTAAAATCTTTCTCCTCACATCCTCGTAAATTCATTCATTCCGCGAGTCACTTCATCCGCGTCAATATTACCTATTCGGGAAGCGTTACAACTGGCAATATCGAACTCTCAATCAATTCAATAAATACCTTCTGATTCACTCGAAATCGCCTTTTAATACGGAGATAACCCGCAAGTTGACACCACCACCTCACACCGCACAACCTGAAGTCTAGTGAGGGGTGACCCCTCACAAAGTCTGGGTTACATTTTTTTCCGCCGATCGGTGAACAAGCCCATTAAAAACTGTCCCCCGCTGTCACCGTACCGCTAGGTTTCCATGTGCACACGGTGACAGAATTGTTACTCTCCGCGTCGTCCTCCATTTGCATTCCGACTATCGACACCGTAGAAAAAAATGGCGTCAACTTATTCGCTAAACGCCCGGTGGCATAGTGGCTAGGTCGCTTGATCTTACATTGTAAGGTCCCGGGTTCGATTCCCGGCTGGGTTTCTAACTAACGCTGTACTAACGATGAGAGATATATGATTAAGTTCTAGAGAAAAGTTGTAGTCCTTGATAATGCCTACAAAAAAGTCAGCTACAGCATACGTCTGACTTTTATATTTAGTCACAAAAAGTAGTATTTTATATTTAAAAAATATTTTAAATCAGGTCATGTTTATTGGTCATAATATCAACAATTATGAATTCTTATCAAAATAAGTAAATTTATCGTTTCAAGTGTTTAAAACAAAAGACTTTTCCCTTTTACTGCATATAATTTCCCTTTTACTGCATAAATAGTTGAAGAGATAATACGCTCACAAATAAGACACTCACAAGAAGACACTCACAAATAACGGTAATATAGTCAAATTGGCATGCAAATACATACATGTGCAGTAAAAATATAACCTTTCTTTTGGCAGTCAGGAAATAAATCAAAGCACTCAGTACTAACCGAACTACACTCATAATTTCATCACAAGTAAAAAGTTTTACCGCCCAACGAAGTGGGCACTGGTCAGCTAGTATGACAATAAACCCGCCCATTGTGACATCTTCACAGTAAAGAGTATAAAAAAACAAACAAGTTAAACAAGACTGTGTTTGAATACAAATATTGTGCTTACAGAAGAGGTGAAAAAAAGACGAGCATTTTTGATAAAATATTTAAAGAATATTTGTATATAAATTTGAAAACTAAAGCATGGGAAGAGATCAATCAAATAATATTTTCAAATGTTCGGGTAACTTTTTACTCCTGGACGGTCTGCGCACCGTGCGGCGTAAGCCAATCGATTGTGCACTCTGACTAACAGTCGGGGGAGTCTGGAAGCAGTACTGTTTCCTATACTGGTTGCAGACCTTACGGCGACTGCTCTCGAAACGACCATCGGCTACCCGATCCTGGGTGAACAACTTGCGGTGTCAACTACAACGGGCGAGCCCGTCACCACAGGACGTTTTAATGATTTTTCGTTCTGTCGCCCTGCAGTGAACGTAGAAGACTTTGGACAGAACAATCCAACGTCCAGCTACGTCACAACCCGCAAGAAGCCAACGCCTTTACCGCGAGATAGCCAGTAATGTTACCTGGCGGGCCGACACTCGCGCCCTTGCTTCCAATTGTGACCAGATTTCTCCGGTCTCTCGATTGGTACCGAGTTCGAGGTCGCTTGCGCGGTCCTCTCCCTTACGAAGCGGTGAAACGGTGTGCACCGAATCTATCGCGGACCGAGGCGTTCTTTGCCCGACTCTGAACCGGGATCGGATGGCCAATGGTCATTTCAAGAGCAGTCGCGGTAAGGTAGGCAACCACCCCCGCTCTATAGGAAACGATACAGTTCCCAGACTCCCCCGACTGTTAGTCGGAGAGCACAATCGATTGGCTTGCGCCGCTCGGTGCGCAGACCGTCCAGGAGCGCCAGAGGTTTGATCCCCAGGGGAGACTGGTTGACCCAGTGTCCTACCCAGGTTCGCACCCCATGCGTGGAGGCCATCGGATGGGCGTTGACCCGTGAGTGTGACCGACCCTGAACACATGGGTCATCGTGGCCACCTCATGATGGGCCTGTTAGCTCTGGGTGAACAGCCGGGCAAAGGATGTCGTGGTCCGCGATAGATTCGGTAGACACCGTTTCTCCGCTTCGTAAGGGAGAGGACCGCGCGAGCGACCTCGAACTCGGTGGCCTCTTACGGGTATGTGGCGGAGCTTGACGGTGGACTGTTTTGTCCAAGTCTTCTGCGCTCACTTCAGGTAGATAGAACGACTAATCGTTCAAACTTCCTGAGGTGACGGGTTCGCCCGTTGTAGTTGACAACTCTAGTTGTAACTGTAAATACACACTTGTTAATTAGCGTTACGCTGAATACTGAGTTCTGTTGTTGTTTTTTTTCAGTTGGTTATGCTGCTACATGGCTCAGATGAACCCTCTTATCGGCCCTAAACTATCCAACCACACCATTCTGATGATGGCACGAGAATGGGTAAATATGTTTTGTATTCGGATCTAAATCAACAGGAAGGTTTTGAGAGACTGTGATGTGTCCGCAAAACTTTTCATAGGTGACTCATTTGCCGAAAAGTGTTAAGCGAACTAAGAAGCTCGGTGTGTGAGAGAGACAACAGATATCTTAGTTTAATCATTGATTATATACAGTATAAGTGGGATGTTACCCGGCAATGCTCGGGTATCCGTTTCCTTTCCCCTCCCACTCCTCTCTCTCTCTCTCTCTCCCCTCCCCTCCTTCTCCAAGTAGCGTATGTCAATCGCCTTTCCTTCCACTTTCGAATTTATAACATTTTCATGGCGATTGGTTGAACGGTACAAAAGTTGACCTGCTGCAGTGCCATCTAGTGAACGACCGGCTGTGGTAGGTTTAGGACAGCTGTCTTGCCACATGTGAGCTTTCACCTTACCACCCATTCACTCCCCCTTCGAAGTCATAGAATTTGAGATGCGGAAATTGCAGTTTTGGATAATTTTTCTAAGGAGTTGATTATTTTCCTGGAGAGACCAAGATCTTTAAAAAGGTGAAACAGAGATTTAGCTGGCAGGCCACGAGCGCCTACTTCCACCGCGTGAAGGTGAACAGTGAAGCCGTTCCGGGTGATGGCATTTGCGAGATCATGGTATTTATTTAATTTGTACTCGTACTCTTTTGGGATAAGGGCCATCTTCCGAGATGATACTATTTTTTACACTTCTGGGGGGTGAGCAGTGGATTCCGGACTAACGACCGGCTATGGTAGGTTTGGGACAGCTGTCTTGCCACATGTGAGCGTCCACCTTACCATCCATTTACTCCTCCTTCGAAGCCATAGAATTTGAGATGCGCAAATTGCAGTTTTAGATATTTTTTCTAGGAAAGAGTTGATTATTTTTCTGGAAAGATCAAGATCTTTAAAGAGGTGAAATAGAGATTTAGCTGGCAGGCCACGAGCGCCAACTTCCACCGCGTGAAGGTGAACAGTGAAGCCGCTCCGGGTTACGGCATTTGCGAGATCATGGTATTTATTTAATTTGTACTCGTGGTCTTTTGGGATATTTGATTCCCATGGAACATTTAATTATACAATAAGGGCCACCTTCCGAGATAGAGAGTAAAGAGTTATATCTGGACTCAGGGCTGTGCATCCGAGACTTTCAGGGAATTTATACTTCTTAGAGACCGAATCGACCTCCAGAATCCAATCTGAAGCTTTCTCGATTATTGAGAAAGGTTTTGTAGTGAAAGGTTTTTTGCCTTTAGAGCTATCCCGCACAAACCGTATTGGGGGTTTGGAGGGTACTGCTAATTACCTCGCGATCAACAGCAAGGGTGTGTCGTGGCGGATACAATACCCATAATACGAAAAACGCCAATCGGCAGGCCACCCAGCTGTTAATAGTATTATGACGGGCCCGACTCCGGTCGGTTAATTCCATGGCAGCTCCTTTTGTAATTTATTTATTTACTATTTCTTTTCGCAGGGAAACCCCATCACCGATCTCTAAGCAACATTCCTTCGCACTGCAGTCATTAAAACTTCTATTAATTAAGTTAGAAAAAATGGTAAAATATGTACATAAGATTATAAAATACAAATTGATGTTATTATTTCTGATTATTTATTCATTAAGTACTGTAATAAATCGATGTAGATACTGTAATCGAGAACTTTGCGCATTTGAAATTGTTATATCGTTCAGTAGTATCGCTTCTCTGTGTGGGAATATTTGTGTTGTTGAGTAATAATAAATTCAAAAGTCACAATTTTGATTTTTATTTTGACATTTAGAGACCATCTCTAGGGCATGCAAGAAATTACAGAAACAGTGGGCCAGTAGGCCTGAAGAATAGGAATCACGGAGTCGCTTGGAATTATTTGGACTGACTACAGGTCGAACCATCTTTCTAGGTCTCTCGCACACATGCTCAGATCACACGCATTGCATTTATTGAACACCAATGCACTGAAACCAAAAAAGGGATAGGCACACTTTAAACCTCTGAGAAAGAGGGAGAACGCATGACTGCACACTTACGCGCAGTAATATTCGGGTTATGCGCACGTTGTACAACTCGATTGTTAGAAGTCGCATGGAAACGAATGCAGCTATTTGGAATCCGCATGAAGATACTTATACCCTCATGCTGGAAAAGTTACAGAAGTGTTTTTTGAGATTTTTATACTTCAAGCAGTACGGATATTATCCATTTTTGTATCCGACTGCATTTATCACAGGCATGGTTGGCTATAATTCTCTCTGTCTCAGAAGAGAAATGCTGACCATGTCCTATGTTTTCAATATAATTTGTGGTAAAATATATATATATATATATATATATATATATATATATATATATATATATATATATATATATATATATATATATATATATATATATATATATATATATATATATATATATATATATATATATATATATATATATATATATATATATATACAGTGGGTGGCCATCACATTAGGACCATACAATATTTTTGCAATGTTTTATGTGTAAACCCTTAAATTTCATATATTTATAATTATATGTGGTGTTATTATTTATTAAATGATGAGTTCATTATATTATTAATCTATTGTAAGCATAAAATTTTCATTTGGCACCACTGGCTGTAAACTGTCAGCTGTCAAATTTAATCTGCCATAACTGAGAAGTTGAAGGCTATAATTGGCACGTGTGTTTTCCCCAGGTTTTTCTGATATTTGTACTTTATTGTTTATAATATTGTTGAACCAGGTAAATTGAAAGGTAAGTAGTAAGTTTAATATTAAAATAGTATATTTTTAGAGTGATTGGCCCAAACAATTGTAAATTTTTTAGAGTGATTGGCCCGAACTCATTATTCTTAAGTTATCACTTGAAATTTTTAAATATGGGGAAGAAATATGACGTTCACCTAAAAAAGTAGGAGAAATCAAATGTCTCCTGCAAAATACACACTATTCTTAATGAGAAATTGCAAAATTTGTTGAGGTTTCTCACCAGACTGTGATGCGGGTGAAGAAAAAAATTGACAATGGCGAGGAATTTGTTTCGAAGAGACCACCTTCCAAACGGAAAACCACCCCCAGAGCTGATCGCACTATCCGAAACATCTGCCTGGAGAACTGAAAAAAACCTCTAAAGGTTTTAACAAAGATGATTCAGGAAGCAGTCGCTGTATCGGACCGAACTATTCGCAGAAGGCTCAAAGAAGATGGGTTGACATGTCGTCGTCCAGCCAAAAACCATTTTATTTAAATAAAGTAATGATCTATGAATGAAAACATCAACTATAAAATACTCTCTTGTTATCATACTTGCTTATAAAATTTTCCAAACTCAATAATTGCAAAAATCTAGCAGTGGTCCTAATGTGATGGCCACCCACTGTATATGTATATATATATATATATATATATATATATATATATATATATATATATATATATATATATATATATATATATATATATATATATATATATATATATATATATATATATATATATATATATATATATATATATATATATATGAATTCGTTTAAAGGATGACACTTTGATGAAAAAATTAAAATAATAAAAGCCACTTACATAGCTGGAAGGTTTTCCCGGACTGGACTGGGAAATGCTTATTGTTTAAACGAGATGTATTTTTGGATGAGTACCACTTTCGACGGTACACTGTAGGTTTAATGGGATCCCTTTATCGCTAGCGAACGATCGCCCTTCATCCACATCTCAAAAACAAAGCGTATCCTTTTGCAAACCAAAATAAAATGTCTTTATTAAAGACAAATTTAAGCAAAAACAATGAAAAAAATCACAATCAATCGTCTCTTAAATGCGGAATGACATTTGGAAAATTCGATTTGAAATTCGAATATATCCACTCTTTAAAAGGACGATATACGATTGCAGGGCTCGCTATCAGCCAGCTATTAAATGAAAATAAAAATAAAATACTTCATTTGCTCGTTCTCATGAAAAAAGATATAAATCGTAATTTCTGGTCGAGAAGTTTATACTTAAGGCTATATGATATTTACAAGAGTTCAAAACATAAGATAAAATTGTATAATATTGTTAATATTTGATTGGTTTTTTGTAAAATCTTTTTTTAAAGAATTCGTTTAAAGGATGACACTTTGATGAAAAAATTAAAATAATAAAAGCCACTTACATAGCTGGAAGGTTTTCCCGGACTGGACTGGGAAATGCTTATTGTTTAAACGAGATGTATTTTTGGATGAGTACCACTTTCGACGGTACACTGTAGGTTTAATTTTAATTTAATTTAATTAAACCTACAGTGTACCGTCGAAAGTGGAACTCATCCAAAAATACATCTCGTTTAAACAATAAGCATTTCCCAGTCCAGTCCGGGAAAACCTTCCAGCTATGTAAGTGGCTTTTATTATTTTAATTTTTTCATCAAAGTGTCATCCTTTAAACGAATTCTTTAAAAAAAGATTTTACAAAAAACCAATCAAATATTAACAATATTATACAATTTTATCTTATGTTTTGAACTCTTGTAAATATCATATAGCCTTAAGTATAAACTTCTCGACCAGAAATTACGATTTATATCTTTTTTCATGAGAACGAGCAAATGAAGTATTTTATTTTTATTTTCATTTAATAGCTGGCTGATAGCGAGCCCTGCAATCGTATATCGTCCTTTTAAAGAGTGGATATATTCGAATTTCAAATCGAATTTTCCAAATGTCATTCCGCATTTAAGAGACGATTGATTGTGATTTTTTTCATTGTTTTTGCTTAAATTTGTCTTTAATAAAGACATTTTATTTTGGTTTGCAAAAGGATACGCTTTGTTTTTGAGATGTGGATGAAGGGCGATCGTTCGCTAGCGATAAAGGGATCCCATTAAACCTACAGTGTACCGTCGAAAGTGGTACTCATCCAAAAATACATCTCGTTTAAACAATAAGCATTTCCCAGTCCAGTCCGGGAAAACCTTCCAGCTATGTAAGTGGCTTTTATTATTTTAATTTTTTCATCAAAGTGTAATCCTTTAAACGAATTCTTTAAAAAAAGATTTTACAAAAAACCAATCAAATATTAACAATATTATACAATTTTATCTTATGTTTTGAACTCTTGTAAATATCATATAGCCTTAAGTATAAACTTCTCGACCAGAAATTACGATTTATATCTTTTTTCATGAGAACGAGCAAATGAAGTATTTTATTTTTATTTTCATTTAATAGCTGGCTGATAGCGAGCCCTGCAATCGTATATCGTCCTTTTAAAGAGTGGATATATTCGAATTTCAAATCGAATTTTCCAAATGTCATTCCGCATTTAAGAGACGATTGATTGTGATTTTTTTCATTGTTTTTGCTTAAATTTGTCTTTAATAAAGACATTTTATTTTGGTTTGCAAAAGGATACGCTTTGTTTTTGAGATGTGGATGAAGGGCGATCGTTCGCTAGCGATAAAGGGATCCCATTAAACCTACAGTGTACCGTCGAAAGTGGTACTCATCCAAAAATACATCTCGTTTAAACAATAAGCATTTCCCAGTCCAGTCCGGGAAAACCTTCCAGCTATGTAAGTGGCTTTTATTATTTTAATTTTTTCATCAAAGTGTCATCCTTTAAACGAATTCTTTAAAAAAAGATTTTACAAAAAACCAATCAAATATTATATATATATATATGTATATATGTATATATGTATATATGTATATATGTATATATATATATATATATATATATATATATATATATATATATATATATATATATATATATATATATATATATATATATATATATATATATATATATATATATATATATATATATATATATATATATATATATATATATATATATATATATATATATATATATATATATATATACATATATAATGATTGTAAATGTGTAAATTATTATTTTTTCAAATTGAAATTATGTTTATCACTAAATAAATGAAATGATAAAATAATGAAAGGGCACTTATCTGGTCTGTGGTGACCAGGAGTGACTCCACGCCTTCTTCTTCTCCTCACTCAGTGTTTGCTGGTGCTTCCTGCTGTGGCACTAGAACCCGATCAAAATGGCCTCCCACCGTCTTTCACAGCTGTAACACAACAATGCGAGACGAGAATGAATGCTGGAAAATAATAGGCGATTAGTGTTTCTTAAATATTAATGATTGTTATAAAATGTATATCAATATTTCGGCTCAGCCGTCGTCAAGATATGTGACATTTCTGAAATCGAACAATTCGTTGAAAATTTAAATTCAAGGAATCGAACAAAAAGAAATGGATTAATAATATTTTACACGATTTATTTAAGGTACCGAAACCAACCGTGCAAAACGTTATTTTAAAATGAATGATAAAAATTAAAATATAAAGCATTTGATATTTTATTTTAATTTTTATCATATTTTAAAGAATACTGTAATTCCAAAGTCAGACGACCTATTATTTGTTACTATTGACGCCATATCCCTGTATACCAATATTCCTCATAATTTAGGATTGGAAGCCATTTCTTATTTTCTTGATGAGAGACCTCATCCTCAAATACCTTCTACGGATTTTCTTTGCAAATTAGCCGAGTTTGTCTTAACGTGTAATGCTTTCTCCTTTGAAGATGAATTTTATCTTCAAATTAAAGGGACTGCTATGGGCACGCGAATGGCACCTTCGTATGCCAACCTTTTCATGGGATTATTCGAGCAAAATTTTCTTCAAACGCAAAATTTAAAACCCATATTATGGTATAGATTTATTGACGACATAGTAATGATTTGGCCACACGGACAAACTACTCTAACAACCTTTCTTGACGACCTAAATAATTTTGGCCCTTTGAATTTCACTCATACCATTTCTAAATCACAAATTACTTTCTTAGATGTTGATTTAACAATTTCCGAAGGTAAAATTAAAACCGCGATTCATATAAAACCTACAAATAAAGAACAGTATTTACACTTTGATAGCTGTCATCCATTTCACACCAAGAGATCCATTCCCTATTCAATGTCCATTCGCGGACACCGTTTAGTTAACAACAAAGAAAATTTTGATAAATATCTCAATAATCTAAAGCAATCTCTTCTTGAAAGAAAATACCCTGCTCCTCTATTGGATAAACATATTCTAAACTCTGAAGTAAAATATATACCAAAACCTAAAATTACTTCAAATAAAAATAATAATAATAATAAAATCTTTCTTAGCACCACTTATTTTCCTGGTGCTGAGAAACTGCGAGATATATTATCTGATTTATTCCCCATCATTTCTAATGATGCATCCACTAAGGATCTCTTAGATTCACCGCCAATTTTATCTTTCCGCAGACCACCTAATATTAGATCAATATTAAACAAAACAAAAAATAATCAAAATTTCTCTATTGGTAATAATACTTATGGTCTTCAACCTTGTGGTCGTCCACGTTGTAAAACTTGTCCTCTGTTAGATCTAAGTCCTTTTTTTACCAGTCCAAATACTACTAATAGTTACAGGGTTCCCTTTCATTGCAGTTGTATTTCAAAAAATATAGTATATCAACTTCTATGCAGGACTTGTGATGCCTTTTATATCGGTGAAACAACAACACCACTTAATATTAGACTAAATAATCATAGGGCTAGTGTAGGAAATGAAAGCCAACTCCCAATATCTTTGCATGCCAGGGCACATAATTTATCTTTTGATCAATGTTTTAAAGTTAAAATAATAAAATGCCTTGGTGATAATGCACATGAAAGGGACGTCAAATCTTGGGAATTGGCTTATATTTATATTTTAGGCGCTTGCAAAGGTTCCGGTCTCAATAGGCAAAATTAATAAGGTTTATCATATTATCATAATCATCAAATGCTTTTTATTTTAATTTTTATCATTCATTTTAAAATAACGTTTTGCACGGTTGGTTTCGGTACCTTAACTAAATCGTGTAAAATATTATTAATCCATTTCTTTTTGTTCAATTCCTTGAATTTAAATTTTCAACGAATTGTTCGATTTCAGAAATGTCACATATCTTGACGACGGCTGTGCCGAAATATTGATATACATTTTATAACAATCATTAATATTTAAGAAACACTAATCGCCTATTATTTTCCAGCATTCATTCTCGTCTCGCATTGTTGTGTTGCCGCTGTGAAAGACGGTGGGAGGCCATTTTGATCGGGTTCTAGTGCCACAGCAGGAAGCACCAGCAAACACTGAGTGAGGAGAAGAAGAAGGCGTGGAGTCACTCCTGGTCACCACAGACCAGATAAGTGCCCTATCATTATTTTATCATTTCATTTATTTAGTGATAAACATAATTTCAATTTGAAAATATATATATATATATATATATATATATATATATATATATATATATATATATATATATATATATATATATATATATATATATATATATATATATATATATATATATATATATATATATATATATATATATATATATATATATATATATATATATATATATATATATATATATAGAGCGTTTGATAGTGATATTTTGTAACATTTGTACTTTTTTGAACTGGAAATGAAATTGAAATTTTATGAATCACCGCTTACTTGACCCCTCAGGAGATCTATCTAGGATGCAAGGTTGAGGCTGTGCCCGAAGGACAATATCAATGTAATAATTTTGGTAATCGTTTGACGTTTGTACTTTTTTTGAACTGAAAATCGTTTTTTTTTACTTTTTATGCTAACTACACAACTTACTTGACCCCTCAGGAGTCTATGTTGAAAATTTCAAGTCAATCGGTTAAGCCGTTTAACCTGGAGATCGGTCAAGCCGAGGTGTTTGGTATATTGGAATGCATAAAACTCCACAGTCGACTTGAGGTAAAAAATAGAAAAATCCTCATCTGCTCTGACAGCAGAGCAGCATTGGACGCTCTGGCTAAAGCCACCACAGAATCTTCTGTGGTCTGGGACTGTATGCAAGAGCTCAACAAATTGGGAAAAGTCAAAAAAATCACCTTAATATGGACAACAGGCCATCAAGGTATACCCGGCAACGAAGAGGCCGACAGACTGACAAAAGTGGGTACACTGGAATGCCCGGTGGAGCCAGTTATTGGGGTCCCCTTCGCTATAGGTAAGAAATTCATCAGGGACTGCTTGGAGCAGGAAACATCGGGCATCTTGGAAACAGAGCCAAGGATGTCGTCAGGCAAAGTTCATGATGGAGCAACCACTTCCTAAGAAAACCAAGGCCCTACTCGACATGAGCAAGAAGAACCTTAGAACCACTATCGGTCTCCTCACCGGACACGCGACCCTTAGAGCACATCTATCAACCTTGGCTTGACCGAGAGCAAGGACTGCCGAATATGTGGCGAAGACATCATACACATCGTTGGTCGCTGCCCAGGCCTCGCCGCAAAGACAGAGTTTAACTGGGACGAGCCTTTCTCGAACCCAGCGATCTGCCAACTTGAAGATCAGTGATCTGCATGGACTGGTAAGCAGTACCGGGCTACTAGCAGACCACTGACCCAACCACAAAGTGGGTAGTTACAAAAGATCTCATAGATCCAGGTGACACAAGGGCTGGAAACAAGCCCCCCACTCCGTTTACTACTACTACTACTGGATGCTTAAGTTAAAAGGCATTTTAGTCGCTCTCCGCTGAACCTTCTCTAGAGAATTGATAGCCTTCTTAAGGTATGGGTTCCTGATTTGATAGGCGTATTCCAAAATGGGTCTCACAAATTACATAGATTTTCAGAATCGGTTCCTCCACAGTATGGCAAAAAGCTATCCAAATTAGGAACAATAGTTTGCCTCCCTTACTATTCCAGTCACGTTTTCTCCGCATTGTAAGTCTTTGGTGACTATTACACTAAGAACCTTTCGTGAATTCACAGCACGAAGACGGGTATTTTCCAGAAAGTATAGCTGCTTAGCATTCTTTTATCCAAGACTAGCTGACCCGTGCCCACTTTGTTGGGCGGTAAAACTTTTTACTTTCGTTTCGGTTCGGTTACTACTGAGTGCTATGATCTCCTGACTGCCAAAAGAATGGTTATATTATTACTACATATGTATGCATGTACCTATTTGCATGCCAATTTGACTATATTACCGTTATTTGTGAGTGTTAAGTCTCTTAAACATTTATGCAGTAAAAGGGAAAAGTCTTTTGTTTTAAACATTTGAGACGATAAATTTACTTATTTTGATATGAATTCATAATTGTTGATAATATGACCAATAAACATGACATGTAATTTTTTTTAATACAAAATACTACTTTTTGTGACAAATATAAAAGTTAGACATATGCTGTCGCTGACTTTTTTGTAGCCATTATCAAGCTCTACAACTTTTCTCTAGAACTTAATCATATATCTCTCATCGTTAAAGCTAAGATACAATAAGTGAATCGAAAGCTTAGCGTGAATGGGAGGGTCGTTGTAATATTTACTTAACTGTGTTTCTATATTTCTTTTTCTGTATTCTTCCATTACAGACTTCATGAAACTGCCATCTGCCGATACAGATGGCAGTTTGCATTCATGCATTGGCAATCATGCCAATGCATGATTTGCAGCTGTTGACGTTTCTCCTATTTCCTTTATCTTTATAAACTTTACATCTGAGCCCACGCATGATAATTTAGCCCTACGCCAGTAGCACTTTACTGACGTAGGAGCTGGGTCTTCATTTCTGCGATGCACCCATGACAAAAACGCTATAGCATGTTTGCAACCCTCAGCACTCGCGGCGCAATCGTGACACTGATAATGTTTAATGGTGGATTCCTTTTCATCATATATTAGCTTCACATGGTACGGAGTCTTTCGCACCTTGTGTCAGGAGTAATACAGGCTTTAAGTGTGAATATATTAGCTTCCCGTTTTACTTGAACGTATCCTATAGCATTGTCTCCATACGAATCTCGGGCAGCTCTGTAAATGAAATTTAATATGATATCGATGTGACATATTGAACCATAATTATTTTTAAATATAAAAACATATTATCACTCCTTCTATTCGAAAAGAAGTGGGAGCAAAGTTGCATTTTGCTCCTGATCATGATATTAGATGATATTAGATGGTATATGGTGAGTATATGATGATAATCATTATTATGATGATGACGATGATATGATGGTATGATAATGATGATGATTTTTAAAGCATGTTATAGTTTTTTCTCATAGTCGGAGTGAAAAGCAGAGGTTCACTTAGGAGCAAAACTATTTAAGTCTTGGGCTTAATAGCTTGAATCCTCGCTGTACTCAGAAATCTACGATAGAATCCTGCGTTATGCTCTGGATTCAATATTTTACGCTCATCCTAAATATAAGACTTTCTCCCATGTGTGACTTAATCTACTATTATATATCACTGACACCACAGGTTGTTATACTGTGCTGCCACTAAGAAGCATTAAAATGTATCAGAGTTGGTGCGAACAAGTCGTCAAATTATTACGTGTGTCATATTAAACGGAATTAAAAAGCTCTTTTAATTAAATATTTATAATATTAAATATTAAGTGCGCAGCTTATAACAACCACAATCTAAAACTTCACTCATATGAGTACTGGTAGCTAAATATTTAGTGAATATTACTTATCTAGCAGCCTTTGCACCGCGAATGTCAGCGCTTATATAACTATTGTTCGAGGCAAAGTAACTCGCCATCGTGATTGAGTCTATTTGAGGCAAGTTATCAGATTGACACCGCTCAAATCCTTGCTCCATAATAATTTTAAGTAGGCACTTGTTTAGTCTACTATTCTCACATTATATAGGGTCTACCCTTTCTGGCCAGACTGTAGATATTGGGTTGCTGAAATATGTATACGAATCCACCTCGATCCCCGTCTAAGTAGACAAAGAAACGAAGTTCGTAGTATTGGCGAATGTCGTCTCCCCGAAACTGTTCATTAATACCCTCAAAAAGGTCTTGCGATTGTTTAAACGGAGCGAAAGGGTTGTCAAGATTAACGGAAAACACATCTAGCGTAAAAGTAACAACCAAGAACTTTATTCTCTAATTTTTAATTTCTTGCAGTAGTCACGTTGCTAAGTTATTACTTTGAAGTGTTGAAATGTTTCTACGAAACCACCAACTATGTTAATGATGACTATCCAAGTAGATGTTGATCCAAATAGATTACCGTCGATGACCATCCAGGTAGATATTAGACGACCAAACAAAGTCCGTAATATAAGGGAATATACCCTCAAAGCGTCTTGAAATTTATGAAACGGAAAGAAAGATATATCCTAGATAAAACTCATTTTATCTGCCGTTTTGAACTCCATTCGTTGAACTGAGCGGCAGACGAAATTCCAATTATTAGCTGGCAAATGACAAGATTTTGATATGAAATTAAACCACGGAATAGTAGCAAAAGTTAAATTTAATATTAATAATAACATTAATTATTACACTAATAACTACTATAACATAATGCAGAAATCACAACCTTTGTAATTAAGGGGTGAGTGGAATAAAACACTAATCATATTGAACCGAATGACATAATATTGAAACACTATACAAAATTTTACGAAAATTCCATAGAATATACTGTCAATTACATAACATTACCTTGGTAAGTAGGCATATTTAATATAATATTACAAATTTATTAGACTTAATATCCTTATTTTTAAAAACATTATATTTACATTTTCTCCGCGTCGTAACAAACCCCTCTCCTGCTCATTACATTATCTCAACTAAGATACAATAAATGACTTATAACCGAAAATAAAATAGGTTAAACAAGTAACCACTGTTCGATAAAAACTAGGTTTCTGACTTATAATCTATAATAAACACACACACTAAAATCTAGGTAAATGTAAAGGCATTAGAATTATTATCAATAAATGCATTTGAATGTTCCGTATAAATAATATAATAAAACATACACACTTAAATCTAGGTTTTTAAGCAATTAGAATCATATCAGTAAATGCAATTGATTGTCCCGTATTGGTTGTAGGTACGTAGATAAATAAAAATTCACAAAAAGTAACTGAAAAATAAAATGCATAAGTACATACAATAGAATAATAATATACTACCTACTAAAGATCGCATTGTTCGATTTCATCTAAAAAAGTGTTCGTGCTCCACCGATGCACTATGTTCTGCTTGCTTAGAAGACAAAGATTACTCATCAAAGGTCTACCGCCGACCGTTGCTTATCGATTGTTTAATATCTTTCAATTGGCATTTGGCAGCAGTCATGTGCTTATTATGTTGAATTTTCCAACCAAATGCATGTTTGCATATTGTACAAACAAATGGCTTAATTTTTCGGTGTATTACATTTATATGTTTGATTAGACTCCCCTTTTCTGTGAAAGCTCTGTTACATTCCGCACAGCTATACTTAATTCTGAGATGGACTGAGTTTATATGGACCTTTAAATCTCCAAGCCTTGCAAAACTGCGATTGCATTTGTCGCACGCGAAACGCTTCAATTTGCGGTGGACAGAATTGACATGTCGAATTAAATCACCACTCATAAAGAAAACGCGTTTGCATTCCTTACATTCAAATTCCTTCATTTTTCTATGAACGCCATCGATGTGCCGTTTAAAGCTTGTTTGATTTGGAAATTCTTTGTTGCATAAATCACACGTGAATACATTCAACTGCCGGTGAGTGAAATTTACATGCGCATATAAGCTGCTACGATTAGAAAAGACTTTATTACACTGCTGACACGCATGCTTTAGTTTGCGATGGATCGATTGGACGTGTTTATTCAAATATTGTCTATGTGAAAATGCCTGGTCACACTGTTCACACCTATGTTTCTTAAATTTCCTATGCACTATATCAACATGCTGAATTAGTTTAAATCTACTACTTGATTCATATCTACATTTGACACAAATATATTTCATCCCATTTGGCCTAATACAGTCTTTGCAAAATAGCACAATTTCATTGAAATGCTTGCACGCTCCCATTGGCACGCTGCTGTCTAGATGGCGATCGCAGACAACGCATGTGAATTGATCAAATTTCGTTAATAATACTTTGATCTCTTTCATCACGCTTCCTTCGGGTTTTATGAAAGCCACTGCCTCTTCTTCAAATTCCAGAATATTTGCTTCCATATAAGAAGAGTTCGGTTGTTCTTCTTTGTAGCAAATATCGCTTTCTGGTTTCAACGTTTCACTGTGTTTATTGTCAGAGCAACTTGGCATCCTGTCTTCGACATCGGACTCTAATTCTATCTTCACTTTAATGTCTGCATTGTTTTCATCATTTTCCTGCCTTTCCATGGTGAATATTTATACTTTTTATTATATATAGAGGTAAAATAAAGCGGAAAACTGCAGAAACCTACACGATCTACACCGTAAACAGATGTGATAATTTTGACGTTTCGTGTTTAGTATTGCCACATATTGGAATATAAAATTCAATATTTATAAAAGTTGTTTTTACTGCACGTGCTTTTTTTTAGTGGGTGAATCAGTACAACAAAATAAGCGCACTTTTGAAAAAAAAACTGAAATTTTTTTTTTTTTTTTTTTAACATTATCTCAACTAAGATACAATAAATGACTTATATCCGAAAATAAAATAGGTTAACCACTCAAGCCCCGACTGGCCGAAATCGGCCAATTCACGAATCACCGTGATGGCCCCGTTGGGCCGATATCGGCCATAATTTTGACCGCGAAGAACGCTCTCGAAAAACACGTAACCATTGGCTTATTCGGTATGATTGGCATAGGATTTGATTTGTAACCTATGCAGCGATACCTATTTTATTTTAATTATATTTTTGGTGAACGCGCCCGCTTTTCAATTATTTTAAATGGCAATTTTTAGAGCCGACATTCGCAGATCAGTATTTCGGCGAACGCGGTGCGTGTGCTCTCGACTTTTTGTGTTGTTTTGAGTGTTTATTTGCGGAATCGCCGAGTAAATGTAAGTATTTATTGACTTAAACGATTGATTGATTGATTGATCATGAAATCAAGTCACATCGACTAGTAATTATAGTGATTTTCTGATAAACAGTGGGACACCTTGAGGGTGTTTTTTTCGAGGCTCTTTGAATTACTGTTTTTGATATGTAATAAAGGCATTCTGTCATCAAATAGTCTATAATGGGATGGGAAATATTGTTTTCAATCGCTATTCATGCGAAATCAATCAAAAAACGAACTTTTATGTCTGATAAACAGCTTTTGAAAAAAAGCCGGCAAATTAGTCATTTTGTTTTTATTTTGCGAGCGAAAGTAGTGCGGGGATCGATCTTCTTTGGCATAATCGATATTTTTTGAAGACGATGCTCAAATCGAATATGCCGAAAATTGGTATAACGTTTTTCGAATTGATTCTGTGATGATATGACTTCTAATAATAATGTATATGTATGTATATGTATACGTGTATGTGTATGTGTGCGTGTGCGTGTGCGTGACTGTAATGTGCGTGACTGTAATAATAATAATAATAATAAAAATTGGGTAGTGATTACGTTTGTTTGTGGCAGAATATATATTTACACACACACACACACACACACACACACACACACACACATATATATATATATATATATATATATATATATATATATATATATATATATATATATATATATATATATATATATATATATATATATATATATATATATATATATATATATATATATATATATATATATATATATATTTATATATATATATATATATATATATATATATATATATATATATATATATATATATATATATATATATATATATATATATATATATATATATATATATATATATATATATATATGTATATATGTATATATGTATATATGTATATATGTATATATGTATATATGTATATATGTATATATGTATATATGTATATATGTATATATGTATATATGTATATATGTATATATGTATATATGTATATATGTATATATGTATATATGTATATATGTATATATGTGTATGTGTATGTGTATGTGTATGTGTATGTATATGTGTGTGTGTGTGTGTGTGTCTGCGCGTGCGTGCGTGCGTGTGCGTGTGCGTGTGCGTGTGCGTGTGCGGGTGCGTGTGTGTATACGAACACGTACACGCACACGCACGCGCAGGCCCACGCGCAGGCACACGCGCACGCACACGCGCACGCGCACGCACACGCACACGCACGCGCACACGCACACACTCACACACACACACACATACATATATATATATATATATATATATATATATATATATATATATATATATATATATATATATATATATATATATATATATATATATATCCTATATATATATAAATTTGTTTTTGTTTTCATTTACTTTGCAGATGTCTAGGAAATGGAATTTAGGGAGCGGAGTTCCTGATGCTTCGTTCTTTGCCGAGTTGGAGGCGGAGTTGGAGACGTCGGCATCGGACGTCGACTCCGACGATGAACTCGACGTGGCTTCGACGCTGGCGGTGGACATGCCCGACATGCCTGTGTTCTCCATGAGTCCTGGAGGGACTCAACGACCTTGGTAAGTATAAATATAAGTATTGGGTACAAATTATTTTCAGAGAATATTATAATTTTTTTTTGTTCTTTTCTAAAGCGGCGTCATGTCGGCACGTTCGTCGCCCACGCCGTCAACCAGCGCTGGTCCGAGCCACCAGTTTGATCCTCTGATAGGAGAGGTATAAAACTACTATAAATAGGATATGATAAATATAAAATGAATTCGAGAACTCTTCTTCTATTTTTGTAAATTTCAGCGGAGGTCTACGTCGAGGTCACCGCCGACGGAACGCCCTGTGTCCCCTGTTTCCGGGTCCTCGTCCAGCAGTCCTTCACCCGAGTTCAGTCCGCTGACAAGTCCACTGGCAAGTGCGAGTCTGTCGACTCGAAGGTTAGTACTTAGTAGATCTTCTTACATATATCTTAATTTTAAATTTTAATCATTTTCGTTTTTTCATTTTCAGACCAGTGTACTTGGTAGCGAGAGCTGGACGAAACGCTGCTGGACGAGGACGCGGAAGCAGAGAGGGACACGGAGGACGCGGAGGAAGAGGAGGGGCGGCAACGGCGCGCGTTGGTAGGGGCGATATGATTGTGGAAGGCTGTGTGACTGATGAAGTAATTCCGAGAATACTGAAAGATAAGATGGATAAGGCTGAGCGGAGTGCTAGGGTTAGTGACGCGAGTCAAAAAGCAAGGAAATATGCAGATGATGTAGTGACAGATTTGTTCGATGGGGACAGGGACGCGATAATATTCAACTGGTCGCCCATGGATTCTTTCGCTGGGCGGCCAGAGGAATTTCTGGTCGAAAACCCTGGACCTGTCGTGCCAGTTGAGAATGCGTATGATGCTTTCCGCACTTTCTGGAACGACGAAATTCTGGAGCATATCGTTTGTGAGACCAATCGATATGCTCAAGGATTGAAGGCGTCTTCGGAGAGGTTTGCGAGAGATTGGTATGACACTAACGTTCATGAAATAATGATACTTTTTACATTTTGGATGTTGATCGGGATTGTCAAAATGCCGACTATAAAATCGTGCTTTTCTTCAAATGAGTTCTTAAAACATGACTCGTTTAGAAAACTTTTTTCAAAGGCTCGTTATGAAAATTTAAATCGAGCTCTACACTTTGTAGATAACGAAACCCGCAATAAGAAATCATCTAAGTTGTTCTCTCTTGGCCCCATACCTGAGCACTTGAATGCGAAGTTTCAAGAGGCTTATGTATTGGAGCAACAGATATCAATTGATGAATCTTTGACATTGTGGAAGGGTAAACTGTCCTTCAAACAGTTTATCAGAACGAAGGCTGCTCGTTTCGGCATCAAATCCTTCGAAATCTGCGAACCGGCTACGGGCTACCTGTGGTCGTTCGTCATTTACATGGGCAAAGATACTACTAATCGATCAAATCTTCCGAAGAGCACTGACATTGTAAGACAAATTATGATGCCGCTGCTCGGCAAGGGACACCAATTATTCTTGGACAGTTGGTTCAACTCCCCCGTTTTATCGAGGTTCCTGAAACGGAACAAAACCGATTGTGTTGGCGCCTTGCGCAAATCGCGGAAGCATGTGTCACCACTCATTCAGCACGTCATACCGGCAGATGGAACTTTCGTAGCTCGACATTCTGGGGATGTTGTAGTGATGGCTTTCCAGGACAAGAAAACTGTGTACACTACATCCACTTGCCATGGTATTGAAGTGGTCCAAGTGGCTGCTAGACCTGGTAGGCCGTCACTCTACAAACCCAAGGTGATATGCGACTACAATAAATCCATGGGCGGGGTCGACAAGAAAGACCAAATGCTAGAGCCTTTTCTAATAGAAAGAAAAAGGAACGCCAAATGGAGCAAAAAGCTATTCAAGAGGCTTCTCAATGCGTCTATATTAAACGCTTGTATCCTCTTCCATAGGAGTGTAGCCACAACTGTTCGGCAAGAAGTTTTCCGACTAAGTTTAATCAGTGCAATCACTGACGTGCATTTGCCCCTTGTCCCTAAGCCGCGTCGTCACCAAAGTGTAAACCGTGACCATATTTCACTGCGACTTGACGGTACACAGCATTTTGCGCGTAGTGCTGCACTGGTCGTTGGGTCCGTCGGTGAGCGGAAGCGGGCTAGTTGCTTATGGTGCTTAAAACGCGATGGAAAACGGAAGAGGACCACTTTTATATGTGAAATTTGCGATGTACCACTCTGCATCGATCCTTGTTTTAAAAATTATCACACTTTAGAGTAATTCATTCAATTCATTCAATGTATACAGTAATTAATTCTATAGCGAAAGTGTTAAACCGCGAGTCTTTAACATTTATTGCATTGCTTTCTCGGTTGTGTAGTCATTTTTGCCCGTGTGGATATAATAGTAGGTAGTTTACAGTAGTATACCCACAGTATCCTTATTTCAAGTACGTACGATGGATGATTGGTGAAGAATGAAGTGATGGATGGAGTCATGAATCGTTAGAATCTGGGGGTCAATGATATGAGAGACTGTGTTTATGTGTGAGAGAGGGACAGAGTGCAAGAGAGAGAAAGATTTTTAAAAAAGTTACTTTTTTATGTAACTTCTTTATAAATCTTTTACTACTGTTTGTGGGCTAACAGTAGTAATGTTTGTGTGTGAACGCCTCGCCGCTGCCGTCCGACGCCCTCGAAGCCCACCGAGAAGCGCAGCCACCACAAACACATGTTATCCATTGCTCAATACTATCAGACAGCAAGTCAGTACTACAAGTACTAGGAAGCGATACTTACATCTGGACTCATATACGAGCCCACCGAGGAGCGCAGCCACCATAAACACATGTTATCCATTGCTCAATACAATCAGACAGCAAGTCAGTACTACAAGTACTAGGAAGCGATACTTACATCTGGACTCATATACGAATGCCATTAACTTAGAGGTATGCGAAAAAGGCAATAAGGTGACACTGCAATGGATCGAGGGACACAGTAACTCGAGAGGGAACGATGCTGCGGATGAACTAGCCCGTAAAGGGTCAGATACACCGGTATACGGACTCGAAGCCATCGTACCCCTACCATACTCGCACATAAACAACCAACTTCACCACTACAAACAACTACATCAATTGCTAACTAACTAACTACTCAATTGCTTCATTTGCTAAAACACAAAAGATGTTTGTTATAGCGCTTTTGAATATTATCTCTTAAAAAATGTATCTTTGAAAGTAAAATTTTGTACTGTTTTATGTTTCTAATGTATTGCACTGTTACTGTATTCTACTGTATTGTATTGTAATGTTGCTGTTTTAAAAACTACTACATAAAGAAAAAATAAGTTTTTCAAATTTTTTCATATAAATAAAGAATATTTTGATTTATGAGATGTGTTTTTTTATTTTTTGTAATGAACATAACCAATAAACTTCAATATCTTACTAAACGTGGCTATGTCTGCGATTAATGTTTTTGAATTAGGCTTGAATTTGATTTAGGCTGAATTAGATTTTGATTATTGATCGATCTAAATAGAATTAGAGATTGATGAAAATCAAAAAACATCTAGTTTAAAAAAAAAAAAAAACAGAATATTTCAATTGTAGGATTTGCAGTTACATTGATAGGCTTAAACTTAAAAACTTATACACATATTCATTTTAGGTATATGTATACCTATTTTCACTGCAAACACCACAATTTTTGTCTATTTCGACCTTGTATCTGCGCAGGGATCTTTATAACAGCAGACAGATAGAATACAGCTTACAGATAGAATAGATAGACAGATAGAATCTGTCTGTCTAATCTATCTGTGAAGATACGAGATGCGTAATGACACGATATTTAACAAAAGACAGGCTCTCGTTTGCGACTGTCGTTCTGTTTTATCAAATATATGAATGTCCCGTCACACTGCAAACACGCAAACTTTTGTCTATTTTGACCTTGTATCCTGCGAAGGGATTTATTTATGACAGCAGTCAGATAGAATAGTATGCGAGAAGCGTAATTGCACCCTTTATAAGAGTGGACGTGTGTTTTCAAATCATTTTAATTTGCAAATGCACCATCATATTTCCCACAACACAATTCTTTATTTAGCTACATTTTTCTCTATATAGGTATATATAGCGTATCACAAATGTTAACACACCATCGGAAATGTAATTATTTACGTAGATAAACCACTTTCAATATTCTAAAATATCCCAAAACTGTATATGTACCTAAGTACCTATATACTCATATTCTTTATATAATATAAGTACACATTATTCATAATTCATTTATTTTTTAAATACTTATAGACATAAAAGTATTCCCACATTTATTGATGAGGGATTTTGCCAATATTCTGCTCACTTGCAAAACTTAAAAATATCAATTTTCGGGAAAAATAAACCATAGTTGAAGGGCCATAGATTGGTCCCTATAGGGTTTATAGAGCTGCGATTAGGCTTAAATTGTTTTAAATTTAATTATCTTTAAGAAAGTACTGTTTAATGTTTGTCGAAAAACGTATAGTTTATGACTTTTAGAGCAAACAGTGAAAAAAGTCCCAAAATTTCGGAGTTTTTCGCGTTGTTTTTCGTGATCGCAAAGTTTACACATATTATTCATATTTGAAATACTTATTTATACACATATTTAAGTTTTCCCATATTTACTTACAAGTAATACCGAACATTCAGAATTCGATATAATTTTGGTCTAATTAAATCCAGATATCGATCGATAATCGATTTATGTCATGTCGGCCCTATAGATTTCATCATCCTAAAATGGCGGATTGTTGTTGCGGAGCGCCCACGGAGCGCCTAGCTAAATCTAGTTTAAAAGTGATATTCCATGCTATTTGTTGATATTTGCTCGAATGCATATATTAATCTGGAATTACGGAGTGTCTGTGTCAGTTTATATATCAGAAATTACTTCTGATAAGTGAGCAATGTGATTTCTCATAGTGACAGTTTTTCATCATTTTGCCGCGGTTGAGCGACGTGATATTGCAGTATGTATTTGGATTTTATTAGAAAATATTAATACATTTGCCCTTTATGTCGCTTCTAATACGAAGATAGATAATTAAATCATCTTATAAAGATGTTATCTTACATAATTCAAAGTTGGAACTGCCGATATTTTAATTGCGAAAAATATTTTGTTACTCGAAAATTATCATTATATGAAACTGTTTTCGGCCCTCAATATCTTATTATTTTTGTATGAAACCAAGTGAAACAAAGTATTACGGATGTATTACGAATTTAATACTTATTCAAAATCAATTTACAAATATGTTATTAAATTAATATATTCCGAGATATAATCTAAAACACTACCTAAATGGAAGTTTTTTTTTTTGTGAATTTTGATTGACCATAAAAAATAATATTTATTGTTTTCTAAAATTATATTCCAATATTCTAATGGCAAATTTAATCGGGAACAAAATGTAGTTTTTATTTTAATTATGGGTACAGTGGTTTGGCAGTAATTAATGTTTTGGTGAGACAGTGTCATAATTCAATTTTTTTACTACTTTTTACGAAAAAAAAATGGACTGTCAAATTGTCAACCGGCTGAGCAGCCGAGGCCTGAGGGGTTAAACAAGTAACCACTGTTCGATAAAAACTAGGTTTCTGACTTATAATCTATAATAAACACACACTAAAATCTAGGTAAATGTAAAGGCATTAGAATTATTATCAATAAATGCATTTGACTGTTCCGTATAAATAATATAATAAACATACACACTTAAATCTAGGTTTTTAAGCAATTAGAATCATACCAGTAGGTAAATGCAATTGATTGTCCCGTATTGGTTGTTCGTAGATAAATAAAAAATCACAAAAAGTAACTGAAAAATAAAATGCATAGGTACATACAATAGAATAATAATATACTACCTACTAAAGATCGCCTTGTTCGATTTCAACTAAACAAGTGTTCGTGCTCCACCGATGCACTATGTTCTGCTTGCTTAGAAGACGAAGAGCTCATCAAAGGTCTACCGCCGACCGTTGCTTTTCGATTGTTTAATATCTTTCAATTGGCATTTGGCAGCAGTCATGTGATTTTTATGATCATTTTTCCAACCAAATGCATGTTTGCATATTGTACAAACAAATAGCTTAATTTTTCGGTGTATTACATTTATATGTTTGATTAGATTCCCCTTTACTGTGAAAGCTTTGTTACATTCCGCACAACTATACGTCATTCTGAGATGGACTGAGTTTATATGGGCCTTTAACTCTCCTCGCGATGCAAAACTGCGATTGCATTTGTCGCACGCGAAAGGCTTCAATTTCCGGTGGACAGAATTGACATGTCGAATTAAATCACCACTCATAAAGAAAGCGCGTTTGCATTCCTTACATTCAAATTCCTTCATTTTTCTATGAACGCCATCGATGTGCCGTTTAAAGCGTGTTTGATCTGGAAATTCTTTGTTGCATAAATCACACCTGAATACATTCAACTGCCGGTGAGTGAAATTTACATGCTGTAGTAATTTGTTGCGATAAGAAAAGACTTTCTTACACTGCTGACACGAATGCTTTAGTTTGCGATGGATCGATTGGACGTGTGTTTTCAAATGTTGTCTATATGAAAATGTCCTGTCACACTGTTCACACGTATATTTCTTAAATTTCCCATGGACTATATTGACATGCTCAATCAGCCGGAATCTACTACTCAATCCATAGTTACATTTGACACACACATATTTCTTCCCATTTGGTTTAATACAATCTTTGCAAACTAACACAATTTCTTTGTTATGCTTACATGCTCCCATTGGCACGCTTATGTCTAGATGGCGATCGCAGACAACGCATGTGAATTTATCAAATTTCGTTAACAATACTTTGACCTCTTTCGTCTCCTCAATATCATCTTTCTGTTCCTTGCTGACTGATTCGACAGGATCGCTTCGTTCGGGTTTTATGAAAGCCACTGCCTCTTCTTCGAATTCCAGAATATTTGCTTCCATATAAGAAGAGTTTGGTTGTTCCTCTTTGAAGCAATTATCGCTTTTTGGTTTCAACGTTTCACTGTATTTATTGCCAGAGCAACTTGACATCCTGTCTTCGACATCGGACTCTAATTCTATCTTCACTTTAATGTCTGCATTATTTTCATAATTTTCCTGCCTTTTCATGGTGAATATTTATACTTTTTATTATACCTATATAGAGAAAACTGCAGAAACTTACACGATCTACACCGTATACATTTGTGGTTACTTTGACGTTTCGTGTTTAATATTGCCACATATTGGAATATAAAATTCAATATTTTTACGTTGTTTTTACCGCACGGGCATTTTTTAGTGGGAGAATCAGTACAACAAAATAAGCAACTATTGAATAAAAGTAAAAAAAAAAAAACAAATAAAATAGGTAGGTAATTTATTTCTTTTTGAAAATTACATTTTGTGTTTTTTTAATAGTGCAAACAGCTATGGATTATACGTATTCCTGCCTTTCCATGGTGAATATTTATACTTTATTATATATAGAGATAAAATAAAGCGGAAAACTGCAGAAACTTACACGATCTACACCGTAAACAGATGTCATTGTTTTGACGTTTCGTGTATAGTATTGCCACATATTGGAATATAAAAATCAATATTTTTACGTTGTGTTTACCGCACGGGCATTTTTTAGTGGGTAATCAGTACAACAAAAAACAAAACTATTGAAAAAAAAGTTAAAAAAAAAACAAATAAAATTGGTAATTTATTTCTTTTTGAAAATTACATTTTGTGTTTTTTTAATAGTGCAAACAGCTATGATCACGGTGCGCTATCTAGCGGTGACTTAAATGTCGCCAATATTGTTTTAATTTATGATATAATACCTACCGCTATATGGCGCAGCGTCCTCAACATTTTCTCAAACCTTTATCTAACAGTCAACTTCTTCAAACTTTCAAATTAAAAAAAAAACAAAAATCCGTTTTTCAAAAAAAGTCCTGCGGTTTTTCTAATTCCTTTATCAAAAGTTGCTTACCTCGTTGTACTGATTAAACCCACTAAAAAATGCATGTGCAGTAAAAACATCCTGTATATTAGTCATAGTTGGTTTAATATCTAGCTATATCATAATGAGCTTGGGAACATTTTTTTTTTAATTTTTCTTAAAGTAAGTAATTGTTTCAACTTAAAATCAGGATTCTCCCTCTAGCACTTCAAATGACTCCAAAATAATTTTTAAAGAATCGTAAAAATGACCCCGGGCTAATTTTTCCTTGAAAGTCATTTGCGCGCGGCGTGACGTCATCACATACCATTCTTTCGTAGGCCTCCGAGGCGGTGATTCGATTGTAAAGTTCTTTCATGCCATAATATACTATCGGCTTGTTCTATTGTTTGTTTGGAGATAACGTTACAAACGCTACTATCCATATTTTCTGAACAGTATTCTAAGAGCAGCTTGTCATCTAAATTATTTGTTGCAGTTTTAAAGCTAAGATACAATAAGTGGATCGAAAGTTTAGCGTGAATGGGAGATCAATGTAATATTTACTTAACTGTGTTTCTATATTTCTTTTTCGGTATTATTCCATTACAGACTTCATGAAACTGCCATCTGCCGATACAGATGGCAGTTTCCATTCATGCATTGGCAATCATGCCAATGCATGATTTGCAGCTGTTGACGTTTTTACCTATTTCCTTTATCTTTATAAACTTTACATCTGAGCCCACGCATGATAATTTAGCCCTACAGCAGTAGCACTTTACTGACGTAGGAGCTGGGTCTTCATTTCTGCGATGCACCCATGACAAAAACGCTATAGCATGTTTGCAACCCTCAGCACTCGCGGAGCAATCGTGACACTGATTTTTTTTGATGATGGATTCCTTTTCATCATATACTAGCGTCACATGGTACAGAGTCTTTCGCACCTTGTGTCAGGAGTAATACAGGCTTTAAGTGTGCATACATTTAGCTTCCCGTTTTACTTGAACGTATCCTATAGCATTGTCTCCATACGAATCTCGGGCAGCTCTGTAAATGAAATTTAATATGATATTGAGGTGAAATATTGAACCATAATTATTTTTAAACATAAAAACATATTTTCACTCCTTCTATTCGAAAAGAAGTGGGAGCAAAGTTGCATTTTGCTCCTTACTGTTTTTGTCATAGCGATCATGATATTATGATGGTATATGGTGAGTATATGATGATAATCATGATTATGATGATGACGATGATATGATGGTATGATAATGATGATGATGATTTTTAAAACATGTTTTAGTTTCTTCTCATAGTCGGAGTGAAAAGCAGAGGTTCACTTGGGAGCAAAACTATTTAAGTCTTGGGCTTTATAGCTTGAATCCCTCGCTGCACTCAGAAATCCACGATAGAATCCTTCGTTATGCTCTGGATTCAATATTTTGCGCTCATCCTAAATATACGACTTCTCGTCGCTGACATGTCACTGACACCACAGATTATTACACTGTGCTGACACTAAGAAGTATTAAAATGTATCGGAGTTGGCGCGAACAAGTCGTCAAATTATTACGTGTGTCATATTAAACGGAATTTAAGAGCTCTTTTACTTAACTATTTATAATATTAAATATTTAGTGTGCAGCTTATAACAACCACAATCTAATACTTCACTCATGTTTAGTACTGGTAGCTCAATATTTAGTGAATATTACTTACCCAGCAGCCTTTGCACCGCGAATGTCAGCGCTTATATAACTATTGTTCGAGGCAAAGTAACTCGCCATCGTGATTGTGTGAGGTTGGGTGAGGAGTGGTATAATACAACGTCATCTGCGTACTGCAATATCCTGCAGTGATCCAGAACAGCATTCTCCAACCCCCTTGTATAAAGATTGTATAGGATGGGGGACAGCACGCTACCCTGGGGCAGACCCTTAAAGACTGACCTTGAAATGCAATCAGACAGGGAGGGAATGTTTATAGTACGGTCCGATAGGAGACGGCAGATGAAGGAGCAAAGTTTTTGAGGAACCCCTAGACTGACAAGTCTCCTCCCGAGGAGGGGGATCAAGACATTGTCATACGCCGCCTGGACATCCAGAAATGCTGCGACAAGAAATTCCCTCCTATGGAAGGAGAGCCGTATGTCCGTTGTGAGGATGGAGATGTTATCGAGGGTCCAAGGCCCCTACGGAAACCGAACTGAGTCTTGGACAGCTGGAATCTTGATTCGAAGAACCATTCTAGCCTGTTTTTTATTAAATGTTCCGCAATTTTACAAAGGGATGAGGATAACGCAATGGGGCGAAAATTTTTAGGGTTATCATTGTCTCGACCGGATTTTGGGATCGGTATGACAATCTGCGATCTCCAAGCGGTGGGGGGAGTTCCTGTCTCAAAGAACCCGTTTAGTAAATTTAGGAAGTAGGATTGGATCGGGGGAGGAGAAGAACTGATAAAGGAGTACGGGATAAAGTCCTCCCCTGGTGAGGAATCCTTCAAGCGGTGGAGAACCGCTAATAGTTCTGCCGAGCTGAATGGTGAGATTAGCCACTGGTGGGCACTTTGGGAACGAAGCTGATCGAACTGCGTGATATTGATTTCCTCACGGTTGGGACAGGTGGAAGGTGCCAAGTTGTCAGCGAATTGTTCTAGTACCGCCTCCTTAAGTGTGGTAGAAATAGGCGGATTCAATCCGCGACGGAACCTTTTCACCATGGTCCAAACTGTGGAACTGGGTGTATCCGGGGAGAGGTTAGCGCAGAACTGTTTCCAGCCATTTCTTTTTTTAGACTTGAGGAGCTTCTTGCAGTCTTTTGCGACTTTGTGGTAAATATCCCAGTTCTTGGTGGACATTTCCTTGAGGTAGGACGAGAGGGCTGATTTACGCTTTGAAACGATCAGGGTACAGTCATCGTCCCACCATGGAGGCGAGGAGCGCACCAAGGAGTTTTCTGCCTGTCTTCTGAAACACTTATCGGCGGCGGTAGTCAGACAAAGGACGCTCGGCCCATTGCTCTCACAGACACTGTGGCCAAAATCTTTTTTAGCATAGTCCACACGAGGATGAGCGAATTCATGCACCGGAATGAGTACCTTGGAGTATCAGTTCAAAAAGGCTTCATGCGCGGCTTCTCGGGCTGCCTCGAGCACAACTCTCTCCTGGCTGCTGCCATCAAGGATGCGAGACAGCACGAACGCCAAATCAATGTATGCTGGCTCGACCTAGAGAATGCCTTTGGGTCAGTCCGACACAGTCTCCTCCACTTTGCACTCCGCTGGTACAACTTCCCACCAGTCGTGCGTGACATTGTAGCCTCCTACTACAACTGTCTGACTTTCCATGTTAAAACGCAAGAATGGACTACCCGCTCTATACCATATTCAATTGGACTATTTCAGGGCTGTTGCCTCTCCCCGACGATTTTTAATATAGTTTTTAATATACTTCTGGAAAGCCTGAGCCAGTTTGACAGAAAGTGGGGCTACCGTTTTAAAACAGACGGCCAATACACCTCGTCGTGCCTCGCTTTTGCCGACGACCTAACTTTCATCACCAGAAGCCCCAAGCAGCTTTCCCTGCTATTACAGAAAGTGGAGCTTTTCTGCGACTGGTCAGGCTGTATAAAAGTGAAGCCCTCCAAATGTTTTTGCCTTGGACTCGCCCGCATGGGCACAAAATTTACATCCTATGACCCCAAATTGGTCTATAAGGGCTCTAATATCTCCCTTATAGACCCAAACAATCATTTCAAATTCCTCGGCAGAAAAATCACCCATCAGGGAAAAGACGTCTCGGGCGATCATGTTATAGAGCATTTCAAAAGTTGCCTGGCGAAAATAGATGCCTTGCTAATTTCTGGCCCTCGTAAGGCCTGGATCTATGACAATTATCTAACGTCACATTTGTCATGGCCCTTTCTTATTTACGATTTTACCAAAACCCAACTGTCCCGTCTAGATGCACTGGTGACAGCTAGTTTAAAATCCTGGCTGTCCTTAGCCAAACCAGCTGACCCCTCGACTCTCTTCAGGTCCAAACAAAATTTTGGGCTAGCGCTTAAACTGCCCTCTCTGCTCTACGCCAACTCCAGAATAACCAAAAATTCGATTCTGTGCAATTCCAAAGATCCGGCAATATCGAAGCACGTAATAAGTGGCTGTAGTGATTCAAATGAACTACAAGCCCGCGTAGACTTCCACAAAAGGTTCCTTACTGGAATCAGCCAGAATGGCACTGGTCTGGGGTATGGCAGTACAACCACGAGCGACGTGGACTTGAAGAAGTCTCTTTTGCGGGGAGATTACGACAGCAAGAGTATGGCTCATGCTATTGGCCTTCAATGCCAGAATGACTGGACAACAATTGGTGACTTTTGCATTCCGCCTCCAATGCACTGGAAGGTAATGCTCTATGACTGGACGCCAGAGATGCTGAAATTTTATTTGAATGCCTTTCAGCATACACTTCCAGACCCCAGTAACCTCGCTCGTTGGAGCTTTGCCGAGGATAGTTCTTGTCCCCTCTGTAGCAATACCCCTTGCACAGCTAGACACATTCTAGCTGGCTGAAAGGTGGCCTTAGATCAAGGACGGTACACTTACCGCCATGACAAAGTTCTCGCTGTTATTCGCGAGGTAATTAGTCTCTCAGTGGCTCGTGCCAACAAGGGTTTGACAGTATCCTCCAAACCCCCAATACAGTTTGTGCGGGATGGCTCTAAAGGCAAAAAACATTTAACTACAAAACCTTTCTCAATAATCGAGAAAGCTACAGTTTGGACTCTGGAGGTTGATTCGGTCTCTAAGCAGTATAAATTCCCTGAAAGTCTCGGATGCACAGCCCTCCGTCCAGATATAACTCTTTACTCTCTATCTCGGAAGGTGGCTCTTATTGTAGAATTAACTGTTCCATGGGAATCAAATATCCCAAAAGACCACGAGTACAAATTAAATAAATACCATGATCTTGCAAATGCCGTAACCCGGAACGGCTTCACTGTTCACCTTCACGCGGTGGAAGTTGGCGCTCGTGGCCTGCCAGCTAAATCTCTATTTCACCTCTTTAAAGATCTTGGCCTTTCCAGAAAAATAATCAACTCTTTCTTAGAAAAATTATCTAAAACTGCGATTTGCGCATCTCAAATTCTATGGCTTCGAAGGGGGAGTGAATGGGTGGCAAGGTGAACGCTCACATGTGGCAAGACAGCTGTCCTAAACCTACCACAGCCGGTTCGTAAGTCCGGAATCCACTGCTCACCCCCCAGAAGTGTAAAAAATAGTATTATGATGGGCCCGACTCCGGTCGGTGAATTCCATGGCAGCTCCGTTTGTATTTATATATACTAAGGCGGAGTAGCATTCTTCCAAAGAGGAGGGGGTTATTGGGGGAAGTTCTGATGCCGCAGTGTCTAGGGCCGAAGTATATTTGACCCGACTGCCCGGAGAACGATCAGGCTTGAACAGGGGACGACGCTTGTCAGTGGCCCTATCCAGCTGGGTGCCACAAACCTCGATCAGGATGGGAAGGTGGTCGCTGCCCATTGAGTCCTCGAGGACACACCAGGTGCTGTTAAGTAGAAGAGAAGGAGAGCATAGGGATACATCCGGGGCTGATGGGCGATCTGAAGGGAGGGAGACTAGAGTGGGGGAGCCATTGTTCATGATGCCAAGAGACATTCTGTCTGCGCAGTTAAGAAGTGCTTCTCCCTGGCGATCAGAGTAGGCACAGCCCCATACGGGCGAATGCGCATTAAAATCACCTAGGAGAAAGACTTTTCCTGACAGTCTACCAAGAGAATGTGACCATTGGACATCTGAGATGACGGTTCTAGGAGGGATATAGGTGGAGATAAAAACGAGATCTTTAATCTGGCCACCCACGATCTGAGAGTTGTCGGAAGGGGGAAGGAGGGGGAGGGGAGAAATACTCAGCGACCTGCTGACTAGGAGGAGAGCTCCTCCTTTGCCGTCTGCGCGATCGTCACGAAGACATGAGTAACCTGGAATACGGAATGAACTATGTGGGGAGAGCCAGGATTCTGAGATCGCTGCAACGTCAATACTGTGATGTTGCAGCAGATGGATCAGTTCCGCTTTTTTAGGAATGATACTCCTACAGTTCCACTGCAATATATTGAGCATGTTGTTGTTTAGGTTTTTTTTAATTAATGTGTATATGTATATATATATATATATATATATATACATATATATATATATATATATATATATATATATATATATATATATATATATATATATATATATATATATATATATATATATATATATATATATATATATATATATATATATATATATATATATATATATATATATATATATATATATATATATATATATATATATATATATATATGTATATGTATGTATAACAAAGGAAGGCAAATGAGAAAAGAGGGGAAGAATGGCTTGAAAAGAAGTGACTGTTAAGTTTAATGAGGAAAAGCGCCGGATGAATTTCCGCCAAGGAGGGAGTTCACCGACTGCAAATCTGTCACCGTCTTCAACGACGTTGTGTCACTGCAGGATGAGGCTGCAGAATTGGTATTGACCTTCTGTTTTACAAAGAGTTGACGTAAGAGCCTAACGATTTCCTCGAGGGTAGAGTCGTTCGGTTGCCTATTGGCATTGAGGCTGGTACCATTTACCTTCGTATGGGGAAAATAATCCCATCTGAGATCCCGCGTTGGATCATGATCGGGCTGCGAAAAGAGGGCAGAAGGAGAAGAAATTTTCCTTTTTTTGGTAATTTTACCCTTTGATTTTCCCGAGCGAGGTGGGTCGTTGACCACTACCACTCTGGGGCGGCGGGTTGGCGTATCCAAGACTGGATAGAGTGACTTCGGGGGGTCGGTTGCCGTGACGGTCGCGTAGGAGCTACGTTTGATGATGGGGAATTTGGAGGATGCATCGTGAAAGGAGGTTCCGTCCTTGGCCATTATCTGTTTAATGGCCTTCTGTCTCATGTACTCGGGACAGGAGAAATCACTGGCCCTATGGTCGCCTCGGCAGTTAATGCAAGCAATAATTTGGCTTTTGCAGCTATTTTCCGTGTGGTCTTCGCCGCAACGGAAACATCGTGGGGATTTAGCTCTGCAGGTTTTGCTCGAGTGTCCAAATCGACAACACGTGCGACACTGCATGACCGGAAGCGAGTATACCTCGACTGGTAAGGAATTATAAAAGATAAGCACTCGTTCAGGAAGTTTCTGGCCCTCGAAGGTTATTACAACGGTTCTGGATGACTTCCATACTACCGTGCCATTGGGATCCGTCGAGCGGAAATTCAATCTTCTAATATTTTTGGCCACACAAGAATTTGAGGCGTTGATGACCTGCAATATTTCATCGTCCGATAAGTCGTTGTCTAGCCCTCTAACGAGGCCAAGACGCACTGTAGCAAAGGAGGGGATGAACGCATGGTAAGATTTCTCTTTCAGGAACTCAGCGTTCACCAAAAAGTTGGCTGAACTGCCTGACTTCAGTGAAACTTCTATACGGTTTCGACCGGTTTTTTTGATGGATGTTACATTTGGCACTTTGTTTTTTGAGATAAGTTTTCCTACCGAGAGGGGGAAAATATTAAGGTTAGGAGAAATGTCTCCCTCAACCATTTGAATTGGCTTATATTGGATGTATACGAGGAAGGGCCCCAGCGAACCCTCCCCGTATAGGTTAGAGACCTTATTGATGTTATGTTGAGTTGGTTTAGGATCGAGGGCGCCTGAAGAGCGAACCTCCACGTTTGCCGCCACAGTTGATTCCAGCTGGTAGGTACTTAAAAGGGTTGGAGCCAGCGGCTGTACTGCCGCTGACTCCCCCCCCGCCTAACTCCATTCCGGTTCAACTACGGCAATAACATTTGGAATGAAATAACAAACACACAAACACACACAAAAAAAAATAGAAAAAAGAAAATAGAACGAACTAACTACCCTATCGAGTTCCGGCCTCGGTAAAAATGGCGAAAAACTTACGATATGTGTAGAAAGTTGTTTCGGCAGAACCCAGAGGTTGCGGCCACACGTAATCCCAGACAAAACAAAGAACGTTTATCACATAAGACAAATCACAGAGCAGGAAACACACGGAGACACGAGGACACCCGTAATAACGGAAACACAACCGCCCCCGTTAGTGAATCCTAATAGACCTTTTCGGTCTCTCGATTATTTAATCTACTATTCTCACATTATATAGGGTCTACTCTTTCTGGCCAGACTGTAGATATTGAGGTGCTGAAATGTGTATACGAATACGAAAATTATGAAACGGAAAGAAAGATAGGTATATCCTAAATATAACTCATTTTATCTGCCGTTTTGAACTCCATTCGTTGAACTGAGCGGCAGACGAAATTCGAATTATTAGGTGGCAAATTACAATATTTTGATATGAAATTAAACCACGGAATAGTAGCAAAAGGCAAATTTAATATTAATAATAACATTAATTATTCCACTATAACTACTATAACATATTGCAGAAATCACCACCTTCTGTAATTAAGGGGTAGGTAAGTGGAATAAAACACTAATAATATTGAACCGAACGACATAATATTAAAACACTATGGATGCTCTATCTGTAAACTCTATACCTATGTACATTCTTACAGCAAAACATCTCTGGACTGCAAAATTTTACGAAAATTCCATAGAATATACTGTCAAATTGCTATTACCTTGATAAGTAGGCATATTTAATATAATATTACCAATTTATTAACTTAATTTCCTTATTTTTAAAAACATTATATTTACATTCTCTCCGCGTCGTGTAACACCCCTCTCCTGCTCATTATATTATTTCAACTAATAATAAATACAAACGGAGCTGCCATGGAATTCACCGACCGGAGTCGGGCCCATCATAATACTATTTTTTACACTTCTGGGGGGTGAGCAGTGGATTCCGGACTTACGAACCGGCTGTGGTAGGTTTAGGACAGCTGTCTTGCCACATGTGAGCGTTCACCTTGCCACCCATTCACTCCCCCTTCGAAGCCATAGAATTTGAGATGCGCAAATCGCAGTTTTAGATAATTTTTCTAAGAAAGAGTTGATTATTTTTCTGGAAAGGCCAAGATCTTTAAAGAGGTGAAATAGAGATTTAGCTGGCAGGCCACGAGCGCCAACTTCCACCGCGTGAAGGTGAACAGTGAAGCCGTTCCGGGTTACGGCATTTGCAAGATCATGGTATTTATTTAATTTGTACTCGTGGTCTTTTGGGATATTTGATTCCCATGGAACAGTTAATTCTACAATAAGAGCCACCTTCCGAGATAGAGAGTAAAGAGTTATATCTGGACGGAGGGCTGTGCATCCGAGACTTTCAGGGAATTTATACTGCTTAGAGACCGAATCAACCTCCAGAGTCCAATCTGTAGCTTTCTCGATTATTGAGAAAGGTTTTGTAGTTAAATGTTTTTTGCCTTTAGAGCCATCCCGCACAAACTGTATTGGGGGTTTGGAGGATACTGTCAAACCCTTGTTGGCACGAGCCACTGAGAGACTAATTACCTCGCGAATAACAGCGAGAACTTTGTCATGGCGGTAAGTGTACCGTCCTTGATCTAAGGCCACCTTGCAGCCAGCTAGAATGTGTCTAGCTGTGCAAGGGGTATTGCTACAGAGGGGACAAGAACTATCCTCGGCAAAGCTCCAACGAGCGAGGTTACTGGGGTCTGGAAGTGTATGCTGAAAGGCATTCAAATAAAATTTCAGCATCTCTGGCGTCCAGTCATAGAGCATTACCTTCCAGTGCATTGGAGGCGGAATGCAAAAGTCACCAATTGTTGTCCAGTCATTCTGGCATTGAAGGCCAATAGCATGAGCCATACTCTTGCTGTCGTAATCTCCCCGCAAAAGAGACTTCTTCAAGTCCGCGTCGCTCGTGGTTGTACTGCCATACCCCAGACCAGTGCCATTCTGGCTGATTCCAGTAAGGAACCTTTTGTGGAAGTCTACGCGGGCTTGTAGTTCATTTGAATCACTACAGCCACTTATTACGCGCTTCGATATTGCCGGATCTTTGGAATTGCACAGAATCGAATTTTTGGTTATTCTGGAGTTGGCGTAGAGCAGAGAGGGCAGTTTAAGCGCTAGCCCAAAATTTTGTTTGGACCTGAAGAGAGTCGAGGGGTCAGCTGGTTTGGCTAAGGACAGCCAGGATTTTAAACTAGCTGTCACCAGTGCATCTAGACGGGACAGTTGGGTTTTGGTAAAATCGTAAATAAGAAAGGGCCATGACAAATGTGACGTTAGATAATTGTCATAGATCCAGGCCTTACGAGGGCCAGAAATTAGCAAGGCATCTATTTTCGCCAGGCAACTTTTGAAATGCGAGACGTCTTTTCCCTGATGGGTGATTTTTCTGCCGAGGAATTTGAAATGATTGTTTGGGTCTATAAGGGAGATATTAGAGCCCTTATAGACCAATTTGGGGTCATAGGATGTAAATTTTGTGCCCATGCGGGCGAGTCCAAGGCAAAAACATTTGGAGGGCTTCACTTTTATACAGCCTGACCAGTCGCAGAAAAGCTCCACTTTCTGTAATAGCAGGGAAAGCTGCTTGGGGCTTCTGGTGATGAAAGTTAGGTCGTCGGCAAAAGCGAGGCACGACGAGGTGTATTGGCCGTCTGTTTTAAAACGGTAGCCCCACTTTCTGTCAAACTGGCTCAGGCTTTCCAGAAGTATATTAAAAACTATATTAAAAATCGTCGGGGAGAGGCAACAGCCCTGAAATAGTCCAATTGAATATGGTATAGAGCGGGTAGTCCATTCTTGCGTTTTAACATGGAAAGTCAGACAGTTGTAGTAGGAGGCTACAATGTCACGCACGACTGGTGGGAAGTTGTACCAGCGGAGTGCAAAGTGGAGGAGACTGTGTCGGACTGACCCAAAGGCATTCTCTAGGTCGAGCCAGCATACATTGATTTGGCGTTCGTGCTGTCTCGCATCCTTGATGGCAGCAGCCAGGAGAGAGTTGTGCTCGAGGCAGCCCGAGACGCCGCGCATGAAGCCTTTTTGAACTGATACTCCAAGGTACTCATTCCGGTGCATGAATTCGCTCATCCTCGTGTGGACTATGCTAAAAAAGATTTTGGCCACAGTGTCTGTGAGAGCAATGGGCCGAGCGTCCTTTGGTCCGGTGCAAACTGGGACCTTCGGAATTAAGATGACTGTCGCTCGGCCAAAATTCTGTGGGACTACACCGCTATTCCATATATTTCGGAAGATGGATCCTAAATATTGCAGAAGGCAGGGGCATTTTTTGTATACTAAATAGGGAATACCATCGGGACCCGGAGTAGAGCCCGACGGCTTCCTCTTTACTTGATTAAGAATCTCATCTAGTGATGGAGGTTGAGAAGCAAAAGCTACCGTAGGCAGGGGCGGAGGTGTAATGCCCGGCGGAGGGCTGTAATTATGGAGCCGCATTGGGTCCTCATACGTGGTCGAAAAGTATTCCGTGGCCATATCTTCCGGGATTTGGATTTTTCCCTTGGCGGCAGACAAAACCGTTTTGCTGTAGTTAAAACGGTTTTTGTCGAACCGGGCTTCCTCTTTGGATTTGAGAAATGCTGCCTTGCGCTTGTCGTTTTGCGTTGCTACGCTCTGTATGAGTTTTAGTATAGAGCGGTACGCGCGCGAGAAGTTGTGGCAGAGGGCTTTATCCCCGGCTTTCTTGGCTTCACGTAACTGGCGACGAAGTAGCCGCTTTTGCCTACGGAGCTTTGCCTTAAATGCGTTTTCTCTGTGAACCGGGTCGACATGGGTAGATTTTGGGTAAACACCCGAGAAGTATTCATGGACCGCCACCTGGAAGGACGACAGCTGGACGCTGGCAGGGGCATTACGGTTCACAGAGTGGTCAAGAATAGAAGTTAAATTATTATTATGAAATTCCCAGTCCTCTTTCGCAAGTGAAGGGAATTTTAGAGGAGGGAAGGATACGATTTGCGCGGGTAGAGGAGACCGGTCGGGTGACAAACTGCGGGCAGATGTGGAGTCAAGGGACATGTGAGGTTCAACTCTGTCCGTGACTCCTTGCGACGGTTTAAGACACTGACGTGCAGCGTCGCTATCATCGTGCCCAGCAATGTGTTTATTTAACCATGCTAATCGTTTATATTGTTTCCCGCAGATAGGGCAAGCAAGGTCCGGTGTCGTTTTAGCCGTGTCGTTGTTTGGGGTTTCTACTGGGGTAGCGGGAATTCTCCCCCCCTGATAGGCCGCTTGGGGGCATATTTCCTTTTTTTTCTTTTTTGCTTTATAAATAATCGGGTCTGGCTTGCAAGGCCATCGACCCGATGCGTTCTTTCACGCCGTCCACCGTCTCTCCGGCTGTCACAACTCTTTCGTTGTTGTCATCCTGATGATCAGGGGGTTTACAATAAATACAAACGGAGCTGCCATGGAATTCACCGACCGGAGTCGGGCCCATCATAATACTATTTTTTACACTTCTGGGGGGTGAGCAGTGGATTCCGGACTTACGAACCGGCTGTGGTAGGTTTAGGACAGCTGTCTTGCCACATGTGAGCGTTCACCTTGCCACCCATTCACTCCCCCTTCCAAGCCATAGAATTTGAGATGCGCAAATCGCAGTTTTAGATAATTTTTCTAAGAAAGAGTTGATTATTTTTCTGGAAAGGCCAAGATCTTTAAAGAGGTGAAATAGAGATTTAGCTGGCAGGCCACGAGCGCCAACTTCCACCGCGTGAAGGTGAACAGTGAAGCCGTTCCGGGTTACGGCATTTGCAAGATCATGGTATTTATTTAATTTGTACTCGTGGTCTTTTGGGATATTTGATTCCCATGGAACAGTTAATTCTACAATAAGAGCCACCTTCCGAGATAGAGAGTAAAGAGTTATATCTGGACGGAGGGCTGTGCATCCGAGACTTTCAGGGAATTTATACTGCTTAGAGACCGAATCAACCTCCAGAGTCCAATCTGTAGCTTTCTCGATTATTGAGAAAGGTTTTGTAAATAAAAAATGTAAAATAAATTATTTATATCCGAAAATAAAATAAGTTAAACAAATAACCACTGCTCGATAAAAACTAGGTGTATAATTTATAATTCATAATAAACACACACAGTTAAATCTAGATAAATGTAAAGGCATTAGAATTATCAATAAATGCATTTGAATGTTCCGTATAAATAATATAATAAACATACACAATAAAATCTAGGTTTTTAAGCAATTAGAATCATATCAGTAAATGCATTTGATTGTTCCGTATTGGCTGTTCGTAGATAAATAAAAATTTACAAAAAGTAACTAAAAAATAAAATGCATACATACAATAGGATATACTACCTACTGGAGATCGCACATACATTATTAAAAACATTATATTTACATTTTCTCCGCGTCGTAAGAAACCCCTCTCCTGCTCATACTATTATTTCAACTAAGATACAATAAATGATTTATATCCGAAAATAAAATAAGTTAGTCAAGTAACCACTGTTCGATAAAAACTAGGTTTCTGACTTATAATTCACAATAAACATACAAGCTTAAATATAGGTAATTTTAAAGCCATTAGAATTATCAATAAATGCATTTGACTGTTCTGTATTGGCTGTTCGTAGATAAATAAAAATTCACGAAAATAAACTGAAAAATAAAATGCATACATACAATAGAATATACTACCTAATAGAATATATTATCTAAAAAAGTGTTTGTGCTCCACCGATGCATTATGTTCTGCTTGCTTAGAAGACGAAGAGTACTCATCAAAGGTCTACCGCCGACCGTTGCTTTTCGATTGTTTAATATTTTTTAATTGGCATTTGGCAGCAGTCATGTGATTTTTAAGTTGAATTTTCCAACTAAATTCATGCTTGCATATTGTACAAACAAAGAGCTTAATTTTTCGGTGTATTACATTTATATGTCCGATTAAGGTCGACTTTTGGGTGAAAGCTCTGTTACATTCCGCACAACTATACTTCATTCTGAGATGGACTGAGTTTATATGGACCTTTAACATTCCTCGCGATGCAAAACTGCGATTGCATTTGTCGCACGCGAAAGGCTTCAATTTCCGGTGGACAGAATTGACATGTTGAATTAAATGACCACTCGCAAAGAAAGCGCGTTTGCATTCCTTACATTCAAATTCCTTCATTTTTCTATGAACGCCATCGATGTGCCGTTTAAAGCTTGTTTGATTTGGAAATTCTTTGTCGCATAAATCACAAGTGAATACATTCAACTGCCGGTGAGTGAAATTTACATGCTGTAGTAAGTAGTTGCGACCAGAAAAGACTTTCTTACACTGCTGACACGCATGCTTTAGTTTGCGATGGATCGATTGGACGTGTATTTTCAAATTTTGTCTAGATGGAAATGCCCTGTCACACTGTTCACACGTATATTCCTTAATTTTCCTATGCACTCTATTAACATGCTTAATTAGAATAAATCTTTTACTTGATTTGTAGCTACATTTGACACACATATATTTCTTCCCATTTGGCTTAATACAATCTTTGCAAACTAACACAATTTCTTTGTTATTCCTACATGCTCCCATTGGCACGCTGCTGTCTAGATGGCGATCGCAGACAACGCATGTGAATTTATCAAATTTCGTTAACAATACTTTGACCTCTTTCGTCTCCTCAATATCATCTTCCTGTTCCTTGCTGACTGATTCGACAGGATCGCTTCGTTCGGGTTTTATGAAAGCCACTGCCTCTTCTTCGAATTCCAGAATATTTGCTTCCATATAAGAAGAGTTTGGTTGTTCCTCTTTGAAGCAATTATCGCTTTTTGGTTTCAACGTTTCACTGTATTTATTGCCAGAGCAACTTGGCATCCTGTCTTCGACATCGGACTCTAATTCTATCTTCACTTTAATGCCTGCATGATTTTCATCATTTTCCTGCCTTTCCATGGTGAATATTTATACTTTATTATATATAGAGATAAAATAAAGCGGAAAACTGCAGAAACTTACACGATCTACACCGTAAACAGATGTCATTGTTTTGACATTTCGTGTTTAGTATTGCCACATATTGGAATATAAAATTCAATATTTTTACGTTGTGTTTACCGCACGGGCATTTTTTAGTGGGTAATCAGTACCACAAAAAACGCAACTATTGAAAAAAAAGTTAAAAAAAAACAAATAAAATTGGTAATTTATTTCTTTTTGAAAATTACATTTTGTGTTTTTTTAATAGTGCTGATCACGGTGCGCTATCTAGCGGTGAGTTAAATGTCGCTAATATTGTTTTAATTTACGATATAATACCTACCGCTATATGGCGCAGCGTGCTCAACATTTTCTCAAACCTTTATCTAACAGTCAACTTCTTCAAACTTTCAAATTAAAAAAAAACAAAAATCCGTTTTTCAAAAAAAGTCCTGCGGTTTTTCTAATTTTTTCATCAAAAGTTGCTTACCTCGTTGTACTGATTAAACCCACTAAAAATGCACGTGCAGTAAAAACATCCTCTATATTAGTCATAGTTGGTTTAATATCTAGCTATATCATAATGAGCTTGGGAACTTTTTTTTTTTAATTTTCCTAAAAGTACTTGTTTCAACTTAAAATCAGGATTTTCCCTCTAGCACTTCAAATGACTCCAAAATAATTTTTAAAGATTCGTAAAAATGACCCCGGGCTAATTTTTCCTTGAAAGTCATTTGCGCGTGGCGTGACGTCATCACACACCATTCTTTCGTAGGCCTCCGATGCGGCGATTCGATTGTAAAGTTCTTTCATGCCATAATAGACTATCGGCTTGTTCTATTGTTTGTTTGGAGATAACGTTACAAACGCTACTATCCATATTTTCCGAACAGTATTCTAAGAACAGCTTGTCATCTAAATTATTTGTTGCAGTTTTAAAGCTAAGATACAATAAGTGGATCGAAAGTAATATTTACTTAACTGTGTTTCTATATTTCTTTTTCTGTATTCTTCCATTACAGACTTCATGAAACTGCCATCTGCCGATACAGAGGGCAGTTTGCATTCATGCATTGGCAATCATGCCAATGCATGATTTGCAGCTGTTGACGTTTCTCCTATTTCCTTTATCTTTATAAACTTTACATCTGAGCCCACGCATGATAATTTAGCCCTACACCAGTAGCACTTTACTGACGTCAGAGCTGGGTCTTCATTTCTACGATGCACCCATGACAAAAACGCTATAGAATATTTGCAACCCTCAGCACTCGCGGCGCAATCGTGACACTGAAAATTTTTAATGGTGGATTTCTTTTCATCACATGGTACGGAGTCTTTCGCACCTTGTGTCAGGAGAAATACAGGCTAAAGTGTGCATATATTAGCTTCCCGTTTTACTTGAACGTATCCTATAGCATTGTCTCCATACGAATCTCGGGCATCTCTGTAAATGAAATTTAATATGATATTGATGTGAAATATTGAATCATAATTATTTTTAAACATAAAAACATATTTTCACTCCTTCTATTCGAAAAGAAGTAATTTTTACCCCGCGTGGCGGGAGCAAAGTTGCATTTTGCTCCTTACCTACTGTTTTTGTCATAGCTATGATCACGATATTATGATGGTATATGATGAGTATATGATGATAATCATGATTATGATGATGACGATGATATGATGGTATAATAATGATGATGATGATTTTTAAAACATGTTTTAGTTTCTTCTCATAGTCGGAGTGAAAAGCAGAGGTTCACTTGGGAGCAAAACTATTCAAGTGTTGGGCTTTATAGCTTGAATCTCTCGATAGAATCCTTTGTTATGCTCTGGATTCAATATTTTGCGCTCATCCTAAATATACGACTTCTCGTCGCTGACATGTCACTAACACCATAGATTATTACACTGTGCTGACACTAAGAAGTATTAAACTGTATCGGAGTTGGCGCGAACAAGTTGTCAAATTATTACGTGTGTCATATTAAACGGAATTTAAAAGCTCTTTTACTTAACTATTTATAATATTAAATATTTAGTGTGCAGCTTATAACAACCACAATCTAAAACTTCACTCATGTGTAGTACTGGTAGCTCAATATTTAGTGAATATTACTTACCTAGCAGCCTTTGCACCGCGAATGTCAGCGCTATTGTTCGAGGCAAAGTAACTCGCCATCGTGATTGAGTCTATTTGAGGCAAGTTATCAGATTGACACCGCTCAAATCCTTGCTCCATAATAATTTTAAGTAGGCACTTGTTTAGTCTACTATTCTCACATTATATAGGGTCTACCCTTTCTGGCCAGACTGTAGATATTGGGTTGCTGAAATATGTATACGAATCCACCTCGATCCCCGTCTAAGTAGACAAAGAAACGAAGTTCGTAGTATTGGCGAATGTCGTCTCCCCGAAACTGTTCATTAATACCCTCAAAAAGGTCTTGCGATTGTTTAAACGGAGCGAAAGTGTTGTCAAGATTAACGGAAAACACATCTAGCGTAAAAGTAACAACCAAGAACTTTATTCTCTAATTTTTAATTTCTTGCAGTAGTCACGTTGCTAAGTTATTACTTTGGAGTGTTGAAATGTTTCTACGAAACCACCAACTATGTTAATGATGACTATCCAAGTAGATGTTGATCCAAATAGATGACCGTCGATGACCATCCAGGTAGATATTAGACGACGAAACAAAGTCCGTAATATAAGAAAATATACCCTCAAAGCGTCTTGAAATTTATGAAACGGAAAGAAAGATATATCCTAGATAAAACTCATTTTATCTGCCGTTTTGAACTCCATTCGTTGAACTGAGCGGCAGACGAAATTCCAATTATTAGCTGGCAAATGACAAAATTTTGATATGAAATTAAACCACGGAATAGTAGCAAAAGTTAAATTTAATATTAATAATAACATTAATTATTACACTAATAACTACTATAACATAATGCAGAAATCACCACCTTTGTGATTAAGGGGTGAGTGGAAAAAAAACACTAATCATATTAAACCGAATGACATAATATTGAAACACTATACAAAATTTTACGAAAATTCCATAGAATATACTGTCAATTACATAATATTACCTTGGTAAGTAGGCATATTTAATATAATATTACAAATTTATTAGACTTAATATCCTTATTTTTAAAAACATTATATTTACATTTTCTCCGCGTCGTAACAAACCCCTCTCCTGCTCATTACATTATCTCAACTAAGATACAATAAATGACTTATATCCGAAAATAAAATAGGTTAACCCCTCGAGTACCAGACGGCCCGAAACGTCCAGAATTGATATTTACCGTCGAACCCCAGACGGCCCGAAATGGCCAGGCGAGGCCGAATAGGAACATAAAACAGGTCTTTTTTAGACGATCGGTGTGACAGTTTCGGAGTAATCGTTTTTTTTCTGAAACGCCATCTTTTTTTTGAGACTCGCGAATTTCTTACGGGCCGTAAGGCACACATTAAAATAAAACCGCGGGCCTCGAGGGGTTAAACAAGTAACCACTGTTCGATAAAAACTAGGTTTCTGACTTATAATCTATAATAAACACACACACTAAAATCTAGGTAAATGTAAAGGCATTAGAATTATTATCAATAAATGCATTTGACTGTTCCGTATAAATAATATAATAAACATACACACTTAAATCTAGGTTTTTAAGCAATTAGAATCATATCAGTAAATGCAATTGATTGTCCCGTATTGGTTGTTCGTAGATAAATAAAAAATCACAAAAAGTAACTGAAAAATAAAATGCATAGGTACATACAATAGAATAATAATATACTACCTACTAAAGATCGCCTTGTTCGATTTCAACTAAACAAGTGTTCGTGCTCCACCGATGCACTATGTTCTGCTTGCTTAGAAGACGAAGAGCTCATCAAAGGTCTACCGCCGACCGTTGCTTTTCGATTGTTTAATATCTTTCAATTGGCATTTGGCAGCAGTCATGTGATTTTTATGATCATTTTTCCAACCAAATGCATGTTTGCATATTGTACAAACAAATGGCTTAATTTTTCGGTGTATTACATTTATATGTCTGCTTAAGGTCGACTTAAGGGTGAAAGCTTTGTTACATTCCGCACAACTATACTTCATTCTGAGATGGACTGAGTTTATATGGACCTTTAACTTTCCTCGCGATGCAAAACTGCGATTGCATTTGTCGCACGCGAAAGGCTTCAATTTCCGGTGGACAGAATTGACATGTTGAATTAAATGACCACTCATAAAGAAAGCGCGTTTGCATTCCTTACATTCAAATTCCTTCATTTTTCTATGAACGCCATCGATGTGCAGTTTAAAGCGTCTTTGATTTGGAAATTCTTTGTTGCATAAATCACACGTGAATACATTCAACTGCCGGTGAGTGAAATTTACATGCTTTAGTAGGTAGTCGCGATCAGAAAAGACTTTCTTACACTGCTGACACGCATGCTTTAGTTTGCGATGGTCCGATTCTACGTGTGATTTCAAACTTTTTACATAGAGAAATGCCCTATCACACTCTTCACACGTATATTCCTTAATTTTCCTATGCACTCTATTAACATGCTTAATTAGAATAAATCTTCTACTTGATTTGTAGCTACATTTGACACACATATATTTCTTCCCATTTGGCTTAATACAATCTTTGCAAACTAACACAATTTCTTTGTTATTCCTACATGCTCCCATTGGCACGCTGCTGTCTAGATGGCGATCGCAGACAACGCATGTGAATTTATCAAATTTCGTTAACAATACTTTGACCTCTTTCGTCTCCTCAATATCATCTTCCTGTTCCTTGATGACTGATTCGACAGGATCGCTTCGTTCGGGTTTTATGAAAGCCACTGCCTCTTCTTTAAATTCCAGAATATTTGCTTCCATATAAGAAGAGTTTGATTGTTCCTCTTTGTAGCAAATATCGCTTTCTGGTTTCAACTTTTCACTGTTCTTATTGTCAGAGCAACTTGGCATCCTGTCTTCGACATCGGACTCTAATTCTATCTTCACTTTAATGTCTGCATGATTTTCATCATTTTCCTGCCTTTCCATGGTGAATATTTATACTTTATTATATATAGAGATAAAATAAAGCGGAAAACTGCAGAAACTTACACGATCTACACCACAATCTACACCGTAAACGGATGTCATTATTTTGACGTTTCTTGTTTAGTATTGCCACATATTGGAATATAAAATTCAATATTTTTACGTTGTTTTTACGGGTCCCATAAAACTTGCAGAAGGCAAATTTGCAGATGGCAATCTTGCAGACGGCATTCTTGCAGGCGGCAGTTTTACAGAAGGCAATCTTGCAGAAGGCAGTTTTGCAAATGTCAAACTGACCTAACCTAACCTAACAGAAAAACTTAAAACATTTTTTTAAATGTTTAGTTTGATGTATAAAAGTCATCCACTATAAGGGATGCCGGTAATTAATGTCACTTCGATTTTAGGGAAAGAAAAACCTAACCTAACCTAACCTAACAGAAAAACTTAAAAACTGTACTGAAGGTTGCCGCCTGCAAGGTTGCCTCCTGCAAATCTGCCCTCAACAAATTTGGAACTGTCAAAAGTGACATTTGTGCAAAATTGCCGCATGCAAAACTGGCGCCCCCCGTTTTTACCGCACGGGCACTTTTTAGTGGGTGAATCAGTACTTACAACAAAATAAGCAACTATTGAAAAAAAGTTTAAAAAAAAACAAATAAAATCGGTAATTTATTTCTTTTTGAAAATTACATTTTGTGTTTTTTCAATAGTGCAAACGGATATGATCACGGTGCGCTATCTAGCGGTGAGTTAAATGTCGCTAATATTGTTTTAATTTACGATATAATACCTACCGCTATATGGCGCAGCGTGCTCAACATTTTCTCAAACCTTTATCTAACATTCAACTTCTTCAAACTTTCAAATTAAAAAAAAAAAGAAAATCCGTTTTTAAAAAAAAATCCTGTGGTTTTTCTAATTTTTTTATCAAAATTTGCTTACCCCGTTGTACTGATTAAACCCACTAAAAATGTACGTGCAGTAAAAACATCCTGTATATTAGTCATAGTTGGTTTATTATCTAGCTATATCATAATGAGGTTGGGAACTTTTTTTTTTTAATTTTCCTAAAAGTACTTATTTCAACTTAAAATCAGGATTTTCCCTCTAGCACTTCAAATGACTCCAAAATAATTTTTAAAGATTCGTAAAAATGACCCCGGGCTAATTTTTCATTGAAAGTCATTTGCGCGCGGCGTGACGTCATCACACACCATTCTTTCGTAGGCCTCCGAGGAGGTGATTCGATTGTAAAGTTCTTTCATGCCATAATAGACTATCCGGCTTGTTCTATTGTTTGTTTGGAGATAACGTTACAAACGCTACTATCCATATTTTCCGAACAGTATTCTAAGAACAGCTTGTCATCTAAATTATTTGTTGCAGTTTTAAAGCTAAGATACAATAAGTGGATCGAAAGTTTAGCGTGAATGGGAGATCAATGTAATATTTACTTAACTGTGTTTCTATATTTCTTTTTCTGTATTCTTCCATTACAGACTTCATGAAACTGCCATCTGCCGATACAGAGGGCAGTTTGCATTCATGCATTGGCAATCATGCCAATGCATGATTTGCAGCTGTTGGCGTTTCTCCTATTTCTTTTATCTTTACAAACTTTACATCTGAGCCCACGCATGATAATTTAGCCCTACACCAGTAGCACTTTACTGACGTAGGAGCTGGGTCTTCATTTCTACGATGCACCCATGACAAAAACGCTATAGCATGTTTGCAACCCTCAGCACTCGCGGAGCAATCGTGACACTGAAATTTTTTAATGGTGGATTCCTTTTCATCATATACTAGCGTCACATGGTACGGAGTCTTTCGCACCTTGTGTCAGGAGTAATACAGGCTTTAAGTGTGCATACATTAGCTTCCCTTTTTACTTGAACGTATCCTATAGCATTGTCTCCATACGAATCTCGGGCAGCTCTGTAAATTAAATGATATTGATGTGAAATATTGAACCATAATTATTTTTAAACATAAAAACTTATTTTCACTCCTTGTATTCGAAAAGAAGTGGGAGCAAAGTTGCATTTTGCTCCTTACTGTTTTTGTCATAGCGATCATGATTTTATGATGGTATATGGTGAGTATGTGATGATAATCATGATTATGATGATGACGATGATATGATGGTATGATAATGATGATGATGATTTTTAAAGCATGTTTTAGTTTTTTCGGAGTGAAAAGCAGAGGTTCACTTGGGAGCAAAACTATTTAAGTCTTGGGCTTTATAGCTTGAATCCCTCTCTGCACTCAGAAATCCACGATAGAATCGTTCGTTATGCTCTGGATTCAATATTTTGCGCTCATCCTAAATATACGACTTCTCGTCGCTGACATGTCACTAACACCATAGATTATTACACTGTGCTGACACTAAGAAGTATTAAACTGTATCGGAGTTGGCGCGAACAAGTCGTCAAATTATTACGTGTGTCATATTAAACGAAATTTAAAAGCTCTTTTACTTAACTATTTATAATATTAAATATTTAGTGTGCAGCTTATAACGACCACAATCTAAAACTTCACTCATGTTTAGTACTGGTAGCTCAATATTTAGTGAATATTACTTACCCAGCAGCCTTTGCACCGCGAATGTCAGCGCTTATATAACTATTGTTCGAGGCAAAGTAACTCGCCATCGTGATTGAGTCTATTTGAGGCAAGTTATCGGATTGACACCGCTCAAATCCTTGCTCAATAATAATTTTAAGTAGGTACTCGTATAGTAATAATAATAAATAAACGACTAATAATTAATGAAAGCCCTCGGAAACAATAGTAACACAAGATGAATGTAAATCCGCTCTGAACCAGTGCGGCGCGGGCTCCGCCGCGCCGGAATGACCGTAAGCCGGCGAAGCGCTAACATGTCCGATGACGTCACGACGTCGTCAACATACCGCCAGCACAGTATGCCAGCCATAGATGTATTATACATCTATGATGCCAGCGACCTTCACAGATGTGAGCGAAGGTTCAGTTTTTCAGCAAAATTATAAGTCTTATAACTTCGTGAATACGCATCATATCGAAGTAAACTAAAAAATTGGGTTTTTATAGTAATGCCATCAATTATTTTGAAGGGTAAAATTTACTTTTTTTCATGTGTCCCAAGCTCATAGCCTCTTTGTGACTATATTTTTAGCTTATTTTCGACAATCATTGAAAAACATTATATTTAACCATTAACTTGCCAAGGCGTTTCTCTGGATCAAGCAAAGAAATTCTCTCAAAAGAGTACAGTTTTCACTCGTCATTAAAGGATGTCGCGGGTACGAGGTGCGATGATGCGTATTCCTTATTAAAGCACAGCTTCAAACTACATGTTGATTCCATCGATATATGATCCCCTAGATGGGCCTTTCGCGCTCGAAAATGACCACTTCAAAACCACTACTGAATGCCGGCCAGTAGTAGTTTGGTCGCAGTCCGCTGGCAGACAGCCGACAATTTTAAGTGTGAGAGCTGCCGCGAAGAATATTGGCGCTCTCTCTCTCCCTCTCTCTCTCTCGCTCTCTCTCCGTCTGTCTCTCTCTCTCAGTCATATGATTTAAGAGCAAAGGGTATGTTGAGCCAACTTATTTGTATCTGAGAGCATATAATAATAAATCGATGGTTGATTCAGTCCACGGATAAATAAATTCTCATGTAGGCGCTGTCATCGAAGATCCACACAGCGAATTACTAGGTACGACACGGCGTACAAATCAATCCCCAAAATACCAAAATAATGTACAGGGAGGACTGCGGTCGAGCATTCGCAGAGTCAAAAATAAAGAGACGAATAGAAAGCGAGATTAAAGAAGTGTTCATGCGCAGAATGTGATCGCGCATTTTCAATGAAGAATACTTTGAACGTTTAATTTAAATGCATTTTAATTGAATGGATTTGCTTGTAGCCAATGTGATCGATGATTTCAGCAACAAGGAACATCAAAGAAATATGTTCATCAAGAAGGACTAGGTTCATTTTATTTTCTGTAATTAAACTGCTGCGATGATGGCACCCGACATCCGGACAGTTTTTTACTGTCCGACTTAAAACTGAATAACCGCTTATGTTAGGTAGAGGCCGCGCAATCGATCCTGAACCCGTGACCAGACCGTAAGAGGGAGAAATCTGGCCAAATCTGGCAGTAAGGGTGTGAGGTTGGCTCACTGGTTTCACTTTTCTGTGCCTCGAAGTAAAGCGTTGGCTTCTTACGGGCATGTTTGCGGAGCTAGACCGTGTGCTGTTCTGTCCATAAGTCCCTGTATAATCCCTTGTCGGCTAAAAGAAGGATCTGTATACAGTTATAACAACCTGAGGTGTTGGGTTCGTCTGCTGCAGGCGACAGCTTCAAAGTATCCGGTTATAGTTAGGTTGCAATATTATTGTAAGATTGCAAGTGTATTGCAGTATGGTAATTAAAGTAGACATTAATTCGACATGGGGGGGGGGGGATACTTTGATTTCAGAATAATTATTTTTATGTGCGACAAATTTTGTCCTCTGGGTTCAGAAGTGGTGCTAGAGAAGTCGTTTTTAGTATCTCAAGATGTTTCTCTAGGTACATGTCTTGTTTTACGTTTTGTAGAGCTTAAAACCACAAATTGTTGCTACGTACCTGTCTCAATCGTAGTAAAAAGAAATGATTATTTAACGGAGGCATGACTAAACTTTTTTTTAATTTCTTTTAAGTTCACAATAATTCAAACGTCGATGTAATCAGTGAAGGAGCACACTAGTATGAGTACAATACGCCTCTTGGGAGATGGTTCTGAGCCATCGGTCTCTAGATTATTTAGTCTACTATTCTCACATTATATAGGTCTACTCTTTCTGGCCAGACTGTAGATATTGAGGTGCTGAAATGTGTATACGAATCCACCTCGATCACCGTCCAAGGAGATACTAGACAAAGAAACAACGTTCGTAGTATTGGGGAATGTCATCTACCCGAAACTTTTCATTAATACCCTCAAAAGCGTCTTGAAAGTGTTGAAACGGAGCGAAAGGGCTGTCAAGATTAACGGAAAACACATCTAGCGTAGAAGTAACAACAAAGAACTTTATTCTCTAATTTTTAATTCCTTGCAGTAGTCACGTTGCTAAGTTATTACGTTGAAGTATTAAAATGTTTCTACGAAACCACCAACTATGATAATGATGACCGTCCAAGTAGATGTTGATCCAAATAGATGACCGTCGATGACCATCCAAGTAGATATTAGACTGTGAGAGTGGCCACCCTTCACTAGACTCCAATTGGTTGTGAGCGAAGGGTGGTTCTCATCATCGAGTTTTCTCCGTGAATGAAAGTCGTGGATGTCGAAGTAGAAGTATTTAATCAGAAGGTTGAAGAGAGTCGCCAGTTCTTAACGCCTTGAGAATTATTTCGCCGTTGTGTAGTAGTGTGGGCGCGAGGTGAAGCCGTAGTAGTGTGTCCGAAGTGTGTAGTCGAGGAGCGAGGCTTGACGATCGGTATCGCGGATAATGTAGGTACTGCTTGATAATGAAGCGAAGTCGCGATAACTGTCCACTGAGGGGACGATGTGTAGCCGTATACTTTTCCACCAAGGGAATGATATGTAGAGCGTGGCAACTGTCTGCCAAGGGAATGATGTCGATCGATTGAAATGTACTACGTTTTATACCGTGGGCGGTGATGTAATAGCTATGAGTGGGGTGTGGCATGTGTCGCTTGCCTGTGCATAAATTGCCGAATTTAGTTGGAAATTAACTGCAGCTGGCTCGTGTAGGTTTGAGCGAATTTGCGATTTCCATTCCGTGGAAATTACTTTTTTGTTGTGGGTATGTTGGGACGACAGGGCACCAACAAGACGACGAAACAAAGTCCGTAATATAAGGGAATGTCAACTTACCGAAACTGTTCATTAATACCCTCAAAACGTCTTAAAAATTATGAAACGGAAAGAAAGATAGGTATATCCTAAATATAACTCATTTTATCTGCCGTTTTGAACTCCATTCGTTGAACTGAGCGGCAGACGAAATTCGAATTATTAGGTGGCAAATTACAATATTTTGATATGAAATTAAACCACGGAATAGTAGCAAAGGCAAATTTAATATTAATAATAACATTAATTATTCCACTATAACTACTATAACATATTACCGAAATCACCACCTTTTGTAATTAAGGGGTAGGTAAGTGGAATAAAACACTAATAATATTGAACCGAACGACTTAATATTAAAACACTATGGATCTTATAACTTATAACCATTAAACTTATCCTATAGCTTATAACTATTAAACATATGGATCTTACACCGCACGAAATGTGTTCAAATTTATTCGGACGGTTCGAGAGGTAGTTTTCATGGACGATCGTTCGTTTCGCATTCCGCTCTAACGCATTGCTCTATCCCGTTCGCTCGAACTAATTTGAGTTTTAGTTTATGAAGAAACGCAATCGGTCCCATTGATGCTCTATCTGTAAACTCTATATGTACATTCTTACAGCAAAACATCTCTGGACTGCAAAATTTTACGAAAATTCCATAGAATATACTGTCAAATTGCTATTACCTTGATAAGTAGGCATATTTAATATAATATTACCAATTTATTAACTTAATTTCCTTATTTTTAAAAACATTATATTTACATTTTCTCCGCGTCGTGTAACACCCCTCTCCTGCTCATTATATTATTTCAACTAAGATAAAATAAATGATTTATATCTGAAAATAAAATAAGTTAAACAAATAACCCCTGCTCGATAAAAACTAGGTGTATAATTTATAATTCATAATAAACACACACAGTTAAATCTAGATAAATGTAAAGGCATTAGAATTATCAATAAATGCATTTGACTGTTCCGTATAAATAATATAATAAACATACAGAATAAAATCTAGGTTTTTAAGCAATTAGAATCATATCAGTAAATGCATTTGATTGTTCCGTATTGGCTGTTCGTAGATAAATAAAAATTTACAAAAAGTAACTAAAAAATAAAATGCATACATACAATAGAATATACTACCTACTGGAGATCGCACATACATTATTAAAAACATTATATTTACATTTTCTCCGCGTCGTAAGAAACCCCTCTCCTGCTCATACTATTATTTCAACTAAGATACAATAAATGATTTATATCCGAAAATAAAATAAGTTAGTCAAGTAACCACTGTTCGATAAAAACTAGATTTCTGACTTATAATTCACAATAAACATACACGCTTAAATATAGGTAATTTTAAAGCCATTAGAATTATCAATAAATGCATTTGACTGTTCTGTATTGGCTGTTCAGATAAATAAAAATTCACGAAAATAAACTGAAAAATGAAATGCATACATACAATAGAATATACTACCTAATAGAATATATTATCTAAAAAAGTGTTTGTGCTCCACCGATGCATTATGTTCTGCTTGCTTAGAAGACGAAGAGTACTCATCAAAGGTCTACCGCCGACCGTTGCTTTTCGATTGTTTAATATTTTTTAATTGGCATTTGGCAGCAGTCATGTGATTTTTAAGTTGAATTTTCCAACTAAATTCATGCTTGCATATTGTACAAACAAAGAGCTTAATTTTTCGGTGTATTACATTTATATGTCCGATTAAGGTCGACTTTTGGGTGAAAGCTTTGTTACATTCCGCACAACTATACTTCATTCTGAGATGGACTGAGTTTATATGGACCTTTAACCCTCCTCGCAATGCAAAACTGTGATTGCATTTGTCACACGCGAAAGGCTTCAATTTCCGGTGGACAGAATTGACATGTTGAATTAAATGACCACTCGCAAAGAAAGCGCGTTTGCATTCCTTACATTCAAATTCCTTCATTTTTCTATGAACGCCATCGATGTGCCGTTTAAAGCTTGTTTGATTTGGAAATTCTTTGTCGCATAAATCACAAGTGAATACATTCAACTGCCGGTGAGTGAAATTTACATGCTGTAGTAAGTAGTTGCGACCAGAAAAGACTTTCTTACACTGCTGACACGCATGCTTTAGTTTGCGATGGATCGATTGGACGTGTATTTTCAAATTTTGTCTAGATGGAAATGCCCTGTCACACTGTTCACACGTATATTTCTTAAATTTCCTATGCACTATATCGACATGCTGAATTAGAGTACATTTTCTACTTGATTCATATCTACATTTGACACAAATATATTTCTTAACATTTGGCCTGATACAGTCTTTGCAAAATAGCACAATTTCATTGTCATGCTTGCATGCTCCCATTGGCACGCTTCTGTCTAGATGGCGATCGCAGACAACGCATGTGAATTTATCAAATTTCGTTAACAATACTTTGACCTCTTTCGTCTCCTCAATATCATCTTCCTGTTCCTTGCTGACTGATTCGACAGGATCGCTTCGTTCGGGTTTTATGAAAGCCACTGCCTCTTCTTCAAATTCCAAAATATTTGATTTCATATAAGAAGAGTTTAGTTGTTCCTCTTTGTAGCAAATATCGCTTTCTGGTTTCAACGTTTCACTGTATTTATTGTCAGAGCAACTTGGCATCCTGTCTTCGACATCGGACTCTAATTCTATCTTCACTTTAATGCCTGCATGATTTTCATCATTTTCCTGCCTTTCCATGGTGAATATTTATACTTTATTATATATAGAGATAAAATAAAGCGGAAAACTGCAGAAACTTACACGATCTACACCGTAAACAGGTGTCATTATTTTGACGTTTCGTGTTTAGTATTGCCACATATTGGAATATAAAATTCAATATTTTTACGTTGTGTTTACCGCACGGGCATTTTTGGGTCCCATCAAACTTGCAGAAGGCAGATTTGCAGACGGCAATCTTGCAGACGGCATTCTTGCAGGCGGCAGTTTTGCAGAAGGCAATCTTGCAGAAGGCAGTTTTGCAAATGTCAAACTGACGTTTCGAGGGTCGGCATTTTTGCAGACGGCATTTTTGCAGAAAATGAAGTTAGAAGCAAAACATCGTATTTAAAATTTAGTGTTACCAGAGTAGAAATCGACAAAAGCCGCGTTTTCATATGTCAGGGTACGGAAACCAGTCCACTTTTTTGAGTGTCCTCTCCATCGCGGATCTCAGCAATCAACTTTCGATTTTAGGGAAAGAAAAACCTAACCTAACCTAACCTAACAGAAAAACTTAAAACATTTTTTTTAATGTTTAGTTTGATGTACTGAATCATCCACTACAAGGATGCCGGTAATTAATATCACTTCGATTTTAGGGAAAGAAAAACCTAACCTAACCTAACCTAACAGAAAAACAAAACATTTTTTTTAACCCGTTTGATGTACTGAATCATCCACTACAAGGATGCCGGTAATTAAATGTGGAGAGGTAAAAATATTCACCACTTTAATTTACCCTGACATGATAATTTGCTACTTCTTTTTCTAAATTTAAAATTAATAACATATGACCGCTTTACTGCTTTATTTTTGCTTTGTAAAATAATAGAAAATTATTTTATTCATGTAATCATGTCCTAATGCGCCATTCTCAAACGTTGCTAACTTCGGGTTTGTATGCAAGTTTGCTTTCTGCAAGAATGCCGTCTGCAAAAATGCCGCCTGCAAGGTTGCCGCCTGCAAGGTTGCCGCCTGCAAGGTTGCCGCCTGCAAGGTTGCCTCCTGCAAATCTGCCCTCAACAGATTTGGAACTGTCAAAAGTGACATTTGTGCAAGACTGCCGCATGCAAAACTGGCGCCCCCCGCATTTTTTAGGGGGGGCGCCAGCTTTGCATGCGGCAATTTTGCACAAATGTCACTTTTGACAGTTCCAAATTTGTTGAGGGCAGATTTGCAGGAGGCAAACTTGCAGGCGGCAACCTTGCAGGCGGCAACCTTCAGTACAGTTTTTAAGTTTTTCTGTTAGGTTAGGTTAGGTTAGGTTTTTCTTTCCCTAAAATCGAAGTGACATTAATTACCGGCATCCTTGTAGTGGATGACTTTTATACATCAAACTAAACATTAAAAAAAATGTTTTAAGTTTTTCTGTTAGGTTAGGTTTGGTCATTTTGACATTTGCAAAACTGCCTTCTGCAAGATTGCCTTCTGCAAAACTGCCGCCTGCAAGAATGCCGTCTGCAAGATTGCCGTCTGCAAATTTGCCTTCTGCAAGTTTGATGGGACCCTTTTTTAGTGGGTAATCAGTACAACAAAAAACGCAACTATTGAAAAAAAAAGTTTAAAAAAAACAAATAAAATTGGTAATTTATTTCTTTTTGAAAATTACATTTTGTGTTTTTTTAATAGTGCTGATCACGGTGCGCTATCTAGCGGTGAGTTAAATGTCGCCAATATTGTTTTAATTTATGATATAATACCTACCGCTATATGGCGCAGCGTCCTCAACATTTTCTCAAACCTTTATCTAACAGTCAACTTCTTCAAACTTTCAAATTAAAAAAAAAACAAAAATCCGTTTTTCAAAAAAAGTCCTGCGGTTTTTCTAATTCCTTTATCAAAAGTTGCTTACCTCGTTGTACTGATTAAACCCACTAAAAAATGCATGTGCAGTAAAAACATCCTGTATATTAGTCATAGTTGGTTTAATATCTAGCTATATCATAATGAGCTTGGGAACATTTTTTTTTTAATTTTCCTTAAAGTAAGTAATTGTTTCAACTTAAAATCAGGATTCTCCCTCTAGCACTTCAAATGACTCCAAAATAATTTTTAAAGAATCGTAAAAATGACCCCGGGCTAATTTTTCCTTGAAAGTCATTTGCGCGCGGCGTGACGTCATCACATACCATTCTTTCGTAGGCCTCCGAGGCGGTGATTCGATTGTAAAGTTCTTTCATGCCATAATATACTATCGGCTTGTTCTATTGTTTGTTTGGAGATAACGTTACAAACGCTACTATCCATATTTTCTGAACAGTATTCTAAGAGCAGCTTGTCATCTAAATTATTTGTTGCAGTTTTAAAGCTAAGATACAATAAGTGGATCGAAAGTTTAGCGTGAATGGGAGATCAATGTAATATTTACTTAACTGTGTTTCTATATTTCATTTTCTGTATTATTCCATTACAGACTTCATGAAACTGCCATCTGCCGATAAAGATGGCTGTTTGCATTCATGCATTGGCAATCATGCCAATGCATGATTTGCAGCTCTTGACGTTTCTCCTATTTCCTTTATCTTTATAAACTTTACATCTGAGCCCACGCATGATAATTTAGCCCTACACCAGTAACACTTTACTGACGTCAGAGCTGGGTCTTCATTTCTACGATGCACCCATGACAAAAACGCTATAGCATGTTTGCAACCCTCAGCACTCGCGGTGCAATCGTGACACTGAAAATTTTTAATGGTGGATTCCTTTTCATCACATGGTACGGAGTCTTTTGAACCTTGTGTCAGGAGAAATACAGGCTTAAGTGTGCATATATTAGCTTCCCGTTTTACTTGAACGTATCCTATAGCATTGTCTCCATACGAATCTCGGGCATCTCTGTAAATGAAATTTATTATGATATTGATGGGAAATATTGAATCATAATTATTTTTAAACATAAAAACATATTTTCACTCCTATTCGAAAAGAAGTAATTTTTACCCCGCGTGGCGGGAGCAAAGTTGCATTTTGCTCCTTACTGTTTTTGTCATAGCTATGATCATGATATTATGATGGTATATGATGAGTATATGATGATAATCATGATTAAGATGATGACGATGATTATGATGGTATAATAATGATGATGATGATTTTTAAAACATGTTTTAGTTTCTTCTCATAGTCGGAGTGACAAGCAGAGGTTCACTTGGGAGCAAAACTATTCAAGTCTTGGGCTTTATAGCTTGAATCTCTCGCTGCACTCAGAAATCCACGATAGAATCCTTTGTTATGCTCTGGATTCGATATTTTGCGCTCATCCTAAATATACGACTTCTCGTCGCTGACATGTCACTAACACCATAGATTTATTACACTGTGCTGACACTAAGAAGTATTAAATGTATCGGAGTTGGCGCGAACAAGTCGTCAAATTATTACGTGTGTCATATTAAACGGAATTTAAAAGCTCTTTTACTTAAATATTTATAATATTAAATATTTAGTGTGCAGCTTATAACAACCACAATCTAAAACTTCACTCATGTGTAGTACTGGTAGCTCAATATTTAGTGAATATTACTTACCTAGCAGCCTTTGCACCGCGAATGTCAGCGCTTATATAACTATTGTTCGAGGCAAAGTAACTCGCCATCGTGATTGAGTCTATTTGAGGCAAGTTATCGGATTGACACCGCTCAAATCCTTGCTCCATAATAATTTTAAGTAGATACTCGTATAGTAATAATAAGAAATAAACCACTAATATAAATGAAAGCACTCGGAAACAATAGAAACACAAGACGAACGTAAGTCCGCTCTGAACCAGTGCGGCGCGGGCTCCGCCGCGCCGGAATGACCGTAAGCCGGCGAAGCGCTAACATGTCCGATGACGTCACGACGTCGTCAACATACCGCCAGCACAGTATGCCAGCGACCTTCACAGATGCGAGCGAAGGTGAAGTTTTTACGCAAAATTATAAGTCTTATAATTTCCTGAATACGCATCATATCGAAGTAAAATAAAAAATTGGGTTTTTATAGTAATGCCATCAATTATTTTGAAGGGTCAAATTTACTTTTTTTTCATGTGTCACAAGCTCATTGGGGTCCCATCAAACTTGCAGAAGGCAAATTTGCAGACGGCAATCTTGCTGACGGCATTCTTGCAGGCGGCAGTTTTGCAGAAGGCAATCTTGCAAAGGCAGTTTTGCAAATGTCAAAATGACCTAACCTAACCTAACAGAAAAACTTAAAACATTTTTTTTAATGTTTAGTTTGATGTATAAAAGTCATCCACTACAAGGATGCCGGTAATTAATGTCACTTCGATTTTAGGGAAAGAAAAACCTAACCTAACAGAAAAACTTAAAAACTGTACTGAAGGTTGCCGCCTGCAAGGTTGCCGCCTGCAAGGTTGCCTCCTGCAAATCTGCCCTCAACAAATTTGGAACTGTCAAAAGTGACATTTGTGCAAAATTGCCGCATGCAAAACTGGCGCCCCCCGCTCATTGCCTCTTTGTGACTATATTTTTAGCTTATTTTCGACAATCATTGAAAAACATTATATTTAACCATTAACTTGCCAAGGCGTTTCTCTGGATCAAGCAAAGAAATTCTCTCAAAAGAGTACAGTTTTCACTCGACGTTAAAGGATTTCGCGTGTACGAGGTGCGATGATGCGTATTCCTTATTAAAGCACAGCTTCAAACTACATGTTGATTCCATCGATATATGATCCCCTAGATGGGCCTTTCGCGCTCGAAAATGACCACTTCAAAACCACTACTGAATGCCGGTCAGTAGTAGTTTGGTCGCAGTCCGCTGGCAGACAGCCGACAATTTTAAGTGTGAGAGCTGCCGCGAAGAATATTGGCTCTCTCTCTCTCTCTCTGTGTCTCTCTCTCTCTTTATCTCTCTCTCAGTCATATGATTTAAGAGCAAAGGGTATGTTGAGCCAACTTATTTGTATCTGAGAGCATATAATAATATATCGATGGTTGATTCAGTCCACGGATAAATAAATTCTCATGTAGGCGTTGTCATCGAAGATCCACACAGCGAATTACTAGGTACGACACGGCGTACAAATCAATCCCCAAAATACCAAAATAATGTACAGGGAGGACTGCGGTCGAGCATTCGCAGAGACAAAAATAAAGAGACGAATAGAAAGCGAGATTAAAGAAGTGTTCATGCGCAGAATGTGATCGCGCATTTTCAATGAAGAATACTTTGAGCGTTTAATTTAAATGCATTTTAATTGAATGGATTTGCTTGTAGCCAATGTGATCGATGATTTCAGCAACAAGGAACATCAAAGAAATATGTTCATCAAGAAGGACTAGGTTCATTTTATTTTCTGTAATTAAACTGCTGCGATGATGGCACCCGACACCCGGACAGTTTTTTACTGTCCGACTTAAAACTGAATAACCGCTTATGTCAGGTAGAGGCCGCGCAATCGATCCTGAACCCGTGACCAGACCGTAAGACGGAGAAATCTGGCCAAATCTGGCAGTAAGGGTGTGAGGTTGGCTCACTGGTTTCACTTTTCTGTGCCTCGAAGTAAAGCGTTGGCTTCTTACGGGCATGTTTGCGGAGCTAGACCGTGTGCTGTTCTGTCCATAAGTCCCTGTATAATCCCTTCACGGCTAAAAGAAGGATCTGTATACAGTTATAACAACCTGAGGTGTTGGGTTCGTCTGCTGCAGGCGACAACTTCAAAGTATCCGGTTATAGTTAGGTTGCAAGATTATTGTAAGATTGCAAGTGCATTACAGTATGGTCATTAAGAGTAGACATTAATTCGACATGGGGGGGGGGATACTTTGATTTCAGAATAATTATTTTTATGTGCGACAAATTTTGTCCTCTGGGTTCAGAAGTGGTGCTAGAGAAGTCGTTTTTAGTATCTCAAGATGTTTCTCTAGGTAGGTACATGTCTTGTTTTACGTTTTGTAGAGCTTAAAACCACAAATTGTTGCTACGTACCTGTCTCAATCGTAGTAAAAAGAAATGATTATTTAACGGAGGCATGACTAAACTTTTTTTTTATTTCTTTTAAGTTCACAATAATTCAAACGTCGATGTAATGTGATAGAATCAGTGAAGGAGCACACTAGTATGAGTACAATACGCCTCTTGGGAGATGGTTCTGAGCCATCGGTCTCTAGATTATTTATAGTCTACTATTCTCACATTATATAGGGTCTACTCTTTCTGGCCAGACTGTAGATATTGAGGTGCTGAAATGTGTATACGAATCCACCTCGATCACCGTCCAAGGAGATAGGTACTAGACAAAGAAACAACGTTCGTAGTATTGGGGAATGTCATCTCCCCGAAACTTTTCATTAATACCCTCAAAAGCGTCTTGAAATTGTTGAAACGGAGCGAAAGGGCTGTCAAGATTAACGGAAAACACATCTAGCGTAGAAGTAACAACAAAGAACTTTATTCTCTAATTTTTAAGTACTTGCAGTAGTCAGATTGCTAAGTTATTACGTTGAAGTGTTAAAATGTGTCTACGAAACCACCAACTATGATAATGATGACAATCCAAGTAGATGCTGATCCAAATAGATGACCGTCGATGACCATCCAAGTAGATATTAGACGTCGAAACAAAGTCCGTAATATAAGGGAATGTCAACTTACCGAAAATCATTAATACCTTCAAAACGTATTAAAAATTATGAAACGGAAAGAACGATATATCCTAAATATAACTCATTTTATCTGCCGTTTTGAACTCCATTTATTGAACTGAGCGGCAGACGAAATTCCAATTATTAGGTGGCAAATGACAAGATTTTGATATGAAATTAAACCACGTAATAGTAGCAAAAGGTAAATTTAATATTAATAATAACATTAATTATTCCACTAATAACTATTATAGCATATTGCAGAAATCACCACCTTTTGTAATTAAGGGGTAAGTGGAATAAAACACTAATAATATTAAACCGAACGACATAATATTAAAACACTATGGATCTTATAACTTATAGCCAAAACTTATCCTATAGCTTATAACTATTAAACATATGGATCTTACACCGCACGAAATTTATTCGGACGGTTCGAGAGGTAGTTTTTATGGACGATCGTTCGTTTCGTATTCCGCTCTAACGCATTGCTCTATCCCGTTCGCTCGGACTAATCTGAGTTTTAGTTTACGAAGAAACGCAATTGGTCCCATTGTGCTCTATCTGTAAACTCTATATGTACATTCTTACAGCAAAACATCTCTGGCCTGCAAAATTTTACGAAAATTCCATAGAATATACTGTCAAATTGCTATTACATTGGTAAGTAGGCATATTTAATATAATATTACTAATTTATCAACTTAATATCCTTATTTTTAAAAACATTATATTTACATTATCTCCGCGTCGTAACAAACCCCTCTTCTGCTCATTATATTATTTCAACTAAGATACAATTGATTTATATCCGAAAATAAAATAAGTTGAACAAATAACCACTGTTCGATAAAAACTAGGTGTACCCTATAATTTATAATTCATAATAAACACACACAGTTAAATCTAGATAAATTTAAAGCCATTAGAATTATCAATAAATGCATTTGACTGTTCCGTATAAATAATATAATAAACATACACATTAAAATCTAGGTTTTTAAGCAATTAGAATCATATCAGTAAATGCATTTGATTGTTCCGTATTGGCTGTTCGTGATAAATAAAAATTTACAAAAAGTAACTAAAAAATAAAATGCACACATACAATAGAATATACTACCTACTGGAGATCGCATTGTTATTAAAAACATTATATTTACATTTTCTCCGCGTCGTGTAACACCCCTCTCCTGCTCATTATATTATTTAAACTAAGATACAATAAATGATTTATATCCGAAAATAAAATAAGTTAATCCAGTAACCACTGTTCGATAAAATCTAGGTTTCTGAATTATAATTCACAATAAACATACACGCTTAAATATAGGTAATTTTAAAGCCATTAGAATTATCAATAAATGCATTTGACTGTTCTGTATTGGTTGTTCGTAGATAAATAAAAATTCACGAAAATAAACTGAAAAATAAAATGCATACATACAATAGAATTTACTACCTACTAGAATATACTATCTAAAAAAGTGTTCGTGCTCCACCGATGCTCTATGTTCTGCTTGCTTAGAAGACGAAGAGTACTCATCAAAGGTCTACCGCCGACCGTTGCTTTTCGATTGTTTAATAATTTTTAATTGGCATTTGGCAGCAGTCATGTGATTTTTATGATCAATTTTCCGACCAAATGCATGCTTGCATATTGTACAAACAAAGGGCTTAATTTTTCGGTGTATTACATTTATATGTCTGATTAAGGTCGACTTAAGGGTGAAAGCTTTGTTACATTCCGCACAACTATACTTCATTCTGAGATGGACTGAGTTTATATGGTTCTTAAAATTTTTACACAATGCAAAACTGCGATTGCATTTGTCACACGCGAAAGGCTTCAATTTCCGGTGGACAGAATTGACATGTTGAATTAAATTACCACTCGCAAAGAAAGCGCGTTTGCATTCCTTACATTCAAATTCCTTCATTTTTCTATGAACGCCATCGATGTGCAGTTCAAAGCGTGTTTGATTTGGAAATTCTTTGTTGCATAAACCACACGTGAATACAGTCAACTGCCGGTGAGTGAAATTTACATGCTGTAGTAAGTAGTCGCGAGAAGAAAAGACTTTCTTACACTGCTGACACGCATGCTTTAGTTTGCGATGGATCGATTGGACGTGTGTTTTCAATTTATATCTATATGGAAATGCCCTGTCACACTGTTCACACGTATATTTCTTAAATTTCCTATGCACTATATCAACATGCTTAATTAGAATACATCTTGTACTTGATTTGTAGCTACATTTGACACACATATATTTCTTCCCATTTGGCTTAATACAATCTTTGCAAAGTAACACAATTTCTTTGTTATTCCTACATGCTCCCATTGGTACGCTTCTGTCTAGATGGCGATCGCAGACAACGCATGTGAATTTATCAAATTTCGTTAACAATACTTTGACCTCTTTCGTCTCCTCAATATCATCTTCCTGTTCCTTGCTGACTGATTCGACAGGATCGCTTCGTTCGGGATTTATGAAAGCCACTGCCTCTTCTTCGAATTCCAGAATATTTGCTTCCATATAAGAAGAGTTTGGTTGTTCCTCTTTGTAGCAAATATCGCTTTCTGGTTTCAACGTTTCACTGTTCTTATTGTCAGAGCAAATTGGCATCCTGTCTTCGACATCGGACTCTAATTCTATCTTCACTTTAATGTCTGCATGATTTTCATCATTTTCCTGCCTTTCCATGGTGAATATTTATACTTTATTATATATAGAGATAAAATAAAGCGGAAAACTGCAGAAACTTACACGATCTACACCGTAAACAGATGTCATTATTTTGACGTTTCGTGTTTAGTATTGCCACATATTGGAATATAAAATTCAATATTTTTACGTTGTGTTGGGGGGCGGCAGTTTTGCATGCGGCAAACTTGCACAAATGTCACTTTGACAGCTCCAAATTTGTTGATGGCAGATTTGCAGGAGGCAACCTTGCAGGCGGCAACCTTGCAGGCGGCATTTTTGCAGACGGCATTCTTGCAGAAAGCAAACTTGCATACACACCCGAAGTTGGCAACGTTTGAGAATGGCGCATTAGGACATGATTACACGAATAAAATAAATTTATATTATTTTACAAACCAAAAATAAAGCAGTAAAGCGGTCATATGTTATTAATTTTAAATTTAGAAAAAGAAGTAGCAAATTATCATGGCAGGGTAAATTAAAGTGGTGAATATTTTTACCTCTCCACAATGTTATCGTATTAATTATTTTTTGACTGTCAACATTTCCTTTTGCGACACCACTTACGATTATCTAATATTATCGATACATTAAATCGACTTTATATTAGATGTCATTACATTGTTTACAGGATAGTCCTTTAATTACCGGCATCCTTGTAGTGGATGATTCAGTACATCAAACTAAACATTAAAACAATACGTGTGGCACTCACACGTATTTTTGTGGCAACAAACAGTGTAATAAATTGCTATTTATTACACTGTTACTACATACCTTACTATAGCACTAATACTTCAGATGCAAACCTCGCTTGGTGCGTTATTTTTGAGAGCTTTTTTCCAATTCAACTCCTTTGTTGTACCTAATGTATTTATCCACCACCGTAAAGACTAACAAAATATTTTTGTAGGAAAAATTGTGGTTTATTTTGGTAGAAGTAGTCATAACGCTAATCGTGAAGGTTTACAAAATATCTGAAAATAGCTAGGAATAGGGGACATTTGAACTCCCCCCCCCCCCTCCCCCCCCCCCCCCACCCCCAACTATTACGACTTTCATTATGTTCATAAGGACATCTTCAGGAATAGCTGTACCAATTTTCAAAACTACGTGAATTATTTGAGTATCGTCTATGATTTGAGGAGCAACATAGCTGTCATTTATTTATTTATTTTATTTATTTATGGTAATGTACAACAAGCAATAAGCAACAAGCGTAACAAATGATACTTAATATCTAGTTTAAAATAAAACCCACAGCAAGTTGTGTCACGCTTATAGTGAAGATCGGTCCCATGTCGCCCAACTAAGTATACACTTGTTCTTAAACATATTAAACAAATACTAGTTTAAAAAAGAAAACATATTCAAAAGAAAAAAAGTAGTCTAAACAAAAAGCGAAAATGGAAAAGAAAACCTGAATGAAATAAAAATATGTATAAAAAAATACGTGTGGCACTCGGGGACTGCCGCGGTAAAGCTATTGCATAGCATTTTTTAACAACTTATGCAATTATAATTATTATTTGTTTTTTTTCTGATATCAGATAACTGCACCCTATCGGAAAACGTTGAAATTATTCCGAATCATTTGCGGCTGCGGTAGCAAATGATTCGGAATAATTTAAACGTCTTCCGATAGAGCGCCGCGCACAAATTTTTTATTCGATAAAGCAAAAAAACCGGATTGTTCGAAAAAAATCGTAGATGAAAAGATAGATAATTAAATTATCTTTAAAATGGTGCAGGTTTCATAATAATACGCCAGATAGTATTTGCGTAGTAGTCGTTTTTGTGTTCGGTTAGACCTAATTTCCCAAATTAATTACACTATGTAATATTAACAAAATCTAAAATATTTAAAGCTAAAAATATTGGGAAAATGTTCTTGTATTATATATATATTTTTTTCGAATCGTAAGCAGTCCTCGTTTAGACGTAATTATCAGTTTAAAATCATTAATTTTCGTTAAGAAATTTCTTCATTCGGTCGCCGCGCTGGCCTAGGCCCGCGATAAAAGTTATGCAATAGCTTAAAAATGTTTTAAGTTTTTCTGAAAAAAATATGTTTTATTTATTAGACTTCCATTCTTTGCTTTAGCAAAAAAAAGAGGTCCTATAGTCTGATGCTTGCTGTCTGTCCGGGGATATGCAAAACGTTACCGACACCGAAAATCGCGATTCAAAATTTGAAATAAATTTATCTGCGGGTGAATTTAAAACTATCGTTCGCTATCGCGCTGATTCAGCAAAATATAACTGGCGGCCGATTTTATAACCTTTTTCGTATCGAAATGACGTCATAACATTCTTCTAAAGCGAAACAAAGCTAACAAGCGAAACGTCTTTATTTGCTCATTTAGAATAAAACGAACGTTCTGATTAGAAGTGTGTCCTTTTCTAATTCAAAACCAAGTATGGTGTTGCGCTACTAGAAGTCTACCTACAGAATCACTAGTGATTCTTTGCTCATTTGTTTATATTAAATAACATTTGTGGTGGAGAGTAATAGCCTTCCATCAACCTCTCAGGTTTCTTAGCGTTTGGCGTGGGGGCAGCTTTAACTTTGTAAAAAAAACTTAACCCGTCCCAACTACTTTCTAAAATCTTAAATTTTTTTTACTACTAATTTATTTATTTATTTATTTTGATATTCTGTCTCGTGCGGAGATTTTGACGAGGTTGTATTATATATGTGAACGCATTTTTGAGCCTGTGGTAGAGAGACCAACAAAAATGAATTTACCTGTATTCAAGTGCTGTTCGATCGCTACAACAAAGCATTACATATTTTCAAAGCAATCGAAGCATTCTATAAGCTTTATATATTCAATTAAAAATAAAGCAACGTTGAACAAATTTTAGTTATAGGAAATTAAGAATAAGAATAAATTTATTTCTGAAACAAAATTCCATAAATACAAATTCTGCCTAACTAGGCCGAAGCCTGTACCAAGGTAGACTCGACTAAATTGAAAGTTGTAAATTTTGAATTGTGCGCACACTTATCAAAAATACATAACTAAGAAAAGGAAAAGAGAAAAACATTATCGCTCTAATAAAATTGCGGAGCAAGCATCAAAACTCGACACCTATATATAACACCTCGCCTCACCCCACCAACCAAATAACACATCACTCGTCTAAATCAGAAGCACATTAAATATATTAGCTAAAGCAGTATGGAAACTACGTACAAACGCCCGAAACGAACGCACACACACAGACGCACGTCTCAACAGTAATCTAAGCGGGAGTCACCGTACCTTCAGTAGTGCCTTCAGTCAGGAGAGTGGTCAGGAGTGCCGCCTCGATACTTTAGTTTACGTTTTGCGTTTACCTGTGCTGAGACAGTCTGCGATCTTTTTAAAAATGCTACGAATGTATTGCGTAGTATACGGCTGCTTGAATTCATATTCAAAACCGGAGCTTTCATTTTAAACTCCCTGCTGATATTGAAAGGTAACAAGAATTGATTGTTAAGTTGCTTATCTATACGACTATATAAAATTCTTGATATTAAATTCTATCGAGCTGGTTTGATAATGGATACGGAAAATGGCCATAGGAACTCCTAAACTACACACGATAAACCTGTCGTGTTTGGGCTCGTTTGATTTGTCTTGACAAAAACTATAGCCTTGTGTGGTGCCCAGGGTCTGATGATGGAGCCGGAAGGTGGCTATAGGAACTCCTAAACTACACACGATAAACCTGTTGTGTTTGGGCTCGTTTCATTTGTCTTGACAATAACTATAACCTTGTGCAGTGCTCAGGGTCTGATGATGGAGCCGATCCGTCAATCGGCCCGTCAATCGGTCCGTCAATCGGTCCGTCAATCGGTCCGTCAATCGGTCCGTCAATCGGTCCGTCAATAGTTCCGTCAATCGGTCCGTCAATCGGTCCGTCAATCGGTCCGTCAATCGGTCCGTTCTTCAGTCCGTCAATCGGTCCGTCAATCGGTCCGTCAATCAATCCGTCAATCCGTCAATGATTTAATTCATATTTTAATTAATAAAAATGTTTTAAATAATAATTAAAAATAACTTCTCATTTTTACAAAATATGAGGGGGTGACAATAGTGCTTCACTGCTCCGTAGGTATTTATTTCAACAAATAGGCCTAGTTTCCATACTGCTTTAGCTACTATATTTACTGTGTCAGAAGTATGGGGGAAATCGACAAAACGATAATCGCCGTCTTCGTGACACCATAGCTCGTCAGCCCACGGGTTGAGAAAGAGACAACGTTGTTTTTCCTACTGGCGAAAAACCACTAATACGACGGTACCACTTATTAGTATAATACCTGCTACTCAGTCCTGCGACCATATTTTTAAATCACCTATCCTCTGTACAAAATCGTGGATTTAATTCACAAAAAACACGGAGTAATTAGCGGAATGCACGACAAAGTGAGCTTCAATTAAGCTCTAGACCACACAAATTCAACGACAGTTTAAAACAATAAAATGTTATAATAAAAAACGACCGCCGCGTGGAATTAACATGACAGGTTAATAATGCATTGCCTCGAAATAAATGAGACCCACTTTTCACCCTTTCATTAATTTCTTTCCCTAAAATCGAAAGTTGATTGCTGAGATCCGCGATGGGACACTCAAAGAAGTGGACTGGTTTCCCTACCCTGACATATGAAAACGCGGCTTTTGTCGATTTCTACTCTGGTAACACTAAATTTTAAATACGATGTTTTGCTTCTAACTTCATTTTCTGCAAAAATGCCGTCTGCAAAAATGCCGACCCTCGAAACGTCAGTTTGACATTTGCAAAACTGCCTTCTGCAAGATTGCCTTCTGCAAAACTGCAAGAATGCCGTCTGCAAGATTGCCGTCTGCAAATATGCCTTCTGTTTGATGGGACCCGTTGTGTTTACCGCACGGGCATTTTTTAGTGGGTAATCAGTACAACAAAAATCGCAACTATTGAAAAAAAAGTTTAAAAAAAACAAATAAAATTGGTAATTTATTTCTTTTTGAAAATTACATTTTGTGTTTTTTTAATAGTGCAAACAGCTATGATCACGGTGCGCTATATAGCGGTGAGTTAAATGTCGCCAATATTGTTTTAATTTACGATATAATACCTACCGCTATATGGCGCAGCGTGCTCAACATTTTCTCAAACCTTTATCTAACAGTCAACTTCTTCAAACTTTCAAATTAAAAAAAAAAACAAAAATCCGTTTTTCAAAAAAAGTCCTGCGGTTTTTCTAATTTTTTTATCAAAAGTTGCTTACCTCGTCGTACTGATTAAACCCACTAAAAAATGCATGTGCAGTAAAAACATCCTGTATATTAGTCATAGTTGGTTTAATATCTAGCTATATCATAATGAGCTTGGGAACTTTTTTTTTTTATTTTCCTAAAAGTACTTGTTTTAACTTCAAATCAGGATTTTTCCTCTAGCTCTTCAAATGACTCCAAAATAATTTTTAAAGATTCGTAAAAATGACCCCGGGCTAATTTTTCCTTGAAAGTCATTTGCGCGTGGCGTGACGTCATCACACACCATTCTTTCGTAGGCCTTTCGTAAGTTCTTTCATGCCATAATAGACTATCGGCTTGTTCTATTGTTTTTTTGGAGATAACGTTACAAATGCTACTATCCATATTTTCCGAACAGTATTCTAAGAACAGCTTGTTATCTAAATTATTTGTTGCAGTTTTAAAGCTAAGATACAATAAGTGGATCGAAAGCTTAGCGTGAATGGGAGGGTCGTTGTAATATTTACTTAACTGTGTTTCTATATTTCTTTTTCTGTATTCTTCCATTACAGACTTCATGAAACTGCCATCTGCCGATACAGATGGCAGTTTGCATTCATGCATTGGCAATCATGCCAATGCATGATTTGCAGCTGTTGACGTTTCTCCTATTTCCTTTATCTTTATAAACTTTACATCTGAGCCCACGCATGATAATTTAGCCCTACACCAGTAGCACTTTACTGACGTAGGAGCTGGGTCTTCATTTCTGCGATGCACCCATGACAAAAACGCTATAGCATGTTTGCAACCCTCAGCACTCGCGGCGCAATCGTGACACTGAAAATGTTTAATGGTGGATTCCTTTTCATCATATATTAGCTTCACATGGTACGGAGTCTTTCGTACCTTGTGTCAGGAGTAATACAGGCTTTAAGTGTGAATATATTAGCTTCCCGTTTTACTTCAACGTATCCTATAGCATTGTCTCCATACGAATCTCGAGCAGCTCTGCAAATGAAATTTAATATGATATTGATGTGAAATATTGAACCATAATTATTTTTAAACATAAAAACATATTTTCACTCCTATTCGAAAAGAAGTGGGAGCAAAGTTGCATTTTGCTCCTGATCATGATATGATGATGGTATATGGTGAGTATATGATGATAATCATTATTATGATGATGACGATGATATGATAGTATGATAATGATGATGATGATTTTTAAAGCATGTTTTAGTTTTTTCTCATAGTCGGAGTGAAAAGCAGAGGTTCACTTGGGAGCAAAACTATTTAAGTCTTGGGCTTTATAGCTTGAATCCTCGCTGTACTCAGAAATCTACGATAGAATCCTGCGTTATGCTCTGGATTCAATATTTTACGCTCATCCTAAATATAAGACTTTCTCCCATGTGTGACTTAATCTACTATTATATACCACTGACACCACAGGTTGTTATACTGTGCTGCCACTAAGAAACATAAAATGTATCAAAGTCGTCAAATTATTACGTGTCATATTAAACGGAATTAAAAAGCTCTTTTAATTAAATATTTATAATATTACATATTAAGTGCGCAGCTTATAACAACCACAATCTAAAACTTCACTCATATGAGTACTGGTAGCTAAATATTTAGTGAATATTACTTATCTAGCAGCCTTTGCACCGCGAATGTCAGCGCTTATATAACTATTGTTCGAGGCAAAGTAACTCGCCATCGTGATTGAGTCTATTTGAGGCAAGTTATCGGATTGACACCGCTCAAATCCTCGCTCCATAATAATTTTAAGTAGGCACTTGTTTAGTCTACTATTCTCACATTATATAGGGTCTACCCTTTCTGGCCAGACTGTAGATATTGGGTTGCTGAAATATGTATACGAATCCACCTCGATCACCGTCTAAGTAGACAAAGAAACGAAGTTCGTAGTATTGGCGAATGTTGTCTCCCCGAAACTGTTCATTAATACCCTCAAAAAGGTCTTGCGATTGTTTAAACGGAGCGAAAGGGTTGTCAAGATTAACGGAAAACACATCTAGCGTAAAAGTAACAACCAAGAACTTTATTCTCTAATTTTTAATTTCTTGCAGTAGTCACGTTGCTAAGTTATTACGTTGAAGTATTGAAATGTTTCTACGAAACCACCAACTATGTTAATGATGACTATCCAAGTAGATGTTGATCCAAATAGATGACCGTCGATGACCATCCAGGTAGATATTAGACGACGAAACAAAGTCCGTAATATAAGGGAATATACCCTCAAAGCGTCTTGAAATTTATGAAACGGAAAGAAAGATATATCCTAGATAAAACTCATTTTATCTGCCGTTTTGAACTCCATTCGTTGAACTGAGTGGCAGACAAAACTCCAATATTAGCTGGCAAATGACAAGATTTTGATATCAAATTTAACCACGGAATAGTAGCAATAGGTAAATTTAATATTAATAATAATATTAATTATTCCATTAATAACTACTATAACATACCGCAGAAATCACCACCTTTTTTAATAAGGGGTAAGTGGAAGAAAACACTAATAATATTGAACCGAACGACATAATATTAAAACACTATGGATCTTATAACTTATAACCATTAAACTTATCTTAAAGCTTATAGCTATTAAACATACGGATCTTACACTGCACGAAATGTGTTCAAATTTATTCGGACGAGTATAAGTTGGAGAGGTAGTTTTTATAGACGATCGTTCGTTTCGTATTCCGCTCTAACGCATTGCTCTATCTCATTCGCTTGAACTAATTTCAGTTTTAGTTCATGAAGAAACGCAATCGGTCCCATTGATGCTGTATCTGTAAACTCTATATGTACATTCTTACAGCAAAACATCTCTGGACTGCAACATTTTACGAAAATTCCATAGAATATTCTGTTAAATTGCTATTACCTTGGTAGGCATATTTAATATAATATTACCATCGAAGACTATCGCGGTTGTTTGACATTATAAATAGGATAGAAAACGAATTTACCGCGTGAAATTTGTAGGACCCGACGTTTCGGTGACGTTGCAGCCGCCGTTGTCTAGGGTAAAACAGTTTTACCCTAGACAACGGCGGCTGCAACGTCACCGAAACGTCGGGTCCTACAAATTTCACGCGGTAAATTCGTTTTCTATCCTATTTATAATAATATTACCAATTTATTAACTTAATATCCTTATTTTTAAAAACATTATATTTACATTTTCACCACGTCGGAACAAACCCTTCTCCTGATCATTATATTATTTCAACTAAGAAACCGAAAATAAAATAAGTTAAACAAGTAACCACTGTTCGTGTTGCGACGCCGTCAGTAGCGACGTCGCCGGCCGTAAAATAGATGATTTACGGCCGCTATGAGGGGGCCCGAGGAAGCATAAGATATTTGCAGAAAACTCATTTTTACGAGAAAAATGGCAAAATCGCCTCGGGTTACCTTTATAGACATCGCAGGCGCCGCTTGGAGCGGATCGAGCGAGCGAGACGGCCTACGGCCGCCCGCTCCCACACGGATCGAGCGAGCGAGACGGCCTACGGCCGCCCGCTCCCACACGGAGATCGAGCGAGACTTCCTACGACCGCCCGCTCTAACATAGCTAGGAGACGAACTTTGGTGCCGAAAACGGACAGTTTTGAACTCGTCAAACCGGAAATGAAAGCGGGAAATACTGCCCGAAACAGTTGTATAAGAGTCGAGGTACATGCATATAGCACCCCTCTTACGACCTGCCGTGAAAATTCACGAGTTTATAGTAAGAAACCGTGAAACACGAGAGAAAACACGTGGTATTTTCTACTCCCAAAAATAGTGAAAAACTGTCAAACGGGAGTAGAAAACAAGGCACCATCACCACCGACCACCGGCAAGTAAACAGAAACACAGGAATCATCGATTCAAGTTTACGTGGCCGGGAAACTGCCCTCAGCCGATTTCGAAGACACTAGCAGACGCGAAAATAACGGGAACATATACGTGAGGTACCGGGCCAGACTCTGATGATGTTTGGAACCCGAAGAATCCACTCCAAAGGAAAGGATGGGTTTTGAGCCATTCTCTGATTGGTTGGTTGCCGACCAATCAGGAATGCGCTCTAACGAGCCAGTAGCCGCCAACCAGAAACTGTTGGTCGGCCCTGAAGTCTGGACAAACACGTAGCGTACCGTAACGGCTTTTAGAGGAGAGGAGATAGCTTTTCTCCTAGGAGAGTGCGAGAGGTCGATAGAAAAGGGAAGATCCCCACCTTTCACGGAAAGCTGTCCGCGGGGTGTCATTGGTGGACACGAAAGCAGGTGCACAGCAGGTGCACGGCGAGAACCGCGGAAGTGAGTACAAATATGGGCCCCTGGGCCATACCAAATCACTCGCTCTCTCAGTTCCACAGCAAACAGTCAACCGACTAGGAAGGAAGGAAGGAAGGAACCCCAACGACTACGAAGACCGCGCCCTGGAACCGCTCCGCTGCCCTTGCAGTCTGGAAGCCAGTCGCGAGCGGCTCTACTGCACCGTGCAGTATTGAGCGCGGTCTTAAGTGAAGGACACTACGGTCGACGAGACACTCTCTCCTATTCGGGGAGTTGAGTGTCGGTCCGAGTCGGGAATTACGGTCCGACTCGCGATTTACGGTCGACGGGGACGCTCACTCCAGTCGTGGAGTTCGAGCGCCGGTCCAAGTTGGGACCTTCGGAGAGTCGGGTACACGCGGCGCACACGCGGTCAGACGGCGCACACAGGCGCAGTCAGACACACGCGGGCGCAGACGGGCGCACAAAGGCGCAGTCTGGTGCGCATCGGCGCACACGTGGCACCCACGCGGCGCACACGCGGTCGGACGGCGCACACAGGCGCAGTCAGACGCACGCGGTCAGACGGGCGCACATAGGCGCAGTCGGACGCACGCGGTCGCAGACGGGCGCACATAGGCGCAGTCAGGCGAACGCGGCACAGGCGGACGCAGCACAGGCGGACGCAGCACAGACGAGCGCACCCAGGCGCAGTCAGGCACACGCAGACACACACGGGCGTACTCAGGCGCACGCAGGCGCACTCAGGAGCACGCAGGCGCACAGAGACGCCGCACGACAACGGACCACGAGAGATCTTGTTCGACCCGCTGCCCGGGAAGAACAAGATAGACATTTAGATTATAAGATTTATTGTATTTTATGTACGTAGATTATAAGGTTTATTGTATTTTATGTACGTTGGTTATATTACTGTACAATAAAGATGTTCATAACATTGTGTATGTACCTAGGTTAAGTGTTATATACTGGTTGTAAGATTTAATGTATATAGGTACCTTGTATCTAGGTTAAGATGCCTAGACTCTAAAATAATCGAAAAAATAATATGCCGTGTTGGCACTTGAAAGGGAAGGCGTGTTTTATTGGTGCAGGGGACGGGGAGTAAAACGGTGGTAATAGACAGACTGAGGCGTATCGAGGCTTGCAGCAGGTGTCGTGGCCGCCCGTTACGGGGCAAGCGGCGACCAAGCGGTGGACCTCTTTTTACAGTCCTGGGTCCACACAGCGCTGGGTCGGTCCGTGCCACAGGGCACTGCATATGTTGGGCAACGGGCGCAACAGTTCGATAAAAACTAGGTTTCTGACTTATAATTCATAATAAACATACATACTTAAAACTTGGTTTTTAAACAATTAGAATCATACCAGTAAATGCCTTTGATTGTTCCGTATTGGCTGTTAATAAATAAATAAAAATTCACAAAAGTAACTAAAAAATAAAATGCATACATGCAATAGAATATAGTAATACAACCTACTAGAGATCGCATTGTTCGATTTCATCTAAAAAAGTGTTCGTGCTCCACCGATGCACTATGTTCTGCTTGCTTAGAAGACGAAGAGTACCTACTCATCAAAGGTCTACCGCCGACCGTTGCTTTTCGATTGTTTAATATTTTTCAATTGGCATTTGGCAGCAGTCATGTGATTTTTATGTTTAAATTTCTGTGCAAATGCATGCTTGCAAATTGTACAAACAAATGGCTTAATTTTTCGGTGTATTACATTTATATGTCTGATTAAGTGCGACTTGTAGGTGAAAGCTCTGTTACATTCCGCACAAACATATTTAATTCTGAGATGGATTGAGTTTATATGGTCCTTTAAATATGCACGCGTTGCAAAACTGCGATTGCATTTGTCACACGCGAAAGGCTTCAATTTCCGGTGGACAGAATTGACATGTTGAATTAAATGACCACTCTTAAAGAAAGCGCGTTTGCATTCCTTACATTCAAATTCCTTCATTTTTCTATGAACGCCATCGATGTGCTTTTTAAAATGTGTTTGATTTGGGAATTCTTTGTTGCATAAATCACACGTGAATACATTCAACTTCCGGTGAATGAAATTTACATGGTGTTGTAAAGAGTTGCGAGAAGAAAAGATTTTCTTACACTGCTGACACGCATGCTTTAGTTTGCGATGGATCGATTGGACGTGTGTTTTCAAACTTTTTCTATATGGAAATGCCCTGTCACACTCTTCACACGCATATTTCTTAAATTTCCTATGCGCTATATCAATATGCTCAATTAGATTAAATCTTCTACTTGATTCGTAGCTACATTTGACACACATATATTTCTTTCCATTTGGCCTGATACAGTCTTTGCAAAATAGCACAATTTCATCGTAATGCTTGCATGCTCCCATTGGCACGCTTCTGTCTAGATGGCGATCGCAGACAACGCATGTGAATTTATCAAATTTCGTTAGGTAACAATACTTTGACCTCTTTCATCACGCTTCCTTCGGGTTTTATAAAAGCCATTGCCTCTTCTTCAAATTTCAGAATATTTGCTTCCATATAAGAAGAGTTTGGTTGCTCTTCTTTGTAGCAAATATCGCTATCTGTTTTCAACGTTTCACTGTATTTATTGTCAGAGCAACTTGGCATCCTGTCTTCGACATCGGACTCTAATTCTATCTTCACTTTAATGTCTGCATTATTTTCATAATTTTCGTGCCTTTCCATGGTGAATATTTATACTTTTTATTATATATAGAGGTAAAATAAAGCGGAAAACTGAAGAAACTTAAACGATCTACACTGTAAACAGATGTCATTATTTTGACGTTTCGTGTTTAATATTACCACATATTGGAATATAAAATTCAATATTTATACAAGTTGTTTTTACTGCACGTGCTTTTTTTTGGTGGGTGAATCAGTACAACAAAATAAGCAACTTTTGAAAAAAAACTGAAAAAAAATTTTTTTTTGTTCTTTTTTTTTAACACAACGTTTTGTGTATTTTTTATAGTGTGAAGAGCTATGATCCCGATGCGCTGTCTAGCGGTAAGTAAAATGTCGCTAATATTGTTTATTTACGATATAATAACTACTGCTAGATGGCGCAGCGCGCTCATTTTTTTTTCAAACTTTTATCTAACAGTCAACTTCTTAAAACTTTCAAATTAAAAAAAAACAAAACTCCGTTTTTCCAAAAATAAAAATGCTGTGGCTTTTTCTAAATGTATATATCAAAAGTTTCTTGCCTCCGTTGTATTAATTAACCAACTAAAATATGCCCGTGCCGTAAAAACAACTTCTAGGTTGCCGTAAAAACACCTGTATATTAGTCATAGTTGGTTTAATATCTAGCTATTTCATAATGAGTTTGGGAACGGTTTTTTTGAATTTTTTTTTTCGTAAAAGTACCTATTTCAACGATATTTTATTTATTTCAACAATACGGTATTTTATTTTTTTCTCTAGCACTTAAAATGACTAAAAATAATTTTTTAAAGTTCGTAAAAATGACCTTGCGCTTTTTTTCTCTTGAAAGTCGTTTGCGCGCGGCGTGAAGTCATAGCACACCATTCTTTCGCGCGCCTCGCTGGCGAAAGACGCATCGCGCGCGTAAAATCATTTCGTTTGGAAATATTATGAAGATGTCATCACGAAGTACGAATTATAAATTCTGTATTATTGCTTGGTGTACGAATATATCCAGTACACCAAATTAAATAAAAGACATGTGATTCCAAAACCCTTCCCCGTCTCATGGCTGGAGTTGTCTTTGATACTTTTTGCTCCAAGTATAGATTCCACCAGCGATCCATTTAAAGTTGATAAAAATAATGGTCCCATTTTCATTTCGTGGCTTTGAACTTTTCGTTCCAATATCATAGTCGTTGTCATTATAGTCCAGTCAAATTAGGGTTTCACCTCGGAATGAGAGATAAGCTGGAAACTTGTATACACTTTCATTTTGGCGTTTTATAAGTTTTCTCAAATGTCTCATAAAATCTCGTGTCTGCGTCGTGAGTTATTCAAGGTCAAAGGTCACAAAAATAGGTTTTTCGCGATTATTTAGGTTTCTATAGCTCCAATGATGTTAACATCCATAATAAAAAATGTAGAGCATACGATTTGCGACAAATTTTGTACCAAACATTTTGACGTGATTTGAATTTGTTTTTCGTGTTCATGTTGTTTTTTATTCTAAATCCGAATTCACCAATTAGATCTGTCAAACAGCCATTGTGTAAGAAAGTGTTTTTTTTCTGCTACAATTAAAGGTGTTGTGTGATAAACAACGTTTCATGGTTTCTTTTTATATAACTCATTTTATCTGCCGTTTTGAACTCCATTCGTTAAACTGAGCGGCAGACGAAATTCCAATTATTAGCTGGCAAATGACAAGATTTTGATATGAAATTAAACCAAGTAATAGTAGCAAAAGGTAAATTTAATATTAATAATAACATTAATTATTCCACTAATAACTATTATAGCATATTGCAGAAATCACCACCTTTTGTAATTAAGGGGTAAGTGGAATAAAACACTAATAATATTAAACCGAACGACATAATATTAAAACACTAGGATCTTATAACTTATAACCATTAAACTTATCCTATAGCTTATAACTATTAAACATATGGATGTGTTCAACTATTAAACATATGGATTAAACAAATGTGTTCAAATTTATTCGGACGGTTCGAGAGGTAGTTTTTATGGACGATCGTTCGTTTCGAATTCCGCTCTAACGCATTGCTCTATCCCGTTCGCTCGGACTAATTTGAGTTTTAGTTTACGAAGAAACGCAATCGGTCCCATTGATGCTCTATCTGTAAACTCTATATGTACATTCTTACAGCAAAACATCTCTGGACTGCAAAATTTTACGAAAATTCCATAGAATATACTGTCAAATTGCTATTACATTGGTAAGTAGCCATATTTAATATAATATTACCATTTTATCAACTTAATATCCTTATTTTTAAAAACATTATATTTACATTATCTCCGCGTCGTAACAAACCCCTCTCCTGCTCGTTATATTATTTCAACTAAGATACAATTGATTTATATCCGAAAATAAAATAAGTTAAACAAATAACCACTGTTCGATAAAAACTAGGTGTATAATTTATAATTCATAATAAACACACACAGTTAAATCTAGATAAATTTAAAGGCATTAGAATTATCAATAAATGCATTTGACTGTTCCGTATAAATAATATAATAAACATACACATTAAAATCTAGGTTTTTAAGCAATTAGAATCATATCAGTAAATGCATTTGATTGTTCCGTATTGGCTGTTCGTGATAAATAAAAATTTACAAAAAGTAACTAAAAAATAAAATGCACACATACAATAGAATATACTACCTACTGGAGATCGCATTGTTATTAAAAACATTATATTTACATTTTCTCCGCGTCGTGTAACACCCCTCTCCTGCTCATTATATTATTAAAACTAAGATACAAAAAATGATTTATATCCGAAAATAAAATAAGTTAATCCAGTAACCACTGTTCGATAAAAACTAGGTTTCCGACTTATAATTCACAATAAACATACACGCTTAAATATAGGTAATTTTAAAGCCATTAGAATTATCAATAAATGCATTTGATGCATGCAATAACTACCTAATAGAATATATTATCTATAAAAGTGTTCGTGCTCCACCGATGCATTATGTTCTGCTTGCTTAGAAGACGAAGAGTACTCATCAAAGGTCTACCGCCGACCGTTGCTTTTCGATTGTTTAATATTTTTAAATTGGCATTTGGCAGCAGTCATGTGATTTTTAAGTTGAATTTTCCAACTAAATTCATGCTTGCATATTGTACAAACAAAGAGCTTAATTTTTCGGTGTATTACCTACATTTATATGTCCGATTAAGGTCGACTTTTGGATGAAAGCTCTGTTACATTCCGCACAACTAACCGCACAACATCTGAGATGGACTGAGTTTATATGGACCTTTAACTCTCCTCGCGATGCAAAACTGCGATTGCATTTGTCGCACGCGAAAGGCTTCAATTTCCGGTGGACAGAATTGACATGTCTAATTAAATTAGCACTTCTAAAGAAAGCGCGTTTGCATTCCTTACATTCAAATTCCTTCATTTTTCTATGAACGTCATCAATGTGCAGTTCAAAGCGTGTTTGATTTGGAAATTCTTTGTTGCATAAACCACACGTCAATACATTCAACTGCCGGTGAGTGAAATTTACATGCTTTAGTAAGTATTCGCGATCAGAAAAAACTTTCTTACACTGCTGACACACATGCTTTAGTTTGCGATGGTCCGATTCTACGTGTGATTTCAAATTTTTTATATAGGGAAATGCCTTATCACACTCTTCACACTTACATTTCTTAAATTTCCTATGCACTATATCAACATGCTCAATTAGATGAAATCTACTACCCAATCCATAGCTACACTTGACACACATATATTTCTTCCCATTTGGCTTAACACAATCTTTGCAAAATAGCACAATTTCATTGTAATGCTTGCATGCTCCCATTGGCATGCTTCTGTCCAGATGGCGATCGCAGACAACGCATGTGAATTTATCAAATTTCGTTAACAATACTTTGACCTCTTTCGTCTCCTCAATATCATCTTCCTGTTCCTTGCTGACTGATTCGACAGGATCGCTTCGTTCGGGTTTTATAAAAGCCACTGCCTCTTCTTTAAATTCCAGAATATTTGCTTCCATAAGAAGAGTTTGATTGTTCCTCTTTGTAGCAAATATCGCTTTCTGGTTTCAACGTTTCACTGTTCTTATTGTGAGAGCAACTTGGCATCCTGTCTTCGACATCGGACTCTAATTCTATCTTCACTTTAATGTCTGCATGATTTTCATCATTTTCCTGCCTTTCCATGGTGGATATTTATACTTTATTATATATAGAGATAAAATAAAGCGGAAAACTGCAGAAACTTACACGATCTACACCGTAAACAGATGTCATTGTTTTGACGTTTCGTGTTTAGTATTGCCACATATTGGAATTGAGGGGTTATCCCCTCAAATGAATGGCGATTAGCTCGGGTTGCCTACGGCAAAATGTATATAAATTTATATTTACATTTACATTTACATTTACATAGAGCGGGGTTTACTATAGAGCTATAGCATTACTATAGAGCGGATTACTATAAAGCGGCGCACATTTACATTTATATTTACATTTATATACATTTATATACATTTTGTATACATTTTGCCAAGGCATCCCTTTAGGGACGCCTCACATTTGAGGGGATAAAATTCAATATTTTTACGTTGTGTTTACCGCACGGGCATTTTTTAGTGGGTAATCAGTACAACAAAAAACGCAACTATTGAAAAAAACGCAAAATTGGTAATTTATTTCTTTTGAAAATTACATTTTGTGTTTTTTTAATAGTGCTGATCACGGTGCGCTATCTAGCGGTAAGTTAAATGTCGCCAATATTGTTTTAATTTAATATAATACCTACCGCTATATGGCGCAGCGTCCTCAACATTTTCTCAAACCTTTATCTAACAGTCAACTTCTTCAAACTTTCAAATTAAAAAAAAAAACAAAAATCCGTTTTTCAAAAAAAGTCCTGCGGTTTTTCTAATTTTTTTATCAAAAGTTGCTTACCTCGTTGTACTGATTAAACCCACTAAAAAATGCATGTGCAGTAAAAACATCCTGTATATTAGTCATAGTTGGTTTAATATCTAGCTATATCATAATGAGCTTGGGAACTTTTTTTTTTTTATTTTCCTTAAAGTAAGTAATTGTTTCAACTTAAAATCAGGATTTTCCCTATAGCACTTCAAATGACTCCAAAATAATTTTTAAAGATTCGTAAAAATGACCCCGGGCTAATTTTTCCTTGAAAGTCATTTGCGCGCGGCGTGACGTCATCACACACCATTTTTTCGTAGGCCTCCGATGCGGTGATTCGATTGTAAAGTTCTTTCATGCCATAATAGACTATCGGCTTGTTCTATTGTTTGTTTGGAGATAACGTTACAAACGCTACTATCCATATTTTTCGAACAGTATTCTAAGAACAGCTTGTCATCTAAATTATTTGTTGCAGTTTTAAAGCTAAGATACAATAAGTGGATCGAAAGTTTATTGTGAATGTGAGATCAATGTAATATTTACTTAACTGTGTTTCTATATTTCTTTTTCTGTATTCTTCCATTACAGACTTCATGAAACTGCCATCTGCCGATACAGATGGCAGTTTGCATTCATGCATTGGCAATCATGCCATAGCATGATTTGCAGCTCTTGACGTTTCTCCTATTTCTTTTATCTTTATAAACTTTACATCTGAGCCCACGCATGATAATTTATCCCTACACCAGTAACACTTTACTGACGTAAGAGCTGGGTCTTCATTTCTGCGATGCACCCATGACAAAAACGCTATAGCATGTTTGCAACCCTCAGCACTCGCGGTGCAATCGTGACACTGAATTTTTTTAATGGTGGATTCCTTTTCATCATATACTAGCGTCACATGGTACGGAGTCTTTCGCACCTTGTGTCAGGAGTAATACAGGCTTTAAGTGTGCATACATTAGCTTCCCGTTTTACTTGAACGTATCGTATAGCATTGTCTCCATACGAATCTCGGGCATCTCTGTAAATGAAATTTAATATGATATTGATGTGAAATATTGAACCATAATTATTTTTAAACATAAAAACATATTTTCACTCCTTCTATTCGAAAAGAAGTGGGAGCAAAGTTGCATTTTGCTCCTTACTGTTTTTGTCATAGCGATCATGATATTATGATGGTATATGGTGAGTATATGATGATAATCATGATTATGATGATGACGATGATATGATGGTATGATAATGATGATGATGATTTTTAAAGCATGTTTTAGTTTTTTCGGAGTGAAAAGCAGAGGTTCACTTGGGAGCAAAACTATTTAAGTCTTGGGCTTTATAGCTTGAATCCCTCGCTGCACTCAGAAATCCACGATAGAATCCTTCGTTATGCTCTGGATTCAATATTTTGCGCTCATCCTAAATATACGACTTCTCGTCACTGACACCACAGATTAATACACTGTGCTGACACTAAGAAGTATTAAAATGTATCGGAGTTGGCGCGAACAAGTCGTCAAATTATTACGTGTGTCATATTAAACGGAATTTAAAAGCTCTTTTACTTAACTATTTATAATAATAAATATTTAGTGTGCAGCTTATAACAACCACAATCTAAAACTTCACTCATGTGTAGTACTGGTAGCTCAATATTTAGTGAATATTACTTACCTAGCAGCCTTTGCTCCGCGAATGTCAGCGCTTATATAACTATTGTTCGAGGCAAAGTAACTCGCCATTGTGATTGAGTCTATTTGAGGCAAGTTATCGGATTGACACCGCTCAAATCCTTGCTCCATAATAATTTTAAGTAGGTACTCGTATAGTAATAATAATAAATAAACGACTAATAATTAATGAAAGCCCTCGGAAACAATAGTAACACAAGACGAATGTAAATCCGCTCTGAACCAGTGCGGCGCGGGCTCCGCCGCGCCGGAATGACCGTAAGCCGGCGAAGCGCTAACATGTCCGATGACGTCACGACGTCGTCAACATACCGCCAGCACAGTATGCCAGCCATAGATGTATTATACTATACATCTATGATGCCAGCGAACTTCACAGATGTGAGCGAAGGTTCAGTTTTTCAGCAAAATTATAAGTCTTATAACTTCGTGAATACGCATCATATCGAAGTAAAATAAAAAATTGGGTTTTTATAGTAATGCCATCAATTATTTTGAAGGGTAAAATTTACTTTTTTTTCATGTGTCCCAAGCTCATAGCCTCTTTGTGACTATATTTTTAGCTTATTTTCGACAATCATTGAAAAACATTATATTTAACCATTAACTTGCCAAGGCGTTTCTCTGGATCAAGCAAAGAAATTCTCTCAAAAGAGTACAGTTTTCACTCGTCATTAAAGGATGTCGCGGGTACGAGGTGCGATGATGCGTATTCCTTATTAAAGCACAGCTTCAAACTACATGTTGATTCCATCGATATATGATCCCCTAGATGGGCCTTTCGCGCTCGAAAATGACCACTTCAAAACCACTACAGTCGAAGACCCATACTTGGGACGGTAATCTTACATGGGACGTTTTGAATCGTTTTAGTTATCGATTTTTCCCAACCCTATTATCGTGTATTGTCTATGGTATATATATTGTTATGATTTGTTATGATCATAAGCTCCCTGGCAACACTCAATCTGTCAGTTAGTGATATCTGTTCAAAGGATTTTCGCCGTTGAAGTTTCTTTACAAAAAGGTAAGAAATAATTGTCTGGATAACTTTAAGTGCTCTCTTTACCTCTCTTGTTATACAAGCTTTTTATTAGTTATGATCAAGAACATAGTTATTCAGCAATACAAATCTAGTCGTGTTTCGTCAGAAGCTCGTTTTGTTTTGATTTTATTAAAACTTTTGCCGAAAAGCGACACGCGTGCGGTTACTTGGGACACTGTCCCAATTTACGATACTGTCCCAATTTACCGTACTGTCCCAATTTACGTAACTGTTCCAATTTAGGTTAGGTTATCTCAATTTAAGTTACCCTTCAGCATGGGCGTAGCCAGGGGGGAGCGAGTTTGGGGGTTCAAACCCCCCGGAATGAAAAAAATGTATGGATACTTTGATTATACGTATATGTATATGTACGCATGTGACTTTATGTAGTAGGTACTTACCCATTTTTTGTAATATTTAAGTACCTATATAATTATATTCTCCTTCTTTAAAAATGCAAACGGTTAAATAAGTTCTACAGCCGAGTAAATGACATTATTGTTTCAGATTGAAGTGATTGTTTTCTTAAAATGGAAGGAAGAAAGAAAAAATATCATTTCTTCGATGACAAAACGTTATTTTTAGCAGCTGAAGCTGTTAAGAGGGGAATGAGTTATAGGAAAGCGGAAGAAAAATTCCAGATACCGAAATCAACAATACAAAGGAAAATAAAAAATATTCAACAAAATCGTTATGGCAGACCACCTGTATTTAATGGAACCGAAGAAACGCAACTGTCTCAGTATTTGGGTTTAGCAGCTGAATGGGGTTTTCCCTTTATTTCTTTTGACGTAAAATGCATTGTCAAACGATTTTTAGACAGGAAAGGTATTGTTGAGCCTAGGTTTAAGAACAATATGCCAGGCAAGAACTGGATGAAAGGCTTCATGAAAAGGCAGAGTTCAGATTTGAAAACACGCATGGCTCACAACATTAAGAGAGCTAGGGCAGCTGTAACCCCAGAAATTATGGAGTCCTACTTTGCAGAACTTTCGGTGTCCCTCAAGGATGTCCCAATAGAAGGAATCCTAAACTATGATGAGACCAGCATGCAAGACAACCCTGGAAATAATAAGGTTATTGTGAGGAGAACGTGTAAGAACCCTGAACGAATTATGGATTTCTCTAAATCAAACTTTAGTGTTATGTTTGCTGGGACAGCAAGTGGCGTTGCTTTACCCCCTTATGTCGTATATAAAGCTGAGAATCTCTATGACTCATGGATGGAAGGGGGGCCAGCGGGAACCAGATTCAATAAAAGTAAATCTGGTTGGTTTGAGGGGAGCCTTTTCGAGGATTGGTTTCGATCTGTATCTTTGCCATACCTGAAAACCCTCGGAGATTTTCGCAAAGCTGTCATAGGTGACAACCTTGCTAGTCATACCTCTGTCAATATTTTGGAATTGTGCGTTGAGAATAATATCCAATTTATTCTTTTACCTCCCAATAGTACACATTTGTGCCAACCATTGGATTTGGCCTTCTTTAGTCCTTTAAAAACAGTATGGAGACAACAGCTTACTGAATGGAAAATGAAGTACAAAGGCAGTGTTAGGAAAGACCAGTTTCCTAGGCTTCTAAAGAAGAGCTTGGATGAACTCAAGGAGCGGACTGCTCAAAATTTGATTGCCGGATTCAGAAAGAGCGGAATTTCGCCTCTCAATAAACAGCAAGTGCTTCAAAACATGCCAAAAATTTCAAGAGCAGAAGACGAAACTGCTTCTGGATCACGCTGGGTACAGTCATTTGAAGATTTTCTGAAGAGTACACGCGAGAAAGAAACTGTTGTAACGGCACGGAAAAAAAAGATCGATGTTTTACCTGGCAAAAGTCTTACCGAAGGAGATATAATCCAACAATTGAAAACCAAAGAAACAGAAAATTCAAAAAAAGTAAAAGGAAAAAATACACAAACCAAAGCAAAAGGAGAAGTTAGTGGATCCAAAAGAAATGCAAGTGATAAAGAAAATAAACGTCCCAAAAATCGAAAGGAAATAAAAAGAAGAGGTCGCAATGACCAGGATATTAATAGTTCTGATGATAATTGTGTTATGTCACTCCATGATAGTTCAACATCAATTGGCGAAGAAGATTTTTCAGATGTATCAATCGATGGCATTCACAATGACCCGTTTGTCTTTGAAACAATTAATGTACAGGAGATAGCAGAGAGTGATAATGAAGACACAAACGAGGTAAATAATATTGAAATAGGGAACGAACAGGTGAATAACATTGAAATTGAGAACGAAGAGGTAAATAACATTGAAATTAAGAACGAGGAGGTCAATAATATTGAAAATGAAAACGAAGAGGCAAATGATATTGAAACTAAGAATGACGGTGATGAAGATGCTTCAGGATCTTGCTTGGTTAACTCATTTGAAGAATTTCCGAAGACTTCATGCAAAAAAGAAACTGCTCCTACAGTGATTGCTGTTTTACCTGTAAATTACACGGCTAATGATTTTGTACTAGTAGAATACGTTTACGACGAAGGAAAAAGAAATCAAGCAAAAAAGAAATTTGTGGGTAAAATAATACGTATCAACAGTAAATCTTGTGCGATCGCGTTCATGAGAAATTATGAAGGTTCTCGAGAGGTTTTCATTTTTCCCGTTATTGAAGATGTGGATGATAATGTGCCCTTCAATAAAATTGTTAAGAAATTGATACCGGTGTCTCAAGTTAGAGGCCGGTACAATTTTATATTTACAACAAATTATAAATTTAATTTTTTCTTGTAATTTTTATGTTTAAGTAAAATTTAAGCAATGTCGATTATTGATAAATACATATAATTCATAATTAATAAGTGTTTCATTGTTCCCCAGTACTTTTAAGGTAAAATCAAATAAAAAGTTAGCGGACTCTTTTTTTACACTTGTATGGCATGTTTTTCAACTTAGTATATTTTGTAATAAAGAATACACTTTTTAAAAACTCCTAAACTGTCCCATGTTTTGTTTGAAGCAACCTATCATGGGATATAAGCTAAAATCAATACTGTCCTAAGTTAGGTGGTTAGTAATCTTACTTGGGACATGAAGTTTTTTTAAAAAAAAAGAAAAACTATGATTGATATCATATACACCACCGAGGAAATTAAAAGTATAACTACAGACCAATATATGAGCAAGTCCATTGTTATTATATTTTAATATCTAATATCAATATTTTTACTGTAAATGTGAAAACTGTCCCAAGTATGGGTCTTCGACTGTACTGAATGCCGGCCAGTAGTAGTTTGGTCGCAGTCCGCTGGCAGACAGCCGACAATTTTAAGTGTGAGAGCTGCCGCGAAGAATATTGGCGCTCTCTCTCTCTCTCTCTCTGTCTCTCTCTCTTTATCTCTCTCTCGGTCATATGATTTAAGAGCAAAGGGTATGTTGAGCCAACTTATTTGTATCTGAGAGCATATAATAATATATCGATGGTTGATTCAGTCCACGGATAAATAAATTCTCATGTAGGCGCTGTCATCGAAGATCCACACAGCGAATTACTAGGTACGACACGGCGTACAAATCAATCCCCAAAATACCAAAATAATGTACAGGGAGGACTGCGGTCGAGCATTCGCAGAGACAAAAATAAAGAGACGAATAGAAAGCGAGATTAAAGAAGTGTTCATGCGCAGAATGTGATCGCGCATTTTCAACGAAGAATACTTTGAACGTTTAATTTAAATGCATTTTAATTGAATGGATTTGCTTGTAGCCAATGTGATCGATGATTTCAGCAACAAGGAACATCAAAGAAATATGTTCATCAAGAAGGACTAGGTTCATTTTATTTTCTGTAATTAAACTGCTGCGATGATGGCACCCGACATCCGGACAGTTTTTTACTGTCCGACTTAAAACTGAATAACCGCTTATGTCAGGTAGAGGCCGCGCAATCGATCCTGAACCCGTGACCAGACCGTAAGACGGAGAAATCTGGCCAAATCTGGCAGTAAGGGTGTGAGGTTGGCTCACTGGTTTCACTTTTCTGTGCCTCGAAGTAAAGCGTTGGCTTCTTACGGGCATGTTTGCGGAGCTAGACCGTGTGCTGTTCTGTCCATAAGTCCCTGTATAATCCCTTGACGGCTAAAAGAAGGATCTGTATACAGTTATAACAACCTGAGGTGTTGGGTTCGTCTGCTGCAGGCGACAGCTTCAAAGTATCCGGTTATAGTTAGGTTGCAATATTATTGTAAGATTGCAAGTGTATTGCAGTATGGTAATTAAAGTAGACATTAATTCGACATGGGGGGGGGGGGGGGGGATACTTTGATTTCAGAATAATTATTTTTATGTGCGACAAATTTTGTCCTCTTGGTTCAGAAGTGGTGCTAGAGAAGTCGTTTTTAGTATCTCAAGATGTTTCTCTAGGTACATGTCTTGTTTTACGTTTTGTAGAGCTTAAAACCACAAATTGTTGCTACGTACCTGTCTCAATCGTAGTAAAAAGAAATGATTATTTAACGGAGGCATGACTAAACTTTTTTTTAATTTCTTTTAAGTTCACAATAATTCAAACGTCGATGTAATCAGTGAAGGAGCACACTAGTATGAGTACAATACGCCTCTTGGGAGATGGTTCTGAGCCATCGGTCTCTAGATTATTTAGTCTACTATTCTCACATTATATAGGTCTACTCTTTCTGGCCAGACTGTAGATATTGAGGTGCTGAAATGTGTATATGAATCCACCTCGATCACCGTCCAAGGAGATACTAGACAAAGAAACAACGTTCGTAGTATTGGGGAATGTCATCTACCCGAAACTTTTCATTAATACCCTCAAAAGCGTCTTGAAATTGTTGAAACGGAGCGAAAGGGCTGTCAAGATTAACGGAAAACACATCTAGCGTAGAAGTAACAACAAAGAACTTTATTCTCTAATTTTTAAGTACTTGCAGTAGTCAGGTTGCTAAGTTATTACGTTGAAGTGTTAAAATGTTTCTACGAAACCACCAACTATGATAATGATGACAATCCAAGTAGATGCTGATCCAAATAGATGACCGTCGATGACCATCCAAGTAGATATTAGACGACGAAACAAAGTCCGTAATATAAGGGAATATCAACTTACCGAAACTGTTCATTAATACCCTCAAAACGTCTTAAAAATTATGAAACGGAAAGAAAGATATATCCTAGATATAACTCATTTTATCTGCCGTTTTGAACTCCATTTATTGAACTGAGCGGCAGACGAAATTCCAATTATTAGGTGGCAAATGACAAGATTTTGATATGAAATTAAACCACGTAATAGTAGCAAAAGGTAAATTTAATATTAATAATAACATTAATTATTCCACTAATAACTATTATAGCATATTGCAGAAATCACCACCTTTTGTAATTAAGGGGTAAGTGGAATAAAACACTAATAATATTAAACCGAACGACATAATATTAAAACACTATGGATCTTATAACTTATAGCCAAAACTTATCCTATAGCTTATAACTATTAAACATATGGATCTTACACCGCACGAAATGTGTCCAAATTTATTCGGACGGTTCGAGAGGTAGTTTTTATGGACGATCGTTCGTTTCGTATTCCGCTCTAACGCATTGCTCTATCCCGTTCGCTCAGACTAATTTGAGTTTTAGTTTACGAAGAAACGCAATCGGTCCCATTGTGCTCTATCTGTAAACTCTATATGTACATTCTTACAGCAAAACATCTCTGGACTGCAAAATTTTACGAAAATTCCATAGAATATACTGTCAAATTGCTATTACATTGGTAAGTAGGCATATTTAATATAATATTACCAATTTATCAACTTAATATCCTTATTTTTAAAACCATTATATTTACATTATCTCCGCGTCGTAACAAACCCCTCTCCTGCTCATTATATTATTTCAACTAAGATACAATTGATTTATATCCGAAAATAAAATAAGTTAAACAAATAACCACTGTTCGATAGAAACTAGGTGTATAATTTATAATTCATAATAAACACACACAGTTAAATCTAGATAAATTTAAAGGCATTAGAATTATCAATAAATGCATTTGACTGTTCCGTATAAATAATATAATAAACATACACATTAAAATCTAGGTTTTTAAGCAATTAGAATCATATCAGTAAATGCATTTGATTGTTCCGTATTGGCTGTTCGTGATAAATAAAAATTTACAAAAAGTAACTAAAAAATAAAATGCACACATACAATAGAATATACTACCTACTGGAGATCGCATTGTTATTAAAAACATTATATTTACATTTTCTCCGCGTCGTGTAACACCCCTCTCCTGCTCATTATATTATTTAAACTAAGATACAATAAATGATTTATATCCGAAAATAAAATAAGTTAATCCAGTAACCACTGTTCGATAAAAACTAGGTTTCTGACTTATAATTCACAATAAACATACACGCTTAAATATAGGTAATTTTAAAGCCATTAGAATTATCAATAAATGCATTTGATGCATGCAATAACTACCTAATAGAATATATTATCTAAAATAGTGTTCGTGCTCCACCGATGCATTATGTTCTGCTTGCTTAGAAGACGAAGAGTACTCATCAAAGGTCTACCGCCGACCGTTGCTTTTCGATTGTTTAATATTTTTAAATTGGCATTTGGCAGCAGTCATGTGATTTTTAAGTTGAATTTTCCAAACTAAATTCATGCTTGCATATTGTACAAACAAAGAGCTTAATTTTTCGGTGTATTACATTTATATGTCCGATTAAGGTCGACTTTTGGGTGAAAGCTCTGTTACATTCCGCACAACTATACTTCATTCTGAGATGGACTGAGTTTATATGGACCTTTAACTTTCCTCGCGATGCAAAACTGCGATTGCATTTGTCGCACGCGAAAGGCTTCAATTTCCGGTGGACAGAATTGACATGTGTAATTAAATTAGCACTTCTAAAGAAAGCGCGTTTGCATTCCTTACATTCAAATTCCTTCATTTTTCTATGAACGCCATCAATGTGCAGTTCAAAGCGTGTTTGATTTGGAAATTCTTTGTTGCATAAACCACACGTCAATAGGTACATTCAACTGCCGGTGAGTGAAATTTACATGCTTTAGTAAGTATTCGCGATCAGAAATGACTTTCTTACACTGCTGACACGCATGCTTTAGTTTGCGATGGTCCGATTCTACGTGTGATTTCAAACTTTTTATACAGGGAAATGCCCTATCACACTCTTCACACGTATATTCCTTAATTTTCCTATGCACTCTATTAACATGCTTAATTAGAATAAATCTTTTACTTGATTTGTAGCTACATTTGACACACATATATTTCTTCCCATTTGGCTTAATACAATCTTTGCAAACTAACACAATTTCTTTGTTATTCCTACATGCTCCCATTGGCACGCTGCTGTCTAGATGGCGATCGCAGACAACGCATGTGAATTTATCAAATTTCGTTAACAATACTTTGACCTCTTTCGTCTCCTCAATATCATCTTCCTGTTCCTTGCTGACTGATTCGACAGGATCGCTTCGTTCGCGGGTCTACCGCCGACCGTTGCTTTTCGATTGTTTAATATTTTTAAATTGGCATTTGGCAGCAGTCATGTGATTTTTAAGTTGAATTTTCCAACTAAATTCATGCTTGCATATTGTACAAACAAAGAGCTTCATTTTTCGGTGTATTACATTTATATGTCTGATTAAGGTCGACTTGAGGGTGAAAGCTTTGTTACATTCCGCACAACTATACTTCATTCTGAGATGGACTGAGTTTATATGTTTCTTTAAATCTGCACGCAATGCAAAACTACGATTGCATTTGTCGCACGCGAAAGGCTTCAATTTTCGGTGGACAGAATTGCCATGTTTAATTACATCACTCCTCCTAAAGAAAGCGCGTTTGCATTCCTTACATTCAAATTCCTTCATTTTTCTATGAACGCCATCGATGTGCAGTTTAAAGCGTGTTTGATTTGGAAATTCTTTGTTGCATAAATCACACGTGAATACATTCAACTGCCGGTGAGTGAAATTTACATGCCGTAGTAAGTAGTCGCGAGAAGAAAAGACTTTCTTACACTGCTGACACGCATGCTTTAGTTTGCGATGGATCGATTGGACGTGTGTTTTCAAAAGTTGTCTATATGAAAATGCCCTGTCACAATGTTCACACGTATATTTCTTCAATTTTCTATGCACTGCCTCAACATGCGCAATTAGATAAAATCTTTTACTTGATTCGTAGCTACATTTGACACACATATATTTCTTCCCATTTGGCTTAATACAATCTTTGCAAAATAACACAATTTCATTGTAATGCTTGCATGCTCCCATTGGCTCGCTTCTGTCTAGATGGCAATCGCAGACAACGCATGTGAATTTATCAAATTTCGTTAACAATACTTTGATCTCTTTCATCACGCTTCCTTCGGGTTTTATGAAAGCCACTGCCTCTTCTTTAAATTCCAGAATATTTGCTTCCATATAAGAAGAGTTTGATTGTTCCTCTTTGTAGCAAATATCGCTTTCTGGTTTCAACGTTTCACTGTTCTTATTGTCAGAGCAACTTGGCATCCTGTCTTCGACATCGGACTCTAATTCTATCTTCACTTTAATGCCTGCATGATTTTCATCATCTTCCTGCCTTTCCATGGTGAATATTTATACTTTATTATATATAGAGATAAAATAAAGCGGAAAACTGCAGAAACTTACACGATCTACACCGTAAACAGATGTCATTGTTTTGACATTTCGTGTTTAGTATTGCCACATATTGGAATATAAAATTCAATATTTTTACGTTGTGTTTACCGCACGGGCATTTTTTAGTGGGTAATCAGTACAACGAAAAACGCAACTATTGAAAAAAAAGTTTAAAAAAAACAAATAAAATTGGTAATTTATTTCTTTTTGAAAATTACATTTTGTGTTTTTTTTATAGTGCTGATCACGGTGCGCTATCTAGCGGTGAGTTAAATGTCGCTAATATTGTTTTAATTTACGATATAATACCTACCGCTATATGGCGCAGCGTGCTCAACATTTTCTCAAACCTTTATCTAACAGTCAACTTCTTCAAACTTTCAAATTAAAAAAAAAACAAAAATCCGTTTTTCAAAAAAAGTCCTGCGGTTTTTTTAATTTTTTCATCAAAAGTTGCTTACCTCGTTGTACTGATTAAACCCACTAAAAATGCACGTGCAGTAAAAACATCCTGTATATTAGTCATAGTTGGTTTAATATCTAGCTATATCATAATGAGCTTGGGAACTTTTTTTTTTAAATTTTCCTAAAAGTACTTGTTTCAACTTAAAATCAGGATTTTCCCTCTAGCACTTCAAATGACTCCAAAATAATTTTTAAAGATTCGTAAAAATGACCCCGGGCTAATTTTTCCTTGAAAGTCATTTGCGCGTGGCGTGACGTCATCACACACCATTCTTTCGTAGGCCTCCGATGCGGTGATTCGATTGTAAAGTTCTTTCATGCCATAATAGACTATCGGCTTGTTCTATTGTTTGTTTGGAGATAACGTTACAAACGCTACTATCCATATTTTCCGAACAGTATTCTAAGAACAGCTTGTCATCTAAATTATTTGTTGCAGTTTTAAAGCTAAGATACAATAAGTGGATCGAAAGTTTAGCGTGAATGGGAGATCAATGTAATATTTACTTAACTGTGTTTCTATATTTCTTTTTCTGTATTCTTCCATTACAGACTTCATGAAACTGCCATCTGCCGATACAGAGGGCAGTTTGCATTCATGCATTGGCAATCATGCCAATGCATGATTTGCAGCTGTTGACGTTTCTCCTATTTCCTTTATCTTTATAAACTTTACATCTGAGCCCACGCATGATAATTTAGCCCTACACCAGTAGCACTTTACTGACGTCAGAGCTGGGTCTTCATTTCTACGATGCACCCATGACAAAAACGCTATAGCATATTTGCAACCCTCAGCACTCGCGGCGCAATCGTGACACTGAAAATTTTTAATGGTGGATTTCTTTTCATCACATGGTACGGAGTCTTTCGCACCTTGTGTCAGGAGAAATACAGGCTTAAGTGTGCATATATTAGCTTCCCGTTTTACATGAACGTATCCTATAGCATTGTCTCCATACGAATCTCGGGCATCTCTGTAAATGAAATTTAATATGATATTGATGTGCAATATTGAATCATAATTATTTTTAAACATAAAAACATATTTTCACTCCTTCTATTCGAAAAGAAGTAATTTTTACCCCGCGTGGCGGGAGCAAAGTTGCATTTTGCTCCTTACCTACTGTTTTTGTCATAGCTATGATCATGATATTATGATGGTATATGATGAGTATATGATGATAATCATGATTATGATGATGACGATGATATGATGGTATAATAATGATGATGATGATTTTTAAAACATGTTTTAGTTTCTTCTCATAGTCGGAGTGAAAAGCAGAGGTTCACTTGGGAGCAAAACTATTCAAGTGTTGGGCTTTATAGCTGAATCTCTCGCTGCACTCAGAAATCCACGATAGAATCCTTTGTTATGCTCTGGATTCAATATTTTGCGCTCATCCTAAATATACGACTTCTCGTCGCTGACATGTCACTAACACCATAGATTATTACACTGTGCTGACACTAAGAAGTATTAAACTGTATCGGAGTTGGCGCGAACAAGTCGTCAAATTATTACGTGTGTCATATTAAACGGAATTTAAAAGCTCTTTTACTTAACTATTTATAATATTAAATATTTAGTGTGCAGCTTATAACAACCACAATCTAAAACTTCACTCATGTGTAGTACTGGTAGCTCAATATTTAGTGAATATTACTTACCTAGCAGCCTTTGCACCACGAATGTCAGCGCTTATATAACTATTGTTCCAGGCAAAGTAACTCGCCATCGTGATTGAGTCTATTTGAGGCAAGTTATCAGATTGACACCGCTCAAATCCTTGCTCCATAATAATTTTAAGTAGGCACTTGTTTAGTCTACTATTCTCACATTATATAGGGTCTACCCTTTCTGGCCAGACTGTAGATATTGGGTTGCTGAAATATGTATACGAATCCACCTCGATCCCCGTCTAAGTAGACAAAGAAACGAAGTTTGTAGTATTGGCGAATGTCGTGTCCCCGAAACTGTTCATTAATACCCTCAAAAAGGTCTTGCGATTGTTTAAACGGAGCGAAAGGGTTGTCAAGATTAACGGAAAACACATCTATCGTAAAAGTAACAACCAAGAACTTTATTCTCTAATTTTTAATTTCTTGCAGTAGTCACGTTGCTAAGTTATTACTTTGAAGTGTTGAAATGTTTCTACGAAACCACCAACTATGTTAATGATGACTATCCAAGTAGATGTTGATCCAAATAGATGACCGTCGATGACCATCCAGGTAGATATTAGACGACGAAACAAAGTCCGTAATATAAGAGAATATACCCTCAAAGCGTCTTGAAATTTATGAAACGGAAAGAAAGATATATCCTAGATAAAACTCATTTTATCTGCCGTTTTGAACTCCATTCGTTGAACTGAGCGGCAGACGAAATTCCAATTATTAGCTGGCAAATGACAAGATTTTGATATGAAATTAAACCACGGAATAGTAGCAAAAGTTAAATTTAATATTAATAATAACATTAATTATTACACTAATAACTACTATAACATAATGCAGAAATCACCACCTTTGTAATTAAGGGGTGAGTGGAAAAAAACACTAATCATATTGAACCGAATGACATAATATTGAAACACTATACGAAATTTTACGAAAATTCCATAGAATATACTGTCAATTACATAATATTACCTTGGTAAGTAGGCATATTTAATATAATATTACAAATTTATTAGACTTAATATCCTTATTTTTAAAAACATTATATTTACATTTTCTCCGCGTCGTAACAAACCCCTCTCCTGCTCATTACATTATCTCAACTAAGATACAATAAATGACTTATATCCGAAAATAAAATAGGTTAAACAAGTAACCACTGTTCGATAAAAACTAGGTTTCTGACTTATAATCTATAATAAACACACACACTAAAATCTAGGTAAATGTAAAGGCATTAGAATTATTATCAATAAATGCATTTGACTGTTCCGTATAAATAATATAATAAACATACACACTTAAATCTAGGTTTTTAAGCAATTAGAATCATATCAGTAAATGCAATTGATTGTCCCGTATTGGTTGTTCGTAGATAAATAAAAAATCACAAAAAGTAACTGAAAAATAAAATGCATAGGTACATACAATAGAATAATAATATACTACCTACTAAAGATCGCCTTGTTCGATTTCAACTAAACAAGTGTTCGTGCTCCACCGATGCACTATGTTCTGCTTGCTTAGAAGACGGAGAGCTCATCAAAGGTCTACCGCCGACCGTTGCTTTTCGATTGTTTAATATCTTTCAATTGGCATTTGGCAGCAGTCATGTGATTTTTATGATCATTTTTCCAACCAAATGCATGTTTGCATATTGTACAAACAAATGGCTTAATTTTTCGGTGTATTACATTTATATGTTTGATTAGATTCCCCTTTTCTGTGAAAGCTTTGTTACATTCCGCACAACTATACTTCATTCTGAAATGGACTGAGTTTATATGGACCTTTAAATCTCCACGCTTTGCAAAACTGCGATTGCATTTGTCGCACGCGAAAGGCTTCAATTTCCGGTGGACAGAATTGACATGTCGAATTAAATGACCACTCATAAAGAAAGCGCGTTTGCATTCCTTACATTCAAATTCCTTCATTTTTCTATGAACGCCATCAATGTGCAGTTTAAAGCGTGTTTGATTTGGAAATTCTTTGTTGCATAAATCACACGTGAATACATTCAACTGCCGGTGAGTGAAATTTACATGCTGTAGTAAGTAGTCGCGAGAAGAAAAGACTTTCTTACACTGCTGACACGCATGCTTTAGTTTGCGATGGATCGATTGGACGTGTGCTTTCAAATGTTGTTTATATAAAAATGCCCTGTCACACTGTTCACACGTATATTTCTTAAATTTCCTATGCACTGTATCAACATGCCTAATTAGATGAAATCTACTACTTGATTCATATCTACATTTGACACAAATATATTTCTTAACATTTGGCCTGATACAGTCTTTGCAAAATAGCACAATTTCCTTGTAATGCTTGCATGCTCCCATTGGCACGCTTCTGTCCAGATGGCGATCGCAGACAACGCATGTGAATTTATCAAATTTCGTTAACAATACTTTGACCTCTTTCGTCTCCTCAATATCATCTTCCTGTTCCTTGATGACTGATTCGACAGGATCGCTTCGTTCGGGTTTTATGAAAGCCACTGCCTCTTCTTTAAATTCCAGAATATTTGCTTCCATATAAGAAGAGTTTGATTGTTCCTCTTTGTAGCAAATATCGCTTTCTGGTTTCAACTTTTCACTGTTCTTATTGTCAGAGCAACTTGGCATCCTGTCTTCGACATCGGACTCTAATTCTATCTTCACTTTAATGTCTGCATGATTTTCATCATTTTCCTGCCTTTCCATGGTGAATATTTATACTTTATTATATATAGAGATAAAATAAAGCGGAAAACTGCAGAAACTTACACGATCTACACCACAATCTACACCGTAAACGGATGTCATTATTTTGACGTTTCGTGTTTAGTATTGCCACATATTGGAATATAAAATGGGGGGCGCCAGTTTTGCATGCGGCAGTCTTGCACAAATGTCACTTTTGACAGTTCCAAATCTGTTGAGGGCAGATTTGCAGGAGGCAACCTTGCAGGCGGCAACCTTGCAGGCGGCAACCTTGCAGGCGGCATTTTTGCAGACGGCATTCTTGCAGAAAGCAAACTTGCATACAAACCCGAAGTTAGCAACGTTTGAGAATGGCGCATTAGGACATGATTACATGAATACAATAATTTTATATTATTTTACAAACCAAAAATAAAGCAGTAAAGCGGTCATATGTTATTAATTTTAAATTTAGAAAAAGAAGTAGCAAATTATCATGTCAGGGTAAATTAAAGTGGTGAATATTTTTACCTCTCCACATTTAATTACCGGCATCCTTGTAGTGGATGATTCAGTACATCAAACTAAACAAAAAAATGTTTTAAGTTTTTCTGTTAGGTTAGGTTAGGTTAGATTTTTCTTTCCCTAAAATCGAAGTGACATTAATTACCGGCATCCTTGTAGTGGATGATTCAGTACATCAAACTAAACAATAAAAAAAAATGTTTTAAGTTTTTCTGTTAGGTCAGATTAGGTTAGGTTTTTCTTTCCCTAAAATCGAAAGTTGATTGCTGAGATCCGCGATGGAGAGGACACTCAAAGAAGTGGACTGGTTTCCCTACCCTGACATATGAAAACGCGGCTTTTGTCGATTTCTACTCTGGTAACACTAAATTTTAAATACGATGTTTTGCTTCTAACTTAATTTTCTGCAAAAATGCCGTCTGCAAAAATGCCGACCCTCGAAACGTCAGTTTGACATTTGCAAAACTGCCTTCTGCAAGATTGCCTTCTGCAAAACTGCCGCCTGCAAGAATGCCGTCTGCAAGATTGCCGTCTGCAAATCTGCCTTCTGCAAGTTTGATGGGACCCATTCTTGCAGGCGGCAGTTTTGCAGAAGGCAATCTTGCAGAAGGCAGTTTTGCAAATGTCAAACTGACCTAACCTAACCTAACAGAAAAACTTAAAACATTTTTTTAAATGTTTAGTTTGATGTATAAAAGTCATCCACTATAAGGGATGCCGGTAATTAATGTCACTTCGATTTTAGGGAAAGAAAAACCTAACCTAACCTAACCTAACAGAAAAACTTAAAAACTGTACTGAAGGTTGCCGCCTGCAAGGTTGCCGCCTGCAAGGTTGCCTCCTGCAAATCTGCCCTCAACAAATTTGGAACTGTCAAAAGTGACATTTGTGCAAAATTGCCGCATGCAAAACTGGCGCCCCCCGTTTTTACCGCACGGGCACTTTTTAGTGGGTGAATCAGTACTTACAACAAAATAAGCAACTATTGAAAAAAAGTTTAAAAAAAAACAAATAAAATCGGTAATTTATTTCTTTTTGAAAATTACATTTTGTGTTTTTTCAATAGTGCAAACGGATATGATCACGGTGCGCTATCTAGCGGTGAGTTAAATGTCGCTAATATTGTTTTAATTTACGATATAATACCTACCGCTATATGGCGCAGCGTGCTCAACATTTTCTCAAACCTTTATCTAACAGTCAACTTCTTCAAACTTTCAAATTAAAAAAAAACGAAAATCCGTTTTTCAAAAAAAGTCCTGCGGTTTTTCTAATTTTTTTATAAAAAGTTGCTTACCCCGTTGTACTGATTAAACCCACTAAAGAATGCACGTGCAGTAAAAACATCCTGTATATTAGTCATAGTTGGTTTAATATCTAGCTATATCATAATGAGCTTGGGAACTTTTTTTTTTTTATTTTCCTAAAAGTACTTGTATTAACTTAAAATCAAGATTTTTCCTCTAGCACTTCAAATGACTCCAAATTTATTTTTAAAGAATCGGAAAAATGACCCCGGGCTAATTTTTCCTTGAAAGTCATTTGCGCGCGGCGTGACGTCATCACACACCATTCTTTCGTAGGCCTCCGAGGCGGTGATTCGATTGTAAAGTTCTTTCATGCCATAATATACTATCGGCTTGTTCTATTGTTTGTTTGGAGATAACATTACAAACGCTACTATCCATATTTTCTGAACAGTATTCTAAGAACAGCTTGTCATCTAAATTATTTGTTGCAGTTTTAAGGCTAAGATACAATAAGTGGATCGAAAGTTTAGCGCGAATGGGAGATCAATGTAATATTTACTTAACTGTGTTTCTATATTTCTTTTTCTGTATTCTTCCATTACAGACTTCATGAAACTGCCATCTGCTGATACAGATGGCAGTTTGCATTCATGCATTGGCAATCATGCCAATGCATGATTTGCAGCTGTTGACGTTTCTCCTATTTCTTTTATCTTTACAAACTTTACATCTGAGCTCACGCATGATAATTTAGCCCTACACCAGTAGCACTTTACTGACGTAGGAGCTGGGTCTTCATTTCTACGATGCACCCATGACAAAAACGCTATAGCATGTTTGCAACCCTCAGCACTCGCGGAGCAATCGTGACACTGAAATTTTTTAATGGTGGATTCCTTTTCATCATATACTAGCGTCACATGGTACGGAGTCTTTCGCACCTTGTGTCAGGAGTAATACAGGCTTTAAGTGTGCATACATTAGCTTCCCTTTTTACTTGAACGTATCCTATAGCATTGTCTCCATACGAATCTCGGGCAGCTCTGTAAATTAAATGATATTGATGTGAAATATTGAACCATAATTATTTTTAAACATAAAAACTTATTTTCACTCCTTGTATTCGAAAAGAAGTGGGAGCAAAGTTGCATTTTGCTCCTTACTGTTTTTGTCATAGCGATCATGATTTTATGATGGTATATGGTGAGTATGTGATGATAATCATGATTATGATGATGACGATGATATGATGGTATGATAATGATGATGATGATTTTTAAAGCATGTTTTAGTTTTTTCGGAGTGAAAAGCAGAGGTTCACTTGGGAGCAAAACTATTTAAGTCTTGGGCTTTATAGCTTGAATCCCTCTCTGCACTCAGAAATCCACGATAGAATCCTTCGTTATGCTCTGGATTCAATATTTTGCGCTCATCCTAAATATATGACTTCTCGTCGCTGACATGTCACTAGCACCACAGATTATTACACTGTGCTGACACTAAGAAGTATTAAAATGTATCGGAGTTGGCGCGAACAAATCGTCAAATTATTACGTGTGTCATATGAAACGGAATTTAAAAGCTCTTTTACTTAACTATTTATAATATTAAATATTTAGTGTGCAGCTTATAACAACCACAATCTAAAACATCACTCATGTGTAGTACTGGTAGCTCAATATTTAGTGAATATTACTTACCTAGCAGCCTTTGCACCGCGAATGTCAGCGCTTATATAACTATTGTTCGAGGCAAAGTAACTCGCCATCGTGATTGAGTCTATTTGAGGCAAGTTATCGGATTGACACCGCTCAAATCCTTGCTCCATAATAATTTTAAGTAGGTACTCGTATAGTAATAATAATAAATAAACGACTAATAATTAATGAAAGCCCTCGGAAACAATAGTAACACAAGACGAATGTAAATCCGCTCTGAACCAGTGCGGCGCGGGCTCCGCCGCGCCGGAATGACCGTAAGCCGGCGAAGCGCTAACATGTCCGATGACGTCACGACGTGGTCAACATACCGCCAGCACAGTATGCCAGCCATAGATGTATTATACATCTATGATGCCAGCGACCTTCACAGATGTGAGCGAAGGTTCAGTTTTTCAGCAAAATTATAAGTCTTATAACTTCGTGAATACGCATCATATCGAAGTAAAATAAAAAAATGGGTTTTTATAGTAATGCCATCAATTATTTTGAAGGGTAAAATTTACTTTTTTTCATGTGTCCCAAGCTCATAGCCTCTTTGTGACTATATTTTTAGCTTATTTTCGACAATCATTGAAAAACATTATATTTAACCATTAACTTGCCAAGGCGTTTCTCTGGATCAAGCAAAGAAATTCTCTCAAAAGAGTACAGTTTTCACTCGTCATTAAAGGATACGAGGTGCGATGATGCGTATTCCTTATTAAAGCACAGCTTCAAACTACATGTTGATTCCATCGATATATGATCCCCTAGATGGGCCTTTCGCGCTCGAAAATGACCACTTCAAAACCACTACTGAATGCCGGCCAGTAGTAGTTTGGTCGCAGTCCGCTGGCAGACAGCCGACAATTTTAAGTGTGAGAGCTGCCGCGAAGAATATTGGCGCTCTCTCTCTCCCTCTCTCTCTCTCGCTCTCTCTCTGTCTGTCTCTCTCTCTCAGTCATATGATTTAAGAGCAAAGGGTATGTTGAGCCAACTTATTTGTATCTGAGAGCATATAATAATAAATCGATGGTTGATTCAGTCCACGGATAAATAAATTCTCATGTAGGCGCTGTCATCGAAGATCCACACAGCGAATTACTAGGTACGACACGGCGTACAAATCAATCCCCAATATACCAAAATAATGTACAGGGAGGACTGCGGTCGAGCATTCGCAGAGACAAAAATAAAGAGACGAATAGAAAGCGAGATTAAAGAAGTGTTCATGCGCAGAATGTGATCGCGCATTTTCAATGAAGAATACTTTGAACGTTTAATTTAAATGCATTTTAATTGAATGGATTTGCTTGTAGCCAATGTGATCGATGATTTTAGCAACAAGGAACATCAAAGAAATATGTTCATCAAGAAGGACTAGGTTCATTTTATTTTCTGTAATTAAACTGCTGCGATGATGGCACCCGACATCCGGACAGTTTTTTACTGTCCGACTTAAAACTGAATAACCGCTTATGTTAGGTAGAGGCCGCGCAATCGATCCTGAACCCGTGACCAGACCGTAAGAGGGAGAAATCTGGCCAAATCTGGCAGTAAGGGTGTGAGGTTGGCTCACTGGTTTCACTTTTCTGTGCCTCGAAGTAAAGCGTTGGCTTCTTACGGGCATGTTTGCGGAGCTAGACCGTGTGCTGTTCTGTCCATAAGTCCCTGTATAATCCCTTGACGGCTAAAAGAAGGATCTGTATACAGTTATAACAACCTGAGGTGTTGGGTTCGTCTGCTGCAGGCGACAGCTTCAAAGTATCCGGTTATAGTTAGGTTGCAATATTTTGTAAGATTGCAAGTGTATTGCAGTATGGTAATTAAAGTAGACATTAATTCGACATGGGGGGGGGGGGGGATACTTTGATTTCAGAATAATTATTTTTATGTGCGACAAATTTTGTCCTCTTGGTTCAGAAGTGGTGCTAGAGAAGTCGTTTTTAGTATCTCAAGATGTTTCTCTAGGTACATGTCTTGTTTTACGTTTTGTAGAGCTTAAAACCACAAATTGTTGCTACGTACCTGTCTCAATCGTAGTAAAAAGAAATGATTATTTAACGGAGGCATGACTAAACTTTTTTTTTATTTCTTTTAAGTTCACAATAATTCAAACGTCGATGTAATGTGATAGAATCAGTGAAGGAGCACACTAGTATGAGTACAATACGCCTCTTGGGAGATGGATCTGAGCCATCGGTCTCTAGATTATTTAGTCTACTATTCTCACATTATATAGGTCTACTCTTTCTGGCCAGACTGTAGATATTGAGGTGCTGAAATGTGTATACGAATCCACCTCGATCACCGTCCAAGGAGATACTAGACAAAGAAACAACGTTCGTAGTATTGGGGAATGTCATCTACCCGAAACTTAATACCCTCAAAAGCGTCTTGAAATTGTTGAAACGGAGCGAAAGGGCTGTCAAGATTAACGGAAAACACATCTAGCGTAGAAGTAACAACAAAGAACTTTATTCTCTAATTTTTAATTCCTTGCAGTAGTCACGTTGCTAAGTTATTACGTTGAAGTATTAAAATGTTTCTACGAAACCACCAACTATGATAATGATGACCGTCCAAGTAGATGTTGATCCAAATAGATGACTGTTAGATTGTCGGATAGGCAGTGAGGCCTCAACGATCTAATCACTATTTGTACGACGGTGGCTCGGCGAAAATGAAACAGTAGCTGTTGATTCGGATTTATTGTGTATGCGCCGAAGGCTGGCGTGCGAATGCATGACGTCTTAGTTGCGACGGCTGTTATATTGAAAGCAGCGCCAATGCTTATGGCAGTGGCGCACTAAGTATTAACATTTAGATTAATTAACATTTAGATTAATTAACATTAACAGTGCTATTACTAAACAATTTAAGGCGGGGTACGTAACACTGCTCCCCCCTAGAGATTTGCTTAGAATATTAAAGTTAATCTCGATACATTGCTTGTGGTAGTTACCACGTATTTAAATTGTGCTACATGCTATGTTAGTATACATTGAAAAACGCATGTTGTTAGTATGTAAACAATTGTAAAATGCTGTAAAGTTGTGAAATTATGTGTAAAAATATTGAACAATTTTGTAAATAAATTCTTGAATTGCATAAAAAATTAAAACACATATATTTTTTATAATTAGAGGCTGTAAAAGAACCTTGTAGAAAAAAAACATTTGTTAAGTCATTTTCACAGAATGCAGCCTTGAGCGCGCATTTATTTTCACTAGCACTGCACTAAACCATGGCGTGTTGACCTGGAGTGGCTGCTGCGGTGCTGGAGCTGGTTGTCCCTGGTGGCGGCAGAAGGTGAGGGCGGGCGATTTCCATTCGGACCCACTTCCGGATACCTTGCCGACATCGTTGATGGCAAAGGGCGACGAAAATGATGGCTATCAAGATGACTGCGATGATTATGAGTGTGTCTGATAGTCGGTTCGTGTTTTCCATTTTAGTTCCAGCGACAATGACTTCGTCTTTGCTTTGTTGAGATCCCATATCGCCTTGTAGTAGCAAGAAATTGGAATAATGATACTTGTGTAGGAGAAAAGGATCTTTGGCGGCTGATTCCAAGTTGGTTAGCCCTGGAGCGAAATAGGATTGGTGTTAGGATGGTAAGGTAAAAAGGCGGTTACTACTCGCTCGATCTCAGTGATGACTGATTTCCTTTGTCTCTTGTTGTGACGATATAAAATGGTATTTTGAAAAAGTCACGTAGCAATGATGTCATTCGTCTAAGAATCGGACCTTCTTGACGATCCGTCCGCTGCGCGTGCGATAATGCTCTTTTGCCTTATCGCCTTTTTCGCGCGTGGGAACGGAATTTTGCTGGGTGGTCTGACGATTCGTATGAGTCATTATTTTGTCGCTTGAAACTTCTTGTGTTGTTTCATTTTGCACTTTCAGATCGCTGCCCTGTGAAATGAAATACGCGGGTTTGACGCGATCAGCTGACATTACTTTTGGTTTTCCTTTTATGGATAATTCGAACGTTTTATTGTTTCGTTTTATCACTCGAAAAGGTCCAGAATATGGTTGTTGTAATGGCTTCCTGACCATATCATCTCGCAGGAAAACGTGAGTGCAATCCTTGAGATCTGGATGCACGAAAACGTTGTCTCGGGTGCATTCTCTCGTTGGTTTAGCTGATAGGTCTGATAGGTGTTGTTGAAGTCTTTCGACGAACGTAGAGTCCAACTGCTTGTGTTTGGTTGGCTGAATGAACTCTCCAGGTAAACGTAATTGTTTGCCGAATGTTAATTCTGCTGAGGAGGTTCCTGTGTCCTGTCGAATGGCTGCACGCATACCTAGTAAGACTGTTGGTATTTCGTCAAACCAGTTTGTTGTGTTTTGCCTAGCCATAAGTGCGGCTTTCATTGTGCGATGAGCGCGTTCTATCTTTCCATTTGCTATCGGGTGAAAGCTTGTTGTTCGTAGTTTCTTAATACCAAGGACGTTTGTTAAATTTCGAAATAGATTGCTTTCGAAATTTGTACCTTGGTCTGTAGTTATTTTTTCGGGGCATCCGTATCGCGTGATCCAATTATTGTACAGAGCTTTTGCTGTTGTTTCTGCGGTTTGGTCGGGAAGCGGAATCGCCTCGAACCAGTGTGTCGCTCTATCGATAATCGTTAGTAGGAAGCGACAGCCTTGAGAAACTTGTAACGGCCCGACAAAATCGATATGTATGTGATTGAAACGATCCGCTGAATCGAATTTTTCAAGCTGCGGTTTGTTGTGTCGAAATGTTTTCGACTTCTGACAAGGGATGCATGCTTGGGTCCACTCCTTAATTTGCGTGTGCATACGAGGCCAGATGAATCGTTGCGTGATTAATTTCCGGGTGCCACGTATGCCTGGATGCGCGATATTATGGATGATATTGAATGCGGTGCGACGGAATTTCTCAGTGAGAAATGGTCGGATTTGGTCTTTTCCTGTATCACAGATGATAGGTTTGCTGATTCCTGGGAGTGTAATTTTCTTGACTTGCGAGTTGTAGCGGAGGAAATTATTTGCTTCGTCGTTATTCTGCTGTGAGAGTGCTAATTCTTCGTAGTTAATCTCGGTGGGGCAATCGATTGCTTCTATGCGAGATAACCAGTCTGCGACGGTATTTTGATCTCCTGGAATGTGTTCGATTTTGTTGCAAAATTGCTGGATATAGTCTAGTTGACGAACCCTACGAGGAATCTCGTTTTTTGCAGACGCGTTCTTGGTGAATGCGTAGATAATCGGTCTGTGATCTGTATGGATAGTGACGTCTTGACCTTCAATGAGTCGACGGAAATGCTTGATTCCTAGGTAAATCGCTAGAAGTTCACGATCGTAAGTCGAGTAATTCCGTTGAGTTACATTCAGATTTTTGGAGAAAAAACCTAAGGGTTGAATAATTCCATTTATCTTTTGTTGTAAGGCCGCTCCAACGCCGGTGTCTGATGCGTCTGTAGCTAGAATTAGCTGTGCTTCAGGTGCTGGGTGAGCGAGTGTGAAGGCATTCTTTATTGCATCCTTACATCCTTGAAAAGCTTGAGAAGAGATGTCGTTCCATATGATACGAGTTTTGTCATTTTTCTTTGCTCCAATTAAATACTTATTTAATTCTGCTTGATGTTTAGCAGCGTGTGGAGTGCTTTCTCTGTAGAAATTTATCATGCCGAGGAATCGGCGCAACTGCTGAACGGTATCGGGTCTCTGAAAATCAGATATGACCTGCTGTCGGTCTGCGATTGGCGTAATTCCTTTTTCGTTCACATGATATCCTAAATATTCTACTTCTTTTTTATTAAACTGGCATTTTTGAATGTTGATCGTGATGCCATTTTCGTCCAAACGATGTAAAACCATTTTAACGTGTTTAATGTGCTCTTGCTCGTTTGCTGACGCGATGAGGATGTCGTCGATATAGCAAAATACGAATTCTAGGCCCTGTAGAACTGCAGTCATGAACCTGGAGAATGTTTGAGCAGAATTGCGTAGGCCGAATGAACATTTGAGGTATTCAAATAGGCCGAAAGGCGTAATTATTGCAGTTTTTGGAATGTCATCATCATTAATCGGAATTTGGTTAAATGCCCGAACCAAGTCGATTTTTGTAAAAACTGTTTTTCCGTGTAAAATATAAGTGAAATCCTGAAGTCTGCTAATTGGAAATCGATCAGCGACAGTGACGGAATTCAAACGACGGTAATCACCGCACAAGCGAAGGTCGCCATTTTTCTTTTTTACACAATGCAGAGGACTCGCCCACGGGCTTGAGGACGGTCTGCAGATATTTAAGTCGATGAGCTCTTGAATCTCTTTTTTGACTAGTGCATATCTGTCTGGAGGAAGAGGTCGTGCTCTGGCGTAAACAGGAGGTCCAGTTGTCTCAATGAAATGCTTGACGTTGTGCTTAACCTCACTGTTTGGCAGTATGTTCGGTCGTGTGATGTTTGGAAACGATTCTAGGATTTTTGCAAAAGGGTCTTCTCCATTAATTAATTTAATGCACGGAGAGCTTGAATTGTCGAGTGATGCGATTGCTGAGACGTTCGTGAGATTGTCTATCAGTCGATGGTGCCCTAAATCTACTAGAATGTTGTATCGCGCTAGAAAGTCGGCTCCTATAATAGCTATCTTAACGTCGGCGATTATAAATTTCCACATGTAAATACGTCGAAGGCCTAGATTCAATCGAAGGGTGCGTTCTCCGAAGGTGCGAATCTCCGTGCCGTTAGCTGCGTATAGCTTAATCGACGTTGGATGTGCTGGATGTTTTCCACGGGGGATGACCGATACGCCAGCTCCAGTATCTATTAGATATTTAATGCCACTAGTTTTGTCGGTTATGTTGAGGCGGTATGATTGAGAACCAGTGACAGCGTTTGCCTCAGTTTGCTGCACTGATTCTAGTTTTCCTTCTTGCCAAAGGTGCAAGGCTCTTGGCATTTTCGTGCGTCGTTGCCAAAACGTTTGTGGAAGAAACAAATGCCCTTATTTGTTTTTGGTTTATCCTCTGCGTTTTGATGGTTTGACCGAGAGTGCGATCGGGAGCGCGAACGGGAGTGATTTCCTTTTTGGGAATATCTCGGTCTGCCTCGTTCGTACGACTTCATCGACGTGGTTAGTTCGTCGATTTTTTTGTTAGCTCTGCGATGGTGTGTTCCATTGAGCGTTGTTTGGAAGAGGAACGGTTGTTATGCGATGATGAAGCGGCAACTTCATGAATCTCGTCCGTTCCAGTGGTGTTCTCCAAAATTGTGTCGGCCAGTTTGGCCAGTTCCGGAAGATTGCTCTGGTCCGAAACTGCGAGAATGGAACGCACATGCTTGGGTAGGTGGCCAGCCCACATGATTCGTAAGGCTTCATCATTGACCTTGGCTCCGGCCAAGTCTTTCATTCTTCTAAAAAGCTGCGATGGTTTTTGGTCACCTAGTTGCATATCGCTCAATAGTTTCTGAAATGAGCGAAGCTCAGAATCTTCATAAACGCTAATGAGTCGATTTTTAATAGTTTCATATTTTTCGTCAGTGGGAGGATTTGTAATTATGTCGCTGACCTGGCGGAGATCATCGAGTTGAAGTTTCGCAATGATGAGCTGATACTTAACTTCGTCAGTCGCCTTTTGTGGAGCAATAACAGCTTCGAATTGCGCGAAGAACAGTTTGGGTTCAGAACGCCAGAAATCCGGAAGTCTGTTTGCATACGACATAGCTGACAGTCTAGGATCCTCTACTGTATTTGGTTTAGGAGTCGCCATTTCAAATAGTAGTTACTCAATAAAAATGTAGAAACTTATGCAGAATGGCAAAAGAAATTAAAAATAAATAATAAAATCTTAGCTTTTTGAAGTCTTGCACGGCTATATGCACGACTTGTGGGTGCCCGTTGACGTAGAGTGAACGTTGACGTTGGGTCACGACGCGCGGTGTGTGGCAGGCAGAGTCGTGTCGGCGAGCGGATTGATTTCTCGGAAATTCGCCAAATGAGATAAGCTCGACGGTCCAACGCTGATAAGGGTACGTGCGCGGAACGAGAAATCACTGGCTTTATAAAAGTACAACACTGACTCTATTGCTGATGCATTCACACCTACTGTTTCGAAACCACCGCCGATTTTTGAGAAATAATCCACCAATGTTAGATTGAAGGTGCGTAAATTCAAATGTCGGGTCACCAATGTTAGATTGTCGGATAGGCAGTGAGGCCTCAACGATCTAATCACTATTTGTACGACGGTGGCTCGGCGAAAATGAAACAGTAGCTGTTGATTCGGATTTATTGTGTATGCGCCGAAGGCTGGCGTGCGAATGCATGACGTCTTAGTTGCGACGGCTGTTATATTGAAAGCAGCGCCAATGCTTATGGCAGTGGCGCACTAAGTATTAACATTTAGATTAATTAACATTTAGATTAATTAACATTAACAGTGCTATTACTAAACAATGGCGGGGTACGTAACATGACCGTCGATGACCATCCAAGTAGATATTAGACTGTGAGAGTGGCCACCCTTCACTAGACTCCAATTGGTTGTGAGCGAAGGGTGGTTCTCATCATCGAGTTTTCTCCGTGAATGAAAGTCGTGGATGTCGAAGTAGAAGTATTTAATCAGAAGGTTGAAGAGAGTCGCCAGTTCTTAACGCCTTGAGAGTTATTTCGCCGTTGTGTAGTAGTGTGGGCGCGAGGTGAAGCCGTAGTAGTGTGTCCGAAGTGTGTAGTCGAGGAGCGAGGCTTGACGATCGGTATCGCGGATAATGTAGGTACTGCTTGATAATGAAGCGAAGTCGCGATAACTGTCCACTGAGGGGACGATGTGTAGCCGTATACTTTTCCACCAAGGGAATGATATGTAGAGCGTGGCAACTGTCTGCCAAGGGAATGATGTCGATCGATTGAAATGTACTACGTTTTATACCGTGAGCGGTGATGTAATAGCTATGAGTGGGGTGTGACATGTGCCGCTTGCCTGTGCATAAATTGCCGAATTTAGTTGGAAATTAACTGCAGCTGGCTCGTGTAGGTTTGAGCGAATTTGCGATTTCCATTCCGTGGAAATTACTTTTTTGTTGTGGGTATGTTGGGACGACAGGGCACCAACAAGACGACGAAACAAAGTCCGTAATATAAGGGAATGTCAACTTACCGAAACTGTTCATTAACCCCTCGAGGCCCGCGGTTTGTATTTCAATGTGTGCCTTACGGCCCGTAAGAAATTCGCGAGTCTCAAAAAAAAGATGGCGTTTCAGAAAAAAAACGATTACTCCGAAACTGTCACACCGATCGTCTAAAAAAGACCTGTTTTATGTTCCTATTGAAATTTGCTATTAGATATTTGTAACGTCGTTATGTAAAGCAATAAAGATTATTCATAATTATTAGTCAAAGTTGTACTAACGATAAAAATTAGCCACTGGCGATAAAAAAAATGTTTTTTTAGTCCATAAATCACTATTTCCGGAGATTGTGAAAAGTTTTATAATAATTATAATATGCTGCATTAAAACTATGACTTCGTTTTACTTATTCCCATACAAAAATAAAAAAATAATCGGTATTTAAAATGTTGTTTTTTTTTGATATTTTAGGTTATGAAAAATTTTGTTTGTCAATTATTTTGTAGTACTTACGGTTGTAACTGATAACATCTTCTGCGTTTATCCGATAAGAAATACATCCAGCTTCATATTTGTATACATAAACTTTCACTTTGGTCTTTGTCGAATTGTATATTCATAAAAATAGAACACAAGTCCTCAAAAAACAGCACTCAACTTTAAAAAATAACCGAGTAATAACCGTGCCCACTATTACATACTTTTCGATCGATCGGCGATAAAGAAAACTTGAATTTCTATTTGTCATTCTATATAATACAACTGTTGGTACTAATAAAATAAGCTTTATATTATCCAAAACACACGACACGGGAACACTTTTGGCGTAATGGCGTATCGGCAGCATCGCCCGAGGTCACGACTAGGGAGGTGCGGTCCAGACACACCCCGTTCGTTGATGTTAATCGAATAGTAAAATTTCTATTGTATCTCTAAGACACGATCGAAAAACTTTTTTGAATATTATAAGACTTTTTGTGTGGGATATTGTTCATCGAGAGAAACCCAGTCGAAAGTTCTCTAAGACTTTTTTTGATTTAGGCTATCGCCTTTGAGAAAAAAAGCTCAAAAGATCGAACAGTGAAATATAAATCCAGCTTGTTGACCGACATCCAGGCGTAAAACGATAAAAAGTTGTACGTAACTTTCGACTCAATATGCCTTATTGAACGATATTTAGTGCTCTACATAATTGAAAGTTAAAAAAAAAAATGATTTTTGTTAGTCGATAAAATGACAATTGAAATTAAAACCTGCTTTTTGACCGCCATCCCCAAGCGTCAAACGATAAATAGTCATACGTAACCTTCGACTTAATTTTCTCGAAGTATTGAACAATATTCAGTGCGCGAAATAAAAAAAAAATGATTTTTTTAAAACTCACTTCCAAAGTTTTTAAAATTTCAATGGTTCTGAGCACTGATTGTAGTTGTATAAGGCAAACGGAGACGAAAGTCAAGTACGATTTTTTTCCGTGCGAGGCCTAGAAAATGACCAAAAACGACCTACAAGATTTAAATTCACGAATTCATCTTTTGAAAAATCCGTCGTTGCATAAGACGCTCGCAGAAAGCAGTGATGACGTTTTGAAAAATTCTAGGTTTTTTTAAAATTTCAATGGTTCTGAGCACTGATTGTAGTTCTATAAGGCAAACGGAGACGAAAGTCAAGTACGACTTTTTTCCGTACGAGGCCTACAAAATGACCAAAAACGACCTACAAGATTTAAATTCACGAATTCATCTTTTGAACAATAGTATAGTTTTTTTTAAATTTCAATGGTTCTGCGCTCTGAATATCGTACAGTAAGCAAAATTGAGTGAAATTGAGTCGAAATTGTGGCCTAGAAACTAATTTGAGGCCTGCAAAAGGACCAAAACGTCGTTGCATAAGACGCTCGCAGAAAGCAGTGATGACGTTTTGAAAAATTCTAGGTTTTTTTTAAATTTCAATGGTTCTGAGTACTGATTGTAGTTCTATAAGGCAAACGGAGACGAAAGTCAAGTACGACTTTTTTCCGTACGAGGCCTAGAAAATGACCAAAAACGACCTACAAGATTTAAATTCACGAATTCATCTTTTGAAAAATAGTATAGTTTTTTTTAAATTTCAATGGTTCTGCGCTCTGAATATCGTACAGTAAGCAAAATTGAGTGAAATTGAGTCGAAATTGTGGCCTAGAAACTAATTTGAGGCCTGCAAAAGGACCAAAACGTCGTTGCATAAGACGCTCGCAGAAAGCAGTGATGACGTTTAGAAAAATTCTAGGTTTTTTTTAAATTTCAATGGTTCTGAGCACTGATTGTAGTTCTATAAGGCAAACGGAGACGAAAGTCAAGTACGACTTTTTTCCGTACGAGGCCTAGAAAATGACCAAAAACGACCTACAAGATTTAAATTCACGAATTCATCTTTTGAAAAATAGTATAGTTTTTTATATAGTTATATATAGTTTTTTATATAGTTATAGTATATAGTTTATTATAGTATATCCTCTAAAAATTGATAAAACGACTTCACGCTAATGTTGGTTATGATCTATGATTATGAAAAAGTATGATAATGAAGATATTATAAAATCAATTAATACGTTACCAAGGCGTTCCAGCAGAACAAGGCGTTCCACCACTCGACGTTTCGAACATGGATTTGGAATTAGGACAGAGTGGAATTAGGCCAAAAAATGAAAATAAACATTATTCACGTAAAATTTAGAAATTCTTTATTCATATGTAATGGTCTATTTTTTTCCTACCACTGGTTCAGGACTAAGCTACTCCCAAAGAAGAACCAGCAAGAAACCACAGAGCAGTGCCTTTATTTTATTTTATTGATTATTTAGATAACATAACATAATTATAAATAAGATAAAAAAGCGACAACGGCGGCTGCAACGTCGCCGAACCGACGGATGTTACAAACTTTACGCGGTAAATTCGTTTTTTATCTTATTTATCATGTCAAAGAACCGCGATAGTCTTCCATTTTATATTGCATTTATAGTGACATGTTTTAGGACATTATTTCACAAAGTATGATTTTACATACATATCACATAACATTTTACAGCAAATGTTGCTATGACACAGAATATTTTCAGTTACAGTTTATAAATTACAGGTTCAAAATGTATGTAACCTTTTCACTAATGACAAGGAAAGTACAGTTTACAATAGATAATAGCAAAAATAAGACTTTGTTTTCTTCTTTCGCTCTTGTTTCGCACAAAGTTTCGCTCTTCTTTCGCACCATTCTAACAAACTTCATTCCTAACAAAGTCTTATCGCCAAGGAAGCTACGTTTTTCAGACAATAGAAAAAATAAGAAACTCTGCAGGCGGCGGTGTCTTCGACTGGGGACTCATAGAACAACTAAGGACGGCAGCGGCAAGGCATTTACCCCAGAAACAGTTGTAATAACAGTTTTTCAATAGGAATATTATACATTATATTGAAACAGTATACTTTGTAAATACAGTTTTTACAACGTAGTAATTACAGTAGTAATGACAGTTTATCAATAGGAATATTATACATTATATTCAAACAGTATACTTTGTAAATTTAACAACGTAACAGTGACAAGTTATCATAAGAATATAAACCCCAGATTATACAGATTCATTCAATCACTTCATTCATCGCCAACTATCGCAGTTGAAATGAGGACACTGCATAAACGGATAGTAACAAAAGGATAGTACTGTAAACGAAACTACGATTATATCTACACGGCCAAAAATTGAAACAAAACCGAGAAAGCAAAATCACAAACGTTAAATCGAAGAAGCTATCGCGATCTAACTGTGGAAATGAAATCAGTGTAAATTTAACAAAGGGAATGAAAAAAAAATAATTTACTAACGAACGAAGAAAGAAGGCAAGTGGTATATCAAACTTAGGACCGTGTGTGAAACCTTTCAAAGCAACCTTCCAGGCACAGTGGAACGTCACAAGTTTTACATTTATATACGGTCCTCGATCGGGTATCTTCGCGGACAGTGCACCACAAGCAATTTGACCGGACCACTATTCCAGCGTTGACGGATCTAACAATAAAATGTTGATTTCCGTCAAACCGCTCGTATGGAAATGTTTGGTCATGGCGTGTATGGTGTTTACGCAGACGAGGCACATTAGGCAAATGATTCTCTAATATTGAGTTTATCAAGTCCAGGCGTAAGGCCTGCTGCTTTATTGGTGTTGCAGTAGACTTATGGTAAATAATGCAACTATTTAAAATGGACACGTTAAGTAGCCTTTTGAACAGCTTCCTATACCACTTGCGATTCCTTTTTCGTTCGATAAGGAAAGGTTCCAACATTTGGTCTTTCCTGTCTACTCCTCCCATGAAACGGTTATATTCGCAAATAACCGCCGGTTTGTAGTTCAACGGCTTACCAGGTCTGCCATCCACACGGACCACTTCTGTGCCGTGGCATGTGGATGTAGTGTAGACGGTGTTTTTGTCTTGGTAAACCATCAAGACTACATCTCCGGCATGTCGAGCTACGAATGTACCTTCCGAGGGAGTCGCAAACTGAATGGCAGGGGACACATTCTTGCGCGATTTGCGCATGGTGCCAACACAATCGGTGTGGTTCCGTTTAAGGAACCTAGATAAAATAGGGGAATTAAACCAATTGTCCATAAAAAGTTTATGGCCCTTATTGAGAAGAGGTCTCATGAGATTAGTTACAATTTGAGTAGTCTTAGGGATATCAAGTAGGTCGTTTAAATCTTTGCCCGTGTAGATTACGAATGACCACATGTAACCCGTAGTCGATTCGCAGATTTCGAAGGATTTTATTCCGAATCTAGCGGCCTTCGTCTTGATAAACTGCCTGAAGGACAGATTACCCTTCCACAATGTCAGAGACTCATCGATCGCTATGTTTCGCTCCATTACGTAAGCCCCCTGAAACTTTGCATTCAGGTGCTCGAGTATTGGGCCGATGCAGAACAGTTTTGATGATTCTGCTGTGCGGGTTGTATTGTCTACAAAGTGTAGAGCTCGTGTTAGGTTTTCAAAACGAGAACGTGTGAATAAAGTGCTAAACGAGCCTGCTTTTAGCAGCGGATGATTCGCGAAACAAGATTTAATAGTAGGCATTGGAAGGATGCCAAGCATCATCCAAAATGCAAATAGTACCATTATTTCATCGGCGTTAGTGTCGTACCAACTTCTCGCAAACGGCTCCGAAGTCGCCTTCACTTCTATCGCATATCGATTGGTCTCACAAACGATATGCGCCAGAATGTCGTCGTCCCAGAAAATGCGAAAAGCTTCATACATACTTGCAGCTGGATTGACAGGGCCGGGGTTCGGCAGGAATTCCTCCGCCCGGCCTTCGAATGTGGCCATTGGCCTCCATTCGAATTCCGTCGCCCCCACGTCCCCACCAAACAGTTGCCTCGCTAGTTCCGCTTGTGCATCTATATTCGCTCTTTTACTTTCTCGCAATACCCTATTATGCTCATAATTATTCATCTTATCTTTCACACTTTCCGGAAAATCTTCATCATTCAAAAATGCTTCCATAACCATATCTCCAAGCCGCCATTCTCTCTCGGCATGCACAACCCGTGCAGCGCGGCTACCTCTGCTCCTACTACCTGGCCTGCTTGCCGCTGCCGCCCCTCTACCTCGGCCTGCTCCTCTTCTTGGGCCTGCTCCTCCACGGCTCCTCCGTCCCGCGTCCAAATCAACCGACCTAAACATAAAACAATATTCTTATTTCTAAATTGGTAGTACCACCTGCAGTACTTTTCTGCCTTTTCTGCCTAATGTACTTTTTGTAGCAACTATAGTAATAGTAGTATATTTATAAATAAATAAAGATAAAAACGAATTTGAATCGTTATTATCTTTATTTATTTATAATGTCAAAAAACCGCGATAGCCTTCGATTTCACAGTAGTATATTTAAAAAGTTCTCTAGCATTTTAATTTTGTGTAGTATTGTAAAATAATAGTGGTAAAAAATACTACCTTTGAGCGAGTACACTCGGCCTGGTCGGTGACGTGGATGCGGGCGAAGGAGACGCGGACGAGGACGAGGCACCAAAAGATGCAGCCGCAGAGGTAGGCCGCAACGGAGGCCGCAACGGAGACCTCTGAAAATTACAAGAATTTCGTTAGTTATAATAAAACCTCCAAGAATCTTCTAACCATATTTTTGTAATCTTTCTTACCTCTCTCACCACCTCCGACTGATGAAAGCTGCTCGGGCCACTGATTCCGGCGCTAGTAGACGGCTGGGGGGACACGGAACGAAGTGGCGAGGGCCTGTAGAAAAAAACGCAATAATTTTACTTGACATCCTCAAATATAATTGTAATATTCCTAATTATACTTACAAAAGTCGCTCAGTCATTGGAAAATACGCCTCGTCGTCCGAGCCCAGCAGCTCATCCGCCTCCAATAGATGGCGTGGAAGCGGCTCTACTACATCTTCGTCGCCGGAAGAGTGACCCGAAAGGTTCTCCTCCTCCTCCTCCTCGTCGTCCGACTCGAACAACATTTTTAAAATATGAGGCGGAGGAGAAGAACCCGCACGCCATGGCTTGGACATATTCTACAACAATAAAGAAAACAAAAAATGTAAATAAAATAAAAAAATGAATTTACCGCGTGAAGTTTGTAACACCCGACGTTCAACGATGTTGCAACCGAACGTTTTTATTTAAAAATCGCATGTGTTAGTTCGAAAAATAATGTTTATTTTCAAAAAGCATGCATGCATGTACCGTGTACGTACGTATATATATTTATATATATATATATATATATATATATATATATATATATATATATATATATATATATATATATATATATATATATATATATATATATATATATATATATATATATATATATATATATATATATATATATATATATATATATATATATATATATATATATTCGAACTAATACATGCGATTTTGAAATAAAAACATTCGGTTGCAACATCGTTGAAACGTCGGGTGTTACAAACTTCACGCGGTAAATTCGTTTTTTATCTTTTTATATATATATATATATATATATATATATATATATATATATATATATATATATATATATATATATATATATATATATATATATATATATATATATATATATATATATATATATATATATATATATATATATATATATATATATATATATATATATACGTACGTACGTACGTACCTACACGGCACATGCAGGCATGCTTTTTGAAAATAAATATTATTTTTCGAACTATAAATACGTTCGGTTGCAACATCGTTGAAACGTCGGGTGTTACATACTTCACGCGCTAAATTCGTTCGATTTCACAACCCATTACACCGAGAAAAATATATTTCGATGTTTTCAATATGTAATTGCAATTTCAACAACAATCGATTATAGTATTCGACATGGCTTCCTTACTAAATCTGGATTTATCCAGAATGTTTAGCGCGCTTTTGAACCGGCCGTTACGGCGTATTGCGAATATAGGGTATCAACATCGAAAAACGAAACAAATAAGCAAGAAATCATTAGAATTTCACATGAAAATCGTTGAATATTACATTTAGCACTTGTATAAATACAATTTCTCACAGAATCTACTTTGTAACATTGAAAAAACACGTCACAAAAATGGCCGACGCCCGTAATTTGCGCAGGTGCAATTCGCACTTGAAATATTTTTGTTCAAAATACTCATTTCGGTAAGCCCTCGGTATGAAATTTCTACTCGAATAAATAATAGTATCATTATAATATATAAAGAACTTACGATTATGACGATATAATCACTTTTAATACACAAACGAACGTTTTTTCTCTTGACGTCTCGAACGTCTTGTTCACCGGCCGAGCGATCGCGGCACTATGGTCTTCAAAAATTTGTAGTGGCTAGTCAACGTGACGAAAAATACTTATCTGGCTACCAAACGGTAGAGAATTTTCTCCGCTCCTCGCACATACTACTGGCTAAGTGGTTGGTGCGAGACAGTAAGATCAAATAATTCATTATTGGCGGTCGGCCTCGCGTGGCCATTTCGGGCCGTCTGGGGTTCTACGGTAATTATCAATTCTGGCCATTTCGGGCCGTCTGGTACGCGAGGGGTTAATACCCTCAAAACGTCTTAAAAATTATGAAACGGAAAGAAAGATAGGTATATCCTAAATATAACTCATTTTATCTGCCGTTTTGAACTCCATTCGTTGAACTGAGCGGCAGACGAAATTCGAATTATTAGGTGGCAAATTACAATATTTTGATATGAAATTAAACCACGGAATAGTAGCAAAGGCAAATTTAATATTAATAATAACATTAATTATTCCACTATAACTACTATAACATATTACCGAAATCACCACCTTTTGTAATTAAGGGGTAGGTAAGTGGAATAAAACACTAATAATATTGAACCGAACGACTTAATATTAAAACACTATGGATCTTATAACTTATAACCATTAAACTTATCCTATAGCTTATAACTATTAAACATATGGATCTTACACCGCACGAAATGTGTTCAAATTTATTCGGACGGTTCGAGAGGTAGTTTTCATGGACGATCGTTCGTTTCGTATTCCGCTCTAACGCATTGCTCTATCCCGTTCGCTCGAACTAATTTGAGTTTTAGTTTATGAAGAAACGCAATCGGTCCCATTGATGCTCTATCTGTAAACTCTATATGTACATTCTTACAGCAAAACATCTCTGGACTGCAAAATTTTACGAAAATTCCATAGAATATACTGTCAAATTGCTATTACCTTGATAAGTAGGCATATTTAATATAATATTACCAATTTATTAACTTAATTTCCTTATTTTTAAAAACATTATATTTACATTTTCTCCGCGTCGTGTAACACCCCTCTCCTGCTCATTATATTATTTCAACTAAGATAAAATAAATGATTTATATCTGAAAATAAAATAAGTTAAACAAATAACCACTGCTCGATAAAAACTAGGTGTATAATTTATAATTCATAATAAACACACACAGTTAAATCTAGATAAATGTAAAGGCATTAGAATTATCAATAAATGCATTTGACTGTTCCGTATAAATAATATAATAAACATACAGAATAAAATCTAGGTTTTTAAGCAATTAGAATCATATCAGTAAATGCATTTGATTGTTCCGTATTGGCTGTTCGTAGATAAATAAAAATTTACAAAAAGTAACTAAAAAATAAAATGCATACATACAATAGAATATACTACCTACTGGAGATCGCACATACATTATTAAAAACATTATATTTACATTTTCTCCGCGTCGCGTCGTAAGAAACCCCTCTCCTGCTCATACTATTATTTCAACTAAGATACAATAAATGATTTATATCCGAAAATAAAATAAGTTAGTCAAGTAACCACTGTTCGATAAAAACTAGATTTCTGACTTATAATTCACAATAAACATACACGCTTAAATATAGGTAATTTTAAAGCCATTAGAATTATCAATAAATGCATTTGACTGTTCTGTATTGGCTGTTCAGATAAATAAAAATTCACGAAAATAAACTGAAAAATAAAATGCATACATACAATAGAATATACTACCTAATAGAATATATTATCTAAAAAAGTGTTTGTGCTCCACCGATGCATTATGTTCTGCTTGCTTAGACGACGAAGAGTACTCATCAAAGGTCTACCGCCGACCGTTGCTTTTCGATTGTTTAATATTTTTAAATTGGCATTTGGCAGCAGTCATGTGATTTTTAAGTTGAATTTTCCAACTAAATTCATGCTTGCATATTGTACAAACAAAGAGCTTAATTTTTCGGTGTATTACATTTATATGTCCGATTAAGGTCGACTTTTGGGTGAAAGCTTTGTTACATTCCGCACAACTATACTTCATTCTGAGATGGACTGAGTTTATATGGACCTTTAACCCTCCTCGCAATGCAAAACTGTGATTGCATTTGTCACACGCGAAAGGCTTCAATTTCCGGTGGACAGAATTGACATGTTGAATTAAATGACCACTCGCAAAGAAAGCGCGTTTGCATTCCTTACATTCAAATTCCTTCATTTTTCTATGAACGCCATCGATGTGCCGTTTAAAGCTTGTTTGATTTGGAAATTCTTTGTCGCATAAATCACAAGTGAATACATTCAACTGCCGGTGAGTGAAATTTACATGCTGTAGTAAGTAGTTGCGACCAGAAAAGACTTTCTTACACTGCTGACACGCATGCTTTAGTTTGCGATGGATCGATTGGACGTGTATTTTCAAATTTTGTCTAGATGGAAATGCCCTGTCACACTGTTCACACGTATATTTCTTAAATTTCCTATGCACTATATCGACATGCTGAATTAGAGTAAATTTTCTACTTGATTCATATCTACATTTGACACAAATATATTTCTTAACATTTGGCCTGATACAGTCTTTGCAAAATAGCACAATTTCATTGTCATGCTTGCATGCTCCCATTGGCACGCTTCTGTCTAGATGGCGATCGCAGACAACGCATGTGAATTTATCAAATTTCGTTAACAATACTTTGACCTCTTTCGTCTCCTCAATATCATCTTTCTGTTCCTTGCTGACTGATTCGACAGGATCGCTTAGTTCGGGTTTTATGAAAGCCACTGCCTCTTCTTCAAATTCCAAAATATTTGATTTCATATAAGAAGAGTTTAGTTGTTCCTCTTTGTAGCAAATATCGCTTTCTGGTTTCAACGTTTCACTGTATTTATTGTCAGAGCAACTTGGCATCCTGTCTTCGACATCGGACTCTAATTCTATCTTCACTTTAATGCCTGCATGATTTTCATCATTTTCCTGCCTTTCCATGGTGAATATTTATACTTTATTATATATAGAGATAAAATAAAGCGGAAAACTGCAGAAACTTACACGATCTACACCGTAAACAGGTGTCATTATTTTGACGTTTCGTGTTTAGTATTGCCACATATTGGAATATAAAATTCAATATTTTTACGTTGTGTTTACCGCACGGGCATTTTTTAGGGGGGGCGCCAGCTTTGCATGCGGCAATTTTGCACAAATGTCACTTTTGACAGTTCCAAATTTGTTGAGGGCAGATTTGCAGGAGGCAAACTTGCAGGCGGCAACCTTGCAGGCGGCAACCTTCAGTACAGTTTTTAAGTTTTTCTGTTAGGTTAGGTTAGGTTTTTCTTTCCCTAAAATCGAAGTGACATTAATTACCGGCATCCTTGTAGTGGATGACTTTTATACATCAAACTAAACATTAAAAAAAATGTTTTAAGTTTTTCTGTTAGGTTAGGTTTGGTCATTTTGACATTTGCAAAACTGCCTTCTGCAAGATTGCCTTCTGCAAAACTGCCGCCTGCAAGAATGCCGTCTGCAAGATTGCCGTCTGCAAATTTGCCTTCTGCAAGTTTGATGGGACCCTTTTTTAGTGGGTAATCAGTACAACAAAAAACGCAACTATTGAAAAAAAAGTTTTAAAAAAACAAAAAAAATTGGTAATTTATTTCTTTTTGAAAATTACATTTTGTGTTTTTTTAATAGTGCTGATCACGGTGCGCTATCTAGCGGTGAGTTAAATGTCGCCAATATTGTTTTAATTTATGATATAATACCTACCGCTATATGGCGCAGCGTCCTCAACATTTTCTCAAACCTTTATCTAACAGTCAACTTCTTCAAACTTTCAAATTAAAAAAAAAGTCCTGCGGTTTTTCTAATTCCTTTATCAAAAGTTGCTTACCTCGTTGTACTGATTAAACCCACTAAAAAATGCATGTGCAGTAAAAACATCCTGTATATTAGTCATAGTTGGTTTAATGATAATAATAAATAAATAAATAAATATCTAGCTATATCATAATGAGCTTGGGAACTTTTTTTTTTTATTTTCCTTAAAGTAAGTAATTGTTTCAACTTAAAATCAGGATTTTCCTTCTAGCACTTCAAATGACTCCAAAATAATTTTTAAAGATTCGTAAAAATGACCCCGGGCTAATTTTTCCTTGAAAGTCATTTGCGCGCGGCGTGACGTCATCACACACCATTCTTTCGTAGGCCTCCGATGCGGTGATTCGATTGTAAAGTTCTTTCATGCCATAATAGACTATCGGCTTGTTCTATTGTTTGTTTGGAGATAACGTTACAAACGCTACTATCCATATTTTCCGAACAGTATTCTAAGAACAGCTTGTCATCTAAATTGTTTGTTGCAGTTTTAAAGCTAAGATACAATAAGTGGATCGAAAGTTTAGCGTGAATGGGAGATCAATGTAATATTTTCTTAACTGTGTTTCTATATTTCTTTTTCTGTATTCTTCCATTACAGACTTCATGAAACTGCCATCTGCCGATACAGATGGCAGTTTCCATTCATGCATTGGCAATCATGCCAATGCATGATTTGCAGCTGTTGACGTTTCTCCTATTTCCTTTATCTTTATAAACTTTACATCTGAGCCCACGCATGATAATTTAGCCCTACACCAGTAGCACTTTACTGACGTAGGAGCTGGGTCTTCATTTCTGAGATGCACCCATGACAAAAACGCTATAGCATGTTTGCAACCCTCAGCACTCGCGGAGCAATCGTGACACTGAATTTTTTTAATGATGGATTCCTTTTCATCATATACTAGCGTCACATGGTACGGAGTCTTTCGCACCTTGTGTCAGGAGTAATACAGGCTTTAAGTGTGCATAGGTACATTAGCTTCCCGTTTTACTTGAACGTATCGTATATATAGCATTGTCTCAATACGAATCTCGGTCATCTCTGTAAATGAAATTAATATGATATTGATGTGAAATATTGAATCATAATTATTTTTAAACATAAAAACATATTTTCACTCCTTCTATTCGAAAAGAAGTAATTTTTACCCCGCGTGGCGGGAGCAAAGTTGCATTTTTCTCCTTACTGTTTTTGTCATAGCTATGATCATGATATTATGATGGTATATGATGAGTATATGATGATAATCATGATTATGATGATGACGATGATATGATGGTATAATAATGATGATGATGATTTTTAAAACATGTTTTAGTTTCTTCTCATAGTCGGAGTGAAAAGCAGAGGTTCACTTGGGAGCAAAACTATTCAAGTCTTGGGCTTTATAGCTTGAATCTCTCGCTGCACTCAGAAATCCACGATAGAATCCTTTGTTATGCTCTGGATTCAATATTTTGCGCTCATCCTAATTATACGACTTCTCGTCGTTGACATGTCACTAACACCATAGATTATTACACTGTGCTGACACTGAGAAGTATTAAAATGTATCGGAGTTGGCGCGAACAAGTCGTCAATTTATTACGTGTGTCATATTAAACGGAATTTAAAAGCTCTTTTACTTAACTATTTATAATATTAAATATTTAGTGTGCAGCTTATAACAACCACAATCTAAAACTTCACTCATATGTAGTACTGGTAGCTGAATATTTAGTGAGTATTACTTACCTAGCAGCCTTTGCACCGCGAATGTCAGCGCTTATATAACTATTGTTCGAGGCAAAGTAACTCGCCATCGTGATTGAGTCTATTTGAGGCAAGTTATCGGATTGACACCGCTCAAATCCTTGCTCCATAATAATTTTAAGTAGGTACCTACTCGTATAGTAATAATAATAAATAAACGACTAATAATTAATGAAAGCCCTCGGAAACAATAGTAACACAAGACGAATGTAAATCCGCTCTGAACCAGTGCGGCGCGGGCTCCGCCGCGCCGGAATGACCGTAAGCCGGCGAAGCGCTAACATGTCCGATGACGTCACGACGTCGTCAACATACCGCCAGCACAGTATGCCAGCCATAGATGTATTATACATCTATGATAAAACATTATATTTACATTTTCTCCGCGTCGTAACAAACCCCTCTCCTGCTCATTATATTATTTCAACTAACATACAATAAATGATTTAAATCAGAAAATAAAATGAGTTAAACAAGTAACCACTGGTCGATAAAAACTAGGTTTCTGACTTATAATTCATAATAAACATAGACACTTAAATCTAGGTAAATTTAAAGTCGAATTATAATAAATAAATACAAACGGAGCTGCCATGGAATTCACCGACCGGAGTCGGGCCCATCATAATACTATTTTTTACACTTCTGGGGGGTGAGCAGTGGATTCCGGACTTACGAACCGGCTGTGGTAGGTTTAGGACAGCTGTCTTGCCACATGTGAGCGTTCACCTTGCCACCCATTCACTCCCCCTTCGAAGCCATAGAATTTGAGATGCGCAAATCGCAGTTTTAGATAATTTTTCTAAGAAAGAGTTGATTATTTTTCTGGAAAGGCCAAGATCTTTAAAGAGGTGAAATAGAGATTTAGCTGGCAGGCCACGAGCGCCAACTTCCACCGCGTGAAGGTGAACAGTGAAGCCGTTCCGGGTTACGGCATTTGCAAGATCATGGTATTTATTTAATTTGTACTCGTGGTCTTTTGGGATATTTGATTCCCATGGAACAGTTAATTCTACAATAAGAGCCACCTTCCGAGATAGAGAGTAAAGAGTTATATCTGGACGGAGGGCTGTGCATCCGAGACTTTCAGGGAATTTATACTGCTTAGAGACCGAATCAACCTCCAGAGTCCAATCTGTAGCTTTCTCGATTATTGAGAAAGGTTTTGTAGTTAAATGTTTTTTGCCTTTAGAGCCATCCCGCACAAACTGTATTGGGGGTTTGGAGGATACTGTCAAACCCTCGTTGGCACGAGCCACTGAGAGACTAATTACCTCGCGAATAACAGCGAGAACTTTGTCATGGCGGTAAGTGTACCGTCCTTGATCTAAGGCCACCTTGCAGCCAGCTAGAATGTGTCTAGCTGTGCAAGGGGTATTGCTACAGAGGGGACAAGAACTATCCTCGGCAAAGCTCCAACGAGCGAGGTTACTGGGGTCTGGAAGTGTATGCTGAAAGGCATTCAAATAAAATTTCAGCATCTCTGAATATGATAAATGCATTTGACTGTTCCGTATAAATAATATAATAAACATACATTTTTAAATCTAGGATTTTAAGCAATTAGAATCATATCATATAGAAGTATTTAATTGTTCCGTATTGGCTGTTCGTAGATAAATAAAAATTCACAAAAAGTAACTGAAAAATAAGATGCCATACATATAATAGAATATACTACCTACTGGAGATCGCATTGTTCGATTTCATCTAAAAGTGTCCGTGCTCCACCGATGCACTATGTTCTGCTTGCTTTGAAGACGAAGAGTACTCATCAAAGGTCTACCGCCGACCGTTGCTTTTCGATTGTTTAATATCTTTCAATTGGCATTTGGCAGCAGTCATGTGATTTTTATGATAAACTTTCTGTGAAAATGCATGTTTGCATATTGTATTACCTACATTTATATGTCTGATAAGAGTAGAAGTTAAACATATGCTGTTGCTGACTTTTTTGTAGGCATTATCAAGCTCTGCAACTTTTCTCTAGAACTTAATCATATATCTCTCATAGTTAAGGTAGCGATAGTTAGAAACGTTTTCGTTCGTTTTTTCTCTGACTTACTTTGCAAATCCGACTACCACGAAAAAGTCTTTTTATTTATCTGATTAATATATAGCCTATGACACTCACAAATAACGTGGCTTTTTTTGGTAAAAGAATTTTCAAAATCGGTTCAGTAGATCCAGAGATTACTTACTACAAACTCACAAACTTTACCTCTTTATAATATTAGTATAGATGAAGAAAAATACATTTTTCAGCTTTCGGAGTTATTAGTCATTCCGATGTCCAAGCGCTGAGTTTATCAAGATCATTCTGTAAGCTGCAGCTGCTGAGTGCTGAGTAGTGGATTTGCATATATCTTCGTATCGACTGCGTTAATTCTCTTGCGGGGAGATTACGACAGCAATAGTATGGTTTACTCTATTGGCCTTTAATGCCAGAATGATTGGACAACAATTGGAGACTTTTGCATTCCTCCTCCAATGCACTGGAAAGTAATGTTGTATGACTGGACGCCAGAGATGCTGAAATTTTATTTAAATGCCTTTCAGCACACTTCCAGACCCCAGTAACCTCGCTCGTTGGAGCTAAGCCGAGGATAGTTCATGCCCCCTTTGTAGCAACACCCCTTGCACAGCTAGACATATTCTAGCTGGCTGCAAGGTGGCCTTGAATCAAGGACGGTACACTTACCGCCACGACAAAGTCCTTGCTGTTATTCGCGAGGTACTTAGCCTCTCAGTGGCTCGTGCCAACAAGGGTTCCACAGTATCCTCCAAACCCCCAATACAGTTTGTGCGGGTTGGCTCTAAAGGCAAAAAACATCTCACTGCAAAACCTTTCTCAATAATCGAGAAAGCTTCAGATTGGATTATGGAGGTCGATTCGGTCTCTAAGCAGTATAAATTCCCTGAAAGTCTCGGATGCACAGCCCTGCGTCCAGATATAACTCTTTACTCTCTATCTCGGAAGATGGTCCTTATCGTAGAATTAACTGTTCCATGGGAATCAAATATCCCAAAAGACCACGAGTACAAATTAAATAAATGCCATGACCTCGCAAATGTCGTCACCCGGAACGGCTTCACTGTTCACCTTCACGCGGTGGAAGTAGGCGCTCGTGGCCTGCCAGCTAAATCTTTGTTTCACCTTTTTAAAGATCTTGGTCTCTCCAGGAAAATAATCAACTCCTTTCTAGAAAAATTATCTAAAACCGCGATTTCTGCATCTCAAATTCTCTTCGAAGGGGGAGTGAATGGGTGGTGGTAAGGTGTACGCTCACATGTGGCAAGACAGCTGTCCTAAACCTACCACCGCCGGTCGTTAGTCCGGAATCAACCCTTCACCTCCCAGAAGTGTAATAATTATATATGATGGGCCCGATTTTTGGTCGGTGAATTCCATGGCAGCTCCGTTTGTATTTTATTTTTTATTTTACTTGATGACATACTGACCGGTGTCCGCCAAGTATAGAAGGATAACCACTGACCCCAAAACTGGTCCTTGTGGGGTCATATTTTCGAAAGACACACCAATTGAAAGAAAAGACGAAGATTGTTATATTAACAACTAATATCTTTTATTTTCACTATATACTCGTAATAAAAAAAATGAATTTACAATATTTTTACAAGTCTACTAATCAGCGTATTTCTCGATATTACAAAAACTACCAAACGCTCGCCATTGAAATGATGATTAAATAATTGACTAAGCTCTAGTTTGTGTCTTTTGATGGCGATTTGTGTCTTTTGATGGCGATCACATAATAATGTATTTTACATAGAAAAAGCTTTTTTACAATGTAGATAGAGAGAGAGAGATGTTTATATTTCGCCAGCGAGGAGTTTCTTATCGAAGAGGAATTCTCCGAGGGCGCCGTGCGTGGCCATCATTTTGTCCAGAGTGGTGGTCTTTCCGGCCAGGTCTCGCTGACCCTTGTACTGTTCATCCAGGAAGTCTGCTGTCAGGTAATCAACGAGCTGCAAAAAATATAACAAGTCAATTGATTAGCTTACAAAAATATCAGGAACCGAATGGCAAAACCTTAACCATTTGCTTATTTGTTTCTGTCACCCAACTGGGACTAGCCTAGGGTGGACAGGACTCCAATATTACAATCAAGTTTGCTTGATTGCTTGGTTGCTTACAAATTGTACAAGTTTTAGTAAAAAGCTAATAACACTAAATTGCCCTAAAATGTGGTCTTCCCGGCTGTGTCACCATTTTCCGTTGGGATCAAATTAACGGAATTGCATTTTCAATTCTGTCAATCGAATGCAATAACAAGACACACACTTACAGACATGTTACACTTACAGACATGTTACAGACATGTTACACGCGCATACATATAACACGTCATAGTAGGGTTGGTTGTAAGAGATTGTCATATGATAATAAACCCGCCCATTGTGACATTCTCACAATAAAGAGTATAAACAAACAATTTTACTGGGATTTTTGCCTACATTTGAAGGAAATAAACCCCCAATCTGTGGCGGGAACACCTTGGCGTTCGGACCACTCGTGACTCGACGGGATCTGTAAGGAGTGGTGCCTTCGGGGCGTATTGAATGCGAACTTTTTTCATACAATGCTCAATTGCCATACTACAATTTGGCAGCCAGAATTTTACTACGAAATGCACACACAGTTCCAAAAACTGATTAATCTTTTATTATTTATTATGTTCAATATGGCAACTTTCGTAGTTTAACCGCTGGAATGCTAATACCACCGATCGGTGGTTTTTCCGTTGCGACTATTCGCAGTCGGCCAATCTCCGTATTTATGCAATTATGTAATTATATGCAAAAAAAGTTGCCTTCATTGAAAAAGCCACCATTATAAATTAGTATGCGTGCAGCACTAACAACCCCTACAAAGAAATTCTCGAGGGTTCAAGAAAACGTGCCATCATGAGTGTCATTTCCATGGATAGCTTTCTTAGTGTTAACAGTATGGCAGTGCATTGTAGATGGTGCTCTTAAACACGCCTATAAGTATAAAATAAAAATACGTGTGGCACTCGGGGACTGCCGCGGTAAAGCTATTGCATAGCATTTTTAACAACTTATGTAATTATAATTATTTATTTATTTTATTTTTTCTGATATCAGATAACTGCGCTCTATCGGAAAACGTTGAAATTATTCCGAATCATTTGCGGCTGCGGTAGCAAATGCTTCGGAATAATTTAAACGTCCTCCGATAGAGCGCCGCGCACGAATTTTTTATTCGATAAGCAAAAAAAAAACGATTATTTGAAAAAAAACGTAGATAGAAAGATAGATAATTAAATTATCTTTAAAATGGTGCAGGTTTCTTAATAATACGCCAGATAGTATTTGCGTAGTAGTCGTTTTTGTGTTCGGTTAGACCTAATTTCACAAATTAATTACACTATGTAATATAAACAAAATCTAAAACATTCATAGCTAAGAATATTAGTAAAATGTTCTTGTTTAACATATATTTTTTTCGAATCGTAAGCAGTACTCGTTTAGACGTAATTATCAGTTTAAAATCATTAATTTTCGCTAAAAAATTTCTTCATTCGGTCGCCGCGCTGGCCTAGGCCCGCGATAAACGCTATGCAATAGCTTAACCCGCTCAGCAATGCAATAGCATTTGGGGACATGTATGGCGGCCGCCTAAAATCCGAAACATCCGATTTTGGATATCGCGCTCGCCGCTGCGAAAAATGCAATTTACGATTCGAAACGTCGTACTTAATGCTTTCTGACGGCGGAACGACATGGCCAAATAATCTTTAATTCGGCGGCCAACGGCGATAAAATCGATCGGCGATTTAAAAAGTCAGCATAGACGTCAAAACGGCAGTCTCGATCGGCCAGCGCCGCGGCCGCGTAGTTCCGCGAAATGTTGGTTTTGTGCAGTGTTTTGTGGATAACAGTCCAGTGTTTACTGGATAACAGTGAGTAATTTCCATTTTTAATTAGTTTAGGCATAAGGATTAGTCAATTGAGATAGTCCATTTGCTGTTTTTCACGAATTTTTAAAGAAAACACTTCTGCGACAACAAACGGCTCGCGAAAAAATGGTTGTTATTATTTTGTAATGTTTATGAAATATCCCGATATATTGCGAAATATGACGTAATGTCGCTTTAATTTACTAACAAAATAAGTATTGTTTTTTATTTGAAATTATATTGTTTTTTATATCGTATTTTGAAAATTATATCTTGTTTTGTAAAATGAATCGCGCAAAGAAACTTGTTTTGATAATTACTATGAGAGAATAAAGTGCGATTTTCCATAGTTTTTCGATGAAATGTGACTCTTTGGAGTATAGTAATTAGTTATTAGACATATAATAAGTCTATGATAAGACAATATAATTGAAAAAATCTAACGAATTTTATATTATGAGCATTCAAAGTTTATTATTAAGTTCGGACGCGGAAACTCTCAAAACTTTAGATTTTTCTATAATATCAGACAAAGCTCAAAGTTCTGGTGTGATTTCTAAGAAGTGTGATGTAGTAATAAAGTTATTTTGAAAGAATTTCATATAAAAAAATACCATAAGTAGTCACAAATTAAAAATTAAAAAATTTTTTTTTACGAGAATACATAAAAATTTTCTTGGCTGAATAAATAAATATTTTTGTATGCAAATAAGTAAAAAAAATATATCGTTTTGGTAAAGCATTTAATAAAGAACATAACTGTATTTACAATTTTTCCATATTTTACGTATTTGGTGACAAAAAAATCGAAATGATTTTATAGGCGAGTTTTTTCAGTTTGCCAATTTTGTAATATTCATTATTATCTTAACCCGGTAGGCACTTAACATCCCTTTCGGGATATGTATGGCGGCCGCCTAACTTCCGAAACATCCCATACGGGATATCGCGCTCGCCGCTGCGAAAAATGCAATTTACGATTCGAATCGTCGTACTTAATGCTTTCTGACCGCGGGACGACATGGCCAAATAATCTTTCATTCGCCGGCCAACGACGATAAAATCGATCGCCGATTTAAAAAGTCAGCATTAGACGTCAAAACAGCAGTCTCGATCGGCCACCCCGCGGCGGCGTATAGTTCCGCGAAATGTTTGTTTTGTGAAGTGTTTTGTGGATATAAGTGCAGTGTATACCGGATAAAAGTGAGTAATTTCCATTTTTAAGTAGTTTAGGCATTAGGATTAGTCAATTTAGACAGTCCATTTGCTGTTTTTCACGAATTTTCGAAAAATGGCCGTAATTTCGAAAATGGAAATAGCATTTAATAAAGAACATAACTGTATTTACAATTTTTGATATTTACAAAAACTGTATTTACAAAAAAATCGAAATGATTTTATAGGCGAGTTTTTTCAGTTTGCCAATTTTGTAATATTTATTCATTATTATCTTAATTGTTTTACGAGATAAGGTTATAATGTTTTATATGTCAAATTTCAATGCGATCATTTTTCTCTTTATCGTTTTTTAATCCGTTTAGTGGTTTATAAGTTATGATCGTTTTTCTCAAGGCCGTTGACTCGCGTCGATTTTTTGCGCGAATATGTCGCGCGCAAAAGTGATAGGTGAGTTTTTACCTCGCAACGTGAGGGGTTAATTGTTTTACGAGATAAGGTTATAATGTTTTATATGTCAAATTTCAATGCGATCATTTTTCTCTTTATCTTTTTTTAATCCGTTTAGTGGTTTATAAGTTATGATCGTTTTTCTCAAGGCCATTGACTCGCGTCGATTTTTTGCCCGAATATGTCGCGCGCAAAAGTGATAGGTGAGTTTTTACCTCGCAACAGGAGGGGTTAATAATATATTATCAAACGAATTTTTAAATCATAGCTCTCATTATTTTATTTACAATTAAGACCTAAATGCATTTGGAGTAAAAAACTGGAAAAGTAAATCCCAGGATCGGGTTAAATGGAAAAGATTCTTGACGATGACGCTGACTCACAATTAGTAGTATCACAAATGATATAATCATGCCAAGGAGGGACTGGTATGGAATACTATCGACTAATATCGCTCCCTCCCTGCAATACGTCAAGACACCCACTGCCCGCGGAAAGAACCATCCTATAATCGCCTGAAATCGCAAAAGTCATTCTTGAACGCAACACTATACAGTCTCCTCCAAGGCAGTCGATCTTTGACCGCATCGCTCAATGGAGGGTTTCACTCGGCGAGGATGCAAAGGAGGAGATAGCACCGAGGTCCCATCTGGCGTAGTCTCAACAGACGAAGGGTAAGTGTGACAAGACGTCGAGCCGATCTTGTCCGCTGGGCCTACACAGAAAATCCAATATGCGACTGTGGAACGCTGCAGGTTGAAGACCACCTCCCGTACTGCCCGCAGCTGTCAACCCCTCATCACACGTCAAAACCTGTAAGAGGTGAAGGACAAGACCATCCAGGCTGCATACTTTTGGAGCGACGAGTCCTAACCTGGCTCGGACACATTAACGAGCGAACTTCGGAAGAAACTCTTTTAGTCTGGACACCTGGGATGGCATGATGCATTTACAAAAGCCGACATCATTGATCGAGATGATTTCCACAGGAATTTAATTGGTATACGATTTGACATCTTACTCACATGGTAGTCATTGAAGTTATCATCGCCTCCAGTCTCGCAAGCGACAATCACATCGCGAATCAGGTTCGTAACTTGAGCCTCCAAACGCAGAGCGTCCTTCAGAGCCGCCACACCGCTGGGCCAATCCTGTTTCTTGGCTTCCTGCACATACAGTCATAACAAAGTATTTAAAAAATAAACATAGCATTCAAGTCAAACTAAAAAATGATACGTCTGAGGGTTCGATGTTAAGTGTGTAGTGGTATAAGATTTCTCAAGGCCGTGTAGAAGACACTTGTAGTTCTAAACATTGATTAATCCTCTTATGTTCGGTAGCCCAATAGATGGCGCTCAAAACAAAAAAAAACCTATAGCTTCTCTTAGAACAAAATCGAAATGAATACGTCTCAAGCCGTAAGGGCTCGGATATGGCCGCAACCTAACCTAACCTGCGCGTAACGCTAACCAAAGGCGTTCGTCGAGACATACCCCTCTGCCCACATTCGTCGCACCTTATCCCGCAATGCCCTGTAGCTCGAGAGTAAACCTACTGATTGGTATTTATTAATTTAATAACACATCTAGTAAACAATTAATGTCATATTTGTAAGTAAGATATTAGCAAGAAATTGATGCAACATTATTTTTAATGTTTGACACAGTCGCCTAACTAGGCCTAGGCCTGTTTTAAGGCAGACTTTTAATGACGATATTAAGTGTGCACTGTCAACTTAAACTATAGTTAGTACTTATTTTTAAATCGACAAATATGAAACTACAAATATTTACGTATATAAAAATATAGATACTCATATACATCTATAGATAAAATATATATCCATATATGCACACATACACATACATATAATACGAAAATAATAATAAAACCAAAATAAATAAAAATAAAAACTAAAATAATATACATATATAAATCAATTACATATTGATATGACGCTCACATACCTATAATAGTCATTTAAAATTATCATGGAAAAACTAAATACTATCATTCAAAATACAACAGTCAGCATATTCCCTAAACCGTCCCTACCCACCTCCAACAACCAATCAGTTAGAGATTTTTTAAAAGTGGATGTGTCTCACTACTTTTAATTGCGTCGGGAAGATTGTTATACATTCTAGGGCCAATGAACGTGAAATGGCGCTGGCCAAATGCTGTGTAAGTTCTTGGCACCATCATATCACCAGTTTTTGTTGCTCTCGTATACCTTGCCTACTTGGTATCCAATCTCAAAATAAATTATTAATATAATAAGAAATGCATTTTTCCATTCTATCTCTTACTATTTTAATATTATTTACACAAATAAGTCATTTTTTTACTGAATATACAGTTTTTATACATAATAATTATGCACACTTTAATGTTCAGAAAGACATATTAGTTTATCTGAACATTAAAGAGCGTAATGCTATCTATTAATCTATTAAAATGATGGTATACCTTATGATTTGGTATACCTTGCCTACTTGGTATCCTATCTCAAAATAAAATAATAATATAATAACAAATGCATTTTTACATTCTAGCTCTTATTATTTTAATATTATTTATACAAAGTATACAGTTTTTATACATGTTAATTATGCGCACTTTAATGTTCAGAAAGACATATTATTAGTTTATCTGCAAATTAAAGAGCGTAATGCCATCTAGAAAGACTTTGTTTATCTGGGCTCCATGATATGCAACGACGGAAACTGCGAAAAGGAGGTCTCATGCAGACGCCAGATGGCAAGATCGGCCATGAGCAAGCTAGAAAGGCTGTGGAAGAATCGGGGTATACGTAAGCGGACTAAGGTCAGGCTGGTTCGAGCTCTGGTTTTCTCGATCTTTCTCTATGCATCGGAGACATGGACCCTGAAGGCTCGGATACGCACCAAAATCGATGCAAAGGAGATGCGGTGTTGGCGTAAAATGCTAGGAATCCCATGGACAGCACGCCGCACCGACAAATCTGTCCTGGAAGAACTCGGCATCCAAGTGAGGCTCTCCACCGTATGCATGAGAAGGGTCCTGCAGTTCTTCGGTCATGTTGCCAGGAGAAACCCAGAGAATCTGGAGAAAATGCTTTCCAGGGGTCGAGTGGAGGAAGAAGAAGCAGAGACAGATCACCGGCCAGATGGAACAACCTCATCAAAGAAGTTACAAAAGGGTCAATACAATCTGCGACCCGCCATGCAGAAGACAGGTCGAAGTGGAGGAGCCTCGTAGGCAAACTGTTGTCTAGTGGCCACGATCCTCAGTAATGAGGGAACGACGGAGAAGAAGAATGCCATCTATTAATCTATTAAAGTGCGTAATGTCACGCTATAATTATTGCTGTTTATTGATAGCATTCTATATTTCTATGAAGGTGGGTATCCATTATGTTCGCGCATCAACTCTACTCCACGTATCTGCAACTACTCCAGTAGTGGATACGTTGGCGCTTCTGGAGCGTGCAACGTTGCACGATCTGCGGGATCTGAGTAAACGCGAATCCATCGCTATGAAGTGGGCCGAAGAGAAATGTCTAGCTCTAATCGAGGGGTACCAAAATTATACAGTGCTGTGGGATCCGAATGGTGATAAATTTCAAAATAAATTCTGAAGTCGAGTTTAGCTAGCGAGTTTAGATCAAATAAATACATACGGGCATCCTGATTAGGCTGCTGACGTCGGATGTGAGGCCGCCCCTCATGAGCAGGTACTCCATAATCTTCATGGCGTGTTGTCTCTCCTCGGATGCGGCTTCAAAGAACATTTTCGCAAAACCAGGACGATTCACCTGACAAAATGTAAAACATTACGTGAATACAAGAATCCTATAAGGATCCCTTGCTTTTGCCGACGACCTAACTTTTATCACCAGGAGCCCCAAGCAGCTTTCCCAGCTATTACAGAAAGTGGAGCTGTTCTGCGACTGGTCAGGCTGTATAAAAGTGAAGCCCTCCAAATGCCTTGGACTCGCCCGCATACACAAAATTTACGTCCTATGATTCAAAATTGGTCTATAAGGGCTCTATTATCTCCCTTATAGACCCAAATAACCACTTCGAATTTCTTGGCAGGAAAATCACCTGCCAGGGAAAAGACCTCTCTGGCGATCATGTTATAGAACATTTCAGTAGTTGCCTGGAAAAGATAGATGCATTGCTAATTTCTGGCCCTCGTAAGGCTTGGATCTATGACACTATCTAACTTCATATTTGTCATGGCCCTTTCTTATTTACGATTTCACTAAAACCCAACTGTCTCGTCTGGATGCACTGGTGACAGCTAGTTTAAAATCCTGGTTGTCCTTAGCCAAACCAGCTGACCCCTCGACTCTCTTCAGGTCCAAACACAATTTTGGGCTAGCTCTAAAACTGCCCTCTCTGCTCTACGCCAACTCCAGAATAACCAAAAATTCGATTCTAAGCAATTCCAAGAATCCGGCAATACCGAAGCACGTAGTAAGTGGCCGTAGTGAGTCAAATGATCAACAAGCCCGCGTAGACTTCCACAAAAAGTTCCTTATTGGAATCAGCCAGAATGGCACTGGTCTGGGGTATGGCAGTACAACCATGAGCGATGTGGACTTGAAGAAATCTCTCTTGCGGGGAGATTACGACAGCAATAGTATGGCTCACACTATTGGCCTTCAATGCCAGAATGACTGGACAACAATTGGAGACTTTTGCATTCCTCCTCCAATGCACTGGAAAGTAATGTTGTATGACTGGACGCCAGAGATGCCGAAATTTTATTTAAATGCCTTTCAGCATACGCTTTCAGACCCCAGTAACCTCGCTCGTTGGAGCTTTGCCGAGGATAGTTCATGTCCCCTTTGTAGCAATACCCCTTGCACAGCCAGGCATATTCTAGCTGGCTTCAAGGTGGCCTTAGATCAAGGACGGTACACATACCGCCACGACAAAGTCCTCGCTGTTATTCGCGAGGTAATTAGCCTCTCAGTGGCTTGTGCCAACAAGGGTTTTGACAGTATCATCCAAAACCCCAAAAACAGTTTGTGCGGGATGGCTCTAAAGGCAAAAAAAAATTACTACAAAACCTTTCTTAATAATCGAGAAAGCATCAGATTGGATTCTGGAGGTCGATTCGGTCTCTAAGCAGTATAAATTCCCTGGAAGTCTCGGATGCACAGCCCTGCGTCCAGATATAACTCTTTACTCTCTATCTCGGAAGATGGCCCTTATCGTAGAATTAACTGTTCCATGGGAATCAAATATCCCAAAAGACCACGAGTACAAATTAAATAAATACCATGACCTCGCAAATGCCGTCACCCGGAACGGCTTCACTGTTCACCTTCACGCGGTGGAAGTAGGCGCTCGTGGCCTGCCAGCTAAATCTTTGTTTCACCTTTATAAAGATCTTGATCTCTCCAGGAAAATAATCAACTCCTTTCTAGAAAAATTATCTAAAACCGCAATTTCTGCATCTCAAATTCTATCGCTTCGAAGGGGGAGTGAATGGGTGGTAAGGTGAACGCTCACATGTGGCAAGACAGCTGTCCTAAACCTACCGCAGCCGGTCGTAAGTTCGGAATCCACCGTTCACCTCCCAGAAGTGTAATAATTATATATGATGGGCCCGATTTTTGGTCGGTGAATTCCATGACAGCTCCGTTTGTATTTTATTTATAATCTGCGATCGTTGAAACGTCGGGGGCTACAAACTTCACGCGTAAAGTCCAGTCTAAAAAATAAAAATTTGAAGTATGAACTTACGGTATCTCTGGAGAAATGCGCTGCCATAGAGAGGTATTGGATCGATGCGAATAGCTCTTCCTGAACCTGCTTCCTCATTTTGTGTGTGCAAGAGTCCACCATTGTGACCCATTCTCGTGGACAATCCGCCGGCCTCTCTTGACCTATAATAAATCAAGTATATAGCATATTAGGTTACGATTTATTTTTGAGAAAATATATGACCAGCTGACCCTTTAATAGTTTTTTAAGGGCATGTATGGAAAAAGATATTTAAAAAAAAATGCTTTGTAACTTAATTGCTAAAAGAGTTTCTTCCGTTTTCAATATTGAAATATCTCGATCTCTATCTTCCTCAGTCTCTCTTCTTTCAATTGATGTGACTCGCATTTAACCCTTGGAGTAAATGGGTATTTTCATGGATGCATCTGTCTCTTTTGCAGGATTTTCGGCGACATCGACTTAAAGTACTATAACTACGAAACTACTACACCAATCATAAAAAGAACAACTGCACAATGATTGCATTGAAATTTCGCATATAGAATATTGAAATATCATTTTGTAAAACAATTAGATAATTATGAATAAATATGAGAACGTCAAAGAAGTGAAAAAAACGCGGAACCAGATCTGGTCGTATCATACTCAACGGATAATTGTTTCAGAACCAGATTTGGTCGTATCATACTCAAGGGGTTAAAGAGGTTTATGAGGCAAGTCTCGCATTTAAAGAGGTTGACTGGCATAATGCGATCAGATTAAAAAACCGAATCCCCTAAAAGTAGCTTTCTTTGACAAGTGGAAAGTCGGTCAATTTGCATGGATGTCTCGAGTTCAATTTTTATAGAAGGCAGTACGATGAGTAATCTGGGTATATTTCAGGCATCATTGGATAGATTTCAACGACAATTGAACCGGTAGTTTGAAGAAGAGAGGACATCCATCTGACGTTATTTCTGGTAAATCGAAAAAAACTGTATATTTTATATTTTACTGTTTTCTGATGTTTGACCTATGGATGAAATAAAGTAGACTGTGTGTCGAGTCTTATGGGAAAATAAATAATTTCTATTATAGGTCTAAGTAGTTACGTATAATGATTTTCAAACATTTTGGGTTTATTTCCTTCTTCATACTTATGAATTTAAATTTCAAAATAAAGTATTATTTACTGAAAATTTTAATGCAAAGGAAACGAAAAATTAAACCAGAAGAGATACTTAAGCAAGGCATAGCACGTGAACATCATGCATCGTCTTCGGCCGTCTAAATAGCGGGGGTTGGTCACGTCAGTATATTCAGGTAGTCTGTGTACTGAATGATTTTGCGTATGTCTTCAAACATTTTTTGATTTATTGGGAGTTAATGGGCCCTTGCTGAGTTGGCCACGAAGACCCATTCTGTTCAGGGTTGGTCACACTCACGGGTCAACACCTATCAGACGGCCTCCACGCATCAAGTGCGAGCCTGGGTAGGACTCTGGCCTTATGGTTATATGGTTTCCCTCGGAATCAACCTTCTGGCGCTCCTGGACGATCTGCGCACCGTGCGGCGTAAGCCAATCGACTGTGCACTCTGACTAACAGTCGGGGGAGTCTAGAAGCAGTACTGTTTCCTATAGAGCGGGGGTGGTTGCGGACCTTACGGCGACTGCTCTTGAAATGACCATCGGCCATCCGATCCTGGGTGAACAGCCGGGCAAAGGACGCTGTGGTCCGCGATAGATTCAGTAAACACCGTTTCACCGCTTCGTAAGGGAGAGGACCGCGCAAGCGACCTCGAACTCGTACCCAATCGAGAGACCGGAGTAATCTGGTCACAATTGGAAGTAAGGGCGTGAGTGTAGGCCCGCCGGGTAACATTCCTGGCTATCTCGCGGTTAAGGCGTTGGCCTCTTACGGGCTTGTGGCGTAGCTAGACGGTGGACTGTTTCGTCCTCAAGTCTTCTGCGCGCACTCCAGGGAGTGAGCGCAGCAACAACTAATCGTTAAAACTTCCTGAGGTGACGGGCTCGCCCGCTGTAGTCGACAACCCAAGTTGATTTATTGGTATTTTACAATAGAAAGCTTTCGTTGTAGGTAGCGCAGGTCTCACGAGACTTTTCTGAAGTAAGGAAGTTTGTGTTACTAGGCCATCGATGTACTCAGAGGCTTTCAAATAACTTTTTGAATCTGAACTGTAAATCAAGTGTCTCTACTTTGATATCATGTATGTTGAATCTTTATTTACCGTCTTACAAGTCTTCTTGTATTAGTTTGGCCATAAATTTTTGAAATCGAGGATGTCGTCTGAAGTGACGCTTGTTACTCTAAATCCCCTAGTTTTGGCTGGGGAGAGCATAAGGTTATACTCTTCCGGATTGTAGATTCAGTCTTTCTTTCTGATAAGTCGATTGGCTGTTCCAAAGTTTCGAGCACACTGCAAGAATTCATATTCTTAAAAGCAGGATTCATATTCTGGGTGCTTTTCCACAGCAAGTTGCAATCGTCGTCAGGTCCTCGTTTAGCTTCCTTGTCATGGTACGTGTAGAAGTCAGCAGAGTTTTTTTTCAGATCATGAATGCAAAAGACGTAGAGCCATAGTTTTCTGAGATAAAACATTTCCTGCATCGGAATTTTCGGCAACAGTATGTTCTGCACAATGTAATTGCTCCGAATTCTTCCCTTTCTTTGCACAATGCTATCACTTCTTTCTGCCTATTATAAAATTTCTTTGCACGTTTGATGTGTACCATTCATTCCGCGATCGCAACAAGCTTAGAAATATCATTCAACGTTGTAGTATGATAGTATGAGAGTTTATCGTAGTATGATCATTTTGCAAATTAGTTTGAAGAAGGAAATAAACGCCAGATTTGTTTCCTTCTTCAAACTGCTACTGAATTGTCCACCCATAGTTAGTTAGTTAGTTAGTTTTCCTGGGCTATTTCCCGCACTTGGCCTCTTGATTGCGCCGTTGTGCGTGGCTCATGTTTCTATTTATGTTACTCCAGCCAACCCAGGCTGTCCCAGAAGGTTAGCAGCCTGTTTGGGTTGCTACAGGCCTCCGGGACAGACGCTGGAGATTGTAGTATTCTCGCCCGTTGCTCTGCGACGCTCCTGCATTCCATGAGCACATGCTGTGGCGTTTCTTCTTCCTCCATGCATCCTCTGCATAGAGGGCTGTCTGTCACACCTATGGTAAACAGGTGTTTGTTTAGGGGACCGTGGCCTGTCATAGTACCTATGACTTTACGGATTTTGTCCCTTTTTAATCTGGTGAGGATGCGGGCAAGTTATGCAGACGCTTCCGGAACCGCGTTCGTTGTTTGCCTGCATCCTGCGTTTTTTTTCCATTCTTTAAGGTGGGTTTCGTCGGTGTTCCTGCGTAGCCATGTTTTTATTTGGGCCTGGGGATGGGCATCGAGGGTTCCGGTCCATATACTATTTCCCTCAATCCCCCCTTCGCCAGTTCGTCTGCCGCGTCGTTGCCCAGCGAGTCGCTGTGCACTTTAATCCATTGCAGGGTCACTCTATTTGACCTTGCAATGGATTGAAGCGCATTGTGGCATTCCAGTACAAGGACAGAGGTTATAGTATTTTTTGCTAGCGCTTGTAGCACGGAGGCACTGTCGGAGACAAATTTCAAGCTTAACCCCTCGCGGCCCGCGGTTTGAATTTTAATGTGTGCCTTACGGCCCGTAAGAAATTCGCGAGTCTCAAAAAAAAGATGGCGTTTCAGAAAAAAAACGATTACTCCGAAACTGTCACACCGATCGTCTAAAAAAGACCTGTTTTATGTTCCTATTGAAATTTGCTATTAGATATTTGTAACGTCGTTATGTAAAGCAATAAAGATTATTCATAATTATTAGTCAAAGTTGTACTAACATAATTAGCGGTCGGCCTCGCCTGGCCATTTCGGGCCGTCTGGGGTTCGACGGTAAATATCAATTCTGGACGTTTCGGGCCGTCTGGTACGCGAGGGGTTAAGTCTCCGACATCCCATGGATAAACAAATATATTTTAACTATGACTGAGGAAAAAGAAAATTATGGGCAATTTACCGGCTAAACAAATCCATCACAAGCTACCAAGCATACAGAAAAATTAACAATAAGATTGTGGCATCTATACGTCAACTTAGGCAATCGTTTGAAAAAAATATCTTAGAAACTGGACCCAAGGCATTCTATGGGTATGTCCGCGGACAACTGACGTCAAAAGTGTGTGTGCCACCGGCGCTAAGAGCTGAAAACTCAAGCGACATAGTGACAGAACACCGTGCCGTCGCCAATGTGTTCGCTAGTCAATTTAAAAAGTCTTATGTTCGAGAGTGTGATGATCCTATGCCGCAAATATTGGTGCCCAGGATAGTAAATTGTATTGAATTGATTGAATTCAAGCTAGATGCAATTCTAAAGGTTTTGACATCGTTCAGGGATGCGACTTCTATGGGACCTGACGAAATTCCTGCAATGTTCCTAAAGAAGTGCTCTGCGGAATTGTGTGAGCAGCTTGCACATATAATGACATTGTCCTTTGAAAACGCGACACTTCCACACGACTGGAAAGAGGCAATTGTAACACCAATTTACAAAAAAGGTGATAAACTCTCTCCAGCCAACTATCGCCCGATTAGCCTTACCAGCCTTGTTTGCAAAGCTATGGAAAAAATTGTAGCCGAAAAAATAAGACTTTCTAGCCCGGGAAAACATAACAATCGAGGAGCAACATGGCTTCGTCCCGAGACGCTCAACTGTGACTAACCTCCTCACATGTGTTGACCAATGGACTCGTAAGTGGGACGAACGGAACTCTACTGATGTAATTTACTTGGACTACGAGAAGGCATTCGACCGAGTCCCAATAAAACGATTAATCCACAAACTGGAACATTTTGGGTTTAGAGGCAAATTACTGTCATGGATTGCAGATTTTCTATCGAACAGGAAATTCAAGGTGCGAGTCGGAGAGGAACTATCTGAAGCCCATGACGTTCTCAGTGGCGTGCCTCAGGGTTCGGTGATCGGCCCTGTTGTGTTCGGTATTTTCCTGACAGACCTCAAAGCGATTATGGAAACATCCTTTACGCTTTTTGCTGATGACACCAAATTCTTTGGAGATCCTGTCATAAGCCGTCAACTGATTCAAGACAACCTCGACCACATCGTGCAATGGACTAAGGACTGGCTTCTCAAACTAAACGCAGAGAAATGCACCGTACTGCATATAGGTCCCAAGAATCCGCATCACAAATACACGATCGAGGGAACCCCTGTACACACAGTTACCACACAGAAAGATCTTGGAGTAATTGTGTCCCAGGACCTCAAATGGGAACCGCATATAGTAGAAGTTGTAAAAAGAGCAAACTCACTTCTTTACATGATTAGGAAAGCTTTCTCCTACATAAACTCTGATTTGTTCCTCAAACTCTACAAAACGTACGTCCGCCCTCTCCTCGAATACTCTTACCAGGTGTGGAACCCCTACTTCATAAAAGACATTGAACTGCTGGAGAAAGTGCAAAGGCGGGCAACCAAGATGGTTCCATCCCTAAGGAACGAGCCTTATGAAAACCGCTTGGATGCACTGGGTCTTACTACACTCGAGCAAAGAAGACAAAGAGGGGACCTCATCGAGACGTTTAAGATTCTGAATGGTCATTATGATGTAGCCAACCTTAATGCAATGTACACAATGAACACCAACGAGAAACTCCGTGGACATTCCTTAAAACTAAACCGAAACAGTTTTAGTTCCAACCCAAGAAAGTACTTTTTGACTAACCGAGTGGTGGACTCTTGGAACAAACTACCACAAGAAGTGATAAGTGCTATCTCAGTGAATGGTTTTAAAAATCTACTAGACAAACATTTAGTAAAAATGGCAATTAAAAAGTGTAAGGAATAAAATAAAATAAAGACAAACAGTACACTCAACACGTGAAGTACACGCACCAGCTGCAAAAGCTGCTAGTGTATATAAATAAATAATAATAATAATAATAATAATAATCTTTGGCTGCAACTGCCTGTGCTGCTCTGGTGATGCCAATGCATTCTGCTTGGAAGATCGTGCTTGCCCACCCATATCTCCGCAATGAAAACACTTTTTGTTGAATTCTTAAGGCTAGATGTGTATACGTTTTGAGATAACGTTTTCATCAAATGTCAAATTGAGAGCGTCTATGACGCATTAGTTGTGCCGCGCAATATAAGTCACAATGGCACAATATAATGGTATGGAGATGCTGACGCAACGTGTTCGATTATGAAGCAGTCTGACCGTATGTTTCGAGTTCTTTAATGCATCCACTGTCTACTGATGAATTTCCAGCTTTTCCAAAACACCTTTGGGGTACTAATTAAAATTACAACTTTCCTACTACGCTAGGGCCAGGTGTCCTGGAATCTGGCCTGCTGACTCTACCCCAGCATTCTATGGCCGAAATATTGTCTGATCTGAAAGCATCCAAAACTCTTGCACTTTTTTGTCGATGGCTCCCTAACTATAATAACGCTCTCAAAGATATGGCAGGCCACAGCACTTTCAGTAAACGTAAATAATATTACATCATATATCAGGAAGCATTACGCAATAAAGATGGTATTCAACAAAAAGAAACATATCTATAGACTGAATGCTGCTAATCTGTCATGGCAACATATTCAACCAATCAATCTACATACACGTCGCAAAGATTATTTTATTGCCTTTGATTATTTATAAGTGGATTGGACTTTCCAGATAAACTTCAGACAGCTCAATTGATAACATCTATTTTACAGTGATTGCCACATTGTAATACCATTGAAATTGGCAGGCTGAATCATACGCACGAGTGTTTGCAAGTTATACACACTCAGCAACAATGCAATATTACATGTTTATCTTCTATCGTGATCTTTTTTTGTCTACTTTCTGCTATGACGATGGTTATCAATCTGGTCGGTAGTGTACCGATTAGTTAGTTAGTTTGTCTGGGCTTTTTCCTCGCACTTGGCCTCTTGATTGGGCCGTTGTGTGTGGCTCATGTTTCTATTTGTGTTTATGTTACTCCAGCCAACCCAGGCTGTCCCAGAAGGTTAGCAGCCTGTTTGGGTTGCTACAGGCCTCCGGGACAGATGCTGGAGATTGTAGTATTCTTGCCCGTTGCTCTGCCACGCTCCTGCATTCCATGAGCACATGCTGTGGCGTTTCTTCTTCCTCCATGCATCCTTTGCATAGAGGGCTGTCTATGGTAAACAGGTGTTTGTTTAGGGGACCGTGGCCTGTCATAGTACCTATGACATTTTGTCCCTTTTTAATCTGGTGTGGTTGCGGGCAAGTTTTTAGACGCTTCCGGAACCGCGTTCTTTGTTTGCCTGCATCCTGCGTTTTTTTTTCATTCTGTAAGGTGTGTTTCATTGGTGTTCCAGCGTAGCTATGTTTTTATTTGGGCCTGGGGTTCCGGCCCTTTTTTTATTTGGGCATAGAGGGTTCCGGTCCAAATACTATTTTCTTTGATCCCCTTTTGGCCAGTTCGTCTGCCGCGTCGTTGCCTTTTGAGTCGCTGAGCCCTTTAATCCATTGCATCGTCACTCTATTTGACCTTGCAATGGATTGAAGCGCATTGTGGCATTCCAGTACAAGGACAGAGGTTATAGTATTTTTTGCTAGCGCTTGTAGCACGGAGGCACTGTCGGAGACAAATTTCAAACTTAGGTCTCCGACATCTTTGGCTGCAACTGCCTGTGCTGCTCTGGTAATGCCGATGCATTCTGCTTGGAAGATTGTATTGAAGTTACCTAGGGTAGTTGATGTTTTTATGTTTAGATCATTTGAGAAGATGTCGGCTCCGGTACCTTGAGTGGTTTTGGAGCCATCTGTGTATATCCTTACTTCATTTGTACCAGAGTGATCTGCTGGTTCTGCAATGAGTTGGATATTGTATCTATGATCAAAGACATGATGGCATATTATTCTTCTGGAGATATTTCTTCTAAAAGACGTTTCAGAATTTTTGAATTTGGTGTTTCTGTGTTTTGTTTCCACAGTCCATTTGCTCTTAGTCTTAGAGCGGCTACCTTTTGGAGGATGAATAGTGTACCCACTATTCATCCTCCAAACAATCGACGTCGTTTACCGGTTAATCGGTTGCGTATGGTGCGTGAGACCCAATTGGCTATTACCACCTCTTTCAGTGTTCGGTGCGTCACTGGAATCCGCCGATGCCAATCAAGTACAATCACATGGCAACAAAAGGAATGTTGACCAGTGGAAAAAGGCCAACTCAATTACGTATCTCATTCGCAAATCACTCCCGTACAGGATGAGTTCTAATGCTGGAGCCAGATTAATAGCAAATGCCGTTAATTATTGTTATGATGGACGTTTAACGTTGGGGTAGCCGCGACATCGCAATAATTTTACAACAGCATTCACATTGCCGTTTGATGTTAGGCGATAGATCGAGTGGCAGTACATCAAAAAGATTTAACGCGAGAATTAATGCGTTGAAGCGGCCCCATACGTATGTCATTTTGTCCTCAATAATATATGAAGTGGACTAACGAGAAAGTCATTGTGTTTCTCGAAATTCTGCATGTGTTTGTGGGATCCAAGACACAAAAGTTCAGGGTCGCGATGATTTAAATCATTTAAATCGGTGATTTAAATCGCGATTTAAATCAAGCGTTTTTTTTTCAAAAACCAATGATTTAAATCATTATTTTTTTACTGCAACCAAAAAATGTCAAGGGACTTCCCCCGACATTAGTTGAAAAACAAGTCATAGATAAAACCGCCCCTAATGATTGGTAGATAGCAATACATAATATGAAAAAATGTATAACCAAAGAAGAATCGGATATAATCAAGCAACTTCTAAGTACAGTTGCTTCATCCGCTGGGGTCGAAAGAATATTTTCGGCATTCAATTTGGTGCACAGCAAAATAAGAACTAGATTAGGCAACGAGAAGGTGGCTAAATTAGTCTTCCTTTTGAAAAAACTAAATTACAAAACCAATAACATCTAATTTACTGTTATTAACCCTTGGAGTAAATGGGTATTTTCATGGATGCATCTGTCTCTTTTGCAGGATTTTCGGCGACATCGACTTAAAGTACTATAACTACGAAACAACTACACCAATCATAAAAAGAACAACTGCACAATGATTGCATTGAAATTTCGAATATAGAATATTGAAATATCATTTTGTAAAACAATTAGATAATTATGAATAAATATGAGAACGTCAAAGAAGTGAAAAAAACGCGGAACCAGATCTGGTCGTATCATACTCAACGGATAATTGTTTCACAACCAGATTTGGTCGTATCATACTCAACGGGCTAATATAATAATGTAAGTATAATGTAAATATAAGTAAGTGACTGCGACTGCGGTGAAACCCATATAGTTTAATTTATGTTAATTTATTAATTTTATGACCTTTTCTCCTTGTTCACTTCTTGGTAAATATGACAAAAACGATACGGTATTTCTGTTTTAAAAAAATGATTGAAAAATGTTTTTGATTTTGAAGAACTCCTTGATTTTTGTATATTTTACAATAGTTTTTGTTAAATAAATGGCAAATAAATATGCTACTGTACTGTGTTTTAATTTTTCAAAAGAACTAATATATGTTGATTTTTGTTAATGTTATTCAAACATATTTAAATAAATAACAATTGTATTGTGATTTTCCTGACTTCCAAATTAAAAAAAAAACACACTAAAAAAATCAAAAAAATCTGATTAAAATCCAATAAATCCGATTTAAATCAAATTAATCCGATTTTTTTTTGTTTTTCTTTGAAAAATCATGTTTTTATCAACCCTGCAAAAGTTACAAGAATCATGCATCACAAAATGTTGCTTGGCGACGAATAATGGAATTATTACCATCTAAAACAACAATAGAAGAAATTAAAAAGAAAAAGTAAACCCAAATAAATAAATATTTTAAAAAAATATATATTTTTGTACATTTTTTTTTTGAAAGTTGTTTACTTCAAGAATGCCGGTTATTTAAAACTCAGCCTGTATATCTCACCAGCCTTATTTTTTATCGTTATACAAAATCCACATATCAAAGTAATGGTAGACTTTGGATTCCGAGAAAGTCCAGCACAAAGAGACCAAGACGCCATTGGGTTTTGAAAATCTAGAATACTCAGAAAGACTCCGCAGATTGCAACTGCCCACACTCAAGGATAGTCGGATTGGGGGTGACATTATTGAGTTGTATAAGATCCTCAACGAATGTTATAATTGCCCTCGAGTCATTTTCTATCCTCAAGCGGAACCATATGCATCATCTGCGAGGACATGACTTTAAACAGGAGAAAACGATTCCACACCACCAATCCCAAGAAATACTTCCTAGCCAACCAGACTAAGGACCAGTTGTTCCACTGGTTGTAGACTTTATGAATTCAGTCTTTTGTAGAAGTAACAATAAACACTCGGTGTACAATTTAACCCTTCAGGCCTCGGCCCCTCAGCCGATTGCAAAGTTGATGTCCCAAAAAATTTTAGTAAAAATTAGTAAAAAAATTGAATTATGACACTGTCTCACCAAAAACATTAATTACTGCCAAACCACTGTACCCATAATTAAAATGAAACATATTAACATAATAAAACATAATAAAATAAAACAAATTAAATTAAAATAAAATTAAAACGGGGCCGTCACGCTGGATCAGTTTGTGGCCAATATCGGCCAATCGGGGCTTGAGGGGTTAAACATCTTTTCATGGTTAAAAGTATCATATTATGGTTTGGGTCCCACCAGTCACAATTTAAAATATTTATTTTGTTGTGTCTACGACGGTTAGCAACCTAATTTTTTATGAAAATGGAAGCATATAATATATATTTTACAACATAGAAACAGCTGCCTTGGAAATTAAAAGGTTTGTCTGAAATTTGTCTTTTGCTGCACAAAAGTACAAGAGTAGGATTTTTTAGTGTCCAACCAGTCATTCATTTAAATTATAGTGGCAAAGAACTTAGAAACTGTTTAGGTTTTTTAAAAATATTATTTTAATACATTAGTGGATTAGCTACGTTAAAAAGTACATTTCCCTAGGGTTCCACAGTATCCTCCAAACCCCCAATACAGTTTGTGCGGGTTGGCTCTAAAGGCAAAAATCATCTCACTGCAAAACCTTTCTCAATAATCGAGAAAGCTTCGGATTGGATTATGGAGGTCGATTCGGTCTCTAAGCAGTATAAATTCCCTGAAAGTCTCGGATGCACAGCCCTGCGTCCAGATATAACTCTTTACTCTCTATCTCGGAATATGGTCCTTATCGTAGAATTAATTGTTCGATGGGAATCAAATACCCCAAAAGACCACGAGTACAAATTAATACCATGACTTCGCAAATGCCGTCACCCGGAACGGCTTCACTGTTCACCTTCACGCGGTGGAAGTAGGCGCTCGTGGCCTGCCAGCTAAATCTGTTTCACCTTTTTAAAGATCTTGGTCTCTCCAGGAAAATAATCAACTCCTTTCTAGAAAAATTATCTAAAACCGCGATTTCTGCATCTCAAATTCTATGGCTTCGAAGCGGGAGTGAATGGGTGGTAAGTTGAACGCTCACATGTGGCAAGACAGCTGTCCTAAACCTACCACAGCCGGTCGTCAGTCCGGAATCCACCGTTCACCTCTCAGAAATGTAATAATTATATATGATGGGCCCGATTTTTGGTCGGTCAATTCCATGGCAGCTCCGTTTGCATTTTATTTATATAAGTTCCGATGACAAATTTATAACATAATCAGATTCTGGAGTCAAATGTAACAATGGAATATCCCATATATAATAAAAATATTCACAATGTCATGGAAATTCACAATACCTACAGATATTTGAACACCCAGGGTCTTCTTGAGCTATGTCCTTGAAGAACACCAGCGGCAATTCAGCCAACAGTAAACAAACAATTCTTAAAATTTCCATCGGCGCTAAATATTAATGCGTCAGTCATAGAAGACTATCTCGCTACAAAATACGCTGTTCAACTTTACGGTTCGCAAGCGAGAGAGATCAAAAGTAGCACAATGTCCTTATATTTGTCTTCTATTTCAGATCTCGAAAATATCAACTCGTTTCAAACATATAATCTAGTAGGAACAATGTAGACGCTAGATACGAGGCAGCGTAGTTTGTGTAGTCAGTGCAAATATAATACTATCGATAATAAAATATTTGTTTTGAGGTTAATGTAAGTGCAAATTGACGCTGAGTCAGTTACAGAAGTCAGTGCTGGCGCTGAGAACTGACTCGTTGACATAGTGTCACATGTCCAACAGCTAGCCACTGGTACACAATTAGCCATGCCTATATTTGTTTGACAAATGGGGCATTGCTGATCCGTACAATCAAGAGATCTAGATGCCGAAAGGGCTGCCTGACCCGCTCCCCGGTTGGCGGCGAGCTTATGCTCACGACAGCTGCGTACGTGATTTTTTGGAAAATCACCTGAATTTTTGGTGATTTTTTGGAAATTTAGTGGCAAAAGTTTAAAAAACCTAAATATTTTTTCCTTTGAGATCTTATATTTCTGCATTACAAGAACCCTAATATATTAGCTCTGTAGATATACTTTATATACAGCTTTTAACATATTTCTAGCGTATGTAGAGCTAGTAATTTAAAAGTTATATTAACCGAACGCCTCGAGAGGGGGGGGGTCTACAATTAACCAAAATACTATGTCCAACAGTGAATCATGATTAATTGTATACCAAAGAAGTATTGTACCCAAAGGTACCGATATATAAACGATATATGGGGTCGTCCACATATTACGTAATCATGTTTCTGGGATTTTCGACCTTCCCCCTCCCCCATGTCAATAGACGTAATCAACCGAATTTGGGAAAATGTGAAGAATCAGCATTTGTAAAAGTGGACTGCAATAATGTGTTTGAAGAGTGGAAAATAACATTTTAGAATGTTTTTAACCCCTCAAGCACGTAACATCCATTTGGGGACATGTATGGCGGCCGCCTAACAATCCGTAACATCCGATTTTGGATATCGCGCTCGCCGCTGCGAAAAATGCAATTTACGATTCGAATCGTCGTACTTTAATGCTTTCTGACCGCGGGACGACATGGCCAAATAATCTTTCATTCGCCGGCCAACGACGATAACATCGACCGCCGATTTAAAAACTCAGCATTAGACGTCAAAACAGCAGTGTCGATCGGCCCCCCCGCGGCGGCGTATAGGTTCCGCGAAGTGTTTGTTTTGTGAAGTGTTTTGTGGATATAAGTGCAGTGTATACCGGATAAAAGTAAGTAATTTCCCTTTTTAAGTAGTTTAGCCATTAGGATTATTCAATTTCCACAATCAATTTGCTGTTTTTCACGAATTTTCGAAGAAAACACTTTGTCAACAATGGCCAACAATGTGAAAAAATGGCCGTTTTTATTTTGTAATGTTTGTGAAATATCCCTATATATCGCGAAACATGACGTAATGTCGCTTTAATTTACTAATAAAATAGGTATTGCTTCATTTACATCCTAAGTTATCACATAATTAGGCGTATTTTGAACATTATATGTTGTTTTTCTAATATGGCTCGCGAAAATGAAACTTGTTTTGATAATTACTATGAGAGAAAAAAGTGCGATTTTCCATAGTTTTTCGATGAAATGTGACTCTTTGGAGTATAGTAATTAGTTATTAGACATATAATAAGTCTATGATAAGACAATATAATTGAAAAAATCTAACGAATTTTATATTATGGGCATTCAAAGTTTATTATTAGGTTCGAACGCGGAAACTCTCAAAACTTTAGATTTTTCTATAATATCAGACAAAGGTCAAAGTTCTGGTGTGATTTCTAAGAAGAAGTGATGTAGTAATAAAGTTATTTTGAAAGAATTTCATATAAAAAAATACCATAAGTAGTCACAAATTAAAAATTAAAAAAAATTTTTTTTACGAGAATAAAGAAATTTTTTCTTGGCTGAATAAATAAATATTTTTTCTGTATTTTTGTATGCAAATAAGTAAAAAAAAAAAATCGTTTTGGTAAAGCATTTAATAAAGAACATAACTGTATTTACAATTTTTGATATTTACAAAAACTGTATTTACAAAAAAATCGAAATGATTTTATAGGCGAGTTTTTTTCAGTTTGCCAATTTTGTAATATTTATTCATTATTATCTTAATTGTTTTACGAGATAAGGTTATAATGTTTTATATGTCAAATTTCAATGCGATCATTTTTCTCTTTATCTTTTTTTATTCCGTTTAGTGGTTTATAAGTTATGATCGTTTTTCTCAAGGCCGTTGACTCGCGTCGATTTTTTGCGCGCGAATATGTCGCGCGCAAAAGTGATAGGTGTTTTTACCTCGCAACGTGAGGGGTTAAAAATGCACTTTAACAATTCAAAGTAATTACAAAATCTCAAACTCTTTGGTTTATTTTACAGATCCCAATCTTCATACCGCAGTGGCTGTAAAGACGGTCTTGAAGAGAAAAAAAATATGTAAGAATGCATTTAAAAATGCACATTTAATGTGTAGGTTTAGACCAAAAAAATTGCAATGCGGTGACCAAGGTTGATTACGTAATCAGCGTAAGCCTCAGCTCCATCCAACCCCCCTCCCCCTCCCCTAGGTGATTTACGTAATATGTGTACGCCACCACTATGTAATAAATCTGTACTCAAAGGGTTAAAATAGTTTGCAAATTTTCAACGCCTGTGTATTTATGTCGAGGTTGCAGCTAACAGGAATTAATTTTCATAAAATGACATTGGACAATTTAAATTTCCGTATCTCGCAATTAGAGTTCTTTGATTTGGAACAATGGAACAATAGTAAAATCAACAAGGGAAATAAAGAAGGACCAATATTGGGTGTGAATCAACATCGATTTGTATGACAAACAAACTGGCGGTCTCTAAACAAGATATGACGGCGGAAAACAGGGTCATTTTGTGATAACACAACACATTTGAACCACTAGAATGCTGCAAATGACGTCACTGGGAGATAACGCAGAAACGGGATATTTTATAGGCAATGTTTCATTTTACCACATTTGAAAATCCAGATGTTGTTGTTTTTATTGTATTTATTTACAAGCTGCCTTCTAAATTCATAGTACTACATTTATGTTTTACTTTATATGTATGTATTTTTGTCAACATTGGCAATATTCCAACAATTTTCATAGATATTCAAAATGTGTTTAACCGCCCTACCTCAGTTTAAGAGGCAGCAACAAAAAAGTGTGATAGGCCGTTTACACTCTCGCGCGAGGCGCGAGGCGAGACGCAAAACCATATCAGTAAACAAATGGAACAGAGGCAAAGCTTCTAACGAGCGTACAAAATGTTTACCTACTTGCTAGAAGCTTTGCCTCTGTTCTGTTTGTTTACGCACATGGTTAAACGGCCCATAAGAGTTTTGTAAAAGCTGATACTTTCAGATCAGACAGTATTTTGGCCATTGATTGCTGGCGTAGTCAGCAGGCCAGACTCCAGAAAACCTGGCGCTGGTGTACTAGGAAAGGTATAATTTTTATTAGTACTACCAGTGTTTTGAAAAGCTGAAAATTCATCGATAGACAATGGATGTAATACGGAACTCCAAACAAATGGTCAGATTGCTTAACAATAATTCTACTGTACTGTATACAACAATTATATAATTGTTTAGTCCGTAGCATACTTGAATATAACTCGGTCATCTGGTGTACAAGTGAAAACAAATACATTCAGATGGTAGAGCGTATTCAAAGAAAATTTTTAAGATATATTTATTACAGAAAATACAATATTTATCCATACTTATTTCCGTCTGATTTTGTGCTAGGAATGGTAGGATACAAGGTCTTGAAACACGTTGATATATTTCCCTAATTATATTTGCATATAAATTAATTCAAGGAACTATTTATTTACCAGAGATAAATAAAATATAAAATACAAACAGAGCTGCCATGGAATTCACTGACCGAAGTCGGGCCCATCATATAGTGTTATTACACTTCTGGGATTACAGCAGTGGATTCTGGACTAACGACTGGCTGTGGTAGGTTTAGGACAGCTGTCTTGCCACATGTGAGCGTTCACCTTACCACCCATTCACTCCCCCCCTTCGAAGCCATAGAATTTGAGATGCGGAAATCACGGTTTTAGGTAATTTTTCTAAGGAGTTGATTATTTTCCTGGAGAGACCAAGATCTTTAAAAACAGAACAGTTCTGGGTGACGGCATTTGCGAGATCATGGTATTTATTTAATTTGTACTCGTGGTCTTTTGGGATATTTGATTCCCATGGAACAGTTAATTCTATGATAAGGGCCATCTTCAGAGGTAGAGAGTAAAGAGTTATATCTGGACGCAGGGCTGTGCATGCGAGACTTTCAGGGAATTTATACTGCTTAGAGACCGAATCGACCTCCAGAATCCAATCTGAAGCTTTCTCAATTATTGAGAAAGGTTTGGTAGTGAAACGTTTTTTGCCTTTGGAGCCATCCCGGACAAACTGTATTGGGGGTTTGGAGGCGACTGTCGAACCCTTGTTGGCACGAGCCACTGAGAGACTAATTACCTCGCGAATAACAGCAAGGACTTTGTCGTGGCGGTAAGTGTACCGTCCTTGATCAAGGCCACCTTGCAGCCAGCTAGAATATGCCTGGCTGTGCAAGGGGTATTACTACAAAGGGGGCATGAAAGCTCCAACGAGCGAGGTTACTGGGGTCTGGAAGCATATGCTGAAAGGCATTTAAATAAAATTTCAGCATCTCTGGCGTCCAGTCATACAACATTACTTTCCAGTGCATTAGAGGAGGAATGCAAAAGTCTCCAATTGTTGTCCAATCATTCTGGCATTGAAGGCCAATAGCGTGAGCCATACTATTGCTGTCGTAATCTCCCCGCAAGAGAGACTTTAAGTCCACATCGCTCGTGGTTGTACTGCCATACCCCAGACCAGTGCCGTTCTGGCTGATTCCAGTAAGGAACTTTTTGTGGAAGTCTACGCGGGCTTGTAGATCATTTGACTCACAACGGCCACTTGTAACGTGCTTCGATATTGCTGGATCCTTGGAATTGCTTAGAATCGAATTTTTGGTTATTCTAGAGTTGGCATAGAGCAGAGAGGGCAGTTTTAGTCGAGGGGTCAGCTGGTTTGGCTAAGGACAACCAGGATTTTAAACTAGCTGTCACCTTTGCATCCAGACGAGACAGTTGGGTTTTGGTGAATTTAGATATCAGCTCATAAAAACCAATAAAATTTTTGATAATTTCTCGAAAAAAAAATGATGTTTGACAATGGAATTTTACCAGAAATATCCGCGAAATGATGCACGAAATTATTCTATCAGCCGTCTATGTTTCTATGGTAATAATGAGATATTTGGTATGGATTTTAGGATGCATTCGAATTAGACAATAATATTACTGTGCACTCCGGGAGCAAGCCACCAATATTGGTCGTTACGTAGTCAACGGTGTTCTGATGTGCCACCAAATTTGATCGTTACGTAGCTGAAGGGTTAAAGAGGTGATACATAGATTTCGCTAGCAGGCCTAGAGCGGTTTAGGACAGCTGTCCTTGCCACATGTGAGCGTTCACCTTACCACCCATTCACTCCCCCCTTCGAAGCCATAGAATTTGAGATGCGGACATTGCGGATTTAGATATTTTTTCTAGGAAGGAGTTGATTATTTTCCTGGAGAGACCAAGATTTTTAAAAGGGTGAAACAGAGACTTGGCTGGCATGCCACGAGCGCCAACTTCCACAGCGTGAAAGTGAACAGTGAAGCCGTTCCGGGTGACGGCATTTGACAGTATTTATTTAATTTGTACTCGTGGTCTTTTGGGATATTTGATCCCATGGAACCATTAATTCTACAAGAAGAGCCATCTTCCGAGATAGAGAGTAAAGAGTTATATCTAGACTGAGGGGCTGGACATCCCTTGACCATTGTTGGCAAGAGCCATTGAGAGGCTAATTACCTCGCTAATAGCAGCAAGGACTTTGTTGTGGCGGCAAGTATACCGTCCTTGACCCATCGCCGCCTTGCAGCCAGCTAAAATATGTCTAACTGTGCAAGCGGTATTGCCACAAAGGCAGGGTTGGCTTGATTTTCCCCAACCCGAAAAAACCCACTGGGTTAAATTGGGTAACACCCACCTGAAAAAACCTGAGGGTTTTTGACGAATATGGGTTTTTGAAAAAATACTTGTTTATAAGAATTAAATCAATGAACGGATATAGCATTTATATTATATTTTATCAAAAAGAAAAAAAAAGAATGTATTTGTGACACACCCAGTCTGTTCCGTAATTTACTCCAGACCATTCCAACTTTCAATTGATGCAGAACTGGCCGGACAAGTGTAATGCCGACTACTTTTGGCATGATTTATAAGATAACTTATGGATAATATTGTTACGTGGATAGGCAGCAGAAGATGCAAAAACACGGTAGAACACTCAACTTGATTTATTACAAAACTATTACAATACTCTTCAAGCGACAAAGACCCTTATACACACTTCAATATACACTATTTGGTCCTAAAATCGTTTGCACTACTACTAAATACTTTCGCGCCGAAACGCTGCTAGCACTATTACTCAATACTTTCGCGCTGAAACAGCGCCACTAGCGGTTGTTAGTGTTAACTCTTATCCTGTTGTGAAAATAAAGGGAATCTCCCCGACAACTGGCAATAACGATTTTCGGGGGAATTCGCTCCATTCAGTAGTAAATAGATTTGGATTGGGAGAAAAAAATGCAATAAAATGGTAATAATAAAATTAAATGTAAAATTAAAATATATTTATTTAAAATTCTTATTAGCTCCGAAAAAAACCGAAATTCCCCAAAAAAGCCCGAAATTGGTTTTTGCCAACCCTGCACAAAATAGCTTGCACTATGCTCAGAATAGTTTCAACGGGCGAGGTTACAGAGGTCTGGAAAGGGGAAATGCTGAAAGGCATTTAAATAAAATTTAAACATCTCTGGTGTCCAGTCATAAGAGCATTACCTTCCAATGCATTGGAGGAGGAATGCGAAAGCATTACCTTTCAATGCATTGGAGAAGGAATGCTAAAGTCCCCAATTGTTGTCCAATCATTGTGGCATTGTAGACCAATAGCATGAGCCATACCGTTGCTGTCGTTGTTTCAATCGTAATCAAATCAAAGTGTTTAGAATGTCCAGAGATTGTCATGAGATGAGGTTCACACCTCTATGAGTCAATCACCGCTAGCACCGCTATTTGAGGGTTAAGAATCCTAGTTCCTACTGGTATTATAGGAATTTTTATTAAACGGTATTCTTGGCCGGACAGACAGAGAAAACCAGACTGTCCGATCGATAAAACGAACATCTGGACAACCTACATCTATACACAGATATGATATATAATAATTCCTCATCAGAAAAACGTTGAGACTACACCTGTCAAAATTCTCTGTCAAGACAATTGTCCGAGGTTATGTTTCAACGATGAAAATAATGAGAAATAACGTGACTTACACTGTAATTTAGCTGCGGACAAAGCGAGGCAGGAAACCAGCAGAACGATCAAAGCCTTCATCTTGACCGAAATGGAAATCCCGACTGCGAAACGAAGAAAAGCGGTAGAGAGATGTCCGTTCGAAGACTACCTTTACGCGCACTGGCATAGAAGGCGAACTCCAAACAATGTCCACCCCGGCGGCTCTCTAGAGATCAGAATATCGAACAAAGACGTGATAACGATCACGTATTCCACAATCAGCAGATAAAACGCAGCACGAACCGCGCGGACTCACTCGAACTGTGGAATATTTTGATTTTTTCAAAACAATGGCGACGGAACTGCAATGTCAGAGCGGATGTCACGGTTTGTCGCGCCTATTTCGTCACAATTCGAAGCGCTCCCTATAGTAAAAATGAGGGGTCGCAAAACCTTTGCATCCGCGTAATGCGCATTTTGCTCTGCGCATGCTCGTTTCTCTCATATGGTCGATCGCTTCCGGCCGTCACGGCAGCTTCCGCCTTCGCCGTGATTCAAGCGATCAGGAGAATCACTTTAAAATATTATCGATATCGATGTTGCCTCTTTTCTGGCATATTTTTAGGTAGGATTCCTTTGGGAAATATTTTGGGCTGGGGTTTTTATCCATTGGCCACATTATTGACAGGACATACTGTGACACCCTGTATTCTGTCCCTACGAGCCAACGAGTGATTTATCAGATTGATAATTAGATTATATTACTTATTTAAATTAAAGTAAACCCATAGACACATATTCCTGCAGCATACCTCAACGCATCGCATCGTAGTATGAGCCTGGCCTTAGCCCCTGATTGCCGAATGCCGAATCTCAGATTTCTGGATTGTGATCCAGGATTATGTTATTTAACGAGCGTATAGTATAACCTATCAAGGATCGTGATACGGATCACGGGATTTCTAGAAATCCAGAAATCTAAGATATGGATCAAACATCGCTCGATATAATATGGTATATCGAGCGTCTAGTCTCTTGCCGATATTTATCGTGTCATTCTGGCAGCGATAGAGAAGGACGCGCTAAACGAGACGGCTTCCGCCGCACCCCCAAATAACAACCAAAAATATTTAAATATGTAGAAAAAAATATGTAAAGTATTAGATTCTATTCGTCACATATTTTTGTGACGTCAGATCTAGCTTTTCTTTCACATAAATTGCCTTTATAGGTTAGCTCTAAAATATTGCCTGCAGGCAATAAGCTCGCCTTTTCTTAAGAATAAAGAGTTTTATTATTATTATTATTATTATTATTCATGACTATCTTGATTAGTCAAGTATTGCGTAATCAATTGAAGTACATTTTCAAAGCTGGCATCGTATATACGAAACTAATTTTCATAGCCATCCATTTCTAGGTAGGTATACTGGAATCTGATTTAAAAAATCAAATAGAGCTAATGTCTTGGAGCTAATATTTTACCCATTTTTCTTATTCACTCGCTTTTTTAATGCTAAGGCTAATATCAACACAAGCTTTCATTAAATTGTTACTCATCGCTGGTTCACGTCCACGTCTACAGTGTCCACTTGTGATCTTGAATACCACGATCTGGATTACTATACAAATAGCGCGATAAATATCGATCATGTATAATTCGCCATACTATATACCCTCGAAAGATACCATTGTCCTGGATCACGATCCAAATATCATGATAAATATCGATCGTGTAGCATTCGCCCTTGAATGTCTTTTAATCGGTCCGATGAAGATCGAGTCGATAAAAATGTATCGATAGATGTTCCTCGCTATTCCACCCAACAGCTTTTCGAATGTCATTTGATTTTGTTATCTCGGGGGCGACTCGCGCTTTCATTGTTCGAGAATAACTGCGAAATTCCCTGATTTGGGACGAAGCAATCATTGATAAGTGCTGTAATCGGCTGGAGATTGTTGTGAAACGTCGCCTTCTATACCAGTGCGTGTAAAGGCAGCCGTTTCGAACGGACACCCACCAACCAACAATCTTGAATATTTATAAAAGGTATGTATATAAACGTTGTTATTTGCTCTATTTAGTAACGGTGGAGATTAAAACGTTTTAAAAATGCGTCAACATTTTTGCATATTCTCCAAACATGGAGTTTCCCGTTTGACGTTTCGATTGTATGACGTCTCGTTTGTTTTTTTCCGATTTCCGAGAATTCGCTTGGAAAAGCATAAAATAGCACAGATTGTTTTTAAAATAGTTAATGCGTGTTGAACATTGGTACTGTTACAACATTCCAATGTTTAATTACCAAGAGGTACTTGTTATTAAACTTAAAAAAAAAACAGAATATTTTGTAGAAAACACTTTTGATACTATTGACATTATATCGTATTAGATTGCTGTCGTACTACGATTCGGCAACCAGCTCCCAGATTCTGAAGCGACGATACATGATTGTCGCCACTCGACGGTATTTGCAATTCTGCAAGCGATTTGACAGTCCTTCAATCGTCAGAAGTAAGATGCCAAATTTGTCTATGGTCCATTTGATTTACATGGGCCATAGACAAATTTAGCAATCTAAATTTTTCAAGAATAGCCCCCCTGGACAGACGACCCCTGGGCACATGAGATGTCGGCGCCGCCTGCATGTCGTTGTTTTAGGAGATAGCTGGGAAATGACTGTAAAAATCCCTATTCAGCAATAATTACCGACTATTCCCACCCAAAACGATTGATATTTGAATATGGCGCTGAGAATAGAGGATATTCGATGTAATAAATAGACGCAATCCGAATTGCCCATAGCTCAGAGCACTAAGCACGCTCAGAGCCCAGTCCGAATTGAGCATGCGCCGCTCACTGCTAAACAGCCGACCCCGACCAATCAGAACTCGACCAATCAGTATCGAGTTCCGAGATTAGCTGACGATTCCGAAACAGAATCAGTCAAGTCGTCGGATCAAGGACGATATCAAATTTAATGCGTGCCGCATTGAGGTATCGTATCGCTTCTTCCGAATCCCGGGGCTGAATTTTACCAGGAAATGCAACAAGTAGATGGCGGTCATAGTTCCACTAAAAATATTTTCAAATTTTGAACTCAAACAAAATTCAAACACTTTACAAACGATTCACAATTCTTCACATTTTCCGCAAATTCCGTTGATTACATGTAATCTTGGGGGAGAGGGGGTCAGGCCGGCTAATTACGTTTGTTGATATGGGGGTGGATGGGTAGAAAATCCCAAAAACGTGATTACATAATATGTCGACGGCCCCTTATCATTGGTTTAAATTATTGGGTTTTTATTATCCACCAGCCCTTTATAAAAAAAACCATTCCTATCATTGTTTATTATAGATGGCCAAATAAATTACGATTAGTTTGGCCGTCAATGCTATTAGCGCCACATAAATTTGCCATTTGGAGCTGGGTGATCTAATACCATATATAATCGTGAAAGTCAAAGCCCAAAAACTTTTGTTGAGGGTAATCAATAGAAGGCCCCCACGATATGATTCTAACATGCTTTTCCAAGAAAGTAAGGTGTTAGATATACGTCGATTCAAGAGCAGCTGTTTGTGAAACAGTCACTCATGTTCTTCCATCGAACCCTAGATAAACGACCACGAAGCCAGCAACACAGAACTACAAGAGCATCTGCAGTTAATTCATCATTTGCAAAGGCAATTAAACTTTATCGCATCCAAAATATTCAACCGTCTTGATGACGACATAAAAAAAATGAAAGCACCTTTTTATTTAATAAAAAAATAAAATGGCTTCCTGACGATATAGGTCGTTCAAGGACAGAGAATGATCTTCTGCAAATCATCTCTTAGAAATAATATACCTGCATAAATGTGATATAAGATAATAAACATAATATAACATATATGTGTGTATGTATGTATATGTATATATGTGTATATGTATATGTGTGTGTATAAGTGTATGTGTCCTACGTCAGTTATGCTTCTCCACCCAAGTCTGAAAATAAATCGTATGCCCAGATACAGGCTATACTCGGCCTAGTTGGGCATGCGCTGCGCATGGTCATGTGAATGTGGGTCGTCGTTTACTTCGCTCCATTACTTGGTATGACCATTTTATGAATTTCGCATGTTATGTTTAAAATAAATAAATAATAAATAAAAAATCAATACAATGTTGCAAATGGAAAAAATATTACTTTCTTTAATTTTTCTATGTGTTGTTGTGTCGTTTAGTGTATTTTTCATTAGAAACCATGAAGTGATTGTTAAGATATATACAGATTCGATTCAGCAATCAATCATTATGCCTGTCAATAAGACCACTTCAAAATGGCTGATTTAAATTGATCGGTTTATTGATATAGTGTAAATAATATGTAGAAATATATTGTGTGATAAGAATATTATCAGTTGTGAATCATTGGTCGCCGATTAGGAATTATTGCACTGTTTTCATAGTCTGATGTTGGACCTTTGTCAACCGAACCATTTCAAATTTTAACCCTTCGAGTAGCGGCATAATTTCATGGCAGACTGCGGCAATTTATTGGAATTTCTTGCAATATCGCTGCGCTCGACAAAAAGTACTAAACCTATGGAACTACTATAGCAATCATAAAATGAATAACTGTGCAATGATCGCATTGAAATTTCGTATATAGAATATTGAAATCTCATTTTGTAAAACAGTTATATAATTATGAGAAAGTCGAAAAAGTGAAAAAAACTCGGCATTTCTAACTTGTACTTGTCTTACGGAAAAATACGGTACCCTATTTAGAAATTGTAAATGCTATCGTGATCTTTATTAGATTCTCTATCAAAGGTAATATTTCATTTTGCTTATTTATGTACAAAAAATATTTATATATTAGCTCATAAAAACCAATAAAATTTTTGATGATTTCTCGAAAATAATCTCAAAAAAAATAACCTCATTAAATTTTAAATACATCGAAAACTTCATATATTTCAGCGAAAAACAAACACAGATGTATTTTGTCAACAAATTAGGCAGACGTTTGGCATTTTTAGAGTTATTTAGCGCAAAAAACTCAATAATTAGTAATGACGCCATATTTTTCCGCTGCACCCAATTTTTAAAAAAAATACAGTTATAATTGGAATAAAATGTACATAACATCACTGAATTCGGTTGATTAAGTGTTTTAGAATCAAATTATCTATTCATATTCCAACTGAAAACACAAAAAAACTTCACAACCCATTGCGTTATGCGGTCTAAAAAACCACGCAAAAGCTGAAGTCAAAATCGTGCTCTTTGACGAGGGGCGACTATGTTCACATTTCTTTGGGTATGACAGAGACGAATACATAATATTGCTTCCCTTACGAAAACCTATTGTGTGACGTCAAGTAGGTCTCATGCACACTGTAAAGAAGTTCAACCTTGCCCCGAAAAGACCTCATACGAACTGATTCAAAAGAAAATATCTATTTAAATTGATTTGAACAGTATTACCTTTTTTTTTCAGAATAACTCAAAAATGAAAGGAGCATTTGTCGCATTGGCGGCCCTGTTTGTGGCGTGCGCGAGGGCTGATTACTGTTACAACGATGTGTTGACGAGCTGCGCTCCCAGAGGCCCCAATGCCGGTACAATAAGTTTTTATTTAACCTTTTGATACTTATAATGAAACATCAGTCAATTTGACCGACTTGCATTTTTGCATTTATATGATGGCTAAACTGTATGACTTTGACACTTGCTTTGCCCAATACCTGCCTCACAACCAGTCCATAACTCAATATCGATTAGTTCCACAAGGCGCATCCTATGCAATAGTCACATTTGTCATTTTACGGTCGGTCAAATTTACTGTGTGTTACCCTTTTAGTTTTGTTGTCGGTTAGAAATGCCATATGTTTCCTTTTTTGTAAAGAGATTGTATATGATTTCAACTTCTTTGTGTGTATTGTAATAGTGTATAAACTGTATATAGCCTGTAAATAGCTTTTGTTATACATTTTTCATACATAATGAACAGTGCTGGTAGTAGTAAGTCCTTTTCAACTCACGATCCCGACTTTGGGTGACAATAATTACAACTCAAGACCTCGAGACGATTAAGACCATTTCCAGACTGAAGTCTGTCAGTGTGTCTGTATGTATTCCTCCAGGATAGTGCCTAAACGCTTCAACCGACTGAGCTGAAATTCGGCATATAGGCATCATTTGGTCATGGTAAGAGTTGAAAAGATTGTGAAAAGTTGAATAGAAATTGGTCCACTATTTTATTTTTAACACGCTTTTATTAGGTCGACCTGTATGTAACTATGTAATGGAATCTAAGGTAACTAATTTAACCATTTTCCAAGGATCGCAGCGTCATGAAAATTGGCAGCTGTATGTAGTTCTGTTGACAATACAATAATATGGTACTGTCGAACTGATCTGATGATGGAGTCGGAAGATATGAACTGGAACTTCATGATGGAACATCGTATCATAGCTGTGTCTGGACTTGTTAGAAAAGTCTCAGAATGAACTTTGACCACGATTAGGTTTCAAGGTCTGATGATGAAGCCGAAAGATAGGCACTGGCATTCCATGATGGAATATCGTATCATAGCCGTGTTTGGACTTGTTAGAAAGGTCTTGTAATGAACTTTGACCATGATTAAGTTTCAAGGCCTGATGATGAAGCCGGAAGACAGGAACTGGCATTCCATGATGGAATATTGTATCATAGTGGTGTTTGCACTTGTGAGAAAGGTCACGTTTTTTTTGTTTTTACGTGCATTTATAAAAGCGAGTTTTTAGTGTTTTTTTTAAACTATTATTTTTTTTCTTGACATTTTATTGACATTTATGTGACATTTAAAACACAAATGACATTTGTGTTTTTTATTCTTTTTCATATATTTACTTCTCTAATAGGTGCAGAGCTGGCTAGTTGTACAGCCCAATACAGCGCATTTAGCGGCATTCAATCGGACCTGCAGTCATACGTCAATTCGCACATAGAGAAGTCGTACGAGTATCTCCTGATGGCGACGCACTTTGGCAATTACCAGAAGAACAGGCAAGGTTTCCACGGTCTGTTCAAGAAGCTCAGCGACGAAGCCTGGGAGAATAGCATGGAGCTGATCAAGTACATCACGAAACGAGGTACGAACCGCATTTCAAATGTTACACTCTCTTTGCCCGAGTGCCGGACGACACTTCCCTAATCTGACAGCAGTCTCCTCGTTCGCCGGCTCTTCTCGTCCACCGAGGACCAGATTGCTCAGCTTCATTGTACGATTTGGCAACCCTTCCGAAATAGTAAAATACAGGCGGCGCTGATAGCATTGACGGTGAAACTAATGGCAATATATTTGGCCATATACAGGACAGGATGAGTTTTTCATTAGTGACATCCTCGTAGTGAGTGAATCAGTACAAGTAAGTGAGCATCTTTCAAAAACATTTTTTTTTAAAATTTTGAAACAAAAAAATGTTTTGAAAAATATGTAGTATAAAAAGAGATAAGCGCGTAGAGCCATCTAGTGGTAATTAAAATATTGCGTTTTTTGTTTTTTTTTCTAATTTTTATATCAGTCTTTTAATCTTGATTATTTGTGGTTTTACCTACTGCTCGATGGCCACAGCACACTCATTGCTTCTCAAGCATTTTTTCAATACATACAAAAAAAAATATTTTTCCACAATTTTTTACTAAAAGTTGCTTATTAGCTCATACTGATTCACTCACTTCAAAGATGCCGATTAATTAAAACTCAACTCGTATTTAACCCTTTGAGTAGCGGTATAATTTCATGGCAAATCGCGGCAATTTATTGGAATTTCTTGCAATATCGTCGCGCTCGACAAAAAGTACTATAACTATGGAACTACTATAGCAATCATAAAAAAAATAACTGCAATGATGGCAATAAAATTTCGAGTATAGAATATTGAAATCTCATTTTGTAAAACAATTAGATAATTATAAATAAATATGAGAATTTCGAAAAAGTGAAAAAATCTCGGCATTTCTAACTTGTACTTGACGTACGTACTGTACGTACTTGTACTTGTACGTAGACTTCTACAAAAAGTTCCTTACTGGAATCAGCCAGAATGGCACTGGTCTGGGGTATGGCAGTACAACCACGAGCGACGTGGACTTGAAGAAGTCTCTTTTGCGGGGAGATTACGACAGCAAGAGTATGGCTCATGCTATTGGCCTTCAATGCCAGAATGATTGGACAACAATTGGGGACTTTTGCATTCCGCCTCCAATGCACTGGAAGGTAATGCTCTATGACTGGACGCCAGAGATGATGAAATTTTATTTGAATGCCTTTCAGCATACACTTCCAGACCCCAGTAACCTTGCTCGTTGGAGCTTTGCCGAGGATAGTTCTTGTCCCCTCTGTAGCAATACCCCTTGCACCGCTAGACACATTCTAGCTGGCTGCAAGGTGGCCTTAGATCAAGGACGGTACACTTCCCGCCATGACAAAGTTCTCGCTGTTATTCGCGAGGTAATTAGTCTCTCAGTGGCTCGTGCCAACAAGGGTTTGACAGTATCCTTCAAATCCCCAATACAGTTTGTGTGGGATGGCTCTAAAGGCAAAAAACATTTAACTACAAAACCTTTCTCAATAATCGAGAAAGCTACAGATTGGATTCTGGAGGTTGATTCGGTCTCTAAGCAGTATAAATTCCCTGAAAGTCTCGGATGCACAGCCCTCCGTCCAGATATAACTCTTTACTCTCTATCTCGGAAGGTGGCTCTTATTGTAGAATTAACTGTTCCATAGGAATCAAATATCCCAAAAGACCACGAGTACAAATTAAATAAATACCATGATCTTGCAAATGCCGTAACCCGGAACGGCTTCACTGTTCACCTTCACGCGGTGGAAGTTGGCGCTCGTGGCCTGCCAGCTAAATCTCTATTTCACCTCTTTAAAGATCTTGGCCTTTCCAGAAAAATAAACAACTCTTTCTTAGAAAAATTATCTAAAACTGCGATTTGCGCATCTCAAATTCTATGGCTTCGAAGGGGGAGTGAATGGGTGGTAAGGTGAACGCTCACATGTGGCAAGACAGCTGTCCTAAACCTACCACAGCCGGTTCGTAAGTCCGGAATCCACTGCTCACCCCCCAGAAGTGTAAAAAATAGTATTATGATGGGCCCGACTCCGGTCGGTGAATTCCATGGCAGCTCCGTTTGTATTTATTATTATGGAAAAATACGGTACCCTATTTAGAAATTGTAAATGCTATCGTGATCTTTATTAGATTCTCTATCAAAGGTAATATTTCGTTTTGCTTATTTACATACAAAAATATTAGTAGATATTAGCTCATAAAACCAATAAAAAAATTGATGATTTCTCGAAAAAAAATGATGTTTGACAATAGAATTTTACCAGAAATATCCGCGAAATGACGCCCGAAATTATTCTAGCGGCCGTCTATGTATCTATGGTAAAAATGAGATATTTGGTATTTTAGGATGCGTTCGAATTAGAAAATAATATTACTGTGCGCTCCGGGAGCAAGCCGCCAATATTGGTCTCGTTACGTAGTCAACGGAGTTCGGATGTGCAACCAAATTTGGTCGTTACGTAGCCGAAGGGGTAAATCTATGATTTAGAAATCGTTTGTTTATATTATTATTTTTTACCGTATAGGCATGTTTACAGTGCCATCGACAGTGCACTGCCATATTGTTATACGAAGAAAGTCACCATATTGATAATAATAGAAGGCTAATGAATTTTTGGAACTATTAGTGGCTTTGCATTTCCTAGATTGCAAAATTGTAGTACGTTGATCAATCTAATAATCTATATATAATCAATGGTTACAGTTTTTTTTTTACTGTTGTGTATAGGTGGTCAGATGAACTTCTCGTCGCGTAGAAGTCTGGGCGCTCCGGACACGGGATTGGGCCGCGCCGAATCCACCTACGAACTCTTCGAACTCGGAGCCTTGGCCAGGGCTCTGGACACCGAAAAGGCCTTCGCCGAAGAGGCTCACCGCATCCACGGGGAAGTCACCAGGAAACGCCAGGAGTTCCACGACCCAGAGGTGAGAAGTACCTGTTATAGTATTGAATATTCACCATCTTCCATTACTTTTCTGTCATACCTAGTATTTGCCGTTTAGTAGTCATCTATTTTTCAAAACTAATATCCCTTTTGAAAATATAGGAAATTGAGTAATCCATTTCATCTTAGAACATGTAAAATGTGTCTTCATTTCAATAAACCTCTGAAATAATTTTTTTTATGCCTTTCTTCCCTAGGATAATAAAAATGAAATATAAAAATGAAAATAAAAATCATATAAAATTAATTAAAATATTGGTTGAACCATTTTTTCTCTTCCCTCCCTCCATTAGATCAAGGATAGTACACTTACTGCCACGACAAAGTCCTTGCTGTTATTCGCGTGGTAATTAGCCTCTCAGTGGCTCGTGCCAACGAGGGTTTGACATTACCCGCCAACCCCCCCAATACAGTCCACTATAAAACTTTTCTCAATAATTGAGAAAGCTTCAGATTATATTTTGAATGTCAATTCGGTCTCTAAGTAGTATAAATTCCTTGAAAGTCTCGGATCTCTCTCGGAGCCCTCTGCCCAGATATAACTCTTTACTCCCTGTCTCGGAAGATGACCCTGTGAGAATGGCCACCCTTCACTAGACTCCAATTGATTGTGAGCGAAGGGTGGTTCTCATCATGAAGGTTGCTCCGTTAATGAGAGTCGTATATGTCCGTGTAGAAGAGTTTATTCAGAAGTGAGTCGAAATCGCCAGTTCTTAACGCCTTGAGTCGTGTTCGCCGTTGTGTTGTAGTTTGGGCGCGAGGTGAAGCCGTGGCGGTCCGTGTGTAGTCGAGGAGCGAAGTGTGTAGTCGAGATATCTGTCCACTGAGGAGACGATGTGCAGAGCGCGGTAACTGTCTGCCGAAGTAATGATGTAGAAGGGCAACTGCCTGCCAAAGGAATGATGTAGCACGTGACAACTGTCTGCCAAAGGAATGATGTGTAGAGGTGTGTAGGTGTACTTGACCAGCAAAGGAATGATAATGATCGAATGCAATGTACTGCGTTTTATAGGGTGATCGGTGATGCAATAGCTACGAGTGGGGCGACGCATGTGTCGCTAACCTGGGCAATATTTGCCAGATTTAGCTGGAAATTAACTGCAGCTGTGCGTGCAAGTTTGAGCGAGTCTGCAGTTTTCTGTTCTGTGAAATTGACTTTTTTGTTGTGGGTATGTAGGGCCGTAGGCTCCTACATGGCTCCCCCCTAGTGAAGGGCTTGCGTATGACAATATGGAAGGTCTTCACGACAAAGTGGCAAAAAAGTCGGAGTGTGACAATTAAAAGTGTGTGTGGGGTTGTGTTCGCGAAAGTTTGGGAATCGTATGTTTTTATGCGAGTGTTTGACAGTTTGAGAACCGTATGTTGTTATGAGTGTCGAAGGCATTTCGTTACAATGTGTTAAAAACTGGCGCTGTTATAAAATGTTGACAATAAGGAAAAATAAATGAATACAATGGACAATGGTTAGTATAAACGCTGACATAATAAAATTCGCTGTACGTGAAACGAGTGAATACAATGCAATATGTTACGCGCCGAACGATAAAAATGATTCGCGCGGCTTAAAAAAAATGTGGAGCATATGAATTAATAATAATTTAGCGCGATAAGAATGCAATCTGAGTAATTTCGCGCGCGTGACGTCTGAAGTCCATTGTTTGTTTGTTGCGCATTCGTGTGGACTTCCGGTCTTGAAGTTGAAGATTCCCGATAGTAGCTGTTTTGGAGTGCGGCGCCTTGCTTCTGCGAATGAGGTCGTACAGTTCGGTGGTTTTAGTCAGTGAGTCGCTAAACCATTCGGTCGACTTCCAAATTGCTTCGACTATGACGTCGTATCCATGCGTGTTGTGTGGGAATCGCTTCTGTTGTTGCAAGTGGGATAATATCGCCGATTTTACGCTTTGAATGAGTGGTTTCGCTATACCGTCTATTCTCGGCGTTTCGTAATTTTTGTGGGTGAGTCGGCTTCAGCGTGCTGATTAGCGTAGTCCATTGTTGTTTTTTTTGAGGTTGGTTGTAGCGTTTTGATTTTTTGTGATCGGGTATGAATGCTGTGGAGTGTGAGTTCCATCCGTTTTGCGTTTTCGATGTTGATATTCTTCCGCTGCGTGGTTGTTTCCGTTTCGTAGTGTGTTTATCGATTGAAATTGTGATTGAGAAGGCATTTAGGCCGATAGTGTCCTTGGTCAGCTGTTAGTCTATACTGGACCTAAGTGCCATTCTCCCGGATGTTGCGCCTGCAGGTCATTAAGCTGCAGAAAACGTCTTACTGCTGTCCGGTGAAGAGTGTGAAGCGATTGTGACGACTTCCTTTCGTAGGATTTTACCTGAGAGTGTATCAATGACGGTTTCGCCTGTACAAGTCCTCAGGGCCGCACATCGTTGTTTTTATAAAATTCGTTAGCGTTCGTTGTTTTGATCCGAGATAAGTGCTGTATGAATGTGGCGTTGGTAATTGCGCGTGCTGATAATGTCGTTTAGCCATGACCGTGGGTGTGTGTTCGTTGATTGTAGGTGCCGAGTATATTTTTAAATAAGTCGCGTGAGTACTTGCTTACTGCTTACTGGTAGAAGTACTTGTGAAATGCGTTGCGGGAAATTTGCTTCCGCGGTCGATGCAATGTCTGCATTTTTATTAATCGAGCAGGAATTTCGTCTGCTTTTGCGTCGTTGTCGTTTTGTAGTGGCACCGGTCGTCGTCGTTTGGCTGTTTATTTGCGCTGAGAGGCTTGTGTGGTGTCGTGTTTCGCTGAGTCGTTATGCGTTTTATTGTTTTACTTGCTAGGCATGACCGATGTTGAGAATGCGTATTGTAGTTGGTGGTCATGCGTAGCAAGGATCATTCCTTTGTTCTTGTGCTGATTATACTGCTTGTATCTGTTGTATGTGGGGTCGGGCGAGTTCTTCTTCGATTTCGATGACTGCCTCGTCCTTGCTCTGTTGTCCGCCCATTTGGATTTTATAGTGCGAAGTCGCTGTGTGTGCGGAGGTTTGAGGAAGGCGTGTTCAGCGGCTTTTGAAGTTGAAGGAGAGTGAACGGCGTGTCCTTTTCAGTGTCGGGGCTGTAGTTTGAAGGTTTCCGAAGTGAAGGTTTAGGCGTGAAGGCGTAGGCGTGTTGTTGAAGGTGCGTGTTGAAGGTGCGTTATGTCCAAAGTCGGGTTCACCAATGTGAGCGTGTTCGTGTCAAACGTCGTGGGTCACCAATGTGAGAATGGCCACCCTTCACTAGACTCCAATTGATTGTGAGCGAAGGGTGGTTCTCATCATGAAGGTTGCTCCGTTAATGAGAGTCGTATATGTCCGTGTAGAAGAGTTTATTCAGAAGTGAGTCGAAATCGCCAGTTCTTAACGCCTTGAGTCGTGTTCGCCGTTGTGTTGTAGTTTGGGCGCGAGGTGAAGCCGTGGCGGTCCGTGTGTAGTCGAGGAGCGAAGTGTGTAGTCGAGATATCTGTCCACTGAGGGGACGATGTGCAGAGCGCGGTAACTGTCTGCCGAAGTAATGATGTAGCACGTGACAACTGTCTGCCAAAGGAATGATGTGTAGAGGTGTGTAGGTGTACTTGACCAGCAAAGGAATGATAATGATCGAATGCAATGTACTGCGTTTTATAGGGTGATCGGTGATGCAATAGCTACGAGTGGGGCGACGCATGTGTCGCTAACCTGGGCAATATTTGCCAGATTTAGCTGGAAATTAACTGCAGCTGCGCGTGCAAGTTTGAGCGAGTCTGCAGTTTTCTGTTCTGTGAAATTGACTTTTTTGTTGTGGGTATGTAGGGCCGTAGGCTCCTACAACCCTTATTGTAGAAATAACTGTTCTATGGGAATCAAATATCTCAAAAGACCACGAGTACAAATTAAATAAATACTATGATCTCGCAAGTGCAGTCGTCTGGAACGGCTTCACTGTTCACTTTCACACGGTGGAAGTTGGCGCTCGTGGCCTGCCAGCCAAGTCTCTATTTCATCTCTTTGAAAACTTGGTCTCTCCAGGAAAATATTCATCTTCTTCCTAGAAAAAGTATCTAAAATAGCGATTTACACATCTCAAATTATATAGCTTCGAAGGGGGGAGTGAATGGGTAGTAAGGTGAACGCTAACATATGGCAAGACAGCTGTCCTAAACCTACCACATCCGGTCGTTAGTCCGGAATCCATTGTTCACCCCCCAGAAGTGTAATAATAGTATATGATGGACCCGACTTCGGTCGGTGAATTCCATGGCAGCTCCGTTTGTATTTTTATTTTATTTTTATAACTATTCCATGGGAATCAAATATCTCAAAAGACAATAAGTACTAAATAAATAAATACTATCTTACAAATGCCGTCACCCGGAATGGCCTCACTGTTTACCTTCACGCTATGGAAGTTTGCGCTCGTAGCCTGCCAGCCAAGTCTCTGTTTCATCTCTTTAAAAACTTGGTCTCTCCAGGAAAATATTCAACTCCTTCCTAGAGAAAATATCTAAAACTGCGATTTCCGCATCTCAAATTCTATGGCTTCAAAGGGGGATTGAATGGGTGGTAAAGTGAACGCTCACGAGTGGGCAAGACAGCTGTCGTTATTCCGGAGTCCACCTACCACAGCTGATCGTTAGTCCAGAGTCCACCGCTCACCCCATCGAAGACTCCGGTCGGTGAATTCCATGGCAGATCCGTTCGTAGTCTTTTAATACCTCGAGCGCTGACGTTTGAATTGTAGTTTCTCTTAGAGAATGCGAAGAAGAAGATTACATCACAACAAAAATATAGAGTTTCAGGAAAACGACGATTACTCCGAAACTACTATACGGATCGTATAAAGAATACCTGTTTTATGTTCCTGTTGAAATTTGCTATTAGATAAGTGTAACGTCGTTTTGTAAAGCAATAAGCATTATTCAGAATTATCTGTCAAAGTTGTGGTACAGAAAAAAACTGCCTTGTCCAATATTTCTATGTTTTTTCTGGAAATAAATCACCCTATGCAAGAAATTGTGAATACTTTTATAATAATTATAATATGCTTCATTCAACCTATGACTTCGTTTTACTACAAAAATAAAAAAATATTCGGTGTTGAAAATCAACATGAATATTGAAGTTTTTGGTTTGGTTTGGTTCAATCATAGACTAAAAAATGGCGACTGTATGAAAAATAATGAACCAACTAGTTAACGACAGAGAATCTTCTCCTCTTTTCGCACATACCACAGGCCGTATGATTTATGTGAGGTATCAAGGGTAAATAATTGGAAAACATCGGCGCCAATCTCGGCTGGGACAGATGTCCCCTTTGCCGCTCTACGGTAATTTCAATTGTGGGACAATTGTCCCGTTTGCCGCTCAAGGGGTTAAATTTTTATTTATAATCTGCGTTTCTTCCAACAGGTCGGCCATTACTTGGAGAAAGAGTTTATGGGAGAACAAGCCAAGACCATCCGTGGTCTCGCTGGACACACCAACGATCTCAAGCGTCTTCTTCAAGATCAACCGGACAGCTCTCTCGCTCTTTTCCTCTTCGACGAATACCTTCAGAAAGCCTAAACATTTAACATTAATTAATCCAACATTTTTTTTACTTTCCATGCTTAACGCCTTATCTCTTACCTTATTTTTCATATAGTGCATTATTATAGCCGAGATATAGGATAGATGTAGATATTGTGATATAAATTGTCATAAGATATATTTTTTTTAGTAGAATGTTTAGAATTAGCGATGTAATTGTTTTGTACAAATATTGAAAAAATAAAATAAAACAGGAAATAGTACTGTTGGTTGTTTTTATTTCGTAAGCATAAATGGGCGATGGCAAACGTTATTCATCATAAGATCTAGTAGAAGTAGTAAACGGAGTGGGGGGGCTTGTTTCCAGCCCTTGATGTCAACTAGATATATAGATCTTTTGTAACTACCCACTTTGTGGTTGGGTCAGTGGTCTGCTAGTAGCCCGGTACTGCTTACCAGTCCATACAGATTACTGACCTGTTATGCAGATTGCTGGGTTCGAGAAAGGCTCGTCCCAGTAAACTGTGTCTACAGCGAGGCCTGGCGACCAACGACCAACGATGTGTATGCTGTCTTCAGGTTCTTCGCCACATATTCGGCAGTCCTTGCTCTCGGTAAAGCCGAAGTTGAATAGATGTGCTCTAAGGGTCGTGTGTCTGGTGAGGAGACCGATAGTGGTTCTAAGATTCTTCTTGCTCATGTCAAATAGGGCCTTGGTTTTCTTAGGAAGTACAGTAGAGCGTCGATTATCCGAACTAATTGGGGGACAAGGGTGTTCGGAAAACCGATTTATTTGGATAATCGAACTGTATAAAAAACTATTAATAAAACCATATATGGACGTAATAATATGTATTTTCTATGTAATCTGTTTAAACTTTTTTTATTTATTACAATAGTCAGTAGTAATCCAGTGAACAAAATAGATATGCGTGTATGTAATACATACGTACATAAAGAGGAACGAATTAACGCTTAAAAAAGTGTTTAATTTTGGTCTGTCGTAGCTAGCCTACCCGCTTATGAGCAGCTAATTCCCGCACTTTTTTCAGTACAGATATCTGATACTGGTCGCTTTCATTTTGAGCTCCAAACCATCTCAAGACAGCATCTAGACATGCAAATGCTTCAGAAGGTGTAGGTATTATTTCATCTTCATTTTCTGATTCACTAGTCGATGAGGTGCTGGCGGCGTCAGCATTATCAGTCACGAGGTCTACAATATCGCTGTCCTGCATGATTTGGTGCCCTGGATCTGCATCATCAACCCTCATCCATTCTTGAACGTCTTCTTCATCACATTCATGGCAATCGCGTTCTGTTTTTAACCGAGATTCTGCGGCCGCATCAGTTCGGTTAAGCGGTCGTTCGCTTGACCGACGTTCGGATAATCGACGCTCTACTGTAGTTGCTTCATCATGGCTTTTGCCTGGCGACATCCTTGACTCTGTTTCCAGGATGACCGATGTTTCTGCTCCAAGCAGTCCCTGATGATTTTCTCACCTATAGCGAAGGGGACCCCAACAACTGGCTTTACCGGTCATTCCAGTGTGCCCAGTTTTGCTAGTCTGTCGGCCTCTTCGTTGCCGGGTATGCCTTGATGTCCCGGTGTCCATATTAAGGTGATTTTGTTGGCTTTTCCCAATTTGTTGAGCTCTTGCATACAGTCCCAGACCACAGAAGAATTTGTTTTGGCTTTAGGCAGAGCGTCCAATGCTGCTCTGCCGTCAGAGCAGATGAAGATTTTTCTATTGTTTACCTAAAGTCGACTTTGGAGTTTTATGCATTCCAATATGGCAAGCATTCCGCATTCCGGTTTGGAAAAATTGTAGCATATTGTCCAAGGGGTATGCTGATTCTGTGGTTGGTTTTGGGTCCGTACGCGCCTGCCCCATAACGACCGTTTGTTCCTGATCTGTCGGTGAACCAGGCGTCCGCATTGTGGCTTTGGATCCAATGCGGATTCTTCCAGTCTTCCCTGGTTGGGATTCGGATTTTATAGGACTTCTCTACCAACATTTTTTTAAGTAGTCGATCCTAATCGGTCAGGGTAAATGGGCTTTTGTGGAGGAGGTTCAGCTTAAGATCATTGGGCCCTCCTCGCTTCCACTCGCCCAAATGGTTCAATCTGTATGCTGTAAGTCTGGTGGAGTGAATTGTGAGCTTATCCAGAGGCAGGCAGTAGGGTGCCACCTCTAATTCCTCTGTTGGGGTGGTCTTCATGCCGCCAGTTGCAGCCCTCAACTCTACTCTGATAAGGAAGGCTTTCAAACATTTTTCAATAGAGGTGTTTATAAAAATCTACAAGGCATATGTGAGACCTATTCAAAAGTATGGCTATCAGCTCTGAAACCCCTAATGCAAAGATGTAGTTGTCCTGGAAAAGGTGCAGCGAAGGGCCACGAAAATGCCAAAGGGCCTGAAAAAAAGAAATTAAGAAGATCGCTTAGAATTACTCACGACTGACTACTCTTAAACAAAAATGACAAAAATGGGACCCTGGACAAGGTGCAGCGAAGGGCAACAAAAATGTCAGTAGGCCTGAAGAAAAGAAATTAAGAAGATCGCTTAGAATTACTTATGACACTACTCTCAAATAAAAATGACAAAAAGGGGACCTGATGACATAAAATTTTACAGATCTCACAGATTATTACGATGTATTTACCTGGACTAAAGAATATTTACAAATTCAACCTCAACACAAATCAAGCTTACAGCAAAAAGCTCATTCGTAAAAAAATTCAATCTAATCCTCTTAAAAAAGTTATGCAGATTAGTGGTGGATGTGTAGAATAAAAAACCATTTAAAGTGATTAGTGCAAGCTGTGTTCATTAATTTTAAAACAGACTGGATTTGGGCCTAAAAACTTGTTAATATTGTTTATTACTAGCTTTACAAGATCTGATCTGTATATATCAGCAAAACTGCATCATTCAGAATAAATAATAATATTTCAAATAATAATAATAACTTCCTACGGCTGAGAAGTTTTGTTGACGTTGCAGGATCTCTTCAAACTTCACAGGTGTGGATAATGTCTTAGACGGTCCATATTCCATGAAGACCATATTTCTTGGCTCGGACTTACAACCTAGTTCTCAAGCGGTGCCGCTACGGCGTCAGGGTTATTGCAGCTACTCTAGTGGATATAATAAACTCCCCGGGGGCCATAGCGGCGCCACTCGAGAACAACGGGCTAATTTTGTATTAGTATAAAAAGATTTTAAAGCACTTGTAAAGCCCCGTATCGACTTGCGAGCGCGGCGCGCTGTGAGCGACTCAGCTCGCATGTCGATATCCGTTTGCTCGAAACGAGTGCGCCGCGCTCGCAAGTTAATGCCCACCTAGGCAAATGGGGAAATGAAACATGGGAGTCCGACCAGGATGTGCAGATCTGGATAGAGAGTGCCCGTGCGTTCTTCAACAAAATAAAGAAGGTACTTTGCGATCCAGACATCGACATCAATCTCTGAATTAGATTACTTCAGTGTTACATCTGACCAGTAGTTTTGTACGGCATCAAAGCTTGGACCATCAAGGAAACAGCCAGCAAGAAACTTTGAGATGTAGTGTTACCGAAGAATGTTGAGGATTAGCTGGATCGATAGTCACGAATGTGGAATTTCTTCGGCGCGTCAACCAATCCCCAGATCTTATATTGACTATGAAAAAGAAAAAACAAGTTACTTAGGACAAGTGTTTCGATACGATCGGTACTAAATTCCTCAAGTAATTATGATGGGCATGATTGAGGGAAAAAAGACGTGCTGGAAGAATAAGAAAGTGGTGGCTGAGGAACATCAGAGAATGGACTGGAATAGCCAGCGTAGAAACCTATTTCGCTTGGCACAGAACCGAAACGCATATCGAGAGCTGATGGCCATCCTCCAATAGTGGAGAAGCACCGAAAGAAGATGAAGAAGATAATATGTTCTTCTCCGTCGTTCCCTCATTACTGAGGATCGTGGCCACTAGACAACAGTTTGCCTACGAGGCTCCTCCACTTCGACCTGTCTTCTGCATGGCGGGTTGCAGATTGTATTGACCCTTTTGTAACTTCTTTGATGAGGTCGTTCCATCTTGCCGGTGATCTGCCTCTGCTTCTTCTTCCCTCCACTCGACCCCCGGAAAGCATTTTCTCCAGATTCTCTGGGTTTCTCCTGGCAACAAGACCGAAGAACTGCAGAACCCTTCTCACGCATACGGTGGAGAGCCTCACTTGGATGCCGAGTTCTTCCAGGACGGATTTGTTGGTGCGGCGTGCTGTCCATGGGATTCCTAGCATTTTACGCCAACACCACATCTCCAGTGCATCGATTTCGGTGCGTATCCGAGCCTTCAGGGTTCATGTCTCCGATGCATAGAGAAAGATCGAAAGAACCAGAGCTCGAACCAGCCTGACCTTAGTCCGCTTGCTTATACCCCGATTCTTCCACAGCCTTTCTAACTTGCTCATGGCCGATCTTGCCATCTGGCTTCTGCGTGAGACTGTGAGACCTCCTTTTCGCAGTTTCCGTCGTTGCATGTCATGGAGCCCAGATATACAGAGCCTAGATAGAAGATAATATGATGCTGGCCTAATAGGCGCGTCGGTCAATCAACCATGACGGAGAGAGAAACCAACCAGAGAAACTCAGACGAACATGAACATCCGTATAATTATTATATTACAAGCTTATTTTACAAGAATTCATAACGATGTTAACAGTATTACTTCCAATTTGTATAGGATATATTTCAAACGGTTGATATATCGTAATCGTACTGCCGATTTGGCAAGAAGCGGCTTTAGCGAAGCACTCTCTTAATATTACTAAGTACTTTCTGGTGGGATTTTCTTCAAGATTATGGCACAAAATTGCTGTTATGCCAAATTCCTGCTGTGATTCGCATATCGTTAAAATTAGTGGAGGTTCTGGGAGTTCAACATCAAATTCGGCACTATTTTGCTCGTATTTCCATATTGCGACGGCCGATTTGCGAGTTTTAAGTAAGTTTTGGAGACGGTGGGCTAAGCCATCGCGTTTGAACCGCTTCTTCCGAGATTTCGATGAGGAATCTTGATGGTTTACTGGGACAGGTTCGCAAACGTGGCTCTCCTGGAGCGACGGACTAGACGCGGATGATATGTTGCTGTTCTCTTTACTACGCACACTTTTAATCGGTGTAAATGATTGAATCGAGGCTTGGCTTTGAACGCTGAAAACCGTCGGTGAGTTTTCTATATTTAAATCGTCTGAAAATAATCGTTTCTTTACGTTTTCCACTAGTAAAATACGGTCCGTCAGCAGCGGCTTGATGTTCATTTTTAAAATAGGGCTTTCCTGGCTCGTAAAGGATAAACGTGATTTACTCAAGCCCAGGCTGCCGCTTCCGTGTCTCTCCCCCGAATAATTTGCGTTTCTCGCGATTCTCGAACATTGCAGTATCGGCGAAACTGGCGTCTTGGACTTTTTGATGGGTAACTTTTTCAAGTGCTTCCTTTTCGGATTCGGGGACGGTGTTTCCGCACCGGAATCGCTCGAGCTCCACGAAATGGCGACGTCCTCTTCGCTTTTCAGCAGAACGTCGAACTTTTTCGATTTTTTAGACTTTCTTGCGGTCATTTTGATGCTTCCCGCTTTATTTTTGTTTTGAACTGTCACTTCTAACATTCGGGCGTTCGCTACGTGAGGAGAGCTCAGAATTTTCGCAAAGGCGAAGAATAATTCGCTGACCGTGCATTTCCAAATTTCAAAATGTATTTATTTATATCAAATTTACAATAGTTATAATTTACAATAGTCAATTAGCTCGTAGCTCGGCTGTCGCCTATCTATTGTTCTGCTGCCTATTTATTTAAATTATTATCATCTTGAGAAATCAAATCATATTTATTTTCAAAAAACCCGTTTAGGAAGTAGAAATACAGACATGAAAAAAACAATTCAAATGTGACAATTAAATAAAATAAAATAACATAAATCCCTAAGTTAAGACTCACTCAAATTGTACAAACATTTAGATAACAAATATTGTTTCGTTCGTTTTCTAAACTCAACACAATTATTAAAATCTTTTAAATTTTGTGGCTTGTTATAAACATTTACGCTTCTATACATACATCGTTGTGCGTTTGAACTCTGGTGGGGCGTTTACACTCTCGCGCGAGGCGCGAGGCGAGACGCAAAACCATGTAGTAAACAAACGGAACAGAGGCAAAGCTTCTAGCAAGTAGGTAAACATTTTGTACGCTCGTTAGAAGCTTTGCCTCTGTTCCATTTGTTTACTGATATGGTTTTGCGTCTCGCCTCGCGCCTCGCGCGAGAGTGTAAACGCCCTATCAAATGGCAGCCTGCGATGAATGTATATAAAGTGACTTAGGCTAGATCTCCCTCAACCACATTTCCCTTTAGTATTAGCACTACTGTTTCCTTTATTGTAAGTTTTGTGTCTGTTTGTTTCAGTGCTGTCCTACTAACAATAAAGTTCCCAAATTAAAAATTAAGTAACTACCTGGCAGAAATCACCCTCATTGGGATTGCCAAAAGGTAAAAAGAAGAAGAAGAAGAAAACTTAGGCTATGCGCGCACAGCGGTAAAATTCCGTGCGTATTAAAGACTTAATAGTATTTTGCCATCAAAATGATACTCATCATTTTTTAGTGGGTTAATCAATACAATGGGCATTTTTAGTGGGTTAATCAATACAACGAAGTAATCAACTTTTGATTAAAAAAAATAGAAAAAAACACAGGCTTTTTTTTGAGAATATGTACCGATGTTTCGTTCATTGTAAATAATCCATTTAGGTTAAAGGTAATCTTTCCAACTAATAGGAAAGAGCTGACTGCTTCCTTTCATTGATATGAGGGCATGTCACGCTTTTAGTTTTAAGTTTTCAGCTGAATATTGATCGCAGCTTCTTTATATCGCACCTTTAGAAAATAAAAAAACGAAATTCGAAATTTTAAATTCTTCCATCTGTCAAGTAGCTCTTCTTGTCTTGTTATTTCCCTTGAAATAATAGGAAATTGAGTGAGTTTACGTATAAAGAAGGATTGTAGCTTAATTTTTGAGATAATTGGATGAAGGGTGAGCGTTACTAGTTGTAAAATGGGCCCAACTTAAACCTACTCCTCTTTCCGCAAGTGAGAGGCATTCATCATTCTCGTTAACACCTAAAGCATTCCCGAATCCGATCAAGGGAATCCTTCGTCACGATGTAAGTGGCTTTTATAATTATTTACTTTATAATCATCTTATTAATCAATTCTATATATATATATATATATATATATATATATATATATATATATATATATATATATATATATATATATATATATATATATATATATATATATATATATATATATATATATATATATATATATATATATATATATATATATATATATATATATATATATATATATATATATATATATATATATATATATATATATATATATATATATATATATATATATATATATATATATATATATATATATATATATATATATATATATATATATATATATATATATATATATATATATATATATATATATATATATATATATATATATATATATATATATATATATATATATATATATATATATATATATATATATATATATATATATATATATATATATATATATATATATATATATATATATATATATATATATATATGTATGTTTTTTTTGTATTTTTTTTTCACTTTTTCTACAAAATTTGATTACGTTGTTGTACTGATTCACCCACTAAAAAAAAGCACGTGCAGTAAAAACAACTTGTATAATTAAATATTGAATTTTATATTCCAATATGTGGCAATACTAAACACGAAACGTCAAAAGAATGACATCTGTTTACGGTGTAGATCGTGACAGGTTCTGCAGTTTTCCGCTTTATTTTACCTCTATATATAATAAAAAGTATAAATATTCACCATGGAAAGGCACGAAAATGATGAAAATCATGCAGACATTAAAGTGAAGATAGAATTAGAGTCCGATGTCGAAGACAGGATGCCAAGTTGCTCTGACAATAAGTACAGTGAAACGTTGAAACCAGAAAGCAATATTTGCTACAAAGAGGAACAACCAAACTCTTCTTATATGGAAGCAAATATTCTGGAATTTGAAGAAGAGGCAGTGGCTTTCATAAAACCCGAAGGAAGCGATCCTGTCGAATCAGTCAGCAAGGAACAGGAAGATGATATTGAGGAGACGAAAGAGGTCAAAGTATTGTTAACGAAATTTGATAAATTCACATGCGTTGTTTGCGATCGCCATCTAGACAGAAGCGTACCAATGGGAGCATGCAGGAAAAACAAAGAAATTGTGTTAGTTTGCAAAGATTGTATTAAGCCAAATGGGAAGAAATATATGTGTGTCAAATGTAGCTACAAATCAAGTAGAAGATGTATTCTAATTAAGCATGTTAATAGAGTGCATAGGAAATTTAAGGAATATACGTGTGAAGAGTGTGATCGGGCATTTGCCTATATAAATAGTTTGAAAACACACGTCCAATCGGACCATCGCAAACTAAAGCATGCTTGTCAGCAGTGTAAGAAAGTATTTTCTTCTCGCGACTACTTACTACGGCATGTAAATTTCACTCACCGGCAGTTGAATGTATTCACGTGTGATTTATGCAACAAAGAATTTCCAAATCGAACACGATTTAAAGAGCACATCGATGGCGTTCATAGAAAAATGAAGGAATTTGAATGTAAGGAATGCAAACGCGCTTTCTTTAGGAGGGGTGATGTAATTAAACATGTCAATTCTGTCCACCGGAAACTGAAGCCTTTCGCGTGTGACAAATGCAATCGCAGTTTTGCATTGTGTAAAAATTTAAAGAACCATATAAACTCAGTCCATCTCAGAATGAAGTATAGTTGTGCGGAATGTAACAAAGCTTTCACCCTCAAGTCGACCTTAATCAGACATATAAATGTAATACACCGAAAAATGAAGCTCTTTGTTTGTACAATATGCAAGCATGAATTTAGTTGGAAAATTCAACTTAAAAATCACATGACTGCTGCCAAATGCCAATTAAAAATTTTTAAACAATCGAAAAGCAACGGTCTGCGGTAGACCTTTGATGAGTACTCTTTGTCTTCTAAGCAAGCAGAACATAATGCATCGGTGGAGCACGACCACTTTTGTAGATAGTATTTTCTAGTAGGTAGAATATTCTATTGTATGTATGCATTTTATTTTTCAGTTTATTTTCGTGAATTTTTATTTATCTACGAACAGCCAATACAGTCAAACAGTCAAATGCATTTATTGATAATTCTAATGGCTGTCTAATATATATATATATATATATATATATATATATATATATATATATATATATATATATATATATATATATATATATATATATATATATATATATATATATATATATATATATATATATATATATATATATATATATATATATATATATATATATATATATATATATATATATATATATATATATATATATATATATATATATATATATATATATATATATATATATATATATATATATATATATATATATATATATATATATATATATATATATATATATATATATATATATATATATATATATATATATATATATATATATATATATATATATATATATATATATATATATAGGACAGTTAATATCAATAAAAGACCAATACTCAAAAGAAATCGATAGAAGAATAAGCAACACTTGGAAACGGTACTGGTCACTAAAAGAGATAGTTAAAAATGAAACGATACCAATGTCAGTAAAAAGTAAACTTTATAATACATGCATTCTCCCATGTATTACTTACGGGTGTCAAAGTTGGTCTGCCAAGAACAAAAACAACCAAAAGCTTATAGTATGCCAACGAAACATGGAACGAAGCATGCAAAACATAAGGCTACAGGACAGGTGGACGACCTCAAAAATAAGGAAAATAACAAAGGTGAACGATGTTCTGAACAAAATTAGAAAACTAAAATGGAACTGGACTGGTCACACCATGAGAACCAACAAAGAAAAATGGACGAAGGACGTAATGGAATGGTATCTTAGAAATGGGAAAAGACAAAAAGGACGACAAATTAAAAGATGGGAAGATGACTTATCATGACTTACCGATAGGATGGAGAAGGTTGGCTTGGGACAGAGATGAATGGAAAAAAATGGGGTAGGCCTATGTCGAAGGACATCCTGATCAAAAAACTGGCTGCTGAAGAATATGATACCTTATTTAAAATTAGATTAAAAATTAATAATATATATTGTTTTATCACATAAGGCAAAGTTATACAATACGGTCAGCGAATAAAGGCTTTTATTATTATTATTATTATACCTTCCGTTTAATTTGTTATCTTCATTTTTTTTATTTTAGAATAAAGTAACTACCTCCGTCCTTGTAATTATTAAATGTAAATACCATTGCAATATAACGTTTAAAAAAATAAAATAAAATAAAATACAAACCTAAGAGCGGATATATCACGCCCTTTCGGCAGGCAATATACAATTTCTATTGGTACCACCTCGATACAGGTTATTTCTAGTGAGGTGGTAAACCACAAACTATCATTTCTGGTTCTTTTTCCGAGTTAGGAAGTAAATTGGAATACTGTTTAATTAATTATAAAATATTAGGCTAAGAGAATGTTTTTGTAATTAAATGTATTTTTATGGCCCTAAATAAATAAATAAATAAATAAACTTTCAAATTTATTTTTAAGCTGTTAATGCATTTAGCTAAGTTTCAAACCCGAACCAGTGTATGTTACAGAGCAATCTATAATTAGTAATTTTTAATTGCGCTCCAAGTGTAAAGTAGACATTCTCCTGGAGTTTTGCTTTGGCGGGTAAAAATTTCGGCTCATCGACGTGTGCAGCACATGAATAAAATGAGAGGTGAGTGCTATTATATCGTTATAATATGTCTTGAAATTTAAAATATTGATCAAAAAACGCTATATAGCTATAATTACTGATATATAAGTATTAACGCCGGTGGCATCACTGTAACCACTAGTATGTACTCAAAAATATTAAAATGTATTTTATGTTGGAAATGTATATTGATTGGTTTTAGGGTCTAAATGGAACTTTTCCGTTTGGTTAGCCAAGGATTTGGATAACATGAAGGATGATGAATTTAACTGTATAATAACGAGTACTCCTAGCGATCCGGAGTCGATCGACACAAGTAATGATGAAGTTGAAAAAGCAAGACCCGTGGAGAGAAATCCATCCCCTAAAGAAATTTATATATCGGATTACACATTTGAGAAAGCAAACGAGGGCATGGAAATCGTTAAAAATTGGCTAGGAAACTTTATGTTCACGCTTAATGTTGGCAAAACCAAATACATGCTATTTGGTATAACAACCAGAGGTCAACCCACTACTAATAAAACTATTGTAATACACGAGTGCGATAGCGTAGTCTTGTTACTGTCAGCCTCTACAAAGAGAAATATCTTGGAAATATCTAGGCATCACTCTAGATTGCTTTCTCCGTTGGGACTCTCATATACGTAACGTGGCTACGAAGGTGCGAATCCTTGGATATGTTTTCAAAGAACTGAGGAATATTCTGGATCCAAAAAACCTAAAAACTGTTTATTATGCTTTATGTGAATCGCTTATTACTTACGGCATAATTGGATGGGGTGGATGTGGTAAAACCCTGCTAGAGCCAATGCAAGTTGTGCAGAAATTTATATTAAAAATTATTCTACGTAGACCATATCGCCATCCCACTAATGAACTTTATAAGGAAGCTAAATTTCTTGATTGTAGCAACTTTTTCTGAAAACTTCCCTCTTAAGGCTATTTTTGGACAATAACTCAAATTTAGGAATTATTCAGAACCGGCGACCAACGAGACAAGTTTTAGAAAATTGCTTAATAATACCCAGAAGGAAAACATCATTTGGACAAAGACATTACTCTTTCATTGCGCCGAGATTTTACAATCTGTTCAATATGGAAATAAAAATGAATTTGACATTTAGGGAATTCAAAAATAAATTAAAGAAATAATCATAATCATAAGTTTTTTATTCAAAATAGTACGAAATCGTAACTTTTTGACGTCAATAATGCATACAAACATACATAAATGATAAAAAAATAAGATATTGTGACATTATAACAAATTATTGTGACATATAACGTGATATTAATCATCGAGGTAACCATTTTATTTCCAAGGGTCTTTGTCGTCTAGATAATCATTTATTTTATAGGTAGTAGCCCTTTGAGTACAGCTTCTTCTTAATAAAAGACTTAAATTGTATCACAGATAAATTTTGCATGTTTACTGGGACTTTATTGTAGAAGCGTATACATTGCCCTTTGAATGATTTTGTGGTTTTGGAGAGTCGACTTTTATGGTCAGCAAGTTTATTTTTATTTTTAGTATTGACACCATGCCTATCAGACTTTTTTAAAATCAGTTCTTTATTTTTATGCACATACATTAAGTTTTCATAGATGTAATGAGATGCAAGTGTCAAAATATTGATTTCTTTAAATTTTCCGCGTAACGACTGTCTAGCACCCAATTTATAAATAGCGCGGATTTATAAATGGTTATCGAATCATGACAGACTAACCATACATCAAATGTTAGAAATAATAGTATAATAAAACTTAGGTGCACAAATTATTAACATATTTCTAAACATGTATGTTGAGTATATTTTAACATTGAACTAACTACCAAAAATTATTTGACTTTGACAATGAATTATACTTTTTAGACTAGGTATTTTTATATTAAATCCTATATTTATTTATTTATTTATTTATTTAAGAATTAATTACTATGAAACATTGATTAGCTTATAAAAATAACAGGAACCGAATGGCAAACCCTTAACCCTTTGCTTATTTGTTTCTGTCACCCAACTGGGACTAGCCCGTTCTAGGGTGGACAGGACTCCAATATTAATCAAGATTGCTTGATTGCTTGGTTGCTTACAAATATACAAGTTTTAGTAAAAAGCTAATGACACTAAATTGCCCTAAAATGTGGTCTTCAGAATAAAATAAAAAAATATTAAAAGATAATATAATAAATAAAATGCAATTCCATTATTTAATCTGCAATAAATATCATATAAAATTCGATTAAATAAAATAAATAAAGTTATATGTGAGAAAAGGAAGAAACGGTCATTAATATTTATTAATATAAAATTACCTAGTCTAAAAAGTATACTTCATTGTCAAAGTCAAATAATTTTTGGTAGTTAGTTCAATGTTAAAATATACTTAACATATATGTTTAAAAATATGTTAATAATTTGTGCACCTAAGTTTTATTATACTATTATTTCTAACATTTGATGTATGGTTAGTCTGTCATGATTCGATAACCATTTCTTTAGTTTATTTTTGAATTCCCTGAATGTCAAGTTCATTTTTATTTCCATATTGATCAGATTGTAAAATCTCGGCGCAATGAAAGAGTAATGTCTTTGTCCAAATGATGTTTTCCTTCTGGGTATTATTGAGCTATTTTCTAAAACTTGTCTCGTTGGTCGCCGGTTCTGAATTATTCCTACATTTGAGTTACTGTCCAAAAATAGCCTTAAGAGGGAAGTTTTTAGAAAAAGTTGCCTACAGTCAAGAACTTTAGCTTCCTTATAAAGTTCATTAGTGGGATGGCGATATGGTCTACGTAGAATAATTTTTAATATAAATTTCTGCGCAACTTGCAATGGCTCTAGCAGGGTTTTACCACATCCACCCCATCCAATTATGCCGTAAGTAATAAGCGATTCACATAAAGCATAATAAACAGTTTTTAGTGTTTTGGTTAACATTTGTTAAATAGTAATGATTGTTCCTATCTTTTCTCACATATAACTTTATTTATATTATTTAATCGAATTTTACATTATATTTATTGCTGATTATATAATGGAATTGAATTTTATTTATTATATTATCTTTTATTATTAAGCTATTGCATAGCTTTTATCGCGGGCCTAGGCCAGCGCGGCGACCGAATGAAGAATTTTCTTAACGAAAATTTATGATTTTAAACTGATAATTACGTCTAAACGAGTACCTACTGCTTACGATTCAAAAAAAATATATGTTAAACAAGAACATTTTCCTAATATTCTTAGCTTTGAATATTTTAGATTTTGTTTATATTACATAGTGTAATTAATTTGTGAAATTAGGTCTAACTGAACACAAAAACGACTACTACGCAAATACTATCTGGCGTATTATTATGAAACCTGCACCATTTCAAAGATAATTTAATTATCTATCTTTTTATTTACGAATTTTTTCGAATAATCCGTTTTTTTGCTTAATCGAATAAAAAATTCGTGCGCGGCGCTCTATTGGAAGACGTTTAAATTATTCCGATCATTTGATTCCGCAGCCGCAAATGTTTCGGAATAATTTCAACGTTTTCCGATAGAGCGCAGTTATCTGATATCAGAAAAAATAAAATAAATAATTAATTACAATTGCATAAGTTGTTCAAAATGCTATGCAATAGCTTTACCGCGGCAGTCCCCGAGTGCCACACGTATTTTTTTTTAATTAGATTTTTTATTATTATTTTTTTATTTTATTCTGAAGGCCACATTTTAGGGCAATTTAGTGTTATTAGCTTTTTACTAAAACATGTACATTTGTAAGCAATCAAGCAATCAAGCAAACTTGATTGTAATATTAGAGTCCTGTCCACCCTAGAACGGGCTAGTCCCAGTTGGGTGACAGAAACAAATAAGCGAAAGGTCAAGGTTTTGCCATTCGGTTCGTGTTATTTTTTATAAGCTTATCAATGTTTATAATAATTGATTCTTAAATAAATAAATAAATAAAGTGAAAATAATTATGAATATTCAAAAAGGGCCTCCAGATATTCTTCCTTCAAAAAATGCTGGCCTCTTCACCTCTACCTCTAATAATGACAACGAATATGATATTGGAACGAAAAGTTCAATGCCTCAAAATGAAAATGCGACCATTTTTTTTCCTGTGGATTACCTATATGGACTACATTGATATTTTTCCAGATAATAATACACTACAATTGGTTGCGAAATCCGAATCCGATGATAATATCCCTCTCACAGGATAGGTGTCGTAGGAAATGGATGATAAAATCCATAAAAAAGTAATTCCAGTTTTTATGAAAAATTTTGGACCACAAATTGGAATAACCTAAAGATTTTTCCTGAAGTATTTATAGATATATTAGTGTTTCAGACGAATCTATACCCAACACAAGGAGGTAGCACATTTATTCCAATTACAATTAAAGAAATATGTTTTTCAAACATATTTTTAAAATATTATAGGCTTCATGAATACATTTGAGATGAGAGTGTCAGAGATGAGAGAGATCGTCAATAAAGCAATACTTATCATCTAAACCAATAAAACGAGGATATAAAGAGTGAGTTAGATGTTATATAACATGATATGTTTGTGAATTCCAGATATACAATAGAAAATATCATAAATAACGTGTAGTATCTAATATTTTAAGTGGTTGTAGGTCCGGTGGTTACACTAAGTAACCGCCAATTTTTTGGTTTTGTTTTCACAAAATAATTGAAATTAAAAAAAAAAAAAACAAAATTCTGTTTAAGAGTCAGTCAACGAATGTAATTTCCCTAAAATACCAGCTTTTTATTATTTTTTTCTAATTTGGGCCGCAAAGGGTTAAATAGTTTGCTCCCAAGTGAACCTCTGCTTTTCACTCCGACTATGAGAAAAAAAACTAAAACGTGCTTTAAAAATCATCATCATCATTATCATACCATCATATCATCGTTATCATCATAATCATGATCATAATCATACAATCATCATATAATCACCATATACCATCATAATATCATGACCATAACTATGACAAAAGCAGTAGGGTAAATGCAACTTTGCTCCCGCCACGCGGGGTTTAAATTACTTCTTTTCGAATAGAAGGTTCAATATTTCAAAATATCATATTAATTTCTTTTACAGAGCTGCCCGAGATTCGTATGGAGACAATGCTATAGGATATGTTCAAGTAAAACGGGAAGCTAATGTATGCACACTTAAAGCCTGTATTACTCCTGACACAAGGTGCGAAAGACTCCGTACCATGTGACGCTAGTATATGATGAAAAGGAATCCACCATTAAAAATTTTCAGTGTCACGATTGCGCCGCGAGTGCTGAGGGTTGCAAAGGCTATAGCGTTTTTGTCATGGATGCATCGTAGAAATGAAGACCCAGCTCCTACGTCAGTAAAGTGCTACTGGTCATGGTGTAGGGCTAAATTATCATGCGTGGGCTCAGATGTAAAGTTTATGAAGATAAAAGAAATAGGAAAAACATCGGCTGGCGAAAGAATGGTGTGCGATGACGTCACGCCGCGCGCAAACGACTTTCAAGGAAAAAAAAGCGCTGGGTCATTTTTACGAATCTTTAAAAAATAATTTCGAAGTCATTTGAAGGGCTAGAGAAAAAATCAAAATATGTACCGTATTTTAAGTTAAAACAAGTACTTTTAGGAATATATAAAAAAACCGTTTCCAAGCTCATTATGAAATAGCTAGATATTAAACCAACTATGACTAATATACAGGTTGTTTTTACTGCACGGGCATTTTTTAGTGGTTATAAATAGGATCTTCATCTAGAATTAAGCAGCGTATTAAGTGGCGAGGATTTTCACAAGTGCGACAGAGTTTCCTTCAGCCAATCGGAACGTACCACGGTGCTATGTGAGGAGTCGCATAATGCCAAGTTTCTGCGCCTGGCAAACGCAGGGCATTCCCGCAAGGAGGTACCGAAATACGCTGTAAGTACTGTCATTAATCTTTCGAAAATTGACATTGACCAGCCGACGACAGAAATTCTTAGCAGGGGATTAAATTATGTACCGACACCGAACCGTTTGCCTGTGGAAAGTATTATCGGTGGCATTGAAGAAGTCATCTCTCGTAACAAGATCCCTGCGCCAGAGGCCGACTTACTGCGACAGGATGTGGCTGTCTTTGTACGCAAGGCCAAGCTCCCACAGTCGAACACCACAGCCGCCCAGAGAAAAAGCTTAAAATCTCTGCGGGATAATAAGGACGTAGTTGTGTTGCGGGCCGATAAAGGCAACGCAACCGTGATACTCGATACTGTGGACTACGAGCGGAAAATTGGGACGCTCTTAGAAGACGCCAACACTTACGAGAAGGTGAATTACAATCCCACGAGCAGAATTACCAGGCAAACGAGAGTTTTAATCGATAAATCTGTCACTTCCCTCCCAGAAATAGCTTATCTCACTAAACCACGTAACGTACAGCCACCGAAATTATATGGCTTACCTAAAATCCATAAGGATAATGCACCATTGAGACCGATTGTGAGCCAAATCGACAGCCCCACATATCCTCTGTCAAAACACTTGGCTGGTGTCCTCCAACCGCTTACGGGCAAAACGACGTCTTACGTGAAAGACTCGCGACATTTCGTAAGCATTATTAGAAGCTTAAAACTGGCCGAAGACGAAATAATGGTGAGCTTTGACGTCGAATCTTTATTTACGAATTTGCCCATTTCGGAGTGTCTTACGGTGGTGAGAGATAAACTAAGGTCTGAGGACCTCCCTATTAGCTACGCCGACATGCTTCAACATTGCCTGACATCCTGCTACTTTCTATGGAACGGCGATTATTACAAACAAATCGACGGAGTAGCAATGGGATGCCCCGTATCGCCGATAGTTAGTGACCTATATATGGAATATTTTGAGGAATTAGCCATAAAAACCTCCAAAATTAAACCCATTCTCTGGCTTCGCTACGTGGATGATACCTTCTGCATCCTGAAAGGCAACATTCAAACGGTGAAAGAATTCCTGGGTCATCTAAACTCCATACACCCAAAAATCAGTTTCACCTATGAAGTAGAGAAGGACGGCTCCTTACCATTTTTGGATGTCAAAGTGACGAGGAGAAGTGACAATACTCTCGGACATACGGTATATCGGAAGCCCACACATACGGACAGATATTTGCATGCAAGCTCACACCATCATCCCTACCATCTACGTTCAGTGCAAACGTCGCTCGTGAATCGAGCACGCGATCTATGCGACACTGAGCATTTTCCGAAGGAGATGGAACATGTCAATGATGTCCTTAGGAAAAATGGATACGGAAAATATCACGAGACACGCACACGATCTAATACGGACGAAACTCAAAAACCGAGCAGATCAAGAGCATTCTTACCATACGTCAAGGGCGTGACAGATCGAATAAGTAAGATGCTAAACAGATTCGATATAAAAACGATCTTCAAACCGACCCAAAATATAGCTCGATTTTTGAGGCCTGTAAAGGATGTAATACCACTGCAAACCCCGGGTGTGTATAAAGTCGAATGCAGCTGCGGTCTAGCCTACGTTGGACAAACGAAACGGCCCATAGCCACGCGACTGACAGAACACATCAAAGCTGTTAAAAACGTTCAGCGAGAAAAATCGGCGATCTGCGAACATATATTGGATAGCGGAAGTAACCACTGGATGCAGTTTCAAAATCCCATTGTTCTATCGAAGGAACAATTCTACTTTCCTCGCATGATCCGGGAAGCCATTGAAATAAGAAGAACTCCGAACTTCAATAGAGATGACGGCTACAAACTCTCTTCTACGTGGAACCCTCTTCTTAAAATGTTCCCGCCGCCGAACGCCGAACGCAAAGACGTAAAACAGGATACAGTGAGTGTTGTGTGCAAGACGGATTTTAAAAATTCCCGCGCTCCGAGCCCGGCCCCCCACCACCGTTATAACCTACGCAGTGGCGGCAGCGGTTTGCGGCCTACCCGCAAAACAACGGACTGACAGCTCTTCAGTTTACCCTTGACAACGGCGGCTGCAACGTCACCGAAACGTCGGGTCCTACAAATTTCACGCGGTAAATTCGTTTTCTATCCTATTTATAATGTCAAACAACCGCGATAGTCTTCGATTTCATATTTTTTAGTGGGTTCATTAGTACAACGAAGTAAGCAACTTTTGATAAAAATTTAGAAAAAACCAAAGGATTTTTTTTTGAATAAACGGATTTTTGTTTTTTTAATTTGAAAGTTTGAAGATTTCGACTGTTAGATAAAGGTTTGAGACAAATTTGAGCGCGCTGCTCCGTCTAGTGGTAGATATTATATCGTAAATAAACAATATTAGTGACATTTTACTTACCGCTAGATAGCGCATCATTATCATGGCTTTTACACTATTGAAAAACACTAAACGTTAATTAAAAAAAAAAAAAAATTGTTTTTTTCACGTTTTTTTCAAAAGTTGTTTCTTTTGTGGTACTGATTCACCCACTAAAAAAATGCCTGTGCAGTAAAAACAACTTGTATAAATATTGAATTTTATATTCCAATAGGTATGTGGCAATACTAAACACGAAACGTCAAAATTTATTTACGGTGTAGACTGTAGATCGTGTAAGTTTCTGCAGTTTTCCGCTTTATTTTACCTCTATATATAATAAAAGGTATAAATATTCACCATGGAAAGGCAGGAAAATGATAAATATAATGCAGACATTAAAATGAAGACAGAATTAGAGTCCGATGTCGAAGACAGGATGCCAAGTTGCTCTGTCAATAAATACAGTGAAACGTTGAAACCAGAAAGCGATATTTGCTTCAAAGAGGAACAACCAAACTATTATTATATGGAAGCAAATATTCTGGAATTTGAAGAGGCTGTAGCTTTCATAAAACCCGAACGAAGCGATCCTGTCGAATCAGTCAGCAAGGAACAGGAAGATGATATTGAGGAGACGAAAGAGGTCAAAGTATTGTTAACGAAATTTGATAAATTCACATGCGTTGTCTGCGATCGCCATCTAGACAGAAGCGTGCCAATGGGAGCATGCAAGCATGGCAATGAAATTGTGCTATTTTGCAAAGACTGTATCAGGCCAAATGGGAAGAAATATATTTGTGTCAAATGTAGATATGAATCAAGTAGTAGATTTCATCTAATTGAGCATGTTGATATAGTGCATAGAAAATTTAAGAAATATGCGTGTGAAGAGTGTGACAGGGCATTTCCATACAGAAAAAGTTTGGAAAGTCACGTCCAATCGATCCATCGCAAACTAAAGCATGCGTGTCAGCAGTGTAACAAAGTCTTTTGCTCTCGCCGCTACTTACAACAGCATTTAAATTTCACTCACCGGCGATTGAATGTATTCACGTGTGATTTATGCAAAACAGAATTTCCAAATCAAAAAAGCTTTAAACGGCACATCGATGGCGTTCATAGAAAAATGAAGGAATTTAAATGTAAGGAATGCAAACGCGCTTTCTTTAGGAGGAGTGATGTAATTAAACATGTCAATTCTGTCCACCGGAAATTGAAGCCTTTCGCGTGTGACAAATGCAATCGCAGTTTTTCAAGTCGTGGACATTTAACGGTCCATATAAACTCAATCCATCTCAGAATTAAGTATGTTTGTGCGGAATGTAACAGAGCTTTCACCCACAAGCCGTACTTAATCGGACATATAAATGTAATACACCGAAAAATTAAGCCATTTGTTTGTACATTATGCAGGCATGCATTTAGTCGGAAAATTTATCTTAAAAATCACATGACTGCTGTCAAATGCCAATTGAAAGAGCAACGGTCGGCGGTAGACCTTTGATGAGCACTCTTCGTCTTCTAAGCAAGCAGAACATAGTGCATCGGTGGAGCACGAACACTTTTTTTAGATGAAATCGAGCAATGGGATCTCTAGTAGGTAGTATATTCTATTGTATGTATGCATTTTAGTTTTCAGTTATGTACTTTTTATATTTTTTTATTTATCTATGAACAGCCAATACGGAACAATCAAATGCATTTACTGATATGATTCTAATTGCTTAAAAACCTAGATTTAAGTGTGTATGTTTATTATTATTTATAAGTTAGAAACCTACATTTTATCGAACAGTGGTTACTTATTTAACTTATTTTATTTTCGGATATAAATCATTTATTGTATCTTAGTTGAAATAATATATTGAGCAGGAGAGGGGTTTGTTAGGACGCGGAGAAAATGTAAATATAATGTTTTTTAAAATAAGGAAATTAAGTTAATAAATTGGTAATATTATATTAAATATGGCTACTTATCAAGGTAATAGCAATTTGACAGTATATTCTATGGAATTTTCGTAAAATTTTGTAATCCAGAGATGTTTTGCTGTAAGAATGTACCTACATTATAGAGTTTACAGATACAGCATCAATGGGACCGATTGCGTTTCTTCGTGCACTAAAACTGAAATTAGTTCAAGCGTATGAGATAGAGCAATGCGTTAGAGTGGAATACGAAACGAACGATCGTCTATAAAAACTACCTCTCGAACCGTCCGAATAAATTTGAACACATTTCTTGCGGTGTAAGGTTCATATGTTTAATAGTTATAAGCTATAAGGTAAGTTTAATGATTATAAGTTATAAGATCCACAGTGTTTTAATATTATATCGTTCGGTTCAATATTATTAGTGTTTTATTCCACTTACCCCTTAATTAAAAAAGGTGCCGGTTTCTGCAATGGTTTGTGGTAGTTATTAGTAGTTTAATTATAATTAATGTTATTATTATTATTAAACTTGACTTTCACTACTATTATGTGGTTTAATTTCATATCAAAATGTTGTCATTTGCCAGCTAATAATTCGAACTGCAAGAATGCATGTTCATGAACTGCAAATATATATACATACATGGATGAATAGAAGAGAAACCATTGGAGCAAGTAATCGATTATTGGTGGAGATGCGAGGAAAAAAATGTCAGCGGCTATAAAAATCATTAAAATTTAAGCATGTTTCCGCAGCAATTTGATGACCTACTTTTTAAAATTGAGACTAGCATACAAAGTTCGGTCGTTCATTTCGGTCGTTCACGTTACTTAATAAATCTTCATTAGTATTATTTCTTGCGATGTATTTTTATAGAGAGGTTACCGGGTATTCCAAAGACATTCGTGACTCCGATAAATCACGAAAAGCAATGTTGTATAGTCTCCCCAACGGGCCATGTCTTTTATTATTTTTTGTGAAGGCCCGCGAGGAGAGAATTGACACTAGCCGGCTCATAATAAGCAAACTGGCATGCTCATAATATGCACACGTGTTCAAGGGCACACCCCCTTCCACACGCACCTCAGGTAGCATGCTCAAAAATCAATCAACTGTTGATTTATGAGCATACTTGAAATGAGCATGCTCATTACTAGCAATGCTTCGACACACATGCCACTAGTGCAATTGCTCAATAGTAGCATGCTCTCGTGCTATTAATGAGCATGTGTGTCAGTACTTTTAAACATGTTTGCCTTTTCTTATAAAATTCATCAAAAAAAATGTCTTATATCGTGGAAATACGTAGTTCTATAAATAAAGGTTTGCACGATTGAATAATAAATCTACTGAACATTAATAAATCTGATTTTTGGGTGTTTGGAGTTTAGATGACCCAGAAATTCTTTCACCGTTTATGTGTTGCCCTTCAGGATGCAGAAGGTATCGTCCACGTAGCGAAGCCAGACGGACGACGGACTTTCGAAATTCGCGCTCGTCGGGCCCGCCCCCCACCACCCTTCTAATTTACGGCGGCAGCGGTATGCGACCTACCCGCATAACAACGGATTGACAGCTCTTGCTACCTTGGACTACGTCGCCAAAACGTCGTGTGCTACAAAATTCACGCTGTAAATTCGGTTTTTATCTTATTTATAATGTCGAATAACCACAATAGCCTCCGATTTCATAAATTATGCCTTGCATGGTATGAAAGAGGGTATCTATGTTATTATTTTTTTCCAGCTAGCATGTACCTACTAGGAGGGACCGCTGTTTGACAAGACTGTCAAAATCATATACTAGAATAGACCGCGGGAGTACGAAGGTGGACTGTGAGTGAACGCGATAGCGGAATAGAAAGAGATGGCTGCATATGGTCCCTCTATCTTGGCTAGTCGCGCATGCGCGTTTATATGATACATATTTGCGTTGCACTTAGTAGGTATATATTTAAGTGTGTCCCGTGCATGCGCGACTAAACAAGGATAGAAGGGGCCATATGCAGCTTTCTCTTTCTATTCCTCTATCCATTTCTCAGGCTACTCGCGTGGACTGTTCTAGTATATTGTGGTCAAAATATATTACTTAGGTTACCTGCAAGAATAACGAATTTCTGGGGGGCGCCAGTTTTGCATGCGGCAGTCTTGCACAAATGTCACTTTTGACAGTTCCAAATCTGTTGAGGGCAGATTTGCAGGAGGCAACCTTGCAGGCGGCAACCTTGCAGGCGGCAACCTTGCAGGCGGCATTTTTGCAGACGGCATTCTTGCAGAAAGCAAACTTGCATACAAACCCGAAGTTAGCAACGTTTGAGAATGGCGCATTAGGACATGATTACATGAATAAAATAATTTTATATTATTTTACAAACCAAAAATAAAGCAGTAAAGCGGTCATATGTTATTCATTTTAAATTTAGAAAAAGAAGTAGCAAATTATCATGTCAGGGTAAATTAAAGTGGTGAATATTTTTACCTCTCCACATTTAATTACCGGCATCCTTGTAGTGGATGATTCAGTACATCAAACTAAACATTAAAAAAAATGTTTTAAGTTTTTCTGTTAGGTTAGGTTAGGTTAGGTTTTTCTTTCCCTAAAATCGAAGTGACATTAATTACCGGCATCCTTGTAGTGGATGATTCAGTACATCAAACTAAACATTTAAAAAAATGTTTTAAGTTTTTCTGTTAGGTTAGGTTAGGTTAGGTTTTCCTTTCCCTAAAATCGAAAGTTGATTGCTGAGATCCGCGATGGAGAGGACACTCAAAGAAGTGGACTGGTTTCCGTACCCTGACATAATGAAAACGCGGCTTTTGTCGATTTCTGCTCTGGTAACACTAAATTTTAAATACGATGTTTTGCTTCTAACTTCATTTTCTGCAAAAATGCCGTCTGCAAAAATGCCGACCCTCGAAACGTCAGTTTGACATTTGCAAAACTGCCTTCTGCAAGATTGCCTTCTGCAAAACTGCCGCCTGCAAGAATGCCGTCTGCAAGATTGCCGTCTGCAAATCTGCCTTCTGCAAGTTTGATGGGACCCGAATTTCTCTAAAATCGGAACACTGGTAACACTCAGAGACGTCAGAAGTTGTTTTAGTGCATAAATGAGTAGTGTTTTATAATATTTTAGAGGCAATATTCGTTTGCTTTTACAATGGATCGAGCAATAACCGTAAAGATAGAAAACGAAATCGAAATCCCTCTTCCAAAGAAAGATTTTCTGTGTCAGCGGTGCGATCATTCGTTTGCGAGCCGCCAAAACCTGCGTTTTCACGTCGAATCGCAGCACGAATTTAAGAAATACGAATGCCCGGAGTGCACGAGTTCGTTCACGAGAAAATCCAATTTAAAAATCCACGTTGATTCGTCGCACAGAAAATTGAGGCAGTTTAGTTGTAACCAGTGCAGCAAGGCGTTTTCTCATTTAACGAAAATGAGACGCCATCACGATCTGTGCCATGTAAAACCGACGAATTACTTCTGCGAGGATTGCAAGAAAGGTTTTATCTTGAAACGACGGTTGATTTTACACATAGAAGCCGTACATAAGAAGGTTAAGCATTTCGTCTGCGGGGAGTGCAACGGCGCGTTCCGCACTAAAGGCAATCTGAAATTCCACATCAATTCCGTTCATAAGAAGCTAAAAGACTTCCTATGCCAAGAGTGCGACAGCGCATTTTCGCATAAAGCGTCGCTGAGACTCCACGTCGAAATCGTACACCGAAAACTGAAACGTTTCTCATGTGAGATCTGCAGCATGGCGTTCAGCCAACAAAGCAAATTAAAAGACCACTTCGAAGCGGTACATTTAAAAATAAAAAAATGCCACTGCGGTGAATGCGGCGGAACTTTCGCTAACAAAGCGTCTTTGAAAGTCCACATTAAATCCGTCCATCGCAAACTAACGAAATTCTCCTGTGACGAATGCGAGAAGGTGTTCACTCAGAAGGCCAGCCTCAAAACGCATATAGAATCGCTGCACAGAAAAGTGAAAAAGTATAAGTGTCCGGAATGTGACCGATTGTTCGGTCAAAAGGGCAATTTGAAACCACATATCGAAGCCGTGCACCAGGGCTTAAAGAAATTTCACTGTCAGAACTGTAATAAGAACTTTACAAGCCTGGGAAATTTGAAGAGGCACATTATTGTCGGGCGATGTAAAGCTAAAAGAAGCAGCGATTCCCAACTGTGAACTGCTAATATTCTAAGCCAAGGATTCCCAACTGTAAACTGTAAGGTTTCTAAGCCAGTGATCCCTGCCGGGCGAATGAAATGGCCTGGGGGGCGATTGAGAATTTTTTTAAATCTTAGGCGTGCGATTTCATATGGTTTTGGAGGATAACATGTTTGGTTTATGCTTCAAAGCTGGCTCAATAGCGCCCCGTCATCATGACTTCATCATTTGGTACCGGCGAGTTACCCAAGGACTCGAAAAGAGCTGTCCTTATGACTAACATTGGCCCACTAGGCTGCAACTGTCGTTGGCAAAGTATGGAGCGGATTATCTGCGAATTGAGAACATTTTTTCTTCATAATAAAGTAGGTAATCTGTCAAAAACAGTATGGGTTTACTTCTGGCGGATCTACCGTCTGCTAAGATGCCTCCACGAATGGATCAAGGGAATCGACGATCATCAGCAATTTGACATTGTTTATCTGGACTTTTAAAAATTTCGACAGTTCCTACACAACGTCTGTTACTCAGATCGGAAGATTTTGCTATACGTGAGAGGCTGCTTAAATAGATTGAATCGTTCCTGAAAGAAAAGCAATTTTAAGAAAGGATGTGAAAGTCCCTGTCCGACACAAAACCTGTTGAAAGTGGAATATACCATACTCAGTGCACCTACTTTTTACACGACTGTCTAACAAAAAAAGAGTGCAGTGTTCATCTATGTAAGTTTTCCGTTTCTTTATTGACCATAACTTCTAAACGCTTGAACCGATTTAGAAGTGTGTGGTATTGTTAGAACCTTTAAGTCATCCCGAGTGTCATAGGGTACATTAACTGTCCAAATATCAAGTAAGTATTTGTCTAAATGTCCAAATCTCCAATTTCAATAAATTAACGTAAATATATCGTTTGGTGTCAAATGAAAGGTCTGATTGAGCACATTCCGGAAATATACATCTATCTATATGGATAAATACAGAAACCATAAATATTTCATAAAAAAAAACAGCAATGAAAATAATTATAAATACAATACTTCATTTTCTTGTTTTTCTTATCTGAATGTTACCCAGCAACGTCCGGACCACCTACCGCTTCTACTCCTTGCATGACATCCCTTACCACCCCTACCCCTAAGGAAGCTAGGGGTGTCCCACAGCCTTATTCACAATCGATACTTTAGGGTCCCTTATCTCAAGTTTGCCCTAACTTGGTCGATTCATATTCAGAAATCATACTTAAGTAGCTACTCAAGTAAGTCACTCGAGTGCGCCCTTAACGGATACATATTCTATATATGTTTACACGACTGCTAAACAGAAAAGGAGTGTAACGTGTACCGACGATGGCACGAAAACTATAACAGCCCGACTTAGGCTAGAACCTAGTCCCTAATAAGTCTGTGGCTAGAACTCACAGAGCAGTTTTCATTTTAACCGCGCCCGCCGCGGTTGTGGGTCGACTGTTTTTTTCAAAACTCGCGACACCGCAGGTCACGCTCACAAATATGCCCTCAAACAAACATGGATTCCGTGCGTGCCAAGGCAAGTACTGCCTCTTATTAAACACGAAAATAAATAAGCATATCAGGGTGCATGCCCTTTGCAAAACCCTGCGCGATTGGAGGACTCGTGCCTTCACCATGAAACTCGTGACTTTGGAAAGGGAGTTAACATATCAAACCCGTGCGCGTTTCGAGACAGCACTGCTTTCTATTGCACACGCAAACGGAAATACGCACCCCGGCCACTCAAAACACGTGGGAAGTATCGAGTTCCGAGATTAGCCGATGATTCTCGTCGGATTGAGGATGATATCGAATTCAATGTCGCGTCGCGTTGACGTATCGTATCGCCAGTTCAGAATCCCGGGGTAGGTAATCTTTGCCGGGAAAGTGTCGGGTGAGTTTTTTAAGCTATTGCATAGCTTTTTAACGAAAATTAATGATTTTAAACTGATAATTACGTCTAAACGAGTACTGCTTACGATTCGAAAGAAATATATGTTAAACAAGAACATTTTCCTAATATTCTTAGCTTTGAATATTTTAGATTTTGTTTATATTACATAGTGTAATTAATTTGTGAAATTAGGTCTAACCGAACACAAAAACGACTACTACGCAAATACTATCTGGCGTATTATTATGAAACCTACACCATTTTAAAGATAATTTAATTATCTATCTTTTTAGCTACGATTTTTTTTCGAATAATCCGTTTTTTTGCTTTATCGAATAAAAAATTCGTGCGCGGCGCTCTATCGGAAGAAGTTTAAATTATTCCGAATCATTTGCTACCGCAGCCGCAAATGATTCGGAATAATTTCAACGTTTTCCGATAGAGCGCAGTTATCTGATATCAGAAAAAATAAAATAAATAAATAATTATAATTGCATAAGTTGTTAAAAATGCTATGCAATAGCTTTACCGCGGCAGTCCCCGAGTGCCACACGTATTTTTTTAATTTTAAGGTTTTGGAAATTTCTACCAACATTATTCAAACGCCTCAAATCTAGCTTCACAAGGTTAGAGAGAAGTGGCTGTATGTCATTCCTAATAAACATTAATATGAACTTTCTCTTACGGTGTCCGCTTTAAGCTTCCTACCCCTACGGAAAAGTGGTCATTCAGTTCCAAACAACGACTTCGAAGCCGTGGCACCTGCTTTATGAAAATCATTCACAAGTATGTATATGCATTGTCAAACATTGCTTATTGGCAAAAGACAAACGGCAGTATCCGCAGCGAGCTTTCTTGATTTTATTATGGACTGTATCGAAGTGCGTTCGAACCTGACCGCGTTGGGAAAACGCTTTATCGCACTGCGGACACGTGAACTGTTTCAGCAGCAAATGCACTGCTGCGATGTGCGTGAAAGAATCGGGGTATAAGTAAGCGGACTAAGGTCAGGCTGGTTCGAGCTCTGGTTTTCTCGATCTTTCTCTATGCATCGGAGACATGAACCCTGAAGGCTCGGATACGCACCAAAATCGATGCACTGGAGATGCGGTGTTGGCGTAAAATGCTAGGAATCCCATGGACAGCACGCCGCACCGACAAATCTGTCCTGGAAGAACTCGGCATCCAAGTGAGGCTCTCCACCGTATGCATGAGAAGGGTCCTGCAGTTCTTCGGTCATGTTGCCAGGAGAAACCCAGAGAATCTGGAGAAAATCCTTTCCGGGGGTCAAGTGGAGGGAAGAAGAAGCAGAGGCAGATCACCGGCCAGATGGAACGACCTCATCAAAGAAGTTACAAAAGGGTCAATACAATCTGCGATCCGCCATGCAGAAGACAGGTCGAAGTGGAGGAGCCTCGTAGGCAAACTGTTGTGTAGTGGCCACCCTCCTCAGTAATGAGGGAACGACGAGAAGAAGATGTGCGTTTTTATGTAGTTGCACCTTTTGTATGAACGCCTTGCCGCAATGAGCGCAAGCGTACTTCTTGATAACTTTGTGTATGTTATCGACGTGGATCCTCAGGTTTTGCCTCGTGACGGAAGTCTTGTTGCAGAGCTCGTACAAATATAATTCCAGCTTTTTGTGCATTAAATCGACGTGCAGCTTATGCTGCCTCTTCTGAGCGAATACTTCGCCGCACTCCCCGCAGGCGTACTGCCTAACATCGTGGCAAACAGCGACGTGCCTCTTCAAATAGACGCGTCATAGAATCCCCTGTTGCAGTCTTCACATAGAAAATCTTCACGATTTCTTGCACGTTATTTATCTGCCTTTTCAACACTCATTTTGTGGTAAACTCCTTATTACACTCCAATTAAACAAACGCTTCTGTAACAACTGAACTACCGCTATGTTCGTCTCCAATACTACTTTTTCAGGCATGGATTCTGAAATGACCGAAGTCATGTTCCTTCGAGATCTCGTATCGTATCTCTCTCGTATCTATCTCTTATACTACACTGATCGGACGATAGTCACTGAGAAGCTATTGAGGATTACATGTTACCAACTGAAACCTGTCGAATTCGACGATCACTTTATTGATTAAATCGGGGGTCCCATCAAACTTGCAGAAGGCAAATTTGCAGACCGCAATCTTACAGACGGCATTCTTGCAGGCGGCAGTTTTGCAGAAGGCAATCTTGCAGAAGGCAGTTTTGCAGATGTCAAAATGACCTAACCTAACCTAACAGAAAAACTTAAAACATTTTTTAAAATGTTTAGTTTGATGTATAAAAGTCATCCACTACAAGGATGCCGGTAATTAATGTCACTTCGATTTTAGGGAAAGAAAAACCAAACCTAACCTAACCTAACAGAAAAACTTAAAAACTGTACTGAAGGTTGCCGCCTGCAAGGTTGCCGCCTGCAAGGTTGCCTCCTGCAAATCTGCCCTCAACAAATTTGGAACTGTCAAAAGTGACATTTGTGCAAAATTGCCGCATGCAAAACTGGCGCCCCCCTAAAGGATGATTCATGCTACACCGGGCCGGGGCCGGGCCGGGCCCCGGACGAGTCGTTTCCAACGTGCTCCGGCCGGGCCAGTCATTCATGCTACACCGGGCGTGACCGGGCCGTTTCCGAGTTTATTTATCCCACGGCCGTGTCCGCGATAACTAGTAGAATAGAATAGAATAGAATAACTTTATTGTGCTATAAAAACATAACTTAATGAATATTACGCTGGTTTTATAAAAAAGACAATTTATGCACAAATGGCGAACTTATCTAACTAGTTTTGCGTCCATCTATTTTGGCGATAATAATATTTTTTAATTTCTATTTTCGCTTGATTGATAAGTGTGTTATTAATGCAATTTTCACAACTTGAGTTGGCAGCTATTGCGATTGCCTTTGAAGACGAAGTATTGGAAACACGAACTGAATCTAATAAAAGAAGATGGAGTGTACATCCAGCCTGGAGAAAACGACAATCGGAGGGAGAATTCGCCACGCTCTAAAAGGAATTAATAGATGATGAGAGCAAATTTTACGGTTATTTTAGGATGTCTAAAGAATGCTTTAGCATATTTCTTGGAAAAATAAAACGTGATTTAACCAAACAAAATTCAAGATTTCTGAAGCATATCTCTCCCATTGAACGATTAGCAGACCGGAGCCGGGAAAACAATATCCACCTCCATTTCGACGCCGTGCTCCGGACGTGGCACGACCGGTCACGGCCGGAGCACGGTCAAGCATGAATTGCTTCATACAAAAGTATACTATAGATATCTGACCGTGTCCCGGCCGGGGCCCGGCCCGGCCCCGGCCCGGTGTAGCATGAATCATCCTTTAATCGGATAATGAAGTTCTGCTATAATACGATTCTGGATACGTACTATGTCAATGCAGTTTAGTTATCGCCCGTCACAGGGCCACTTGATGACAGTATTAAAGGTCGCGCGGTAATCCAGGAGATGGCACTCATTTTTTATTTTTCTCTTTTGATGACTTTTTTATTTTTCTCATTTGATGACACATCTACAGACCGAGACCTTTTTTTAGACACATCAACCAAATTGTACACCTAGCCATTCTCTCAATTTAGCGGCTACAGTAAAAACACGTTTCAAATTAATATATAGATGGTACTTGAACCATTGTTGAGAATGTAAGGCGTCAGATTTTACTACGAACCGCAACGTGTAGATGGCACTCGTTGTTAAAAACATTCATTATTCTTCTATTACGCTTAATATGGCAGCGTTCGCGATATGGCAGTATGGCGGCACACTATCATATCCCAAATTAAAATAATAATATAATACCAAACGGATTTTTAAATCGTATCCCCTAATATTATTTACATAAAGATGTCAATTTGTATATTTGGTATATAATTACGTAATAATTACGCACTTTAAATTCAGATAGACTAATAGATGGCACTCTCTGTCTCCCCTAATTATTCAGCCTCTAAAGAAATATGATAGATGACAACTTGCGGTGTCAACTACAACGGGCGAGCCCGTCACCACAGGACGTTTTAACGATTTTCTCGTTCTATCGCCCTGCAGTGAACGTAGAAGACTTTGGACAGAACAAATCCAACGTCCAGCTACGTCACAACCCGCAAGAAGCCAACGCCTTACCGCGAGATAGCCAGTGTTACCTGGCGGGCCGACCCTCGCGCCCTTGCTTCCAATTGTGACCAGATTTCTCCGGTCTCTCGATTGGTTCCGAGTTCGAGGTCGCTTGCGCGGTCCTCTCACTTACGAAGCGGTGAAACGGTGTGCACCGAATCTATCGCGGATCAAGGCGTCCTTTGCCCGACTCTGAACCGGGATCGGATGGCCAATAGTCATTTCAAGAGCAGTCGCCGTAAGGTAGACAACCACCCCCGCTCTATAGGAAACAATACAGTTCCCAGACTCCCCCGACTGTTAGTCGGAGAGCACAGTCGATTGGCTTGCGCCGCTCGGTGCGCAGACCGTCCAGGAGCGCCAGAGGTTTGATTCCCAGGGGAGACTGGTTGACCCAGTGTCCTACTCAGGTTCGCACCCCATGCGTGGAGGCCATCGGATGGGTGTTGACCCGTGAGTGTGACCGACCCTGAACACATGGGTCATCGTGGCCACCTCATCATGGGCCCATTAGCTCCCATGATAGATGACACTAAGAACTGAATATTTTTGTTGTAATCATTGGTTAAATTATTGTGTTTTTATATAAACCATTCGTTATTATTAATATTATAGATGGCCAAATAAATTGCTATTTATATCGCTGGGCAGTGCTACCAGCGCCACTTGCATGTCGCCGGCGCGAAAGGGTTGCGGAAACGTACTATAGCGTTGAGCAATCATATACCATATGAGGGGTATAAAAGCAAAGTTGACTGTGTCCACAAAATGAAAAAAAAGTTGTCTGTGCCATTTTGTTCAGCTTGTTTTTATCTTTACACTCATTTTAAGTTTTGTCTGCAAAAGTAACTACGTCCCTATAAAATCGACTAATAAACACGGCTTTAGGTGCAAATTCGCCCAAGTCCACAGCAAATGTATGTCACTGTGAAGCAAAAATACCGCTGTCCGTTTTAGCCAATCACGTTAGCTTCATTTGTTGTCATGTCAATACCACGTCAATACGACGACACCGCTGTTGTTGTAGGCGGTTGTGCTCGTAGTTTTTTGCTTTTATTTATTACTTTTGTGGAAAAAAAATGGAAGAAACCGTGACTCCAGTGCCTTCCAGCGATGCTAGGAAACTTGGACGACATCCCAAACAGTGTAAACGTGCAAAGGAACGTGTAAAAAGGTTAGTTGAAAATTCGTTTGTTTTCGTCAAAAAGTAGGGCTAAAAAGAACCACGTAGTATAATATACCATAAAAATTTTAGTATTGCGGAGCAAAAGTGACACTGTCCTATATTTATTAGCAATAGGGACACTGGGCTTGATTGCGTTTCTTCGTGAACTAAAATCGGAAATTAGTCCGTTTGAACGAGACAGGGCAATACGCTAGAGCGGAGTGTGAGATGACCGGTTGTCACTTTTTCGCATTAAAACTGCCCGCCAAGGTCAAATCTTACACCGCACGAAATATGCTCGAATTTATTCGGACAAGTATAAGTTCGGCAGGTAGTATTTATCGACGATCGTTCGTTTCATATTCCGCTCTAACCTATTGCTCTGTCTCGTTCGCTTGGACTAATTTTAGTTTTAGTTCACAAAGAAACGCAATCGGGCCCAATATATTTAAAAAAAATATATTTTAAATTTTCCTTGTTTTAAAAGTACCTAGTAACAAAAGCGCTGATTACGATGCGCCATCTAGCGGTAGGTAAATTATCGATAATATTGGGTCCGATTGCGTTTCTGTGTGCACTAAAACTGAAATTAGTTCAAGCAATACGTTAGAGCGGAATATGAAACGAACGACCGTCAAAAAAAAACTACCTGTCGAACTTATACTCGTCCGAATAAATTTCGTGCGGCCTTAGATTCAGATGCTTTATGGTGGGTAGTTTTGATGCGAAAAAGTGGCAACGGTTAATTTCACATTCCGCTCTATCCTATTGCCCTGTCTCGTTCACGCGAACTAATTTCCGATTTTAGTTCACTAAGAAAGGCAACCGAGTCTATTGCTTATTATCGATATTACACCTACAAATAGATGATGCAACAAGCTGAAACGCAAATTTGCACATTTAAAAAATATATAAAAACTATTTTTTTTCTTTTGTTTTACCTATTATTTTATTAAAAGTTGCTTAGACGCTCGTACTGATTACCCGCCTTAAAGTAAGCCGATTAATTAAAAGTAATTCTGTATAGGCACACGTTCATCTTATAAATTTACAGAAAAGTCGTCATTCAGATTTAAAGTACGAGTTCGAAGCTGTGGCGCCAGCTTTATGAATATCATATATATGCGTTTTCAGGCACTGCTTATTGACGAACGACAAATGGCAGTATCCGCAGCGAGCTTTCTTGATTTTATTATGGACGGCATCGAAGTGCGTTCGAACCTGACCTCGTTGCGAAAACGCCTTATCGCACTGCGGACACGCGAACTGTTTCAGCAGCAAATGCACTGCTGCGATGTGCGTTTTTAATTGCACTTTTTGTATAAACGCCTTGCCGCAATGATCGCAACCGAACTTCTTGATAGCTTTGTGTATGTTGTCGACGTGTATCCTCAGGTTCTGCCTCGTGACGAAAGTCTTGTTGCAGAGCTCGCACAGATGGAATTTCAACTTTTTATGCACTAAATCGACGTGCAGCTTATGCTGCATCTTCTGGGCGAATACTTCGTCGCATTCCTCGCAGGCGTACTGTCTGACATCGTGGCTAGCAGCGACGTGCTCCCTCAAATGTTCGTCGTCATAGAAGCCCCTGTTGCAGTCCTCACATATAAAATCTTTAGGACCTCTGTGCACATTATTTATATGCCTTTTCAACACACCTTTCGTGGTAAACTCCTTATTACACTCCAAGCAAACAGACGCTTTCATCTTCTTGTGAACGAACGAGATGTGGTTCCTCAAGTTCCGGCTAGACGACAGAAACTTGTTGCATTCGTGGCAGGCGTACTGCTTCTTCGGGGTGTTTCTCTGTCGGTCTTTCGTCTGCGGATCCTCGAAACTAACACCGGGATCACTGTCGACTTCTTCTTTTACATGTGTGTCTTCTGCCTCGTATTTCTGTTCGCGCGCGTCCATAACCTCTTCCTTGATGCATATTTCCGGATATTCGACCGTTTCCGTTTTGATTTCGGTTTTTATTTCGGGGTTTTCGTCCATTTTCGCAGGATGACAGTTGCGCGATGACGTTTCAACTCGACTGAATGATGACATGTAAAATCAGTGTTGCCAGACCTCAAACACAGATGTTACCAGGGTGTCGGTTCGGGGGCCAGGGGACCTATTCTTGAAAAATTTAGCATGCTAAATTTGTCTATGGCCCATGTAAATCAAATGGACCATAGACAAATTTGGCATGCTAAATTTTTCAAGAATTGCCCCCCTGTTATTGAAAAAAATTGCACGCTAAATTTGTCTATGACCCATGTAAGTCAATTAATGGAGCATAGACAAATTTACTATGCTAAATTTTTCAAGGTCACTAGATATGGCATTGCTATAGTGGAAAAGTAATAGCCAATAAGTAAAATAGAGATAGACGATCAGTGAGCGGTGTCATGTAAGATTTTGGGCCTGCGCGCATTCTTATGTTTTACATTGTTGTTATATAAACTATTTTATGGATGAACGAGACGCAGTAAATAGGCGAGACAGAAATATACGTAGTAAGGTACATAAGTTACCGGCCCGAGGTATCTATAAAGAATGTAAAAATAAAAACAAGTTGGTTACCTACTGTTTTTCAACATCCGTTAAGTTCAATACAAATTATGACATCTCGTTAAAAGGCATCTCTAAAGCCTTAAAAATAGTTTTTTTCTTAAGTTGTTAAGTTGCTTAATAGTTCTTAAGTTGCAAAATAGGCCCCAACGGCTTTTTGAACGTCTTCATTGGTCTGAAAGTTTCTCCCACGAAGGTCGGATTTTAATTTGGTGAACAGGTAGTAATCCCTCGGGGCTAAAACTGGGCTTTAAGTTGGTTGAGAGATTTCCGAGGACCCACGTTCCTTCACATCAGTCTTGGCAATAATTTCTGTGTACACAGGCGAATTGTCTTGAAGTAGCCAAACACCTTTAGCCAGATGTCCTCGTCTTTTTTGCTTAATGGCATTTCACAAACGGTGCAGTAAAACGGCATAGTAATGTGCGCTCCACAGAATATTCCTTTCCTTAACGCAATGAACAAAATCCCTTGGTAGTCCAAAAAAAATGTATCCATATTTTTTTCTTGACTGCGTGAGTCTAGCCTTACCAGGAGGTGCTTCCCTGGTTTTCTTCATTCCATTGACTCTTTTTTGGACAAGAGGTTGAAGCATAGGACCATAGTAATAATTGATATTAAATACATTCCTGGATCAAGGCTAGACGCTTCTAAAAGCTCTCGACAACACTTTTTTGTCGCCAGAGAGAAGTCGCGGCACCCATCTTACACTAGACTTATTCGCGTGAAAATGGTCTTCAAAAAATCTAATAGCGGTTGCTTTAGATAATGTTGGTCTTGCTGCGCTTTTCTTTGTCTTCAGAATCGGTCTTTAAGCAGTTCTAGATCCACAAGATCAATCTTTTCTGAAGTGACAGCTTTGAAGGCCGACCGGAGCGAGGATCTTTTTCTTAGAGTTTCTCTGCCCAGTTAGAATACCTTTGCCTATTCCTTTACAATGGAATATGAAGGAAAAGAGTCCTTTTACAATCTTTAGTGATTTTTTTTATCACAGCGCGGATATTTGATTTTAAACATTTTCAAAAACTTGACACGTCTGCTTTGAATCAAGATTAAAACGAAGCTGCTGAAAAATTATTAGTGAGACGCTGTACACAAGGGCAGATGTTGCGTCATCCGATATCAAAAGTCAGACCTCGTTTCAAGCATCCGAAGTAGGCGGAGCCGGAAATATAGGGACCTTACTACGTATATGCAGTGCATGGGTGGCGGGTAAGATTTTGCACCTGGGCCGCAAAAAAAACCGCGAAACATCCATGTCAGCTACGTCTGCTAATCGTGAATAACACTGAATGTGTTCGAGTGAAAAGATAGTACGGCCCCGGGATTCTGAAGTGGCGATACGATACATAAACACGACGCGATGTTGAATTCGATATCGTCCTCAATCCGACGACTTGACTGATTCAAGTCCGCTCTATACTAAGACTTAGTCCGCGAATTTTTTCAAGTAGGATTTTTACTATACTTTTGTAATTTCTGTAACTAGATAGCAAGGGATTTCCTTTTTTTCAAATTTTCTACATGTTTTTTCATTTCGTCGTCATCATCATCATCATTTCAGTGACGCGTCGTGATTTTTATATTTTTTCATATAATCTTGACGTAAGTCGTCCCAAAAAACATGTTCGGTTTAGTTGTATTCAAGAAATTGCATCTAAAATTGTTTCATCCAGTTGACGGTAATTTTGTAGAAAATCTCAGCAACATATTAGGAACAGACACGACTGCACACCGACGCTGCCGGCAGTCAACTAAGCGGCGCGCGAGTGTGGAGACTGTTGGAACTTCAGCCCAACATACCCACAACAAAAAAGTTATTTCTACAGAATCGAAACCGCAAATTCGCTCATATCTACACGAGTCAGCTGCAGTTGATTTCCAACTAAATTCGGCATTTTACGCACAGTCAGGTGATGACTAATGTCATTTCTTCTGATCGATACGAAATTAATGCACATTTCTCACCCCACTCACAACTATTGCGTCACTGCTTACAATATAAAACGCAGTACATTTCGATCGATCGATATCATTCCCTGGAGGGCAGAGTAACCGCGCATTAACAAGTACTCGCGCTCTACACTTCACTTCGAGTCAACAAATCACACATAGTATACGCGACTATCATTATCTTCGAATCTATCGTGGCGCTTCACACTTCGGATACACAACCACGGCTTCACCTCGCGCCCACACTACCCACACAAAGGCGAAGTATCAATCAAGGCGTTACGAACTGGCAACCTACTAGAGACCTTCTGAATAAATACTTCAACTTCAACATCCACGACTTTCAATAACGGAGAAAACTTCTTGATGAGAACCACCCTTCGCTCACAGTCAATTGGAGTCTAGTGAAGGGTGGCCACTCTCACAAGACTATGCGTTTGTGCTTCGCGGTCCATTTGTCGCGGCACAGAAAACCGACAAACATCGGGGAAGGGCGCGAAGAATGTGCGAGGCCGCGAAAACATGCGAAAGGGTTCCACACTACGCGTTCGCGCCCCTTCGCGGCTTAGCGCGCGATTTGCGAAGTGTAGAGCGGCGTATCAGAATCGTCAGCTAATCTCGGAACTCGTTACTTCCTTCATGATTCCCACCCCAATATCGTGTTCTAATTGGCCAAAGAAGGCCGTTTAGCAGTAAGCAGGGTATGTTCAATTCGGACCGGGCTCTGAGCGCGCTTAGTGCTTTGAGCTAAGGACAATTCGGAACGCGTCCTTCATTTATTAAATCGAATATTCCTATTTATCGGCGCTATATTAAATTTTTTATCATCTTGGTGGGATATAGTCGATAATTATTGCTAGTCGATAATGATTGATAATTTCCCTGCTATCTCCTAGAGCAGCGTTTCCCAATTAGTGTTACGCGTACCCCCAAGGGTACCTACGCGAAGTTGCATCAAGGGTACGCGTGGCAATCTCTTGACTAAAATCATTTAATTAGTAAGGGGCTCTCTAGACGATCAAGCATACTTGACAAGCATCGCGTCGCGGGCTGGGAAGGGATCGTAAACCGCAGGAAAAATGCAAATATTTTTTTAAAACATTTACCAAAAATGTCTAAGGGATTAACATTAATTAGACGTAATTGATTGATGAATGACATGACTCCCTGGTATAAACTACAAAATTAGGCATTTTTGGTACTTGAATGTTTTAAAAAAATATTTGCATTTTTCCTGCGGTTTACGATCCCCTCCCAGCCCGCGACGCGATGCTTGTCAAGCATGCTTGATCGTCTAGGGAGCCCCTAAGGGCCGGGCAACACGATGCGGTGCCGCTGCGGCGTCCTACATACTATATTTTTTAATAATATCCATGGTATGTCACAAGGTGCGTTCCGGCGTCGCACCGCACACATACCGGTAATATGCACCGAAGCGGCACCGCTCATTTGTGAAGCGCAGTCGAAGGAGGGTAGGTACATGCTTGCCTGTTTCAATTGTTTTTAAGAGCCCGTTCACATATTTTTTCCAGAAAGGCAAGAAAAGTGGATTTTTGGCGTTCTAATTCCAAGAAATAAAGAGATTTCTACAAACTTTAATTACTGAATTACCTGGACCATTTCTTGATGTTGACCATAGCGGCCTTTAATTTTAGATGTAACGAATATTATTTACTTATTCAGCCCATTTTCCGAAAGTCGTTATTCGTAAAACGCTCGGAAGGCAAACTTTGAGCTCCTTAATACAGTAATATCACTACAACGAAAACCGTACACTATTTTTTTTTATGTCCGTCATGTATTCTTGATGTACACTACGGCTTTATTTTTTCGTTTTTTGACCCCATATCCAAGGTATACATTACTTACAATTACACAAAATTAAAAAAAAATCTTCCTGTATCATTCTAATTTTCTCAGAAATAAAATAAGATTCTTATATAATACTTATACTATATTAAAGTTCACTCTTTTAGCAATACGACATAATATAAATTATTGTCATTAGAAAGGAGAAAACACTGCAAAAAACAATTAGAAATTGTGTATATATTTGCTTGCGCAAGAGAAGAGCGCTCAGTGCCGCGGTTTTTCTCCCAGGGTTGAATAGTTATTTATTTATCCTATCTTCTATAGTTACATCCAAAAAAAAATGCGTTCATTTTTTCAACTCATTTTAAAAGAATACCTACGCTATTTTGTAATACGGCTCTTGTATTTTTGTTAATATTTAATCGAAGTGTTTAAAATGAGTATTAAGGAAGAAGATTTTGGCATTGAATACCTCATTTCACTAGTTCTACGTCGATATCGAGTCAGTATCGAGAAGAGACACACGTATTTTAACATTCTCGCTTTCAAAGTGTTCCTAACCAAATAGATCTATATCGATATTTGTATTGCAACTCACTGTGTTATAGCGACCCACAACCAGCCCGCGACAGTAAGGATCCTATCGTAAAGGCCAACGCTGGGATTATAAACGAAAACATCAGTGGATCGACCGACCATTGTAATTACGAGGCAACACGGCACCGCTCCGAATCACTTCGCTCACCACTATGTCTATTTATTCTTCAAACTTTATTCTGTGAGTAACGATCACTGGGCCATTCGCCATTCACTTATTTTTGGAGACTTTAAATAGATAATTCTTAAAATGTAATTATTTGAAACGTCACATTTTTACCGCCTTTTTGATTTTGCACGGAAGAGCGATTCGTCGCGTCGCTGGCTCGCAACGGCTGCTTATGTCAACGCTGAAAATACACGCGCCACTTTTGAGTCACCGACTGCGTCGCTTGCATGCAACTTACGAACAGTGTTGAGAGTATCAATTCCTAACTATGCCTTGCTCCGTATGCGGGTTGGTAGTTGAAGAAGGTGCGGTATTATTGCAGTATAGGTACCTCTTCTAGATTGTTGATTTTTTAACGTCACCAGACTATATTCACCACGCTGATTCCGAATCTGCAATAATATTTATTCGGTCGCAATAAATAAGCAAGATATAGGCATTCAAAAAAGCGCCAAACCCACACATTTCGGTAGTTTTTTTTTAAAATAATACATAAACACCTATTTGGCGGTAAGTTAGGTTAGGTTAGGTTAGTTTTTTTTAAAACAACCTTAAAAACTAAGGTAAAAAAATTTTTTTTTTTTTTTGTAAGTATGTAAATTTGGTTTCGAAAATTTACGCGTCCGAAGCTTTTTTCTTTCACATTTAGCATTACAATGATCTAACCTAGTAGTATTTCTTTGTTTTTTCGATTTCTGAGAAAGGTACCTATACTTCCGAAGGTGCGTTATGCTCGGCCTGTAAGTCCAAAGTCTATTTTCGCTGCAGTGACATCAGTAAGACTACTACGTTTTTGTAACTATGTCAAATTGACTCAGGATAAGAAGGCAAAGTGAAAGTGTAGCTCGTGCAAAAATCCCACCGATTCGGCCTGCGCAGACTCATTAATGCAGGCAATACAGAAAATTCAGGCATATATCAGCCTTATGTCTAACCTTCACAAGGATATCAGTGCGATGAAAGCTGAATTTCAAGAATTCAAAACTTCCATTGACTATTGTTCTAAGCCCGTGGATGAATTTGGCACCAAACTCAAGCTGATGGAAGAACAATTAAAGAAGGTAGACTCCTTAGAAGCCAATGTCATCCAACTTCGTGAGGCTGTCTTGAAATTACAGGAGGATTCCCAAAGAAGATATCAATTCGTCAGATCTAACAACCTAGAAATTAAGGGTATTCCTGAACGCAAAAATGAGAACCCAACGGACCTCATTATGGCAGTCGCAAGAAACATCGACTTTCATCTTCCACCTAACTAAAAATATAAATATAAATACCAAACAGGAAACCCAAATGTATTATTGTCAAGTTTGTGAGGTGCCATTTGAAAGAAGGCTTCATTGCTGCATATAAAGCTGCTCGGGGGATCACCACTTCTGATATTGGACTACCGGGAGATAAAAAGCAGATATTCGTGAACAACATATCACTGCTTTTAATAAAAAATGATGTTTCATGCATAATCGAATGCGAAGCAGAAAAGATATCAGTTTTGCTGGGTTTCCAACTGCCGCATTCACGTGCGACAACATGAAAAGGCTCAAGCAATTTTTATAGGAAGAGAAATGATCCTGAAAAAAATCGTTTAATTTGCCATCTTACACCATTTCACCTCAAATGACCCTTCTAAAAAGCTTTCTCCTTACTATTTAATATCAACAATTTTAAGCCCATCTAAGTTGTTCCAATGTCAGTCCTGTATCCTTATCCAATACATATACTTTTTTATAGTGATACATTCCACCTATTTATATTCTAAAGCTACTGTTTATATTTTATGTATAGCACTTTATATTTTCCCTGATTTATTTCAATACCTTTACATGAATATTAGTAACTATCACTTTCAATTTAATCGTCATAACCTCTTGTATGTTCAATCACCGTGTATCGATTATTTCTCATTGGTCCTGGGTAATGTTGTATACTTATCAATACTTGGCATTATTGTGCATAATTTGTTCTATCCATCTGCGTCTTCATTGTGTTGTTTCTCTGTTATTTTTCAAGATCCACTCATATCAAATTTAATAATAATAATAATAATAATAAACTCTTTATTCTTAAGAAAAGGCGAGCTTATTGCCTGCAGGCAATATTTTAGAGCTAACCTATACTATTGTAAGAACATTATTTGCGAGTAGACTACATAACTTAACCTATATAAAGAGTATGACAAATAAAATAGAGGATAGAAAGAAGTATATACTTTACTCTTTGTGGGCACAGATTTGCCACATCAAAATAATCTAACACCTATAAGGACGCTAAAGTTTTAAAAGGAGGGGAATGGGAGGGGAGAGGGAATTTATCTGGAGGATTTCAAATGCTCTCTGAGTCTGTTTTTAAAAGTTGTTATGCTTGGCGCGGTTCTCACATTTTTCGGCAAAGCATTCCAAAGACGTGCTCCATGCACGGTGAAAGAGAATGAGAAGAAGTCACTGCTGTGACTAGGGATAGAGAGTAGCAGGTTGTTTTTTGATCTCAGAGGGCGTTCATGAGCCGATAGTGCAGTAAATCTGCCGGTAAGATAATTGGGAGCGACGCCATCCAAGATCTTGAAAAGCATACAGAGAACTCGCATGTCTCTTTTCTCCCGGGTCGACAGCCAGTGAAGCTTCTCTCTGTACTCCGTGATGTGGTCAAATTTTCTGAGGCCATGGATATACCGAATGCAAACATTTTGGAGACGCTCAACTTTGGTGGATAACTCCTCTGTGAGGTCGAGAAATGCGACATCTCCATAATCCAGAAGGGGGAGGAGAGCAGACTGACAAATCGTAATCTTGCTCTCCTCCGGGAGGATATTTTATATTATTTGTTCAATTTAGTAAAATACTTTCTTAACCCACTTATTTTATTTATTGGGCGTAAGCTTTGTTTTGGTCCAAGTGCCATACGGCTCTTTATGAAATTATTCATCTATTACCAAAATGTTAGATGTGTCCGAACCAAAGCAAACGCAATCCTACAAAGCATATTATACAATGAATTCGACATTATTGCACTAACTGAAACCATTTAATTATACTATAAACGGTTTCTCGATAATCAAGAAGAATGCAATCTGGGATCTAGGTGTTTTTTAGATAGTAAGTTATTATTTAACTATCGCATAGATAACATCACTAAAAAAGCATATAGTATGTTAGGATTCGTACTTCGATCTTCAAAACAGTTCTCAGTTAAACATTCTCTCTTACTCTTATACAACGCATTTGTCCGCAGTCACATCGAATATGCATCTCAAATATGGTCTCCTAGCTATAATGTTCACGTAAAAAGAATTGAACGTATACCAAATTTGTTCTTGAAACATTTGAATTATTGTTTCTTTTGTCCTTTCCCAATTACAGCGAAGCAGCTAGCTTTCATGGTCTTCAATCCCTACAATCCCGAAGAAAATGTGCAGATGTGGTGTTTTTCCATAAATTGTTGACAGGTTACATTGATTGTTCGGATCTTCTTGGAATGGTATCTTTTCGTGTGCCATCGCGACTCACTCGCCAAACGGAGTTGTTCCACCTACCGCAGGTTGGCACTAATTATGCACAAAACTGTTTTATTTATAATATGTAAAATTATTATAGAGTATGTAAAATTTATAATACGCAGCTCGGCGATATTGACGTATTCAATTCGTCATCTATCGCTCTTAAAAAAGCAATAATTAATGACGGTGCTGACGTATCATTGTAATCGCACTATGTAATATAATATTAATAATATGTATTCAAGAATATATTTAAATATGTATACATTATGGAACGTGTATTCACATAAAATTGTATTTTTTTATAAGACTACCCCCTTCCCAATTCCCACCTCCTTTTATGTGTGTATTCTTCATAGAAAACTGTTAAGTGTTTAAATTATTAATATTTAAGTGGAAACATGTTATTAGCATTATCTTTGAAACTTAGTAATTTTGTACCCAATATTTTGTAAAAGCTGTTTGTTTCCTTAACAATAATAAAATAAAATAAAAATTAATTACCTACAACACTATTTGCGCACTGCGGCGTCGTAGTAACGTTGCGGCGCCGCGCCGTGCACTCACATTAATAGGTGCACTGTACTACGTGTGTATGCCTATACGGCGAAATCTTTGCAGTGCGACGATAATATGACCAGTAAACATGACCTAACGATTAAAATTATTTTTTAAATATAAAATGCTACTTTTTGTGACTTAAATATAAAAGTTAGACATATGCCGTCGCTGATTTTTTGTAGGCATTACCAAGCTCTACAATTTTCTCTAGAACTCAATCATATATCTCTCATCGTTAAAGCAGCATTCGTAAGAAACGTTTTCATTCGATCGTTTTTTCTCCGACTTACCTTGCAAATCCAACTACCACGACAAAGTCTTTTCACTTTTGAGATTAATATATAGCCTATGACACTCACAAATAACGTGGCTTTCTATTGGTAAAAGAATTTTCAAATTCGGTTCAGTAGATCCAGAGATTACTTCCTACAACCTCACAAACTTTACCTCTTTCTAATATTAGTATAGATGACCTTACTTTTGGGACATGCCCTGTATTTCTCATAGCAACCTATTAATTCTTATAAAAATGCTTCTTTTTGTTGGCTAGAGTAGACAGCCATACATAATATGATAGCCATACTCAAGAATGGGTTGAAATAAATTAGTTAGGTCGTAAGATCCAACCTTTGTTAACCCCTCAAGGGGCGAGTGTAAAACCTGTCATTTCTGAGAGTTGAAGGTCAAAAATATAGCACTTTATAGAAACGATCATAAGAAACTACTTGATGGATCATGAAAAGAAGAAATGTTGAATGATCGCATTGAAATTTGAAATATAAAATATTAAAATCTCATTTTGTAAAACAATTAGATAATTATGAATAATTATTAGAAAGTTGGAGAACTGAAAAGAACTCACTTATTCAGCGATATCGATGTTTTATCTCAAAATACGAAACATTATCTAGAAATTGTAAACACATTTGTGTAACTTATTACATGCTTTACCAAATGTATTAGTTTGTTTTATTTATTTTCACACATATATCCGAAGAGAAGCACAGATAAGAGCAATGGCAGCACTCGACAAAGTGCCCCCAGAATACAAACAATCGTATTAGGGATTCTAGACTGCGAGAAGCAAGACTGAATAATCAAAACAATACAAAATTTATCCGTCTTTCTCACACATATCTAAGAGGGGGTGGTTGCACTGTGATTTTGGTGTAAATTCAGTTCGTTGAGAGCGCGGTTTGTCGCGCCGCGCTCGTACCCGTTTTGGGACGTTACTGAGCATTGACTACAATACATCGTACCTGATTCGGGACGTTACTGTCTTGAGGGGTTAATTTACTTTCAAAAAAAAAAAAAACAATTCCAAAAATGTTTCTTTATTGATACCGGTTTGAAAACTTACAAATTCGGACGTGAATAATTATAAAAAAATTAAATGAGCGTCGGGAAACGTGAAATTGATTAAGGAATGTTGGCTAGGTAGTCCTTGACGTGGTTGGGTTCCAGTCTGCGGAAACCGTTTGCGTCGCAGATTCCCACCTCGATGTTGTCGGCGGTGATTTGGCCTTCGAACGACTCCTTCAGCGTCAAGATGGCCGTGTGCACAGCATCGTCCACTTCCAGGTCTTCACTGTACCTGTAAAAAGCAAAACAAATGTACTGAATGCGAGGGAACAAGCGAATAAAGCTTAAACGTCAGTTCAAACGTCAACGAGCATTCTTAACATACGTCGAGGGTGCGACGGATCGAATAAGTATGATAATATACATTAATCTTCAAACTAAAACTCCATCTCTGATTCCTGTACTACTTCAAACGTTGGCCACAGCGATAGCTAACGTTTGGTGAAAAAAGGAGAAGAGTGAGTTCATCGAGTCGTGATGGTAATCTTCAGTCTTACCGTTTTATGTGGAATGTACACTATAGCGTACAAAAACTATTAGTAACGTCGGTGCCGTACACCCTGTGGGGAACGGCTGGCCGTATTTGTAGGATTTGGATCCTAATACACGTTCTCCGTGAAGTAATACTGGCTCTAAAGGCAAAAAACATCTCACTGCAAAACCTTTCTCAATAATCGAGAAAGCTTCAGATTGGATTATGGAGGTCGATTCGGTCTCTAAGCAGTATAAATTCCCTGAAAGTCTCGGATGCACAGCCCTGCGTCCAGATATAACTCTTTACTCTCTATCTCGGAAGATGGTCCTTATCGTAGAATTAACTGTTCCATGGGAATCAAATATCCCAAAAGACCACGAGTACAAATTAAATAAATACCATGACCTCGCAAATGCCGTCACCCGGAACGGCTTCACTGTTCACCTTCACGCGGTGGAAGTAGGCGCTCGTGGCCTGCCAGCTAAATCTTTGTTTCACCTTTTTAAAGATCTTGGTCTCTCAACTCCTTTCTAGAAAAATTATCTAAAACCGCAATTTCTGCATCTCAAATTCTATGGCTTCGAAGAGGGAGGGAATGGGTGGTAAGGTGGACGCTCACATGTGGCAAGACAGCTGTCCTAAACCTACCACCGCCGGTCGTTAGTCCGGAATCCACCCTTCACCTCCAAGAAGTATAATAATTATATATGATGGGCCCGATTTTTGGTCGGTGAATTCCATGGCAGCTCCGTTTGTATTTTATTAATAATCCATTGCCCATGAACCGACCGATCTGAACATGCAAAATAGGTAGAGATGTGAGTAATCATATTTCGGAGTGTTAGTCGCCCACCGCTCAAACACAAATCGGCTGCGCGTAAACAAGTGTCGAGTTGTTTGTGATATGGATCGAAAATCGAAAATGCTAGGTACTTTTTATTATTTAACTAATTAAGTGGTGCGGACGACGAGTATACCTGTCGTGTAAAATAATAAATTACCATTCGATATACAAACTTAATATTTGAGTAAGATACTACTGCTGCAGCAGCGGCGGCAGCAGCAGCAGTACTATTTTAATCAGATATTTATTTTTTATATCATTTTAATTCCCGTGAAACTTTAAAAATAAATTACGCAGTTAACTGGTTAACTAAGTACAACCATGAGCGATATGGACTTGAAGAAGTCTCCTTGCGGGGAGATTACAACAGCAACAGTATGGCTCATGCTATTGGCCTTCAATGCCAGAATGATTGGACAACAATTGGGGACTTTTGCATTCCGCCTCCAATGCACTGGAAGGTAATGCTCTATGACTAGACGCCAGAGATGCTGAAATTTTATTTGAATGCCTTTCAGCATACACTTCCAGACCCCAGTAACCTCGCTCGTTGGAGCTATGCCGAGGATAGTTCTTGTCCCCTTTGTAGCAATACCCCTTGCACAGCTAGACATATTCTAGCTGGCTGCAAGGTGGCCTTAGATCAAGGACGGTACACTTACTGCCATGACAAAGTTCTCGCTGTTATTCGCAAGGTAATTAGCCTCTCAGTGGCTCGTGTCAACAAGGGTTTGACATTACCCTCCAAACCCCCAATACAGTTTGTACGGGATGGCTCTAAAGGCAAAAAACATTTAACTACAAAACCTTTCTCAATAATTGAGAAAGCTTTAGATTGGATTCTGGAGGTTGATTCGGTCTCTAAGCAGTATAAATTCCCTGAAAGTCTCGGATGCACAGCCCTGCGTCCAGATATAACTCTTTACTCTCTATCTCAGAAGGTGGCCCTTATCGTAGAATTAACTGTTCCATGGGAATCAAATATCCCAAAAGACCACGAGTACAAATTAAATAAATACCATGACCTCGCAAATGCCGTCACCCGGAACGGCTTCACTGTTCACCTTCACGCGGTGGAAGTTGGCGCTCGTGGCCTGCCAGCTAAATCTCTGTTTCACCTCTTTAAAGATCTTGGCCTTTCCAGAAAAATAATCAACTCTTTCCTAGAAAAATTATCTAAAACCGCAATTTGCACATCTCAAATTCTATGGCTTCGAAGGGGGAGTGAATGGGTGGTAAGGTGGAGACTCACATATGGCAAAACAGTTGTCCTAAACCTACCACAGCCGGTCGTTAGTCCGGAATCCACTGCTCATCCCCCAGAAGTGTAATAACACTATATGATGGGCCCGACTTCGGTCGGTGAATTCCATGGCAGGTCCGTTTGTATTTTATTTTATTTTTATTATTATGTTATTGATGTAAATGTACCATAATATAGACATATAATTAGATAATTTATTACCTTTTCTCGAGGAATGTCTTTCCATTGACGTAATTCTTCCCCATAGCGGTGGCCTTCCATGCGAAATAAGCTCCCGATGGATCGCATTGGAAGAGGTAAGGCCTATCGTTGTCCCAACCGCAGACCAGTAAAGATACTCCGAATGGACGAACTCCTCTGAAAAAAATAGAAAATATTAGGTCCTTACTGTTTTGCAAAATTTAAATTTGATCCTCTTAACCCTTCGGCTACATAACGACCAAATTTGGTTGCACATCAGAACACCGTTGACTACTTAACGACTAATATTGGAGGCTTACTCCCGGAGCGCACAGTAATATTATTTTCTTATTCGAACGGTCCTAAAATCCATACAAACATGTCTCATTATTACCATAGATACATAGACGGCCATTATATTAAACACATAATTTATTCTGCGTAAAATACAAACTAAGAATGGCCGAGGAGGGGAAGGAGAGAGAGAGAAAGGGAAGAACTTCTTACAAAAGTAATACTTTTTGAGGTAAGTCATGATTGATTCTAAAGAAGGCGAGTGTAACGATCCTTAAGTATCGTTACATGCAGTCAACAAATGCATTGATTTCCAGTGAAATGCACTGACACAAATTCAGCTATTATTCTACCTGGTTACCTTTTCCTTCCTTTCCTTATCGAGGCGAGATGCATCAGTCTGCACTCCCACAGACTCGGTCCGTGCCCAGTAAGAGATACTCGGAGCACAAGTACAATCCTTATCCATACACCTTCGTAACTTCAGGCAGATAGCCACTACATTCGCGTCAATATATATCCTATTCGGGAAGCGTTACAAACTGGTAATATTCGAATTCTCAATAAATACCTTCTGATACACTTTAAATCAACTTTTAATACGGAGATAAGCCGCAAGTTGACACCACCACCTCACACCGAATAACTTGGATTCTAGTGAGGGGTGGTCCCTCACACGAGTTTCATATATTTGCCGGAGGGTCGTTCCAGTCTTGCTCGGTGGATACAGAAAGAGGAGTAGAAATCAGTATTGCGATGCGGAATTTTGAGTAATTTGTCAGAGGCTGACCGAAGTACGAGACCATGGGAACATAGCGGTTTGAAAAGCTCGTGGAGATAGGATGGTGTTGATTGAGAGAGTACTCGCTAGAGGAGAGCAAGTATATGAACATTTCTCTTTTGGTATACTGGCAGCCACTGGTATACTACAATATCCAACTCATTGCAGAACCAGCAGATCACTCTGGTACAAATGAAGTAAGGATATACACAGATGGCTCCAAAACCACTCAAGGTACCGGAGCCGGCGTCTTCTCAAATGATCTAAACATCGAAATATCAACTACCCTAGGCAACCTAAATACGATCTTCCAAGCAGAATGCATTGGCATCACCAGAGCAGCACAGGCAGTCGCAGCCAAAGATGTCGGAGACCTAAGCTTGAAATTTGTCTCCGACAGTGCCTCCGTGCTACAAGCGCTAGCAAAAAATACTATAACCTCTGTCCTTGTACTTAAATGCCACAATGCGCTTCAATCCATTGCGAGGTCAAATAGACTGACCCTGCAATGGATTAAAGGGCACAGCGACTCACTGGGCAACGACGCGGCAGACGAACTGACCAAAAGGGGATCAAAGGAAATAGTATATGGACCGGAACCCTTGATGCCCATACCCCAGGCCCAAATAAAAACATGGCTACGCGGGAACACCGACGAAACGCACCTTAAAGAATGGAAAAAAAAACGCAGGATGCAGGCAAACAAAGAACGCGGTTCCGGAAGCGCCTAAAATACTTGCCCGCAACCTCACCAGATTAAAAAGGGACAAAATCTGTAAAGTCATAGGTACTATGACAGGCCACTGTCCCCTAAACAAACACTTGTTTACCATAGGTGTGACAGACAGTCCTCTATGCAGAGGATGCATGGAGGAAGAAGAAACGCCACAGCATGTGCTCATGGAATGCAGGAGCGTGGCAGAGCAACGGGCAAGAATACTACAATCTCCAGCATCTGTCCCGGAGGCCTGTAGCAACCCAAACAGGCTGCTAACCTTCCGGGACAGCCTGGCTTGGCTGGAGTAACATAAATAGAAACATGAGCCACGCACAACGGCCCAATCAAGAGGCCAAGTGCGGGAAATAGCCCAGGAAAACTAACTGACTAACTAACTACTGGCAGCCACTTCAACCGTATCCTATATTTGGACACGACATCATACATACGTAGACCGAAGATAAATCACATGCAATACATTTTGCAAACATTCAAGTGTCCCAACCACCCCAAGGTCAATTAACTCCTTCCTAGAAAAAAATATCTAAAACCGTATTTCCCTCATCTTAAATTCTATTGGGGAGTGTTCGAAGGAGGGTGAATTCTTCGAAGGGGGAGTGAATGGGTGGTAAGGTGTACGCTCACATGTGGCAAGACAGCTATCGTAAACCTATCACAGCCGGTTGTTAGTCCAGAGTCCACCCAGAAGTGTAATAATAGTATTACGTTAAGCCCGACTCCAGTCGGTGAATTCCATAGCAGCTTCTTTCTTAGAGCAACTTTTTTATAATATTAGTATAGATGATTCAGCAGGGTTCCATATTGGGCCCTATTCTATTTTTAGTATATGTAAATGATTTATCAATGTATTTCAATGATATAAATGTAACGATGTAACGATGTTTGCCGACGAGACTAGTTAAACCCCTCAGGCCCCGATTGGCCGATATCGGCCACAAAATGATTCAGCGTGACGGGCTCGTTTTAATTTTATTTTAATTTAATTTGTTTTATTTTAGTATGTTTTATTATATTAATATGTTTCATTTTAATTATGGGTACAGTGGTTTGGCAGTAATTAATGTTTTGGTGAGACAGTGTCATAATTCAATTTTTTTACTAATTTTTACTAAAATTGTTTGGGACATCAACTTGTCAATCGGCTGGGGGGCCGAGGCCTGAAGGGTTAATTGTTGCCGGTAAAGATATGGAAGAATTATTGATTAACGTTAAAATACTTAATATTTGGTTTGAGAGCAACAACCTCACACTAAATGCATCTAAAAGTAATAAATACAAACGGAGCTGCCATGGAATTCACCGACCGGAGTCGGGCTCATCATAATACTATTTTTTACACTTCTGGGGGGTGAGCAGTGGATTCCGGACTTACGAACCGGCTGTGGTAGGTTTAGGACAGCTGTCTTGCCACATGTGAGCGTTCACCTTGCCACCCATTCACTCCCCCTTCGAAGCCATAGAATTTGAGATGCGCAAATCGCAGTTTTAGATAATTTTTCTAAGAAAGAGTTGATTATTTTTCTGGAAAGGCCAAGATCTTTAAAGAGGTGAAATAGAGATTTAGCTGGCAGGCCACGAGCGCCAACTTCCACCGCGTGAAGGTGAACAGTGAAGCCGTTCCGGGTTACGGCATTTGCAAGATCATGGTATTTATTTAATTTGTACTCGTGGTCTTTTGGGATATTTGATTCCCATGGAACAGTTAATTCTACAATAAGAGCCACCTTCCGAGATAGAGAGTAAAGAGTTATATCTGGACGGAGGGCTGTGCATCCGAGACTTTCAGGGAATTTATACTGCTTAGAGACCGAATCAACCTCCAGAGTCCAATCTGTAGCTTACTCGATTATTGAGAAAGGTTTTGTAGTTAAATGTTTTTTGCCTTTAGAGCCATCCCGCACAAACTGTATTGGGGGTTTGGAGGATACTGTCAAACCCTTGTTGGCACGAGCCACTGAGAGACTAATTACCTCGCGAATAACAGCGAGAACTTTGTCATGGCGGTAAGTGTACCGTCCTTGATCTAAGGCCACCTTGCAGCCAGCTAGAATGTGTCTAGCTGTGCAAGGGGTATTGCTACAGAGGGGACAAGAACTATCCTCGGCAAAGCTCCAACGAGCGAGGTTACTGGGGTCTGGAAGTGTATGCTGAAAGGCATTCAAATAAAATTTCAGCATCTCTGGCGTCCAGTCATAGAGCATTACCTTCCAGTGCATTGGAGGCGGAATGCAAAAGTCACCAATTGTTGTCCAGTCATTCTGGCATTGAAGGCCAATAGCATGAGCCCATACTCTTGCTGTCGTAATCTCCCCGCAAAAGAGACTTCTTCAAGTCCACGTCGCTCGTGGTTGTACTGCCATACCCCAGACCAGTGCCATTCTGGCTGATTCCAGTAAGGAACCTTTTGTGGAAGTCTACGCGGGCTTGTAGTTCATTTGAATCACTACAGCCACTTATTACGTGCTTCGATATTGCCGGATCTTTGGAATTGCACAGAATCGAATTTTTGGTTATTCTGGAGTTGGCGTAGAGCAGAGAGGGCAGTTTAAGCGCTAGCCCAAAATTTTGTTTGGACCTTCATACATTTTACAAATCACCGAAATCGGAATAAAGGTTCGCAAATAATTTTTTCAATAAATAACACTGCCATTCCTCAAACTCCTTGTACTAGATTTTTAGGTGTTCATGTAGACGAACTTTTAAAATGGAACTTTCACTGTGAAAACCTCGAAAGTACGTTAAGTAGGGCATGTTATGCTTTGAGTATTGTAAGAAGGTCGTTAGATGAATTGCAAACAAGAAATGTTTATTTCAGCTATATTGAAGCTATTTTTTTGGCCATTTTTTTATCAATTTTAAGTAGCATTTTTTAATTATTCTGACTTTTTCTGATTTTAATTTCTTGATTATTTTAATTGATTATTTTAATTTGTGGTTTTAGTAAATACATCTTAAAAATGATTTTGATGTCCTAAAAGCAATAATGAAGTAACTGTATGTACCTAGATATTAAGTTTCTACAATCTCTTAACCCCTTGAGTATGATAGGACCAAATCTGGTTCTTGAAACAATTATCCGTTGAGTATGATACGACCAGATCTGGTTCCGCGTTTTTTTCACTTCTTTGACGTTCTCATATTTATTCATAATTATCTAATTGTTTTACAAAATGATATTTCAATATTCTATATTCGAAATTTCAATGCAATCATTGTGCAGTTGTTCTTTTTATGATTGGTGTAGTAGTTTCGTAGTTATAGTACTTTAAGTTGATGTCGCCGAAAATCCTGCAAAAGAGACAGATGCATCCATGAAAATACCCATTTACTCCAAGGGTTAAGATTTTTTTTTGGAAATAAATTGAAATTGAAATGTATTGCCTTACCCAGATTGAGTGTACTCCTGCATCAGGGTAGCGATCCTCTGGACTAATTGCGCTGTTGGTATCTGCTCATGGTACACCAGGAAGTACTGCTGCGCCATTTTACGAGCCTGAAATTGACAATAATAAATACCAATAGGTTCTACGACCAAAGATCTTATAGATCAAGAGCCAATGACAAAAAAAGGTCACAATGGCGCAATATAATGCAAGCTATTATCATCGGTAGCAGTTAATTTACCTCGAGGATTAACATAAATGAAGTTCTGAAGATCTGCATCGGTGCGGATGAGGTCCCTTTCAGTTTCGAGGTTAAAAACCTCGGTGTCCATATGGACGACAACCTCTCATGGCGGCCACATATTCGAGAAATGCGACGCAAACTCTTCGGCCGATTTCATTCGCTGAATAGGCTGAAAAATATCCTCCCGGAGGAGAGCAAGACTACGATTTGTCAGTCTGCTCTCCTCCCCCTTCTGGATTATGGAGATGTCGCATTTCTCGACCTCACAGAGGAGTTATCCACCGAAGTTGAGCGTCTCCAAAATGTTTGCATTCGGTATATCCATGGCCTCAGAAAATTTGACCACATCACGGAGTACAGAGAGAAGCTTCAGTGGCTGTCGACCCGGGAGAAAAGAGACATGCGAGTTCTCTGTATGCTTTTCAAGATCTTGGATGGCGTCGCTCCCAATTATCTTACCGGCAGATTTACTGCACTATCGGCTCATGAACGCCCTCTGAGATCAAAAAACAACCTGCTACTCTCTATCCCTAGTCACAGCAGTGACTTCTTCTCATTCTCTTTCACCGTGCATGGAGCCCGTCTTTGGAATGCTTTGCCGAAAAATGTGAGAACCGCGCCAAGCATAACAACTTTTAAAAACAGACTCAGAGAGCATTTGAAATCCTCCAGATAAATTCCCTTTCCCCTCCCATTCCCCTCCTTTTAAAACTTTAGCGTCCTTATAGGTGTTAGATTATTTTGATGTGGCAAATCTGTGCCCACAAAGAGTAAAGTATATACAGTAGAGCGTCGATTATCCGAACTAATTGGGGGACAAGGGTGTTCGGAAAACCGATTTATTTGGATAATCGAACTGTATAAAAAACTGTATTAATAAAACCATATATGGACATAATAATATGTATTATCTATGTAATCTGTTTTAACTTTTTTTATTTATTACAATAGTGAGTAGTAATCCTGTGAACAAAATAAATATGTGTGTATGTTATACATACGTACATGAAGAGGAACGAATTAACGCTTAAAAAAGTCCTTAATTTTGGTCTGTCGAAGCAAGCCTACGCTTATGAGCAGCTAATTCCTGCACTTTTTTTAGTACAGATATCTGATACTGGTCGCTTTCATTTTGAGCTTCAAACCATCGCAAGAAAGTATCCTAGACATGTAAATGCTTCAGAAGGTGTGGTTATTTTTTCATCTTCATTTTCTGATTCACTAGTCGATGAGGTGCTGGCGGCGTCAGCATTATCAGTCACGAGGTCTACAATATCGCTGTCCTGCATGATTTGGTACCCTGGAACTGCATCATCAACCCTCATCCATTCTTGAACGTCTTCTTCATCACATTCATGGCAATCGAGTTCTGTTTTTGACCGAGAGTCTGCGGCCGCAGCAGTTCGGTTAAGCGGTCGTTCGGTTGACCGACGTTCGGATAATTGACGCTCTACTGTACTTCTTTCTATCCTCCTTTATTTTATTTGTCATACTCTTTATATAGGTTAAGTTATGTAGTCTACTCGCAAATAATGTTCTTACAATAGTATAGGTTAGCTCTAAAATATTGCCTGCAGGCAAAAAGCTCGCCTTTTCTTAAGAATAAAGAGTTTTATTATTATTATTATTATTATTATTATAATGGTATGGAGATGCTGACGCCGCGATATCGACCTAGCTAGATAATCGAAAGATTATGAAGCAGTCCGACCAATGTTTCGAGTTCTTTATATTGGCATCCACTGTCTACTGATGTATTATCAACTTTTCCAAAACCCTTTGGGGATACAAACTAAAAGTACACATTTGCTAGTACGCCAGCGCCAGGTGTCCCGGAGTCTGGCCTGCTGACTCTACGCCAGCATTCTATGGACAAAATACTGTTTGATCTGAAAGTATCAGCTTTTACGAAAGTCATGCACTTTTTGTCGCTGCCTCTTGGCTGTCTTGTTAACGCGTTAGTTTTAAGAGCCGTATTACAAAATAGCGTAGGTATTCTTTTAAAATGAGTTGAAAAAATGAACGCATTTTTTTTTGGATGTAACTATAAAAGATAGGATAAATAAATAAATAAATAAATAAATAACTATTCAACCCTGGGAGAAAAACCGCGGCACTGAGCGCTCTTCTCTTGCGCAAGCAAATATATACACAATTTCTAATTGTTTTTTGCAGTGTTTTCTCCTTTCTAATGACAATAATTTATATTATGTCGTATTGCTAAAAGAGTGAACTTTAATATAGTATAAGTATTATATAAGAATCTTATTTTATTTCTGAGAAAATTAGAATGATACAGGAAGATTTTTTTAAAATTTTGTGTAATTGTAAGTAATGTATACCTTGGATATGGGGTCAAAAAACGAAAAAATAAAGCCGTAGTGTACATCAAGAATACATGACGGACATAAAAAAAAATAGTATACGGTTTTCGTTGTAGTGATATTACTGTATTAAGGAGCTCAAAGTTTGCCTTCCGAGCGTTTTACGAATAACGACTTTCGGAAAATGGGCTGAATAAGTAAATAATATTCGTTACATCTAAAATTAAAGGCCGCTATGGTCAACATCAAGAAATGGTCCAGGTAATTCAGTAATTAAAGTTTGTAGAAATCTCTTTATTTCTTGGAATTAGAACGCCAAAAATCCACTTTTCTTGCCTTTCTGGAAAAAATATGTGATACGGCTCTTAAATATTTTGTACTAAAGTCGAGGTGCGGCTATTTAAAAACGAACTTGATGTATGCAATTTTGCTCATTCGCATACCCTAGTATATAAAAATAATAAATACAAACAGAGCTGCCACGGAATTCTGGGTGTTGAGCGCTAGACTACAGACTAAACACCGGTTGAGGTAGGTTTAGGACAGCTGTCTTGCCACATGTGAGCGTTCACCTTACCACCCATTCACTCCCCCATTTGAAGTAATAGAATTTGACGTTCTGCAATTGCACTTTTAGATATTTTTTCTAGGAGATCTTCTCGGAGAGATCAATACTATAGAAGTGAAACAAAAGATTTGGCTGGCAGAACACGAGTGCAAACTTCCACGACCTGGAAATCGTCATATACGTTTCCTAAGCAGCTGGGGGTGGTTGTAGACCTGGTGTCAGCTACTCTTGAAATGACTCGTTGGCCACCCGATCTCGGGCAAAAGACGGACAAAGAGCGCCACGGTCCGCAATAAATTGGAACTGATTTACCGTTTACATCAGGTACTGGAGCTGTCAACTACAGCGGGCGAACCCGTCACTTCAGGAAGTTTTAATGAAATTTATCGTTGTGTCTCCCGTGAGGTGAGCGCAGAAAACTTAGGACAAAACAGTCCACCGTCTAGCTCCGCCACATGCCCGTAAGAGGCCAACGCCCTATCCGCGAATAGCCAGGTATGTTACCCGACACGGTAATGTAGCCTTTCTGCGGAAAAGTGTTCTCTACGATACTAATAAAAAAACGACCTCTTTTGCAGTAATCTAATGTAATACAAATGGAATATTGCCCGGTGTTACCCAAATCGCGTTCATGGCGCGGTAATGGCAATCGATTAAACGTAATGTAACGACCGCGAGTAGCCAGGTATGTTACCCGATACAGCGCCAGGTGGCGTACTAGGAAAGGCAAAATATTGTTGAATCTGTAGGTATCAGCTTTCCAAAACTCTTGCACTTTTTTGTCACTAGTTTTTGGACTACAGTAGACATCGACATACTATATTCAACAACACAAATAGAATATGTTGCATTGAGGGTTCATTATTTTTCATAGTCTTAAAACCCTTCGGCTACGTAACGACCAAATTTGGTTGCACATCAGAACACCGTTGGCTACGTAACGACCATATTGGCGGCTTGCTCCCAGAGCGCACAGTAATATTATTTTCTTATTCGAAGGCATCCTAAAATCCATACAAAATATCTCATTATTACCATAGATACATAAACAACTGCTAGAATAACGTCGCGCGTCATTTTCAGGGATATTTATGGTAAAATTCCATTTTCAAACATCGCTGGTTGTGAAGTTTTTATGTGTTTTTTAGTGTTTTCAGTTGGAATATGAATAGATATGTAAGTAAATTTGATTCTAAAACACTTTATCAAACGAATTCAGTGATGTTATGTACATTTTATTCCAATTTTACCTGTTTTTTTTTTAGTTGAAAAATTGGGTGCGGCGTGGCGCTATGGCGTCATTACTAATTATTGAGTTGTTTGCGATAAATAACTCTAAAAATGCAAAATATCTGCCTAATTCGTTAACAAAATACATATTATTTTGTTTTTTGCTGAAATATATGAAAATAATTTATTGGTTTTTATGAGCTAATATCTAAATATTTTTGTATGTAAATAAACAAAACGAAATATTACCTTTGATAGAGAATCTAATAAAGATCACGATAGCATTTACAATTTCTAAATAGGGTACCGTATTTTTCCGTAAGACAAGTTAGAAATGCCGAGTTTTTTTTTCACTTTTTCGACTTTCTCATATTTATTCATAATTATATAATTACTAGCTGCGCCCAGCGGTTTCACCCGCGTGGTGATGGAAAATTGTGATAATGATGATAGAAAACCATATATCTTTATAAATTACAGCCTATGTGTTATTCTGATGTGTAAGCTATATTATTGTAAAGTTTCATCAAAATCCATTTAGTAGTTTTTGCGTGAAAGCGTAACAAAAATCCATATATACATACAAACTTTCGCGTTTATAATATTAGTAGGATAGTAGGAGAAAATTTTCAAAATATATGTTGACGCTTAGAATTTAAATTTCAAATATCAATTTCTTTGATTTTTATCCTACTTACTTGACAGTTATCGTTATATTTTAGATAATTCACACTATATCTTTATAAATTATAGCCTATGTGTTATTCTGATGTGTAAGCTATATTATTGTAAAGTTTCATCAAAATCCATTCAGTAGTTTTTGCGTGAAAGAGTAACAAACATCCATACATTCTTACAAACTTTCGCGTTTATAATATTAATAGGATTATTTTACAAAATGAGATTTCAATATTCTATATACGAAATTTCAATGCGATCATTGCACAGTTATTCTTTTTATGATTTCTATAGTAGTTCCGTAGTTATAATACGTTTTGTCGAGCGCGGCGATATTGCAAGAAATTCCAATAAATTGACGTGGTGTGCCATCAAATTATGTCGCTACTCGAACGGTTATATTGCCTCCGATAATCAATTGTATTTCTTTTTTGTAAGACCACTTAATTTCATATTTCATTACAAATAGATTTCATGTCAACTCAAACTGTAGTTTTATACTCGTATCTAATACGTATTATTATATTATTAATTATTATATTAATAATAATATATAATAATAATAATATCTAATACGAGTATTATCAATTATGCGGCGAGTCTCTTAACCCCTCAAGCCCCGATTGGCCGATATCGGCCACAAACTGATTCAGCGTGACGGGCCCGTTTTAATTTTATTTTAATTTAATTTGTTGTATTTCATTATGTTTTATTATATTAACCCTTCCAATCGCGAAGTAAAAATCAGCTGTCACTTACGCCGGCGACATTTTCGCTTGTAAATTCGGCGCAAGTAAATGAACTTGAGTAAAATGACTATAACTTGTAAACCACTATACGGATCATAAAAAGAATAACTGTAAAATGATCGCATTGAAATTTGAAATATAAAACATTGTAAGATTATCTCGTAAAACAATTAAGATAATAATGAATAAATATTACAAAGTTCGCAAACTGAAAAAAAGTCGCCTATTCAAATAATTTCAATGTTTTTATCACAAAATACGTAAAATATGCAAAAACTGTAAATACAGTTATGTTCTTTATTAAATACTTTACCAAAACTTATATTTTGTTTTACTTATTTGCATACAAAAACATTTAGTTACTCAGCCAAGAAAAAATCGATGTATTCGCCGAATGTCCGATGTGTGATGTCAAATTAGAAATCAAGTTGAATTGAGCAAAATATAGCCAATTTTGTGATTATATACGATGTAAATCAAATAATAGCTGTTTCATAAGCGAATTAAACGAATATTACGTCATAATTCGCGATTTTTCGTTATAATTCGGGAAAAGAAATGAACATTTTTTGCAAAGCTAACGTCAGACTATTTTACGCGATAAAACGTGAAAAAAAGCAGATGAGCTGTCCCAAATTAGAAATTCTCTTTCGGAAATCTTCCCTAGAATGCAAATCACTTACGATTTTGCAGGAAATAGCACAATAATAACACGAAAATCACAAAATCACAGACACTTCGGGCGTTGGCGGCTCGGCGACTCGGCCGGACGGCGGCTCGCGGGCGCCGCGCCCGGGCGACGACGCGAAACTGATTATTAAAAATAATTTATCGACTAACAGTCGTCGACTAGAGTTCGACCGTTCGACTTTTTCGATATCTGTTACTTTAAATATGCATTTTACGCAGCGCGGAGCGCCCTAACCAAAATTGATTAGCTCAAATCTTAGCGTTTGTAAGCGTCTAACCAAAAATGGTTACCTCGTATAGGAAGGGTTAATGTTTTATTTTAATTATGGGTACAGTGGTTTGGCAGTAATTAATGTTTTTGGTGAGAAAGTGTCATAATTCAATTTTTTTACTAATTTTTACTAAAAATTTTTGGGACATCAATTTGTTGATCGGCTGAGGGGCCGAGGCCTGAAGGGTTAAGAAACATTTAGTATTGATTTTTAAAGTTATTTATACACTAAGCGGCTATCCAAAGTATTGTGTCTATACAACTATGTAAAAGTTTTCAAGGCAGTAAACGTGATTTGATTTGATTCTTAGAGAATCTCTGTATAGACTGCCTTTTTTTGAAAGATAAGAACTCTCATCAAATTCGCTGCCATTCCCCAGAATATTAAGCCATATGTATTGATAAAATAACATCTACATTACCTGCTTCACTAGAAGTCGATAATCTGGACCCATTCCAGAGTAGACCATACCAATATGCGACGTAATCATCTCCACCTTATTGACACTGTGCTCATCGTAGAGAAGATTTTTGTGTTTGTTCTCTGTAGCGATGATCACCCCATTCGCCGCTGGAAAAAATAAACGTTTAAAGCAGTTGCTTTCAATCGTTGTGCCACGCACAATTGTGTGCTGCGATCATCTGGTTTGCCGCCACGATTTCACTTATTCTTTATCAGGTAAGGAAACGCCAACTTATCCATAAACTAAATAGCCAACGTTCACCCGCGCCTCAAATAAAATCAAATACAAACGGAACTGCCATGGAATTCACCGACCTGAGTTGGGCCCGTCATACTATTATTACACTTCTGGGGGTTGAGCGGTGGATACAGGACTAACCACTAGCTGTAATAGGTTTAGGACAGCTGTCTTGCCACATGTGAGCATCCACCTTACCACCCATTCACTCCTCCCTTCGAAGCCATAGAATTTGAGATGCGTAATTGCGGTTATCGAGTATATCGGTGACCTTTGCCTATCTTTTACGCGATCGGGCAGCCATCGGGTCGTTTGAAGAGTAGCAGACATCAGGTCAATGACCACTTCCGCTCAGGGTTGGCTTGATTTTCCCCAACGTATAGTATGCAAACTTTGAATGCCTATATCTCGCTTATTTATTGAGACCGACAAAAGATTATTGCAGATTCAGAATCTTCATGGTGAATATAGTCGGGTGACGTTTAACAATCAACAATCCAGGAGAGGTTCCTGTACTGCAGTTATACCAAATGCTATACGCGTGCACTCCGCGTGATAGTTGCCAACACGCGGCAACTTAGCAGGGCTACAGGGACGATCAAGGCATGTAGGAAGATCTTGCGGCCTTCCTGCCCTGCCGCAGAGCAATCTAGGAAATTGCTTGCCTATACACATCACAATTAAGGTGGCAATTAAGGGTCATACCCACTTTTTACCCTAGATTGACCCTGCGGCAGGCGTGTGAGCATCCCGCTTTACTCAACCGGTGAAAACAGGGCTTTAGCCATGCCGCATTTTAGCCATGCCGCATAATAAATCGAAGAACCGCCAAAGCGACTACCTACAACACAATGGAAAGCCGCATAACCTCAAATTCGGAAACTAATCTCTCGTAAAACTCTTTTAGATACTAACCTTTTATACCGACCGAGGGTCCCCCGGAAGCCACCGCCGCCAGCGCATACTCAATTTGCACCAATTTCCCGGAAGGGCTGCAAAAAACCAAACGAAAAATCAGCGCGATGATGACCGGACAATTTCGTCCCCAAACCGCTTCAACCAGCGAAAAATACATTTTAAAATGCGGCGCATTCGTTTTCTCGCATTTTACGGCGGATTTTATAACGTAATATAGCGAAAATACTTGCCTAAATGTCGTGAGAGAGAAACTGTAACGCTCGGACGCCATGATTGCTTGCAATATTTTGACACAATTTTTCGAATGACAAACGTCAAGTCATCGTCGGGCTTGTTCGGGATAAGCGGATCAGAGATATAGCGAAGAACGAAAAAATGAGCTGAACGACTCGTCTGGTATCATAAATCGTAAACCGCGCAATTCATTAATACCACAGAGGTTTTGTAAATTTGAATATAACAAAGTTTCATTATCTTTAGGCATTTTAAATATATATATATATTTTTAATGCAAATTTAATATTATTTTACATGAATTTTCGGTTTATTTTTCTTTTTTTAAATATTATTGTGAATTATTTTAATTATACCTTTTCTTCTATAAGTTCGATGTAATCCTTTCCGTAGCAGTTATTTCATTTTATATATTTTCTGAAACATTTTTTCAAGTACTTAATTTACATGTTCATTTACATTTCACTGTACATGTTCGAAAGATTGTTTTAGTTTGTTTCTTTCTAATTTCATTTTCTTACAATTTAATATTTTTTTCCGATTTTATAAGTGAGTCAGTGGACTCATGTTAATAATTAATTAGATTTATTATAAACTTAGCAAATAAGTAAAGAATATCAATCTGTATAACAAGGAATTATGAGAGACGTATGTAATGCCAAGCCATAAATGTTACGCCATAAGTCGGAAAACAAATATATTTTTATTTCTTATACAAAATACCAAATCGGTAAAGCGTTCGTTATTGTATTAGAAACAGTAGCTAAGCTATGCGACTATTTTTTTAATAGTGAATAGGACGTTCAGCGATTTTTTTTCGTCTTCGCTGGTCCCGCTTCCCGAACAGTAAATTTCTGCTTTTAAAAGCAATAACCGTCTAAATGAAGGTTCCGAGTCTGCGCACTGAAACCCGCTCGATAAAAGCTATTTTTAACAGGAAGCTCTTCAGTTTTTCTTTTCGCGTAGAATAAAACACAAAATGCCGCTTCGAATCGTGTCGCCGGCGTCGGAAAGCACGAAGCAGCTCGACACGAAGCCGATCATCAAAGTGACGGCGGACACCGCGGCGGCTTCGCCAGCGAAAAAAATAATGGAAAAAAAGTGCGATATTAGAAACAAGAAGAATTTCGCGTTTTGGCTGCTCGTCTGTATATTGTTCGTTCTGGCCGTGGGCAATTTGATTTTGACTCTGACGATACTGGCCGTTTTGCGTTTGGGGCAATGTAAGTTGGTTCTTAAATGTCAAAAAAAAAATGGCGGGAAAATTGAAATTTGAAGTCCATTTCTTCAAATATAAAATAAAAACGGTTGTGACACCCCAAGGCTTTCCCGGCAAGTAACCAGGGACTTATTTCATCTAAATATTCATTTCATAACCTTTGGTCGATTTTGTAAATAAATACTAACAATATCGTTTTTTCAAGAATTCCCTCTTGTTAGTAATTAATCTTGTATATTATATATTTATCTATACTAATATTATAAAGAGGTAAAGATTGTGAGGTTGTAGGAAGTAATCTCTGGATCTACTGAACCGATTTTGAAAATTCTTTTACCAATAGAAAGCCAGATTATTTGTGAGTGTCATAAGCTATATATTAATCCGAAAAATGAAAAGACTTTTTCGTGGTAGTCGGATTTGCAAAGACTAGTTTCTAACTAACGCTGCCTTAACGATGAGAGATATATGATTAAGTTCTAGAGAAAAGTTGTAGAGCTTGATAATGCCTAAAAAAAGTCAGCGGCAGCATATGTCTAACTTTTATATTCACAAAAAGTAGTTTTTTATATTAAAAAAAATATTTCAATCGTTAGGTTTATTGGTCATATTATCAACAATTATGAATTCATATCAAAATAAGTAAATTTATCGTCTCAAGTGTTTAAAACGAAAGACTTTTACCTTTTACTGCATATAATTTCACTTTTAGTGCATAAATGGTTAAAGAGATAAGACACTCAGAAATAAGACACTCACAAGAAGACACTCACAAATAACGGTAATATAGTCAAATTGGCATGCAAATACATACATACATCAGTAAAAATATATCCCTTCTTTTAGCAGTCAGGAAATAAATCATAGCACTAAGTACTAACCGAGCCACTTTCATAATTTCATCACAAATAAAAAGTTTAACCGCCCAACGAAGTGGGCACGGGTCAGCTAGTATAATATATATGGGGGTCGGCCAAAACGGCAGCGTGAAATGCCTATAGGCATTGTTGGCGTCCAACGGGTTAAATTAATAAATTTCTTCGATTTTCAGGTATGGAGAGTATGGAGATAGTTCCAGATCAATCCGTGATCAAATTCTTTGGGAAGATTGATCTCGATCACGTGTATAAGAGAGACGGCCTACTTGAGAGTTTTGAAGATTCACCATTGACTATTTCTAGCGAGAACGGAAGTGTTTTGGTCAATATTATTTCAAGGTATTATTAGAATTATTACCACTGCGGATGGTGTGACAGGTCCTTTTCCGGTTTCCAAATGAAAAAAAAAAGAAATACTGTAGTCCAGTATTGTTAGTATATGTCCAGTATATGTCCAACATAATTATGACGATGTGAATGATTCTATCTCGAATGTTGTGGAATGGTTCACAGCAAACAATCTGCTACTAAATGAAAAGAAAACAAAATGTATAAAATCCTCACTTCCAAATGTAAAGCAGATAGGGCCAAATATTATCATAAAAAATGAGCGCCTAGAACTGGTCGATTCCACTGTATTCCTTGGTATCACTTTAGATAAAAAGCTACAATGGGGCTTACACATTAAGAAATTGGCCGACAGGCTAAGTTCTACGGCATATGCTGTAAAAAAATCGTAATTTAACAGATATAGACACCGCAAGGCTGGTTTACTTCAGCTATTTTCACAGCTTGATGTCGTATGGCATCTTGCTATGGGTTCATGCTGCTGACGCTGATAAAATATTTATACTACAGAAACGAGCCATCCGCGCTATTTATAAATTGGGTGCTAGACAGTCGTTACGCGGAAAATTTAAAGAAATCAATATTTTGACACTTGCATCTCATTACATCTATGAAAACTTAATGTATGTGCATAAAAATAAAGAACTGTTTTTAAAAAACTCTGATAGGTCAATACTAGAAATAAAAATAAACTTGCTGACCATAAAAGTCGACTCTCCAAAACCACAAAATCATTCAAAGGGCAATGTATACGCTTCTTCAATAAAGTCCCAGAAAACATGCAAAATTTATCTGTGATACAATTTAAGTCATTTATTAAGAAGAAGCTGTACTCAAAGGGCTACTATAAAATAAATGATTATCTAGACGACAAAGACCCTTGGAAATAAAATGGTTACCTCGATGATTTAAATCACGTTATATGTCACAATAATTTAATTTTTATATCATTTATGTATGTTTGTATGCATTATTGACGTCAAAAAGTTACGATTTCGTACTATTTTGAATAAAAAACTTATGATTATGATTATTATGGTTATGCCTAGATGCTTTTGCTTCGTGACACTTTGTAATGGCACTGACCCTCGATAGTACCCATGTTTGGGGTTGTTCTTGCTGATGTGAAGAACCGAGTCTTTGTCTGCATTTAGCTTCATCATTTTAATATTGAGTGAAGTTAGTAAGTGATCCCTTGAACCCCGTATTTATATGAAATATTTAGGTGTGAGACATTAACCTGAAGTGTGAGTCTGACCGTACTACTATTAAACTTACCGTTTCACTACTTACTAAACTAAGGGGACTTCGTAGAGTAAGGGGACCCATATGTTTGGGTCAATCTAACTCACGGGTCAGCACACATACAGTAGCCTCCCAGAAGAAGTGCGAACCCTGGTAGGTGTGCCTGCGGGTTGGTTTCCCCTGGGAATCGTCCATCGGGTGCTCCTGGATGGTTTGCGCACTGTGCAGCATCAGCGAATGGACTATGCATTCCGACAGATTACCGTGGGGTTCTGATAGAGCGGGAGTAGTTGTTAACCGAGTGGGCAGTCAGTCAATGGACGCCGTGGTCCACGATAGATTCGGTAGACACCAAACCATTGCTAACATAAGGGAGAGGACCGCGAAAGCGACGTCTAACCCGTAGCCAAGTCGGGAGGTTGGAGAAATCTGGCTGGGTGCACATTCCCAGTATCGCGCGATAAGGCGTTGGCTTCTTACGTGCGAGTTAGCGTAGCTAGACAATGGACTGTTTCATTCCAAGTCTCTACATTCATCCCATGGCTACCATTCAACCATTTCCAGATTGAAATCTGTCTATGTGTCTGCGTGGGAGCTAATGGGCCCTTGCTGAGTCGGCCACGAAGACACATTTTGTTCAGGGTTGGTCACACTCACGGGTCCGGCGGCCTCCACGCATGAAGTGCGAGCCCGGGCAGGACTCTGGTCTTAGGGCTAGTTTCCCCTAGGAGTCAACCTTCTGGCATTCCTGGACGGTCTGCGCACCGTGCGGCGTAAACCAATCGATTGTACATTCTGACTAACAGTCGGGGGAGTCTGGTAGCAGTACTTTTTCCTATAGAGCGGAGGTTGTTGCGGACCTTACGGCGACTGCTCTTTAAACGACCATCGGCTACCCGATCCTGGGTGAACAGCCGGGCAAAGGACGCCGTGGTCCGCGATAGATTCTGTTTACACCGTTTCACCGCTTCGTAAGGGAGAGGACCGCGCAAGCGACTTCGAACTCGTAACCAGTCGAGAAAACGGAGTAATCTGGTCGCAATTAGAAGTAAGGGCGTAAGTGTAAGCCCGCTGGATAGCATACATGGTTATCTCGCGGATAAGGCGTTGGGCATGTGGCGGAGCTTGACGGTGGACTGTTTTGTCCAAGTCTTCTGCGTTCACTTCACGGGAGATAGAACGACCAATCGTTAAAACTTCCTGAGGTAACGGGTTCGCCCGTTGTAGTTGACAGCTCTATTTGTGTTTCTGCGTCTGTGTCTGTGTTTGTGTGTGGCTGCATTCCTGTACGATACCACCCAAACGCTTCATCCGATTAAGCTGAAATTTCGCAAGCAGGTATCATTTGGTCATAGCAAGAGTTGCAAAGATTGTGGTTGAAATCGGTCAACCTTTTTTTATTTGTTATAATTGTATTTTCTCTGCTTGAAAGTTGCAGGCAGCTAGCGCCATCTGCTACCCGCGTTTGTCACTATTTAGCCGCGGCTGCTGCTCGCGTCTAAATAATGACAAACTATGTTTTGTTTTGAAATGAGGGTTACCCTGCATAGATAAAATATTTAATATTAAATTAAATTATAGGAATGGTCGTATGGACACGAAAATGGTGGTGAACAGCAGCGGTACCTCGTTCCGAGGGTTCAGCAGCTTCGAGGTCCGCAGCCCGGAGACAGGAGATACTGTCTTCTCCACGGCATCACCTGGAATTCAGCTCGGACACTCCGTCAACCATCTGAACGCTAAAGTAAGTACACTGAGAGAACTTAATAGGTACATGCCCGGCTTTGGCTGTAAGAAGATAAAATATAATGAGCACACATGAGGCTGCTATGTGTGGCTAATGTCCATCTACTGCAGTGGTTTTCAACCTTTGTATTGTGAGCATCCTCCCAGGGTGCCGCCAGGGTGCCATTTTTGAATTATTCTTTATCAGATAAGGAAATGTAACTTTTACATTTGTGGACATGTAGTAGTAGTAGTAGTAATAGGAGTGGGGGGCTTGTATCTAACGGTTGATGTCACCTGGATCTATAAGATCTTTTGTAACTACCCACTTGGTGGTTGGGTCAGAGGTTTGCTAGAAGCCCGGTACTGTTTACCAGTCCATACAGATCACTGACCTTCAGGTTAGGCAGGTCGCTGGGTTCGAGAAAGGCTCGTCCCAGTAAACTGTGTTTTTTTGCGGCGAGGCCCGGGCAGCGACCAACGATATGTATGCTGTCTTCAGGTTCTTCGCCACATATTTAGCAGTCCTTGCTATCGGTCAAGCCAAGGTTGAACAGACGTGCTCTAAGGGTCGTGTGTCCGGTGAGGAGACCGATGGTAGTTCTAACGTTCTTCTTGCTCATGTTAAGTAAGGCCTTGGTTTTCTTAGAAAGTGGTTGCTCCATCGTGGCCTTTTTCTGGCGACATCCTTGGCTCTATAAAATCGAAGACTATCCCGGTTGTTTGACATTATAAATAGGATAGAAAACGAATTTACCGCATGAAATTTGTAGCACCCGACGTTTCGGTGACGTTGCAGCCGCCGTTGTCCAGGGTAGACATGTCTACCCTGGACAGGGTGGACTGCAACGTCACCGAAACGTCGGGTGCTAGAAATTTCACGCGGTAAATTCGTTTTCTATCCTATTTATAATCCCCAGGATGCCCGATGTTCCTGCTTCAAGCAGTCCCTGATGATTTTCTTACCTTTGGTGAAGGGGACCCCAACAACTGGCTCCGCCGGGCATTCTAGTGTGCCCAGCCCTGCTGGCTTTCGTCGAGGAACTGGGGTGGGTGGAATAGCGCTACCCCCGTTACACGCAAAATAGGCACACTGGATGTCGACTTGCGGAGGAACGCCCAGTATAACTAACTAACTATCTAGTGTGCCCAGTTTTGCCAGTCTGTGGGCCTCTTCTTTGCCGGGTATGCCTCAATGGCCTGGTGTCTATATTGCTGAGTATGTCCACATTTGTGGACATACTCAGCAAAGAAACTTAATGCACAAAGTTGGCTCTAACGGATTTGTTCAAGCATTGTAATAATTTAAGTGCAATTATGCAAGGGCGAAATGAGAATATGCTGACATCATCTGATGAAATGAAAGGTTTTGTCGATAAATTTATTCTGTGGAAAGGCAAAATTACCATTGCCAATATTTCCATGTTCCATGTTGGCAATACGGTGCTCATAAGGCTGTTAAGAATGATTCCTTTTTATACTTTTCTCATACGTTTGCAATACGAGTATATAGTTACAGATACCATTACAAACGAATGATCAATATCATTATACCTCCCTGGGGTGGTGGGATCTTCTGTAGTAGATGACGACTCCAAAGTGGCCTAATAGATCTCTTTTTCTCTTAGACGGTCACAGTGCGGCGTATATCGTCTCCGCTGGATCAGTCACTGCTACTTCGCTCGGATAGCAAGACAAGATTACGAGGCGCCGAAGGTCTGCATATGGATTCAGAACAGGTTGGTAGATGGTAGCATCAATTTTATAGGATCTTAGATTGATCATTGTCGTACTACCTTTTGGCAGCTAGGAGTGTACTACTAAACGCAATGTGTAGATGTACACCTATAGTACCAAACATTGATTAATCTTCTCCTATGTAGCCCAATAGATAGTGTTTTAAATACGCCCATATGGTATCCTCTCACAAAATAAAACAATAATATAGTAACTCACATAAATCAATTTATAGTAATTAGGCGCTTTAAAGTTCAAATAGACTAATAAATAAAATACAAACGGAGCTGCCATGGAATTCACCGACCAAAAATCGGGCCCAAATTATATAATTATTACACTTCTGGGAGGTGAAGGGTGGATTCCGGACTAACGACCGGCGGTGGTAGGTTTAGGACAGCTGTCTTGCCACATGTGAGCGTTCACCTTACCACCCATTCACTCCCCCTTCGAAGCCATAGAATTTGAGATGCAGAAATCGCGGTTTTAGATATTTTTTCTAGAAAGGAGTTGATTATTTTCCTGGAGAGACCAAGATCTTTAAAAAGGTGAAACAAAGATTTAGCTGGCAGGCCACGAGCGCCTACTTCCACCGCGTGAAGGTGAACAGTGAAGCCGTTCCGGGTGACGGCATTTGCGAGGTCATGGTATTTATTTAATTTGTACTCGTGGTCTTTTGGAATATTTTATTCCCATGGAACAGTTAATTCTACGATAAGGACCATCTTCCGAGATAGAGAGTAAAGAGTTATATCTGGACGCAGGGCTGTGCATCCGAGACTTTCAGGGAATTTATACTGCTTAGAGACCGAATCGACCTCCATCATCCAATCTGAAGCTTTCTCGATTATTGAGAGCATTCTAATCTCGAAATACGTAGATATCCTGGAAAAGGTGAAGCGAAAGGCAAAGAAAATGCCAGTTGGTCTGAAAAATAGGAAATATTAAGATCGCTTGGAATTAGTTGGACTGACTACTCTTGAACAAATAACACAAAGAGAGGGCTTGATTGAGACATATAAAATTCTCACAAATTATTACGATCCTACCTGGGCTAGAGAATATTTACAAATTCAACTTCCATACAAATCCTCGAAGTCAAAGCACAAACTCAACCATGCAAAAATTAAATTAAACTGCATACGGAATGACACGAAAAACCCAATCCAATCACTTTTCCTGGAAGTTCAGTTAACTTCGATATCGAAGTCGCGGGGCTTGAAGGGTTATATTGTTTATATTATATTGTTAACACTGATCATATAAATAAGATGCGGAACTCAGTACATTTGAATCGAAATTCACTTTTGTTAGTACCGGGGACTATAATATAGCCAACAGCACAAAAACCGCATTGCAGCCAACCGTCGCAATTTCTTGTAGAATGTATCTGTCACACTCTTTTTCAACACTCTGGTTTTAGCAGAAAGGCAACCCTCTGGTCTTGCGAAATGGCAACATCTGACCAAAGCAATAGTTATCATTAACCAGCCTATTTATCGATATCGATAAAAACGCCACAAGCCAGTGTAGCCCACCCTTACCGGATACATAAATCGATAGAAATAAAAACAAAATTACGAATCAAGCATACGGTTTATTGATGTCTCGTATTAGAATAAATATTAATACTATGAAAAAAATGAGCCATTAAAAATACTGCCATAAAAGACACTCACACCCTCAGGTTCTCCTCTCTTGCGCCTAATTAGTCCGCAAACTACACATTTCTTATACATCGTCACTTTCCGAGAGGCGCACAAAACTCGAAAAACCCAAAATGAAGCCGGTAAGACGTAAAACACAAGTGACGCAGCAAACGGTAAGCAAACAACGCACATAAGACGCACCATTGATTACACGCACGACTGACAGCAGAGCGGAAGCGGTGTGCGGACGCTATGCGTGCGCATGCGCAGCAAAATGCCCAGTCAGACAGAGCAAAGACAATATACAGCTCGCGGAAAAGTGGGCAGCGGCGTCTCGCAGGCTGACAACCGCATTTCGTGTTATTGTGGCATAGTTAAGTTGCCACCTTGATAGCCCCCGGCTCCATACAAATTTTCTTTCTATGGAAGTGGCCGCCCACTGATTGTTAATATTGTTTAGCTTTACAAGATCTGATCTGGACGTATCAGCAAAACTGCCTGTCCAGAATAGTAATAATAATAATAATAATAATCATTGTCTCACCTTTCTTTATAGGTGATATGGACAGCTGATCAAGATATACTCCTGCAGTCGGTGAACGGTTCGGTTTTGCTCAGCGGCAAGGAAGGCGTATACATCGACGTGAAAGCCATACCGATAGCCGGCCACGGGACGCACGCGGGCCAGCGCCCCGAGAACGCGACCGAACAGTTCAAGATTTGCGTCTGCATGCCACAAGGGAAACTGTTCCGAATCGCAGTGCGCGGCGGGCGAGCCAGTTGCGATCACATCAATTTACAGCCAGCTTATAATCCTTGCACTTAGTTTGTTAGCAGTTAAATTATTTATTAAATATCATAATGTAGATACGTAGCGAATAATAGTAGTAGGTATATATGAAATGGTATACTGTAGAACTCCAATTATCCGAATCGCTGATTATCCGAAATAAAAACGGAAAAACAATTAAGATGGAAACGTACTGATTGTTGATAATGTACTCATCTCATCAAAGAATTGTTGGAAAAGGGGAATGGCCAGTTTAAAACAATCTTTTTACCATTATAAATAGGATAGAAAACGAATTTACCGCGTGAAATTTGTAGGACCCGACGTTTCGGTGACGTTGCAGCCGCCGTTGTCTAGGGTAGACTGAAGAGCTGTCAGTCCGTTGTTTTGCGGGTAGACCGCAAACCGCTGCCGCCACTGCGTAGATTATAACGGTGTTGGGGGCCGGGCTCGGAGCGCGGGAATTTTTAAAATCCGTCTTGCACACAACACTATCTGTATCCTGTTTTACGTCTTTGCGTTCGGCGTTCGGCGGCGGGAACATTTTAAGAAGAGGGTTCCACGTAGAAGAGAGTTTGTAGCCGTCGTCTCTATTGAAGTTCGGAGTTCTTCTTATTTCAATGGCTTCCCGGATCATGCGAGGAAAGTAGAATTGTTCCTTGAGCGACACTGAGCATTTTTCGAAGGAGATGGAACATGTCAATGATGTCCTTAGGAAAAATGGATACGGAAAATATCACGAGACACGCACACGATCAAATACGGACGAAACTCAAAAACCGAGCAGATCAAGAGCATTCTTACCATACGTCAAGGGCGTGACTGATCGAATAAGTAAGATGCTAAACAGATTCGATATAAAAACGATCTTCAAACCGACCCGAAATAAAGCTCGATTTTTGAGGCCTGTAAAGGATGTAATACCACTTCAAACCCCGGGTGTGTATAAAGTCGAATTCAGCTGCGGTCTAGCCTACGTTGGACAAACGAAACGGCCCATAGCCACGCGACTGACAGAACACATCAAAGCTGTTAAAAACGTTCAGCGAGAAAAATCGGCGATCTGCGAACATATATTGGATAGCGGAAGTAACCACTGGATGCAGTTTCAAAATCCCATTGTTCTATCCGAGGAACAATTCTACTTTCCTCGCATGATCCGGGAAGCCATTGAAATAAGAAGAACTCCGAACTTCAATAGAGACGACGGCTACAAACTCTCTTCTACGTGGAACCCTCTTCTTAAAATGTTCCCGCCGCCGAACGCCGAACGCAAAGACGTAAAACAGGATACAGTGAGTGTTGTGTGCAAGACGGATTTTAAAAATTCCCGCGCTCCGAGCCCGGCCCCCCACCACCGTTATAACCTACGCAGTGGCGGCAGCGGTTTGCGGCCTACCCGCAAAACAACGGACTGACAGCTTTTCAGTCTACCCTAGACAACGGCGGCTGCAACGTCACCGAAACGTCGGGTCCTACAAATTTCACGCGGTAAATTCGTTTTCTATCCTATTTATAATCTTTTTACCGCCAAACATCACAAACTTGTTGCAACCAATGTACCACCTTTTATCGAAACTATAAAACACCATTACAGAAGGCAACTTTTAAAAAAAAATGGTAGCGCGCGAATAAAAAGAAAAGATACAGTGTGTTTTTTTTTGAGTGGGGCTTTTTTAAGGTCCTTATGAGCCTTGTAACACTCCGACCATTGCTGATCTATTGTGTTCGCCACCTACTATAGTTCTGCGCTAAGCCTCGTGTCATTTAAGAACCGCAACAGGCTTTTGGCGCCAGATTGTTTTACCTCCTCAGGTTGGAGGTAATGACCACCCAAGTGGGTGTATCTTTTACGCATCGGCGGGCCACACTCGCACATGAGGTGCTGGGGAGTTTCCTCTGCTCCTTGGCAGAACCTGCACATTTTTGTGTCTCGGAGCTTGCGGTTGTACATGTGTTTGTTAAGGCCATAATGCCCCGTGAGTGCCCTCACCAGTATGTGGGTCGTAAGCCTTAAATTAGCGCTTTGGAATGATTCAACCCTAGCGTGTTGTTCCAGTAGTTGACAGATTGTTCTAAACATATTTGTTTGAATATTAGGTTTGCAAGGCTTTTTGGTACGCCATAGCAAGGTTCAGGGCCGTATAACGTTCCCTTTGGTGTTTGGCTAACTACAAAAAAAAATATTTAAAGGTTGACCTTAATGTCCAAGTTGAAGCAGACACGGGACCATCAGCTCATTTTCTTTGAAAATATTTTTTTTCTCCCATTTTCAACACACATAGTCATTAATTAAAACAGACTTAAATTAATTAATTAAAACAGATGGAAAAAATCTAATTATCCGAATGGGGTCCAGTCCCAATTGATTCAGTTAATTAGAGCTCTACTGTGTTTGTATGTATGTAATGGTTATTAAATTAAAATTTATAATAAGTTAATAGTAAAAACACATTTTAAAAAAGAAGCTTTTATTTAAATGCTGTCCCGAGCCAACCCTGGGTGCAGAAGCAAAAATTTGTTTCTGTGCTGTCGACCGTTGAGGAGTCGTCTCGTCGGGAGCCAACCCTGGGTCACAGTATACCAGACAGTAGCTTCTCTTAGAACAAAATTGAAGTTGTTAGGGTCGCCAGATGTATCGCTTGGCCCCTGTAGGTACCCAAACGTTCGAAAGTGTCGCCAGCCTTTACTGTCTCCGTCCCGAATAGCAGAATAACTATTAAAATAATAGAAAAACATTTTCCCATACAAAATGTAAATCCGTGTTTTTCTCATGGTCAGTTGTATGTGGCATGTTCACGTGTCGGCAAATCATCCGCTTTATTTGTTCTTGCGCCTGATAGAAAAAACAAAAAATGTCGTATATCACAAGGTGCTTCAATGAAGAGAATTAAACCGAGTGCATCCCATGCTGCACAATATGTAAATAGTTTAATTCAATCATGTCTTGCTGACACACGATTGACATACTTAATTTTTGTACTTTTATGTTTCTTTTTGTGTAATTATCTTAATAAAGTAGTTAGCTTAATATTTATTTTGTATTCATTGTATTACTTTCATAAAATCATAAATTAAGTTCAGCTAAAATGTAACACGACATTCATTGACTGTTAAGCAGTACGAAGTTCGCCGGGTCAGCTAGTGAATAAATAAAATAAACAATATACACATGTATTGCGAGTTAGAAATCTAAACTTTTTATTGTTTTAATCGCGTTTGCGAGTTAGAATCGCAAACGCGATTAAAACAATAAAAAACGTATTTTAGCGCAACTTACTGTAAAGGTATTTTTCCGGTACTTTGCGCAACATAATTGTGACTTTTATGTAAAAATGGTCACTTGGGTTATTACTTAACGTTTAGGGAAAGGGAATGGGATACAGAATAGTAACGTTACGGCACATTACATGCAAGGGGAGGGAGGGTCAAAAAATTTCAAAAATTGCATTACATAAATAAATACAAACGGAGCTGCCATGGAATTCACCGACCGGAGTCCATAATACTATTTTTTTACACTTCTGGGGGGTGAGCAGTGGATTCCGGACTTACGAACCGGCTGTGGTAGGTTTAGGACAGCTGTCTTGCCACATGTGAGCGTTCACCTTACCACCCATTCACTCCCCCTTCGAAGCCATAGAATTTGAGATGCGCAAATTGAGGTTTTAGATAATTTTTCTAGGAAAGAGTTGATTATTTTTCTGGAAAGGCCAAGATCTTTAAAGAGGTGAAACAGAGACTTAGCTGGCAGGCCACGAGCGCCAACTTCCACCGCGTGAAGGTGAACAGTGAAGCCGTTCCGGGTGACGGCATTTGCAAGATCATGGTATTTATTTAATTTGTACTCGTGGTCTTTTGGGATATTTGATTCCCATGGAACAGTTAATTCTACGATAAGAGCCACCTTCCGAGATAGAGAGTAAAGAGTTATATCTGGACGGAGGGCTGTGCATCCGAGACTTTCAGGGAATTTATACTGCTTAGAGACCGAATCAACCTCCAGAATCCAATCTGTAGCTTTCTCGATTATTGAGAAAGGTTTTGTAGTTAAATGTTTTTTGCCTTTAGAGCCATCCCGCACAAACTGTATTGGGGGTTTGGAGGATACTGTCAAACTCTTGTTGGCACGAGCCACTGAGAGACTAATTACCTCGCGAATAACAGCGATTGTTGTCATCAGCGTAGGTTGCAACAGCATAGGTCACAGGCGACGATGTTATGGAAGTATTAAATAAATGATACAAATAATTTCAATCTTTTTATTACAACCATTTTAAGAAAATAACAAATTCAAGGAAGTATTTACAAAAAATGCATAATTTATGACCTTACGAGTATTTGTATATAGTGTTAAAATTTGTGGTGATAATTGTTGTTAAAACTGGCCTCTTTGTGACTGGATTTTGTTCACGGGGACCAACAGCTTGTCTCAAAAGTCCGGTTCTTTACAAGAAATGTCTATACCCATTGTTTACTTATTTTATTTACAAAATAAGCCAGTTGGTAGTTTGAAAAATGTAAAATCAGTTTGACTGAAGCTACTCTTGCTTCAGTCAAACTGATTTTACGTGTTTAACTTTATGTGGTATGATAGTATAATTCGAAATTGAAGACTATTGCGGTTGTTTGACATTATAAATACGTTTAAAAACAAATTTACAAACTTCATGCAGTAAATTCGTTTTTAACCCTTTCAGACGAATGACCTTAATGCGTGGGTACCTTTTATTGTTTGCTTGTTTGTTTCAACTCTTTATTGTGATGTCACAATGGGCGGGTTTATCGTCATATGACAATCTCTTACAACCAACCCTACTATACCGTGTTTATATATATATATATATATATATATATATATATATATATATATATATATATATATATATATATATATATATATATATATATATATATATATATATATATATATATATATATATATATATATATATATATATATATATATATATATATATATATATATATATATATATATATATGTGTGTGTGTGTGTGCGTGTAACATGTGTGTTTTGTTATTGCATTCGATCGACAGCATTGAAAATGCAATTCCGTTAATTTTATCCTAATGGAAAATGGTGACCCAGCCGGGAATCGAACCCGGAACCTTACAGCGTAAGATCAGGCGACCTAACCACTATGCCACCGGGCGGTGCGATTTTACACAAAAAATAATCACAAAATTCCAATGCCCTAAGACTAAAACACCAGGATTTACCACAGTTTTTGCAATTTTTTTAAGATAAAAAATAATTTAGGAGTCAAGGACTTCTTCCTTTAGAAAATACCAGGTCTGAAACTGTATATGGCCTATAATAGGTTACATCTATTTATAACTAGATGCATTTAATAAATTGTATTTGAATAGCTGTTTTGACATACATTGTAAAAACAGCTAATAATTAAATTTATAATGAAAATATAAAATCTTTCTAAAATAATTTGAGCTGCTAATTTACCTAATTAATTATACATTAATTAAAAACGTATAATTAGTAATAAAATAGGCAAATGAGAAATATTACAAATATAAAATTAAATGGATAAAAATGGCGCAACAGAAATAGTCGATAAATTTTAATATAATAATGTATATTGATCGAGGATTGTGACAGAATGACTGGATTTAGTCATGTAAATAGTCAATATTACAAAAAAAATGTAATAAAAATAATCATGAAAGATTAGACTATTCAATACTGTCAACGTCCTTAATTGAATAAATTGGGTTCCTAATAACATAATCCTGTACCTTTTTTCCACAGATCTAGTGATTTTCAAATATTGAAGACTTTTGAGACAAGCTGTAGAACATGAATAAGCCGCATTTTAGGTCCCCTCTTAAAATAACTTACAATTACATTTGAGTTATTCAAATATCACACATATTTACTTATTTCTTTTAAGATTTGGTATTCAAATGGCTTCGCAAATTACGATAAACTAAAATAAACATTTTTAAACTCGAAATGATCGCTTGATTGATAGTCTGACATGACATTTAAAGAATGATATTGATATTGCGGATATCAAAATTTGTGATGAGATAACCAAACTACAGTAGAAATCCAATTATCCCAACTCCGACTATCCGAATCGCTGATTATCCGAAATTCAAACGGTAAAAAAATTATGATGGAAAGGTTCTGATTGCTGATAATGTACTAACTCATCCCGTCGAAGAATTATTGGAAAAAGGGAATGGCAGTTTAAAACAATATTTTTATCGCCAAACGTCACAAGCTTTTGATAGATTTCTCAATAACTATATAGCTTCACTGAATCATATAATGCCCCTAAAGCAGATAAAACGAAAGGCCAAAAAGTATTTCAATGACTGGGCAACAAAGGGTATAAAAATATTCAAACAACGAATGCTAATCCTACATGAGAACTTATTAAATAGTTATGATTCCAAGTTGAACAATTATGTTAAAACATACAAGAAGATTTATAAAAATGCGGTTTGGAGGGCCAAACAACTGTATTTGGAGGGTGTTATTAAAAAGTCTACAAATAAAATTAAGGCTTCTTGGGATGTTATTAAGTCAGAGACCTCGCAACAGATGTCGGTGGCCTCCAGCGTCTCCTTGAATGTAAATAATTATCAGTACGACAATCCCAATAAAGTTGCAGAATTGTTTAACAATTATTTTGAGGCTCCCTTTTATGCGTACACCGAATTACGACTGGCAAAAGTATAGAAAAGTTACTTGTACCTTAGCATTAAATTCTATTATCTACTCCCTACACAATTTAAACAGCTGGAGGATATAAAATTTAAAAAAAAAACATCAAGATGGCGATAGGCCACACTTTCTATAATCTTGCCGAATTTGAGGGCCATGATTTTTCAAATATTGTGCCCATTTAAATTACTTAAAAAAGTAGAGCCTTATTGTCTGATTATTTTATATGGTCTTATATCTGTACTTTTAGTTTAAAATGCATAACGTAGCTTTAAATTGATTATTTAACATTTTACTGACAATTTGAATATTACGATGAATAATTTTACTACATATCTTTTTGAATTACTAACTACTTCAAATATTAGGCTTCTATTTTGATTATTTATATTTATAGTTTGACTATCTAGTAGTTAATTCTTGACTACCTATGTATGTTCAGTAAAGAGTAGTAACGAGACTACCTAACCCAATTATTTTGACACGTCCAAGAGCAGTCTTTAGCCGTCAATTGGACACGACGAAAATGTAAATGTAATGTAATGTATGCCTGTTGCAACCGATGGACCAGTCTGTTATCGAAACCATGAAACGTTATTGCAAAAGGCAACTTTTAGTACAGGGCGAAGACAAAGAAGGCGTTGTTGGCGAAGCACAAAAAATAAATTTGAAAGATTGACGTCAATGTCGAAGTTAAAGCAGACGCTGGACCATAACCTCTTTTTCCTTAAAAAAGGTTTTTTCTTCCATTTTCGACATAAATACTAAATTATCCGGATCCATAATATCCGAAAGCGGTCCGGTCCCAATTGATTCGGTTAATTGGAGTTCTACTGTAGATGGCTTAAGATTCATGAACCAGAGTTTGGCCCATCATAAAACTAGTAGCATTGATTATATAGGCTAGTAGATTGCTCAATGCCGTAGCACGTTTCGGCAACCCATCTGCGCCAGTGGCACGCAGGTGGCGCTGATTGCATCGTCCGGCGAAACTAATATCAATTCATTTGGCCATCTATAATAATATAAATAAAAAAAATACGTGTGGCACTCGGGGACTGCCGCGTTAAAGTTATTGCATAGCATTTTTAACAACTTATGCAATTATAATTATTTATTTATTTTATTTTTTCTGATATCAGATAACTGCGCTCTATCGGAAAACGTTGAAATTATTCCGAATCATTTGCGGCTGCGGAAGCAAATGATTCGGAATAATTTAAACGTCTTCCGATAGAGCGCCGCGCACGCGCAAAGCAAAAAAACCGGATTATTCGAAAAAAATCGTAGATAAAAAGATAGATAATTAAATTATCTTTAAAATGGTGCAGGTTTCATAATAATACGCCAGATAGTATTTGCGTAGTAGTCGTTTTTGTGTTCGGTTAGACCTAATTTCACAAATTAATTACACTATGTAATATAAACAAAATCTAAAATATTCAAAGCTAAGAATATTAGGAAAATGTATTTATATTTAACATTTAAATATGTATATACATTTAACATATATTTTTTTCGAATCGTAAGCAGTACTCGTTTAGACGTAATTATCAGTTTAAAATCATTAATATTCGTTAAGAAATTTCTTCATTCGGTCGCCGCGCTGGCCTAGGCCCGCGATAAAAGCTATGCAATAGCTTAAAACCATTAATTATCAATGTTAATATAGATGGTCAAAAATTGCTATTAGTTTCGCTATCAACGCTATCGGCTCCACCTGCATTTCGCCGGCGCATAAAGGTAGCCAAAACGTACTACGGAGTTGAGCAATGTAATACCATATATAATAAAAGATGGCGGACTCACCACGAGCAATTTAAGTGAATGTCAGACTATCACCAAGCTGCACATTTATTATTCTATCTTAAAATTGATCTTATTCAAAACATTGCTTCTTGTTATTGCTCAAAAATTCAAACATTTACAAACAAAATATCCAGATATGACTAAATTGATTCTTTTTAAACTAAAGCGTCACTAAGTATCACACTGAACATGAGTTTTTCTGCAAACATTTTTATCTTAGTTGACTAGGCAATGATTTCCAGATTCCGTGAACACGAGAGTTATCATCGAAGAGACTCCGCAGCATAATTACCTGTGAAATGCAGTAAAAAATGTTTATAACAAATGGGAAAACCCACATAATCAGTAATAACAATTAGCGATGATATCCACTCGGATAGCAAAGCAGCTCTTATGGCACTAGCCTCGAATACCATCAATTCAAAGCTAGTGCAAAACTGCATATCACTACTGAATTCCCTGGGCGAAAAGAACAGGGTAATTCTAAGATGGGTTTCTAGGGATAACAATTGACTCCAAATTACAATGGGGCCCACAAATTGAGAAAATGTCAGGAAAACTTAGCTCTGCGGCATACGCAGTTAAAACAATAAGGCGGCTGACTGATGTAGATACAGCAAGAATAGTATACTTTAGTTACTTTCATAGCATTATGTCATATGGGATTCTTCTCTGGGAAAGCTGTGCGGACATCAATAACATCTTTATACTACAGAAACGTGCTGTAAGAGCTATATATAAACTTGGTCCTCGAGTTTCACTTAGAGAAAAATTCAAAGAGATAAATATTCTTACTGTTGCATCATAATATATATACAAAAATCTGTTGTATGTCCACAAGAATATTGACAAGTTTAAAAAAAAAAGTGACAATCATAATGTTAATACTAGACATAAGCATAACCTTGTTGTACGTGCTACTCGTCTCCACAAAATAAGCAATTCTTTTTTGGGACAATGTATACGCTTCTATAACAAACTTCCTCATACTATTAGAGAACTATCTGTAAATAAGTTCCGTAATAATAATACTTCCACCGCGTGAAGTTGAACAGTGAAACCGTTCCGGGTGACGGCATTTGCGAGATCATGGTATTTATTTAATTTGTACTCGTGGTCTTTTGGGATATTTGATTCCCATGGAACAGTTAATTCTACGATAAGGACCATCTTCCGAGATAGAGAGTAAAGAGTTATATCTGGACGCAGGGCTGTGCATCCGAGACTTTCAGGGAATTTATACTGCTTAGAGACCGAATCGACCTCCATAATCCAATCTGAAGCTGTCTCGATTATTGAGAAAGGTTTTGCAGTGAGATGTTTTTTGCCTTTAGAGCCAACCCGCACAAACTGTATTGGGGGTTTGGAGGATACTGTGGAACCCTTGTTGGCACGAGCCACTGAGAGGCTAAGTACCTCGCGAATAACAGCAAGGACTTTGTCGTGGCGGTAAGTGTACCGTCCTCGATCCAAGGCCACCTTGCAGTCAGCTAGAATATGTCTAGCTGTGCAAGGGGTGTTGCTACAAAGGGGACATGAACTATCCTCGGCATAGCTCCAACGAGCGAGGTTACTGGGGTCTGGAAGTGTATGCTGAGAGGCATTTAAATAAAATTTCAGCATCTCTGGCGTCCAGTCATACAACATTACTTTCCAGTGCATTGGAGGAGGAATGCAAAAGTCTCCAATTGTTGTCCAATCATTCTGGCATTGAAGAAGCACAAAAACCAGAATGCCGATACAAGATGGCTGACATTTTCATCATACCTGAATGAGTCCGACGGAAATCATTACGACGATTTGAAGCATAGACCACTTTTGCACGAGGCTGTAGTTCTCTTCGGCTATGTTTCTATCCTGAGTCTTGTCTGTTGACACTAATTTCTGTAAAATAAGGAACAACAAAAATAATTAATACATATTTTTTTTTAATAATTATAGAATTAACCATAATAACTGACAATTATAAAATACTTAATACATAAAAATTACTATTACGTATCTAAAAATCCTCAATACAGTTTGTGCGGGGTCAAATATCCCACAAGACCACGAGTACAAATTAAATAAATACCATGATCTCGCAAATGCCGTCACCCGGAACGGCTTCACTGTTCACCTTCACGCGGTGGAAGTAGGCGCTCGTGGCCTGCCAGCTAAATCTTTGTTTCACCTTTTTAAAGATCTTGGTCTCTCTAGGAAAATAATCAACTCCTTTCTAGAAAAAATATCTAAAACCGTGATTTCCAGCCCGGCCCCCCACCTTATAACCTACGCAGTGGCGGTAGCGGTATGCGGCCTACCCGCGGAACAATGGATTGACAGCTCTTCAGTCTACCCTGGACAACGGCGGCTGCAACGTCACTGAAACGTCGGGTGCTACAAATTTCACGCGGTAAATTCGTTTTCTATCCTATTTATAGTTTATGATTTATAGTATTGTTTGGTTTATTTACATATTTCTCAAGATGTCAATGAGCATGCAATTTTTATGTGGCAAGATTGTGCTGATTTCTAAGTGTAATTTGGTGCTGTGCTGTTTGGTCCCGTAAGACTTTTTAGTATCTTTTTTATTTTTATAATAAGAATATACTACGGTTATGTGGATTTAAGACAGAAGTTGGAATTTTATTTAAAAAATATTTAACTACCAAAACTTGTTCTTTTTCAAAGAAAATGTAGATTCTTAGTTATTTCAATAAAAAAACGCTCGTAAACCCTAAACATAGTATATCATTTACTTGTATTATGGCATGGATTCTATTATTAATATCCCAAGTAAAAAAAGTACTGAATATATAATTATAGTATCAAAAATTCAGCATCAAAGTTTCGGGTATCTCATACCCACCTCCTAGTTGGTGAAACAATGTCTCACCTCACTCACGCCGGTTTAACCCTTGGAGTAAATGGGTATTTTCATGGATGCATCTGTCTCTTTTGCAGGATTTTCGGCGACATCGACTTAAAGTACTATAACTACGAAACTATGAAATCGAAGACTATCGCGGTTGTTTGACATTATAAATAGGATAGAAAACGAATTTACCGCGTGAAATTTGTAGGACCCGACGTTTCGGTGACGTTGCAGCCGCCGTTGTCTAGGGTAAACTGAAGAGCTGTCAGTCCGTTGTTTTGCGGGTAGGCCGCAAACCGCTGCCGCCACTGCGTAGGTTATAACGGTGGTGGGGGGCCGGGCTCGGAGCGCGGGAATTTTTAAAAGTTTTTAAAAGGGAATTTTTAGGCGCGGTCTAGCCTACGTTGGACAAACGAAACGGCCCATAGCCACGCGACTGACAGAACACATCAAAGCTGTTAAAAACGTTCAGCGAGAAAAATCGGCGATCTGCGAACATATATTGGATAGCGGAAGTAACCACTGGATGCAGTTTCAAAATCCCATTGTTCTATCCAAGGAACAATTCTACTTTCCTCGCATGATCCGGGAAGCCATTGAAATAAGAAGAACTCCGAACTTCAATAGAGATGACGGCTACAAACTCTCTTCTACGTGGAACCCTCTTCTTAAAATGTTCCCGCCGCCGAACGCCGAACGCAAAGACGTAAAACAGGATACAGTGAGTGTTGTGTGCAAGACGGATTTTAAAAATTCCCGCGCTCCGAGCCCGGCCCCCCACCACCGTTATAACCTACGCAGTGGCGGCAGCGGTTTGCGGCCTACCCGCAAAACAACGGACTGACAGTTCTTCAGTTTACCCTAGACAACGGCGGCTGCAACGTCACCGAAACGTCGGGTCCTACAAATTTCACGCGGTAAATTCGTTTTCTATCCTATTTATAACTACGAAACTACTACACCAATCATAAAAAGAACAACTGCACAATGATTGCATTGAAATTTCGAATATAGAATATTGAAATATCATTTTATAAAACAATTAGATAATTATGAATAAATATGAGAATGTCAAAGAAGTGAAAAAACGCGCGACCAGATTTGGTCGACTCGTACTCAACGGATAATTGTTTCGCGACCAGATTTGGTTGACTCATACTCAACGGGTTAAGTAAGTATTCATTCAACACAGGAATATCATATCAATGACTAGCTGACCCGTGCCCACTTCGTTGGGCGGTAAACATTTTTACTTGTGATGAAATTATGAGTGTGGTTCGGTTAGTACTGAGTGCCATGATTTATTTCCTGACTGCCAAAAGGAGGGTTATATTTCTACTGCATATGTATGTATGTATTTGCATGCCAATTTGGCTATATTACCGGGTTTCAAATGAGTGAATGAAATTATTATGATTGAATAAATTATGTTTATTTTAATTGTTCAAAACTTCTCTGTATACTATATTAGATGTAATGTACCAAAATATATTTTCTTTCAGGAGTTCCAACACGAGATAAGGTTCCGGTTCCATATCAATGTCGTATTATCATTTAACCATTTATGTAGTAAAAGGGAAAAGTCTTTTGTTTCAAACACTTACGACGATAAATTTACTTATTTTAACAAAAATTCATAATTGAATACCTCGCGCGAACAACGTTGCAAACGACAAAAATGTCCAAAGCGATTTTCTTATCAAACAACGTTGCTTATACTAATACTCACCCATCCCTCTTTGTTTGAAGTAGAAAAAATATGTTTGTCTCTGTCAAACTAATGTCGGTTACCGCGATCGCCGAACGCAAGTAGTGGAACAACGTGGCTTGCGCTATCATGTCGTCGTTTTCAACATCAGTGCTCTTTAGTTCAAGTGGCTTAAATGAGTTAAATAAAGGTAAAAGAAGAAAAATAGACATTGCGAACAGGAAGGACATTAAAAGGAAGATATTAAAAGATGCAGGAAAACCATATACAAGTCGAAGGGGAAAGGCAGTAAGCGGCAAACCGGGACCAAGTCAGGTTGGTGGAACAACGTGCTTTGTGCATTTTTATTTTGTCGTAATACCTACCCATAGATGTCGGTTACATCTATTTTATATATTGTACTTTTCACAGCATGTCGTGATTTTTGTCATTTTAGTTTTACCATTCACATTTTATTGTTACAGGATTTTCAGTGTAAATGCAAAAACACGGGATGTAAAAATATTACTGAGGAAGAAAAATTAACTTTTTACGCCGACTTTTATTCGAAAACTTACAATGAACAAAATTTGTTTTTGCAAGGCTGTATGGAGGTGACGGAGCCTAAAAGAAGACGTGTTGCTGAAGAAGTTTCTACCAGACATTGTACAGTAAAATATTCGCTAATTACTAAAAATGGGCGGTTCACTGTATGTCAAAAGTATTTGTGCAACGTGTTAAGTATCACAAGTCGGCGTTTACAGCTATTAGTGAATAAAATAAAATTTAATAAAACTATCGACGATCAAAGGGGCCTACATATGAATCGTCCTCATAAAATAAGCAATTTCCACATGGATACTGTTAAGTCTCATATACTCAGCTTTCCTGCTCAAGAAAGTCATTATTCGAGGTCTTCTAATAAGAAAAAATGTCTTGATCCATCTCTATCTATACAAAAGATGTTTCAGCTATATATAGAGAAATACCCAGACTCGCCTATTAAGTATGACACATACAGAAACATATTTAAGTCAGACTTTGATTTAAGATTCGGTACCCCAAGATCAGACACCTGCAAATTGTGTGACAAATATTACGTTACACTTATTGCTACAGAAGATTATGAAACGCGAAACAAAATTGCTACAGAAGCTGAACTTCATCACAGAAAGGCCGAAAAAGCTTATGAAACTCTGCATAGGGATGCAGAGACTGCAAAACAGAATAAAGATTTTGTGGTTTTGTGTGTTGATTTACAGCAGGTGTTGTTCACACCCAATTTAACCCACTCGGACGTTTTCTATCAAAGACAATATTCAAATTATAATTACGCTGTACATAACATGGGTAATTCACAAGTAACCATGTATTTATGGCATGAATCTGTAGCGAAACGCGGTTCCGCTGAAATTACGTCGTGCCTTATTCAGCACATTCTCCACAATTTTAGTGTACTCCAACCTGGGCAAGAACGGAAGTTGACAATCTGGTCAGACCGCTGCATTGGACAGAATAATAATTTTAAAATGGTAATATTGTGTACATATTTAACTTACTTGGGATATTTTACTGAAGTTAATCAAAAGTTTTTAGTGAGTGGACACAGTTTTTTACCCTGTGATAGGGATTTTGCTCTGGTTGAGAAGAATAAAAAACTGTATAAACTATATGAGCCAGATGATTTGGTGGAGTTACTGGCCAATTCATGCCGGATAAATCCCTTCGAAGTTTTCAAAATGAACCAGAGTCATTTTTTAAATCTTGATCCCGTTGTTTTTTTTTTTAAAAGAGATCCTAACCTTAAAATAACCGAAGCACGATGGCTGCAAGTTACTGCAGAAGAACCTGGAGTTCTACGATTACGAAAATGTCATAGTGTTTTAGAAGAATGGAAGCACTATGATCTTTTGAAAAAACGGCGAGGCTGCCGTAGACCAAATATTGTACCACCGTCTATCACAACATTACCTATGTTATATGATGCTCCACTATGTATAACCGCATCAAAAAAAGCAGATTTAATGTCAATGTCGGCCTATTTACCCGTCAACAAAAGACGTTTTTACCAAGAACTAACCGCAGCAGAAAATGTATGAAACAATGGGGAAAAAGGTTTCAAGCGCCAGGATAAGCAACGTTGTTCCTTTTTTTTTTAATTTGATTCCCTAATATCTTTGTATACATGTAGTATTTCTTTTTCTTTTCTTCATGACGTATTACATTTAAGTAAAGACACTTGAGTAAAATTACATTTGTAATATTTTTGATTTAAATAAACATGTTAAAAACAAAAATGTAGTTTTATTAAGTTTTACATTCTGTCGTTTGCTACGTTGTTCGCGCGAGGCATTCAATTGTTGATAATATGACCAATGAACATGGCCTAACATGATTTAAATTATTGTTTTAATATAAAAAACTACTTTTGTGACTTAAATATAAAAGTTAGACATATGCTGTCGCTGACTTTTTTGTAGGCATTATCAAGGTCTACAACTTTTCTCTAGAACTCAATCATATATCTCTCATAGTTAAGGCAGCGTTCGTAAGAAACGTTTTCATTCGACCGTTTTTTCTCCGACTTACTTTGCAAATCATTTTCATTTTTCGGTTTAATATATAGCCTATGACACTCACAAATAACGTGACTTTCTATTGGTAAAAGAATTTTCAAAATCGGTTCAGTAGATACAGAGATTAATCCCTAAAACCTCACAAACTCACAACCTTTACCTCTTTATAATATTAGTATAGATTTTCAATTCCGTTATTAAAAAATACGGTCTTAAAAAGTAACGAGTGATCATTTTTTTCCGAGTATTTACAGACAGAGTTTGACTGAATTCATGCATGATACTATAATTTGAAAAAAAATATGTTCCTATAGTTAATTTCATCCTGATCATATTGGTTTTCGAATTATTTCAATATGTTTATAAAAAGCTTGGCAATTAAACTTTCTCCTTACCACGTTTTTCATTAAAATTTGCCCAACCGCCATTTAAAAATGGCTGCATAAGAAACTATGGCTTATTAAAAAAAATCAAAGATTGTTTTGTCACTGTCTAACTATAGTGAAACAAGCAAAAAAAAAAAAAAACAGGAAAATAAAAAATGTTGAACAACATGCCTGGGTGATTTGAAATGACCATGACCATTACACTTTTAAAACTATCAATATTATCTAATATTATTACGTTCATCTATTTTATTGCATATTCGCGGTGCAATATACCAAGCCTGTCTTTGTGCGAACGCCGTTCATAATTGAGATAACTCAAAATCTAAACCTTCTCCAACAATTCTCGTAGTTATTAATGCTGGCTGCCTACTTGGTTTTTTCTATATTTATAAAGTGAACGAGCAGCTGTTTAACGAATATTTACCTTATATCAAGTACATGGAATTCGCTGAACAGCTGCTCTGATATTGAAGTATTCATTTATAGTCTGGGAGCCGGCCATACGGATACCCTACGTCATAGGATACAAAGACAAATCAATTATGCATGAAAAGCCGAATAAAAAACATAAAAAAATATATACGCTTCTCATACAATAGGTTGGACTTTGAAGAGTGCACCGACTTTTACCCCTCAAGACAGTAACGTCCCGAATCGGGTACGATGTATTGTAGTCAATGCTCAGTAACGTCCCAAAACGGGTACGAGCGCGGCGCGACAAACCGCATTCTTAACAAACTGAATTTACACCAAAATCACAATGCAACCACCCCCTGTTAGATATGTGTGAGAAAGACTCAAGTCAGATTCAGTCGTGCTTCTCGCAGTCTAGAATCCCTAATATAATTATTTGTATTCTGGGGGCACTTAGTCGAGTGCTGCCATTGCTCGGATCTGTGCTTCTCTTCGGATATTATGTAGCTTTTCTTCGGATATATGTATGAAAATAAATAAAACGAACTAATAGATTTCGTAAAGCATGTAATAACGTACACAAATGTGTTTACAATTTCTAGATAGGGTTTCGTATTTTGAGATAAAACGTCGATATCGCTGAATAAGTGAGTTTTTTTCAGTTCTCCAACTTTCTAATAATTATTCATAATTATCTAATTGTTTTACAAAATAAGGTTTTAATGTTTTATATTTCAAATTTTAATGCGATCATTCTACAATTATTCTTTCCATGATCAATCAAGTAGTTTCTTTCTTATGATCGTTTTTCTAAAGTGTTATTTTTTTGACCTTTAACTCTCAGAAATAACAGGTGACTGCCAAGATTTACATCCGCCGTTTGAGGGGTTAATGTCGCAGGACAAATTTAATAATTTATAGTTTTTCAAGAATATCTTTTATCCGACTTTTCATGCATAATCAATTTGTCTTTGTATCTTATGATGTTGGATGTCCGTATAGCCGGCTGCCGGACTATTATAAGGTTATTAGAAACCATAAATTTTATGCTATAATTTAATTACACTATTCAATCACCTGTACATGTTGAGCCCGCGATAATAAATCCTGCACTCTGTTGACGATCTTCAGTATATCAGCGACCCGGATAGCATACTCTTCCGATCCTTCTATAACAATATATTTAATAACCATATATTAACAAACTCCCAATACAGTTTATGCGGCAAAAAGGCAAACAACATTCAAACCACAAAACCTTTCGCAATAATCGAGAAAGCATGCTAAGGTTATCAACTCTGCCCTGGATCAGCTTAAAAATGTTGGCCACGTGAGCATTTGACCGTAGTGAGAATTGTCGAGAGAATCCAAATAGCAAAGCTCACACCCTCTGACTGTTCTACATTGGTCATGGATATAGAGCAGTGGTTCTCAAACTTATTCGTCAACCGCCTACTTTGAAAATCAATTATTTTTCAGCGCCCCCCATTTTTTTTTACTTTACAACATCTTAAAAACCACAATGACAATCATTACTTTAATTCTAAACATGACTTTTTTACTAGTGGGAGCAATTAAAACTAAACTTTATAATATTAAGAGTATCTTTTATTCAAATGAAAACAAACATAATCAATTTGAATTTTAAATATAACCTAATGTGAAGGATGAATCTGATGATTTTTAACCCCTCGAGCGCTGACGTTTGAATTGTAGTTTCTCTTAGAGAACGCGAAGAATAAGATTACATCACAACAAAAATACAGCGTTTCAGGAAAACGACGATTACTCCGAAACTACTATACGGATCGTATAAAGAAGACCTGTTTTATGTTCCTGTTGAAATTTGCTATTAGATACGTGTAACGTCGTTTTGTAAAGCTTCTGGAAATAAATCACCCTATACAAGAAATTGTGAATACTTTTATAATAATTATAATATGCTTCATTCAACCTATGAATTCGTTTTACTTATACCCATACAAAAATAAAAAAATATTAGGTGTTGAAAATCAACATGAATAATGAAGTTTTTGGTTTGGTTTGGTTCAATCATAGACTAAAAAATGGCGACTGTATGAAAAATAATGAACCAACTAGTTAACGACAGAGAATCTTCTCCTCTTTTCGCACATACCACAGGCCGTATGATTTATGTGAGGTATCAAGGGTAAATAATTGGAAAACATCGGCGGCGATCTCGGCTGGGACAGATGTCCCCTTTTGTCGCTCTACGGTAATTTTAATTGTACTGCAGTTCTTGTCCCCTCTGTAGCAATACCCCTTGCACAGCTAGACACATTCTAGCTGGCTGCAAGGTGGCCTTAGATCAAGGACGGTACACTTACCGCCATGACAAAGTTCTCGCTGTTATTCGCGAGGTAATTAGTCTCTCAGTGGCTCGTGCCAACAAGTGTTTGACAGTATCCTCCAAACCCCCAATACAGTTTGTGCGGGATGGCTCTAAAGGCAAAAAACATTTAACTACAAAACCTTTCTCAATAATCGAGAAAGCTACAGATTGGATTCTGGAGGTTGATTCGGTCTCTAAGCAGTATAAATTCCCTGAAAGTCTCGGATGCACAGCCCTCCGTCCAGATATAACTCTTTACTCTCTATCTCGGAAGGTGGCTCTTATTGTAGAATTAACTGTTCCATGGGAATCAAATATCCCAAAAGACCACGAGTACAAATTAAATAAATACCATGATCTTGCAAATGCCGTAACCCGGAACGGCTTCACTGTTCACCTTCACGCGGTGGAAGTTGGCGCTCGTGGCCTGCCAGCTAAATCTCTATTTCACCTCTTTAAAGAACTTGGCCTATCCAGAAAAATAATCAACTCTTTCTTAGAAAAATTATCTAAAACTGCGATTTGCGCATCTCAAATTCTATGGCTTCGAAGGGGGAGTGAATGGGTGGCAAGGTGAACGCTCACATGTGGCAAGACAGCTGTCCTAAACCTACCACAGCCGGTTCGTAAGTCCGGAATCCACTGCTCACCCCCCAGAAGTGTAATAATAAATACAAACGGAGCTGCCATGGAATTCACCGACCGGAGTCGGGCCCATCATAATACTATTTTTTTTTTTTACACTTCTGGGGGGTGAGCAGTGGATTCCGGACTTACGAACCGGCTGTGGTAGGTTTAGGACAGCTGTCTTGCCACATGTGAGCGTTCACCTTACCACCCATTCACTCCCCCTTCGAAGCCATAGAATTTGAGATGCGCAAATCGCAGTTTTAGATAATTTTTCTAAGAAAGAGTTGATTATTTTTCTGGAAAGGCCAAGATCTTTAAAGAGGTGAAATAGAGATTTAGCTGGCAGGCCACGAGCGCCAACTTCCACCGCGTGAAGGTGAACAGTGAAGCCGTTCCGGGTTACGGCATTTGCAAGATCATGGTATTTATTTAATTTGTACTCGTGGTCTTTTATTTAATATAAAAAATAGTATATATAAAAATAGTATTATGATGGGCCCGACTCCGGTCGGTGAATTCCATGGCAGCTCCGTTTGTATTTATTTATATATATGAGCCCGGAACACATAACATTCCTTTGTTGTTGGGCAATCGTGTAAAAAAAGGGAAATTTATAATACATACCGTTTAACTGTACTTCCTTCTCGAGATCTGGGTAATCCGAATCCTCTTCCTCTCTCTCGGCATCAATGATCAGATCGAAGTAAATCTGAAAAAGAAATGTAAATTACTTGAAATGCAGTAAAAATAATAATCTCTCGATCATTGCGATTTGAATTTACTTACTGTTTTTGTATTGAAGTGGCTGATAGTATTGTCGAAGCAAAACATGTGGTCGCCATCGAGCTGCGCTGAAAAGCGGTGCGAATTGTCGGAGCGCTTGTAATCCGCTACGAGAACTCTACCGCCCGGTTCAACGGCGCGCATATTGATGTCCAAATCGCCATGGCCACCGTCCACAACCTGCAATCAATTCAACATATTACAAATTGATATAGGGACACCGATCTGAAATGGCTGATTTGTCAATCTATACTAATCTATACTAATATTATAAAGAGGTAAAGTTTGTGAGGTTGTAGGAAGTAATCTCTGGATCTACTGAACCGATTTTGAAAATTCTTTTACCAATAGAAAGCCACGTTATTTGTGAGTGTCATAGGGCTATATATTAATCCGGAAAATGAAAGACTTTTTCGTGGTACAGTAGAGCAGTGTTCCGCAAAGCGTGTGCCGCGGCACACTGGTGTACCGTGGTCATCAGTTGGTGTGCCGCGGAAAATTGTGTAATAAATATTGTGTAATACTAATTTAAATAAAAATAATTTAAATTGTGTTAGACCCCTGGCTGACAAGCTATCGCCGAACGCAGCACGCATGCGTATCGAGTAAGTACATACTTGTATTTACTCGTGTCATTTCATCCCTTCCTCAGTCGTCGTTGACGCGCCCGATTGAATGGGCGTAGCGTCGCATTCGGACATTAAAACTAAAATTTTCCGAAGTAGAGGTAGCACATTTTTGGTTGCATATAAAAAATGAGTATCCACTGCTTTCAAAGCGTGCTGTTGCAAATCTATTACCATTTGAAACAACATACTTATGCGAATTGGGATTTTCAACTCTCACTACTATTAAATCGAAAAAAAGAGAGCGCCTGAGGACGATCAATGAAGAAATGAGAGCAGCCTTATCAACGATTGCTCCAAATTTTGATCGCCTGTGCTCTGTTAAACACGCTCACATTTCTCACTAAACGTCTTTTCATATTAGGTATATTGGTTTTAGTAATAAATAAATATTAAATAAACATTGCTTTTTTCTTTGGTGTACCTCTAAAATTTTTTGATTTCATAGGTGTACCTTGAACACAAAAAGTTTGCGGAACACTGCAGTAGAGCGTCGATTATCCGAACGTCGGTCAACCAAACGACCGCTTAACCGAACTGCTGCGGCCGCAGACTCTCGGTTAAAAACAGACTTCGATTGCCATGAATGTGATGAAGAAGACGTTTAAGAATGGATGAGCGTTGATGATGCAGATCCAGGGTACCGAATCATGCAGGACAGCGATATTGTCGACCTAGTGACTGATAATGCTGACTCCGACAGCACCTCAACGACTAGTGAATCAGAAAATGAAGATGAAAAAATACCTACACCTTCTGAAGCATTTACGTGTCTAGACACTGTCTTGCGATGGTTTGAAGCTCAAAATGAAAGCGACCAGTATCAGATATCTGTACGGAAAAAAGTGCGGGAATTAGCTGCTCATAAGCGGGTAGGCTTGCTTCGACAGACCAAAATTAAGGACTTTTTTAAGCGTTAATTAGTTCTTCTTCATGTACGTATGTATTACATACACACATATCTATTTTGTTCATGGGATTACTACTCACTATTGTAATAAATAAAAAAAGTTAAAACAGATTACATAGATAATACATATTATTATGTCCATATATGGTTTTATTAATACAGTTTTTTATACAGTTCGATTATCCAAATAAATCGGTTTTCCGAACACCCTTGTCCCCCAATTAGTTCGGATAATCGACGCTTTACTGTAGTTGGATTTGCAAAGTAAGTCAGAGAAAAAATGGTCGAATGAAAACGTTTATTACAAACGCTGCTTTAACGACGAGAGATATATGATTGAGTTCTAGACAAAAGTTGTAGAGCTTGGTAATGCCTACAAAAAAGTCAGCGACAGCATATGTCTATATTTTATATTTAATTCACAAAAAGTAGTATTTTATATTAAATAAATAATTTAAATCGTTAGGTCATGTTTATTGGTCATAATTATCAACAATTATGAATTCATACCAAATAAGTAAATTTATCGTCTCAAGTGTTTAAAACAAAAGACTTTTCCCTTTTACTGCATAAATGGTTAAAGAGATAAGACACTCACAAATAAGACACTCACAAGAAGACACTCACAAATAACGGTAATATAGTCAAATTGGCATGCAAATACATAGATATATATGCAGTAAAGATATAACCCTTCTTTTGGCAGTCAGGAAATAAATCATAGCACTTAGTACTCACCGAACCACACCCATAATTTCATCACAAGTAAAAAGTCTTACCGCCCAACGAAGTGGGCACGGGTCAGCTAGTTGTCGAATAAAAGTAAAATCTGGGAGAACACCTAAGGCACAGTATACCAGACAGTTGCTTCTCTTAGAATAAAATTGAAATTGAAGCGATTTTGTCGCCAGATGTCCGCTACTTGGCCCACACGGATATGCAATCGTTCGAAAACATCGCCAACCTTTACCCGCGCGTAATGCGCTAACCAAAGGTGTTTGTAGAGACATACCCAACTTCCCTTGCACCCGATTCCTGCAATGCCCTGTCGCTCGATAGAGCGTCTACTGATATACTCGGTATACTATGCCTCAGGCGACAATGGGCAGTTTGCGCATCGTGCGACGTCGACTGCACTCCGGCGAATAATGAGTGGGGGGGGGGGTCAAGAAATGATCTCATACGATCTGATAAGCAGCGGGTATGCTTGATGACCTATTGTCAGCTCTTGAAACAACCTGTTGGCCACCATATCCCGTACGAATGACGGGCAAACGGCTGTAATAACCATTGCAGTGGCATCCCGTAGGCAGTGCCGGATTAGCCACGTAGCAAGAGTAGCAAATCTAAACATGAGACCTCTGGCTCTTGTCATCCAAGGGGAGGCTAAGGCAGCCGCTCTAAGACTAAGAGCAAATGGACTGTGGAAACAAAACACAGAAACACCACACTCAAAAATTCTGAAACGGGTTCTAGAAGAAATACCTCTTCTGGACGCACCGGACAGGATAATATGCCATCATGTCTTTGATCGAAGATACAATATCCAACTCATTGCAGAACCAGCAGATCACTCTGGTACAAATGAAGTAAGGATCCGGCGTCTTCTCAAATGATCTAAACATCAAAATATCAACTACCCTAGGCAACCTAAATACGATCTTCCAAGCAGAATGCATTGGCATCACCAGAGCAGCACAGGCAGTTGCAGCCAAAGATGTCGGAGACCTAAGCTTGAAATTTGTCTCCGACAGTGCCTCCGTGCTACAAGCGCTAGCAAAAAATACTATAACCTCTGTCCTTGTACTGGAATGCCACAATGCGCTTCAATCCATTGCAGGGTCAAATAAAGTGACCCAGCAATGGATTAAAGGGCACAGCTGGCCAAAAGGGGATCAAAGGAAATATTATATGGACCGGAATCCTTGATGCCCATTCCCCAGGCCCAAATAAAAACATGGCTATGCAGGAACACCGAAGAAACCCACCTTCCAGAATTCAAAAAGAACGCAGGATGCAGGCAAACAAAGAACGCGGTTCCGGAAGCGTCCAAAAAACTTGCCCGCAACCTCACCAGATTAAAAAGGGACAAAATCCGTAGTCATAGGTACTATGACAGGCCACTGTCCCCTAAACAAACACCTGTTTACCATAGGTGTGACAGACAGCCCTCTATGCAGAGGATGCATGGAGGAAGAAGAAACGCCACAGCATGTGCTCATGGAATGCAGGAGCGTGGCAGAGCAACGGGCAAGAATACTACAATCTCCAGCATCTGTCCCGGAGGCCTGTAGCAACCCAAACAGGCTGCTAACCTTCTGGGACAGCCTGGGTTGGCTGGAGTAACATAAATAGAAACATGAGCCACGCACAATGGCCCAATCAAGAGGTCAAGTGCGGGAAAAAGCCCAGACAAACTAACTAACTAACTAACTAAGAGTAGCAAATGCTACGGGCCCCGCGCACCCACGCCTGCCTGAGCGTAAAATTATCGCTGCAGCCTGCAACAGGCCAATGGGAAACGTTAAATATAATCAACGGCGGGGCGCGGGGCCGAGTTTGGAAATTAATATCTCCAATTTAAGAAAAAACAACCTCAAGCACTTTCTATATGTGATGTATAATATCATCAGCTATGTATAGTAAAATTTTGTACTTTCTAAAGTGGGATTCTCGATGCCTGCAAGACCAAGTTTGAGCGGCCGCCTCGCCCATTAAATATAATCATCGGCGAGGCGCGGGCCTGAGTTTGGGAATTAATATCTCCAATTTAAGATAAAACGACCTCACGCACTTTTTAAATGTGGTGTACAATATCATCAGTTATGTATAGTATATATCAACTTCCTGAAGTGGGATTCTCGATGCCTGCCAGACCGAAGTTTGGGCGGCTGCCACGACCGCTAGTATCTAAATAATAATAGATTATACATATATATATCCTTCTAGCCGTGTTCGGCCATAGCGACTGCATTGTAGATTCTAGTGAATTATTTAATCTTCTCAGAGTCCACTGTTCGGAAGCAGTCAAGTGCGCAGGCTATATTATAGTGCACAGGTGGGCGCGCGACCACGGGTGCACTCTCTCTTCCTCCCTCTTCTGAACCCGATGGAACGGAGACCGTTACGACCAGAGAAAAGTTTGGATGCAGATACAGATGTACATTATACATAGTATCTAGATAAAACGTTTTTAAATTTTGCGCTCCGACACCCGCGCTCTGTCGCTAGTTTGCATTTGTGTTTCACCTAGTTGTGTTTCACCAAGGAATCAACTAGAAAAGAAAAGAAAGGAATCTCTGATAGACAGAAAGGAATCTCTCAACACAACTAGAAAGGACTCTCAACACACAAGAAAAGAAAGGAATCTCTCAACACAACTAGAAAAGGAATCTCTGATAGAACTATCTTGCGATGGAGGTTTGCAAGTGGAATTCAACAAACTGGAGTTGTGTAATTTTAGCTAAAAGTTAAAAATGAATATCCATTGCTGTCCAGAAAAGTATTACTGTATATAAATAAATACAAACGGAGCTGCCATGGAATTCACCGACCGGAGTCGGGCCCATCATATGATTCCATTTACAGCCACGTATCTCTGTGAGAGCGGATTTTCTGCTATGTTGATAATAAAAAACAAATATCGTAATAAGCTTAACATAGACCCTAATTTGCTCTTAAAATTAAATACAACTGAGCCAAATATTTCCTCTCTTGTCTCAAACATTCAGCACCATTTTTCGCACTAAGAGTATTGTATTTTTTCTATAATTAATAAATAAACATAATGTTGTCATAAACAGTTGTTGCAGTTTTTATTACTTTACCATTTTGAACGATATTTTTTAACTGTTACACTTCAGTGGTACTGATTTATAATTTCGTGAGTGGTACGCGAAATTAAAAGATTGGGAACCGCTGGTCTAAATAAATAAGCGAGATATAGGCATTCAAAGTTTGCATGCTATACGTCAACTAATCGGCCATTTTGTTTCAGGAGAAGTGTCGGTATTATAGTTGATATATTGCAAGTTTTCTAAATCGAAAACAATTAGCGATATTACAAAGATGATGACATGGTCGTGAAAAAACATGTCTTTGCGATATTTAAAAAACCATTGAAAAATAGTCATTGAAAAAACTTAAAAAATAGTCCAATTTTTTTTCAAATATAGCAGAGGACTGTACTTTTTCAAAACATTTTGTTAATCTAAAAGACTTCGCAAAATGTCATCACTTTTGTAATATCGCTAATTGTTATCGGCACTTATCGAATATGTTCACACGGGATGTACAAACAAAATGGCCGCAGTTTGTTGACATACGGAATGAAAACTTTGAATGCCCATATCTTGCTTATTTATTGAGACGGAATAAAGATTATTGCAGATTCAGAATCTGCGTGGTGAATATAGTCCGGTGACATTTAAAAATCAACAATCCAGGAGAGCTTCCTATATTGCAGTTATACCAAGTTTGCTTGTTGGCATGCACGAGGTCTCACATATAGAGCGTCGATATTTGTACGGATAACACACTGACCTGGTACTCTATTTCGACGACTTGATCTTTGTGGACAGTTTCGTACAGGCAGATCGACGTACCGGCGTCAACAGTGAAGGTTAAATCTTTCTCGTAATATCTTGACAACGCCGGCCCGGTGATCGACGAAAGGACCAGGAATTGCTGCAGCAGCAACGCTCCATTCATAGCCATTATAAAATCGCCAAAATTTAAACTAAAACATTGATAAACATTATACTTTAAAAAATATACACGAGATGACGAGACCGTTTGACTTTTGACACGAAAAAAAATGACAGATGACATTCCACCTCATTTTTAAAACATTTTTAAGCCACAACGTCTCATTTTTATAGAATACAATTTAATTACTATTAAATTCTTTATTTTATTATATTACACAAATAAATAAATTGATATTCTTTTGTTATAACCGAAAATACTGGCAATAATCGCATCGGCGTCGGATGGCGTCTCCGTGCACCATTTTGTACTTTTTTGTGTGCGTTCCTGCGTGTCGGGTTTGTCGTGTTTTTCACAAACAACGGCGTATTTTCAACGTAATTTCGCTGAAATCCTTCTGTGAAGTAAACGCTTAGCGTTTATCGCGCTTTTGGTGAGTTTTTCTATCATGTTTCCCTTGATTTTCGTAATTCTTCTGAACGCCGGCTGATTCAAAAGAACGGTCATATTTTCGCTTTTTGACCGTGTATCCTTGTGTTTTTATATTGTAATCAGTGCTAGTTATTCGAACGTGTCTATTTCAGCGCTCATTCTTCGTTTTTAAGAGTATTAATATGGTTTATTTTTATTAATTTGAGGTTATATTATGTTTTTTTCCTAGGAATGACTATGGTTCGAGGAAGAGGCCGTGGGCTGCATACATCTTTCAATCGGACTTATAAAACGAAGTTGTTGAGACCGCCGTTCGATCAGTTGCTAGCGGAAGCCGCTTTCCCGAGGTGCAATACGTTTATTCAGCAAGATGACGCCCAACTTACGCAGGTAGGCGCAACTACTATGATTCACTAGGTAGCGAAGTCGCTTGCGCGGCCTCCACCTGATGTTAGCAGTAATTCAGTTTGAATCATTGTCGCGGACTATGGTGCCTTTTGCTCATTAATATTACATGGGATTGCTAACGGGTCGCTTCAAGAGTATCTGACATCAGGTCAAGAAACATCCCCGCTGCTTAGGAAATGTATCAGACCGTTTCCAGGTCGGTTATTCGCCTTAGCCCTCTTGTCCACACATCCTCCATAAATTCGTCGTGTCAGTGGGGTATGGATCATTACGGAAGCTCGTCCACGGGCACTGCGGAAACGGCATGGCCCTTTTCCCCCTCGTCGAGACGTGTTTATTTACGGCGAAGTTTGTATCAGTGTTGTATGGCAATGTATGAGAGCTTGTCTGCACTGGGCGTTTTCACGGCGGACAATTATTGCATCACTTTGAATCTAGTTACTAAATGCATGTACCTAATGCGTCGTACAGTGAAAAAACCAAGCAGTGGATAGAAGGTCACGTTTTCTTCTACGGCGCAGCGTACACGTCGAACGTTGAAGTGCCATGGACAATAAGCGTTAGTGCACAGTCAATTGACTACCACCTGTAGCCTTCTTGCAAGATAACTGCAAGGGTTACGATTTAAAAAAAAAAAACAATATAAATTTAGGATTGGGCGCCGAAAAGACTAAACTAGCTTGAGCAAAAAGACAAACAAATAGACGGTTTGTGAAAAATGTAAATTATAAGCAATCAGTGTTTTCCTCTGGTTTTTATTTAAAAAACTTATTATTTATGTAAGGCCTAGTCCCCATACTAAAAGACCTAAGTTTACATAACCAAATAACGTTTCAACAAAATTTCACAATAAAAATTACACTAAAATTACAAATTATAAGTAACAAAAAAATAGCAACAATATAATAAATACAAACGGAGCTGCCATGGAATTCACCGACCGGAGTCGGGCCCATCATAATACTTTTTTTTTACACTTCTGGGGGTGAGCAGTGGATTCCGGACTTACGAACCGGCTGTGGTAGGTTTAGGACAGCTGTCTTGCCACATGTGAGCGTTCACCTTACCACCCATTCACTCCCCCTTCGAAGCCATAGAATTTGAGATGCGCAAATCGCAGTTTTAGATAATTTTTCTAAGAAAGAGTTGATTATTTTTCTGGAAAGGCCAAGATCTTTAAAGAGGTGAAATAGAGATTTAGCTGGCAGGCCACGAGCGCCGACTTCCACCGCGTGAAGGTGAACAGTGAAGCCGTTCCGGGTTACGGCATTTGCAAGATCATGGTATTTATTTAATTTGTACTCGTGGTCTTTTGGGATATTTGATTCCCATGGAACAGTTAATTCTACAATAAGAGCCACCTTCCGAGATAGAGAGTAAATAGTTATATCTGGACGGAGGGCTGTGCATCCGAGACTTTCAGGGAATTTATACTGCTTAGAGACCGAATCAACCTCCAGAATCCAATCTGTAGCTTTCTCGATTATTGAGAAAGGTTTTGTAGTTAAATGTTTTTTGCCTTTAGAGCCATCCCGCACAAACTGTATTGGGGGTTTGGAGGATACTGTCAAACCCTTGTTGGCACGAGCCTCTGAGAGACTAATTACCTCGCGAATAACAGCGAGAACTTTGTCATGGCGGTAAGTGTACCGTTCTTGATCTAAGGCCACCTTGCAGCCAGCTAGAATGTGTCTAGCTGTGCAAAGGGTATTGCTACAGAGGGGACAAGAACTATCCTCGGCAAAGCTCCAACGAGCGAGGTTACTGGGGTCTGGAAGTGTATGCTGAAAGGCATTCAAATAAAATTTCAGCATCTCTGGCGTCCAGTCATAGAGCATTACCTTCCAGTGCATTGGAGGCGGAATGCAAAAGTCCCCAATTGTTGTCCAATCATTCTGGCATTGAAGGCCAATAGCATGAGCCATACTCTTGCTGTCGTAATCTCCCCGCAAAAGAGACTTCTTCAAGTCCACGTCGCTCGTGGTTGTACTGCCATACCCCAGACCAGTGCCATTCTGGCTGATTCCAGTAAGGAACTTTTTGCGGAAGTCTACGCGGGCTTGTAGATCATTTGAATCACTACGGCCACTTATTACGTGCTTCGATATTGCCGGATCTTTGGAATTGCACAGAATCGAATTTTTGGTTATTCTGGAGTTGGCGTAGAGCAGAGAGGGCAGTTTAAGCGCTAGCCCAAAATTTTGTTTGGACCTGAAGAGAGTCGAGGGGTCAGCTGGTTTGGCTAAGGACAGCCAGGATTTTAAACTAGCTGTCACCAGCGCATCTAGACGGGACAGTTGGGTTTTGGTTAAATCGTAAATAAGAAAGGGCCATGACAAATGTGACGTTAGATAATTGTCATAGATCCAGGCCTTACGAGGGCCAGAAATTAGCAAGGCATCTATTTTCGCCAGGCAACTTTTGAAATGCTCTATAACATGATCGCCCGAGACGTCTTTTCCCTGATGGGTGATTTTTCTGCCGAGGAATTTGAAATGATTGTTTGGGTCTATAAGGGAGATATTAGAGCCCTTATAGACCAATTTGGGGTCATAGGATGTAAATTTTGTGCCCATGCGGGCGAGTCCATGAATGGTTGGCAGCAATACGTAAAAAAAATTAACAAATACGGGGTCTACTTCCGACGGCGAAATACCGGACTTTGTCGCGGAAATTCAGAGTTCTCTCGCGAAAAAACCGGGGCTGGGAAAGTTAAATGGCTGGTCCCAGGAAGAGCTCAATGGTCATACCGCGGTTCTCCAGCTCAAGATAAATGCCAGTATTGCTGGATTTTTTGATGTAGAGCTGAAGAACGGGTACTACTTCCACAGACTAATTTAACCCGTTGAGTATGAGTCAACCAAATCTGGTCGTGAAACAATTATCCGTTGAGTACGAGTCGACCAAATCTGGTCGCGCGTTTTTTTCACTTCTTTGACGTTCTCATATTTATTCATAAGTATCTAATTGTTTTACAAAATGATATTTCAATATTCTATATTCGAAATTTCAATGCAATCATTGTGCAGTTGTTCTTTTTATGATTGGTGTAGTAGTTTCGTAGTTATAGTACTTTAAGGTCGATGTCGCCGAAAATCCTGCAAAAGAGACAGATGCATCCATGAAAATACCCATTTACTCCAAGGGTTAAAAAGGTTTCAAACACCGATTTTATGCAAAAACTGATTTTTCTCAATTTAAATGTCGCAACCCGTACGTAGTACAATCAGATGAAAAACTATTTCCCTCCCTCGAAAGTACAGTCGACAATTAAATCGAATATTTCTCCCACTATGGACCTCTAGCGGAATCAATAGGCATTTGTTTCAGCCAAGAAACAAACCTGGATAAACTTCATTTTTTAAAAACGAAAAAGGTGCCATAGAAAGAAAATTTAATCAAAAAGATATAAATTTAATGAAATTCGTTATACACCACATGATGAACAAACCGCCCAGCAACACACGAGGTCTTTCTCTAGAGCACGGGTGGCCAACCTTTTCAGAGGCCGGGCCAAATTTTTGAAATAAAATTTCCCGCCGGGCCGCACAACCAACTATTTGTTGGTAATTCTATTACCAACAGTCGGGTTTGAAATTCGAGGTTCAACTTGGAAATCAAAGAAGCGTATTTATCCGCCGCGGTATGTGTGACATCTGGTTGATCTGACAGTGTAGGAAAGTGAGTAAAGTTTTTTTTTTGTATCTGTTGTTCCCAAAGCCCAAGTTTCATTTGAAATGCGGAAATAAGATCATGCATGTCATTAATTAAGTGGTCTTTCCCTTGTAGACGAGTATTAACCCTTGGAGTAAATGGGTATTTTCATGGATGCATCTGTCTCTTTTGCAGGATTTTCGGCGACATCGACTTAAAGTACTATAACTACGAAACTACTACACCAATCATAAAAAGAACAACTGCACAATGATTGCATTGAAATTTCGAATATAGAATATTGAAATATCATTTTGTAAAACAATTAGATAATTATGAATAAATATGAGAACGTCAAAGAAGTGAAAAAAACGCGCGACCAGATTTGGTCGACTCGTACTCAACGGATAATTGTTTTGCGACCAGATTTGGTTGACTCATACTCAACGGGTTAACGTCATTTAGGTGGCCTGTTATATCGACCAAAAACGCAAACTATCTCCTTATCTTCAAACTCTGGGATTGCTTTAGTACGAGTCAGCCATCTTACTTCTGCATAAAATGTAACGTCATCATGCTCAGAATTCAAAGACTTGAGAAATTGTTGGAACTGACGGTGATTCAACCCCTTCGACTTAATGAAGTTCACTGTTTTGACGACCACATTCATGACATGGTCCATTTGGAGGTCCGTCGGCGGGCCGCAAGTTGTCACTCGGCGGGCCGCGGGTTGGCCACCCTTGCTCTAGAGGATCCCACCTGTCCATGACACTGCCGATACAGGGTTCTCAGTCCTTTCCAAGTTCGCCCCTCTTGGAGGAGGCTACCGGATGGGAGTTAAACCGTGAATTGAGCTGGCCCAAAATGACAGAAAGGTCATATGGCCTAAACTGCACGGAACCGTTAACTGTTAGCTAGATATAGCAGCAGGCAGCATTCCGGTTCTTCCGGGGCGGCTGTCGGATAGGATTTGTATCGGTGCAGGCGATTGGAGCAGGCGTCCCAATATCATCATCACCATCAGCCGGTAGACGTCCACTCTTGGACTTTTACCGATGAACATGATGGCCATGATGAACAGTCTTGAGCCGCCTCCATCCACCTACTTCATGCAACCGTGGCAATGTCATCGGTTCATCCTGTGGAGTGTCATTCGAGGACCTTTTTTCCCAACAGTTGTCGACTCTGCGAGCTCTATGGCATGACCATTGCCATTTTAAGTTTCTAATTTTACAAGCTATGTCAGTGACATTGGTTCTTTTGCGGATCATGCAGTCACACACTATCACACAGTGAAACTTCAAGCATAGCTCTCTCCATGTCTCGCTTTGCGACTTTGAGCTTGTCCCAAGGTAATTAACGTTATTTGTGCCCAATCTACACGGCCCAGTGAGACAAGTTAAAAAGATTCTTATTGTTGGATTTGTTTCAGGATCTGTGGAAGCGCAACGCGGAGCTTCTTCCCACGGCCGCTGAGCAAAGCGCAGTACTCAGTTTGGTGACGCGCATCCAGACGGCTCTCGATAATCTGATTGTTGCTGGACAGGAGCAGAGCACGGCCCACATACAAGAGGTAATTATACAGTTACCTCCGACTCGGTCCCTTTCGTCATAGGTAAGAAAATCATGAGGGACTGCTTCCTGCTCCAAAGCAGGAACATCGGGCATCCTGGAGACAGAACCAAGGATGTCGCCAGGCAAGGTCCTACTCGACATGAGCAAGAAGAACCTTAGAACCACTATCGGTCTCCTCACCGGACACTCGAGCTGATTTACACGCTCGCCTCGTGTCTGTGTCTCACCTCGCGCCTCGCGTGTTCGAAGGAAAATGAGTTTCTGTTTACACTCTCGTGATGCGTGCTAACTAGCTCTCGATTAGAGAGCGTATTAGTCCAAGAGCCAGCGACAAAAAAAGTGAAAGTGTTCGAAAAGCTGATGTTTTCAGATCAGACAATATTTTGGCCATAGAATGCCGGGGTACAGTCAGCAGGCTAGGTTTCGAGACACCTGGCGCTGGCGTACTAGGAAAGGTGTAATTTTAATAAATATCCTAAAGTGTTTTGGAAAAACTGAAAATTCATCAGTAGACAGTAGATGCAATAAAGAACTCGAAACATATGGTCAGACTGCTTCATAATCGAACGCGTGGCGTTAGCATCTCCATACATGTCATGCATCGGTCTATGACGTATCGATCAATTATGCCGTGCAATACAATGGTATGGACATGCTGTTGCCATGCGTTCGATTAGGAATCAATCTGACCATTTGTTTGGAGTGCTTTATTGCGTCCACTGTCTACTGATTAATGTTAAGCTTTTCCAAAACACTTTAGGGGTACTAATTAAAATTACATATTTTCTAACACGCCAGCACCTGGTGTCCCGAAACCTGGTCTGTTGACTGTAACCCGGCATTCTACGGCCAAAATACTGTCTGATCTGAAAATATCAGTTTTTCAAGTCTTGCGCTTTTTTGTTGCTGGCTCCCCGACTATTCGAGGTCTTTTGACTCGTGCTCAAAAAACCGCTCCCGACGCGAGCGGCGAGATGAGGCGCGAGGCGAGATGTGGGTCCCCGTTCACACTCTCGTCTCACGCTTCGTCCCGCGTCTCGCCTCGCGCGAGAGTGTAGATGAGCTATTAGAGCACATCTATTCAAACCTTGGCTTGACCCAGACCAAGAACTGCCGAATATGTGGCGAAGAACCTGAAGACAGCATACACATTCTTGGTCGTTGGCTATGCCTCGCCGCATAAAGACACAGTTTAATGGGACGAGCCTTTCTCGAACTCAGCGATCTGTCCTGTATGGACTGGTAAGCAGTACTGACTTCTAGTAGACCACTGGTCCAACCACAAAGTGGGTAGTTACGAAAGATCTTATAGATCCAGGTGATATGAAGGGCTGGATAGAAGCCACCCTTTCCGTTTACTACTACCTCCGACTACAGAATTAGATGACTGGTGGTGGTTTCCAGTGGAGAATATTATTATTACTACTATTATATTTTGCAGACAGGCAGCATAATTGCTGTTATGTCTGAATTTAACACTGAGTTTATTGACAATATATGTTAACACTACACCTTTCAACAACTTCAACAGGTAAACTGTTGACACAAAAATAGAGTTCATTATATCGTGTGGCACATTAGACCTATGCGTAATAGTTATCGACAAATACGTACCGGCGTGATCACGAGGACTTCATTTTTGTAACATGTATGTAGTAAGTAATGCTGATGCTACGCGTTCTATCGTTAAGCAGTCTGAGTGTTTGTTTCAAGTTCTGTATTGAATCCACTGTCTATTGATGAATTTTCAGGTTTTCCAAAACACCTCGGGATGTTAATTAAAATCACGCCATTCCTAGTACGCCACCGCCGGGCGTCTCGTAATCTGATCCGTCCGATCTGGAAGTATCAGCTTTTACAAAACTCTTGCACTTTTTTGTCGCCGGTTCCCTAACCATCGGCAAGTGTGCTGCCCGTTTGTAAAACTAATAATAATAAATTCGTCACAGACACAATGCTGGGAAAAGTGTGCGATTAGGGGAGCACTTTAAAGGGGGACGAGGATTAACCCTTCAGGCCTAGGCCCCTCGGCCGATTGACGAGTCGATGTCCCAAAAAATTTTAGTAAAAATTTGTAAAAAAAATAAATTATGACACTCTCTCACCGAAACATAAATTACTGTCTAACCACTGTACCCATAATTAAAAGAAAACATATTAAGGTAATAAAATAAAACAAATTAAATAAAAATAAAATTAAAACGGGGCCGTCACGCCGAATCGTGGTGTAGCCGATATCGGCGAATTGGGGCTCTAGGGCAATTAATAACATTTTATTTTCAATGAATAGGGTTTCAAAAGGTAAAGTTTGGTAATTTTCCGAACAGTCCTCGTATGCGTATTATTGATGTAGTTTTTAGAAGCGTTTTGTCCTTGGATAGGTTCGCCAGGTGGGGTCGTTCAAGAAGGGCACCATGACGGCGGGCCGGAACGCGGCCGACTTGGTGGTCATCCTGAAGACGCTGCCGACGAAGGCGGCCGTGGAGGAGCTGTGCCGAAGAGTCACGCAGGAGCTGGCCAAGCTGTGCGCCACCGACGCCTCCCAGGAGATGCCCAAGCTGGCCACCAACGAGAAAGGTATCCATTCGCTCCTCTGCAAACAGACACATTTTTCATCAAAACTACAATTTTCTATTGTCACTATTTTGTACGAGGGTCGGGGACTACTCCTAGCATTCCTCCTAGACTTACGCTACATTACATTTGATAAAAATACATTACAAAATTACGACGGTAACGGTGCGGCTCCTATTGGCCTTCGGTGCCGGAACGACGACGACAATGAGAAACTTTTGTATTCCTCCTACGATGCACCGGGAGGTAATGTCGTACGACAGTACGCATGAGATGCTGAAATCTATACTAATATTATATGTATCCAGTGGTGTACCCCAAGGGTCAGTGCTGGGTCCAGTTTTGTTCACCTTGTATATTACGGATCTTCAAGCCTCAATCGCATCGCAGAGCAGCTACTTTGCCGATGACACAAAATTCTTCGCCAATCCTATTCTATGCAGTGGACAGCTTCAGCAAGATCTTGACGAGATCAAAGCGTGTACGGAAGATTGGTTGCTTACCTTAAACGTTGAGAAATGTGTAGTGCTTCATATCGGGAAAAGCAACCCTAACAAACAATATTTTCTGGCAAACGCCCGACTAGAAGCAGTCAAGCAACAAAAAGATCTTGGAATAACAATTACTGATGATCTCAAATGGGAGAAACGCATAATTGCAATTGCTAAAAGAGCCAACTCTATTCTCTATCTAATAAGGAAGGCTTTCCAGCATCTATCAATAGAGGTTTTTATCAAGATCTACAAGGCATTTGTGAGACCTATTCTTGAGTATGGCTATCAGATCTGGAACCCTTACTTTTGCAAAGATGTAGATATCCTGGAAAAGGTACAGCGAAGGGCAACCAAAATGCCAGTGGGCCTGAAGAATAAGAATTATGAAGATCGCTTGAAATTACTTGGAATTACTACACTCAAACAAAGAAGACAAAGAGGGGACCTGATTGAGACATATAAAATTCTAACACATTATTACGATGTACCTGCACTGAAGAATATTTACAAATTCAACGTCAACACAAATCTTCGAGGTCACAACAAAAAACTCAACCGTACAAAATTTAAATTTAATCCTCTTAAGAACGTTTTGCCAAATAGAGTGGTGGACATGTGGAATAAACTACCATTTGAAGTGATTAGTGCAATCTCTGTCAATCAATTTAAAAACAGACTCGATTTGTACCTAAAAACTTGTTAATATTGTTTATATTATATTGTTAATATTGCTTAGCTTTACAAGATCTGATCTGGACGTATCAGCAAAGCTGCCTGTCCAGAATAAATAATAATAATAATAATAATATAAAGAGGTAAAGTTTGCGACGTAGGAAGTAATCTCTGGATCTACTGAACTGATTATGAAAATTCTTTTACCGATAGAAAGCCACGTTATTGATGAGTGTCATAGGCTATATATTAATCCGAAAAATGAAAAGACTTTTCCGCGGTAGTCAGATTTCCAAAGTAAGTCGGAAAAAACAGTCGAATGAAAACGTTTCTAACTAACGCTGCCTTAACGATGAGAGATATATGATTAAGTTCTAGAGAAAAGTTGTAAAGCTTGATAATGCCTACAAAAAAGTCAGCGACGGCATATGCCTAAATTTTATATTTAAGTCACAAAAAGTAGTTTTTTATATTAAAAAAAAATAATTTAAATCGTTGGGTCATGTTTATTAGTCATATTATCAACAATTATGAATTATTATCAAAATGAGTAAATTTATCGTCTCAAGTGTTCAAAACAAAAGACTTTTCCCTTTTACTGCATATAATTTCACTTTTACTGCATAAATGGTTAAAGAGATAAGACACTCACAAATAAGACACTCACAAGAAGACACTCACAAATAACGGTAATATAGTCAAATTGGCACGCAAATACATACATACATATGCAGTAAAAATATAACCCTTCTTTTGGCAGTCAGGAAATAAATCATAGCACTCAGTACTAACCGAATCGCACTCATAATTTCATCACAAGTAAAAAGTTTTACCGCCCAACGAAGTGGGCACGGGTCAGCTAGTTTAATATAAAGGATTTCCAGAATACGTTTCCAGACCCCGATAACCTTACTCGTTGGAGCTATTTAGAATACGACTCGTGTCCCCTTGTAGCGAAACCCCTTGCACTGCTAGACACATTTTAACCGGTTGCAAGGCGGCCAAAACGCTTACGCGACGTGACAAAGTCCTTGCTATTATTCGCATTTTGCATTCCAGAGTAATTTGGGTTAGTGTTTTGTTTAAAGAACCGCTCTTTTACCTAATTATTTGATTTCGGAGAAAAGTCCTTTATGAAAAAAATACTTTTGAAATGATCAATTGCAGTGGTCGATGATCTTTACAGGATTCACAGTGAGCGGCAAGCAAGCGGTGGTACACTGCCTGGTGTCTACTCTCGCGCAGAATCTGCGCAAGCTGGAGCCGGATCTTCATCTGGATGCGAAGCACATCCACAACCATCTGGCCGCCGTCAGGCACAGCCGCTGGTTCGAGGAGAACGCGCTTCACTCCTCTATAAAGGTAGGTTTTATCCTTTTATTATTTTTATATTTTACTAGATGACTCGGTGAACTTCGTACCACCTAAAATTGATTTGATTGTAACTCTTCATTAGCGTTTATTGATCCTAATCAACCTTCCAAATCCAATTCATTGAAATCTATATGACCGAATCATGTACGGTTTGAGTTTTTCGACTTTTTCGGCTTTTTCAGCTTTTCCGACTTTTTCGACTTTTTTGCATTTTTCGACTTTTTTGAATTTTCCGACTTTTTCGACTTTTCGGACTTTTTTGACTTTTTCGAAATTTCCGACTTTATGACATTTTTGGCTTTTTTGACTTTTTCGACCTTTTCGACTTTTCCGAATTTACGACTTTTTCGACTTTATCGACTTTTTCGACCTTTTTGACTTGCGACTTTTCCGACTTTTTTGACTTTTTCGGCTTTTTTAACTTCACATTTTTTGACTTTTCGACAAATTTTACACATTGTACGGAATGGTTAGCGCAGCTGTCAAACAATTCGATCGCCGCGATAGCCACCTGGAAAGTGGCCAATGTTCCCAAAATGACCAATTTCGATTTTTTCGATTTTCATTTGTTTTGAGTTTTTCCTAAATATTTTTTTTTTGTAAACCACCCTGAATCAAGCCAAACAAAATAAAAGAAAAATAATTCAAATCGGTCGAGTCATTTCCGAGATCCTGCGAGACTAACGCACGGCGATTCATTTTTATATATAAGATTATATCCTTTTCTATCGAGTTGGGAAGAGAAGAAAGGGAGTAACCGCCTTATTAAGAGAACAGCTAAGTGTGAAAATTTGGTTGAGATGTCTAAAAAAGCTCTCGGTCTGTAGGTAGTCTATATATTAATCAAGCTATCTATATCTATATATTAATTTAAAACATGTTTTTTTCTGTTAAGGTTTCTAATAAGAGCTCTCGGTCTGTAGATGTGTCATTAAAATAGAAAAATAAAATAATATAGGACCATCTGCTGGATCACCGCGCAACCATTTTGCACTGGCAACAAGTGCCTCTAACGGACCATGGATGAACAGGATGATAGCGCCATCTGCTGGATTACAGTGTGACCTTTTTGTACTGTTAACAGATGGCCCTCTGACGAGTAAGACATTGTGTCAAAAAGTTGTGTTATTTTGGGCAATATTTAAAACTACCGATGTTATTGAACTGTTGGATCTTTACCATCGATCCGAATAAGCTAAAACTCCTCAGGAAAAGCCTCACTGCAAGGCAAGAAAGAGCCAGTCAACGCCATCATTTATTTATTTATTTATTTACATATACATATACATTCAAATTCATGAGCACAACAGAAAATTAAATGACAATTTAGACAAAGCCGTCGTATGCTTTTAAGTTATATACTCATGATACATCTGTCTGAGCCCAGGTTACATAGCGCATACATTAAACGCAAATGATAATCTTTCTATTATGCTAAGCAAAGAGCAGCCGAGCCCGCCTTGCTAGGCAACCCTGTGTTAAGGCGAGCTCACTTTGGGAGTCACGCTAGAGTGCCACGGTTGTGTCAAGGAAAGATCTGAAATATTATTTTTTTTAAATTATTTCTATTTGACTTTATAATCCTTATTAATAATATTATTATTTCTATTTCACTTTATAATCATTATTAATAATATTATTTTGTTATTTTTCTATTTCTTTAACCGCAGAGAATCTACAAGCGCGAATCCTCTCTTTTGCAATATAGAGGTAATTGTCGCATCGTATTCATATGAGTTCCGCTCGTTTCGCTGTAAATATTGCTATCTATAATGCAGGTAGGCAGATAGTTTCGTATTGAACGCAACTGAACTGATTGACTAGTGATTAACGACATCAGGGGTTCGCAGCAAGCGGTTTTCTAACAACGTACTAACTTTTTTTAAATAATAAAAGTTAGACAGTTACTAAATTAAACTAAAAAGTTAGATACATACTTACATTTTATAATATCAGCCGTAGAAATAATTATATTAAAAGAAATTAAATAGTATACATTTATAATATATATGACTTAATAGATATTCAAAATTATTAAATTACTAGATAGTCAGACAACTGTAACAAGGTTCGATGAAGAATACTCGCAACGAGAAAGCAAACAAGAGGCGCAGAACATTCAGCCCACAAACTTCAACTTCAAGGCAGCTAACTGAGATGGAACTGATGATTGCCAACTTGGAAATAATTGAATACGCTGAATTGGCACGAAACTTTTTGTTTACTTTCTGTCATATGTCATGTCAGCGTCGCCCTTTGATTGTTACTGTCCGTTTTCCCCAAGACCTTGGTGAAATTCCTGATCATAAATCAAATGAGCAAGGCACCGCAACGTAATCAAATTAATCCAAACAAATATTATTTGTACATAAATAATAAGTATGTTTTTATTTATTTTTTAAACATTACGGTCATTAAAGTGACCGTCGAATTCCATGGGTTTCAGTTAGTTATGTATTCTGGACAGTAGCTTTGCTGATATGTCCCGATCAGATCTTGTAAAGTTAGTCATAAACAATATTAACTAGTTTTTAAATAGATTGACAGAGCTTGCACTAATCACTTTAAATGGTAGTTTATTCCACATGTCCACTACTCTATTTTGCAGAATGTTCTTACAAGGATTAGATTTTTAAAAATCAAAGTTGAGTTTTATATTATGACCTTAAAGATTTGTGTTGACTTTGAATTTGTAAATATTCTCTAGCCTGAGTTTGTTAGAATCTTATTTCTTAATCGAGTCCTATCGTTGTCTTCTTTGTTTAACCCGTTGAGTATGATACGACCAAATCTGGTTGTGAAACAATTATCCGTTGAGTATGATACGACCAGATCTGGTCGCGCGTTTTTTACTTTCCTGACGACCTATCGGAAAGGAAAGTATTGTGATCGCGCTAAAAAAAAATTTTGAGATGAAGATGGGAATATATATTTTGAGACTCCCTGAGACGATTGAGACTATTTCCAGACCGATCTCTGTCTGTATGTATGTCTGTATGTCTGTCTGTATGTATGTATTCTTCCACGATAGCGCCCAGACGCTTAATCGGATTGAGCTGAAATTTGGTATATAAGCTTCTGTTAACCGTCGGAGGAACCCATTAGTTTTTGGAGTCCCTACGCCCTACGGTTGTGGTACCTCCCATACAAATTTGGGGTTCCCGGCGAAAAAATTGTTTCCGCGATAGCGCCCAGACGCTTAATCTGTCTAAGTTAAAATTTGGCATAGAAGCTTCTGTTAACCATCGGAAGAACCTATTAGTTTTTGGGGTACTTACGACCAACGTTTGGGGTACCTGCCATACAAATTTGGGGTACTAGAGTAAAAAATGTCGCTGTTTTTTCGCACCTCCCGGGATACTAGTCAGGAAAGTCTTGGGGTGACACAACCGATTTTTTCACTTCTTTGACGTTCTCATATTTATTCATAATTATCTAATTGTTTTACAAAATGATATTTCAATATTCTATATTCGAAATTTCAATGCAATCATTGTGCAGTTGTTCTTTTTATGATTGGTGTAGTAGTTTCGTAGTTATAGTACTTTAAGTCGATGTCGCCGAAAATCCTGCAAAAGACACAGATTCATCCATGAAAATACCCATTTACTCCAAGGGTTAAGAGTAGTCATTCCAAGTAATTTCAAGCGATCTTTATAATTCTTATTCTTCAGTCCCAGTGGTATTTAAGTTGCTCTTCGTTGCACTTTTTTTAACCTACTTCAATAAAAGGAAGAGGTTACCAATTCGGTTGTTTTTTTAAAAAATGGTTGTTACCTCATCGGTTGTTTTTTTAAAAAATGGTTGTTACCTCATAACTCCGTCATTTATGAACCGATTTGGAAAATTATTTTTTGTTTTGATAGGATATACTTCCAGATTGGTCCCATTCTTATTAAAATCATGTTCTGATGATGGGATCCATGATGAATTGAGGAAACTCCTCAAATATTATTATATAAAGTTGAAAATTTTCTTGTTGGTTCGATTCTGATGACAATGACCTGATTCTACACACAGGGTTGGCTCTCGACGAGGCGACTCCTCGACGGTAAACAGCACAGACATGCAATTTTGTATACAAATTCAATTATGATAGCTCATTTTAAGTTTCGCGAAGATAGGACTGCAGAACCCAGGGTTGGTTTCTAACGAATTATTCCAACATTCAGTTATGATAGTACGTTCTACGTTTCACTATGAGGTTATTATTATTATTACATTTACAGATAGGTAGCATAATTGCTGATATGTCTGAATATGAAACTGAGTACAACTACAATTTCTGTTTAAGGTGTCCGTCTATTTCTGAACATGTTGACACTACTCGCTTCAACCACTTCAGCTGGTAAACTGTTCCACTGGTTCACAATCCGGTTGGTCAGGAAATGTTTCCTGGGATTCATGTGGTATCGTGTTTTCTCCAGCTTAAAATTGTGTCCTCGCAGATGATGGTTGTAGTTTCTCTTGTAGATAGAAGACAATTCGGGGCAATTGTAGCATTCGTTGAGGATCTTATATGTTTCAATGAGGTCACCTCTGGTCCGATGATACTTGAGTGTAGGCAGTTGCAATCTGCGGAGTCGTTGTGCATATTCCAGATTTTTGAACCCCATTGGAATCTTGGTCGTTTGGCGCTGAACTTTTTCTAAGAGATCCTCATCTTTTACAAAGTACGGATTCCATATCTGGAATCCAAACTGTAGGTCTGATGTAGGTTTTGTACAGTGACACAAATAAGGCTGGTGTGATGTAGTTAAACGATTTGCGGATGAGGTACATAACTGAGTTTGCTTTTTTCACAATCTGTATAATGTGCTCACCCCACTTCCGATCGAATATTATCATTACGCCCAGGTCCATTTGTTGCTGCACTTTTAAAAAAAATTGTCTGTTTATTTGTTTGTTAAAATTTTCTGTATTATTTAGGAAATCTACATCTTTGCATAAGTAGGGGCTCCAGAGCCGACGATATACCTGCGAATAGGTCTCGCATATGCTACGCAGATCTTTATAAACGCCCCCATCGACTGACGCTCGGAAAGTCTCTCTCGTCCGATAGACAGTTATCATCGGAGAGAGCGGTTAGATTGTCATTTGACGTTGTGATAATAATTTAACGGTTCGTGCGAGATCGCCGGTGGCGGATTTGAAAATGTTTTTCAAATGCCAGTCGCCGCGATGGCGTTGCCGGACTATATTATTATTATTATTATTTGTCGATGAACTAGCAGCTTAACGCTGATGTGTTCATATCTATGAAATTCACTGGTGTTGCTGTTTCATTTTTTTTCTTTTCTTTTATATATCATTTTTTAAGTAGTTAGTTAGTTATACTGGGCGTTCCTCCGCAAGTCGACATCCAGTGTGCCTATTTTGCGTATAATGGGGGTAGCGCTATTCCACCCACTCCAGCTCCTCGACGAAAGCCAGCAGGGCTTTCAGGTTTCCTGCCGGCTTGCGCAGGGTGCCTGGGGTCCCAAGGTGTTTTGTCCTGTATACTTCTACCTGTTTACAAACTAGCAGAATGTGTTTTGTGGTTTCTTCCGCCTCCATGCATGCTCTGCACATAGGGCTATTCGTTCCGCCCATTTTGAAGAGGTGTTTGTTTAGTGTGTTGTGTCCTGTTATCAGTCCCACTAGTTTGCGTAGTTGGGGCCTTTTTGTCCTTTTAGATATTTTTTAAGTAGATATCGAGCCTATTTTGGAATGCGTTTACGGTCGGCGCTTCGATAACTTCCTCGGGCAGTTTATTCCGGCCGTTCACGATTCTGTTCGTCGGGAAGTGCTTTCTTGCTTCGGTCGAAAAGCTCGTAACGTCGAGTTTCAGGCTGTGACCTCTCGAGCGACGGTTCGAATCGAACGCAAATAGGCTTTCCAACTCTGGGCAGTCGCAGCGTCGCCTCAGTATTTCGTATGTCCTATGAGATCTCCTCCGCGTCTCCGTCGCTCCAGAGTCGTCGGTTGGAGGATTTTGAATCCGCGTTCATAGGGCGTTTGGTCGTATAGGGAGCGTAATAGCGGCGCGGTTGCAGGTGCTGATCCGGCTGCTGCGGGACGTGTGCCGCCGCCACGCGGGGCTGCGCTGTCTGTCGCCCTGGCTGGTGGACCTGCTGGCGCAGAACTGCATCATGAACACGGCCAGCCGGCAGCCGCTGGCGCTGGCGCCCGCCTTCAAGCGCGCGCTGCAGCTGCTGGCCTCGGGCATCTTCCTGCCCGGCTCCTCGGGGCTGCTGGACCCCTGCTCCTCGCTGCACTCGCGCGCGCACACGGCGCTGGCGCTGGCCGAGCAGGACGCGGCCTGCGCGGCGGCGCAGACGCTGGTGCGCGTGTGCGCCCGCGGGGCCGAGGCGCGCGCCGCCGTGCTGGGCCTGCGCGGCGCGGGCGACGAGCGCGACGTGTCGGCCGAGATCACCGTGTGGGACGGCGTGGTGGTGTCCCCCCTCACGCCCGCCTTCCTGCCCGGCGACGGCGCCATGAACGACGGTACGCAATAAACCACTACCCCGACTGCGACGACGCCGCTCCCGTTCGCCGTTTTAGAACGAGGCAAAGAGACGGCGCTACCCTCGCCCCTCGTGGCAAATAAAAAAACAGAACTCCGCTTTAAACCGTCTAAATCGCAGAGATCTAGCCACTTTCGGATTTTACACTTTTTATATTTTGACCGTTCTTATCGTACCGCTCGGGAGGAAGTGGATATTCTGAAGGTTTATTCCGAACGGAGATATCCTTCCAAAACTGATAGACGGGGGGCCGGTCCTCGGACGCCTCGTCGTCGGGAATTGAACTCTGGCGGGTTCGTGGCTCTGCTGAACGTTAGGTTTATACCGTCCCAAATTCTTATACACTCATCCCACGACTGAAAGCACGATAACATTATATGTAATGAAATAGAAATAGAAATAGAAATATTTTTATTGTCCGAAATTGTGGTGGTACATTTATGGTGATAATGCGTAAAACTATGTATCTCACAATTACCTGTTATTAAAACAGATTGACAAATTTACTTATCTGCTAAATTGACTTATCTGCTAATTATAATATCTTATTAAAAATGCAATTATTTCACTGGTTTAACATGAAAAAAAAATTAAACAGACCGGATAAGTAGAGCTAACAATAGAAGACAATTAGAAAAAATAATTCAACAATAATATAAAAAATAAAGAAAAAATCAAAAATCAAGGAATAATCAAAATTCCGCCTATAAATACGAAATGTATATAATTTAAAATGTAACAGTAGAAAACAATTAATAAAAAATAATTCATCAATAATATAAAAAATAATGAAAAAAATCAAAATCAAGGAATAATCAAAAATCCGCCTATAAATACGAAATGTATATAATTGAAAATTTGTAATCTTTCTAATTGAATTAATTTAAAAACAAAATGAAAATGCATGCCTACAATATAATATTATGAGAAATATTCGTTTAATGTGTAAAAGCTTTTATCGATAAGCCATTTTTTCAACGCTGCGGTAAACCCTTTTCCTTTTATTTCTTTGATATTTGCAGGTAGGTGGTTATAGATTTTTATTGCATTGTATAACATTCCTTTTTTAAATAGAGTTAAATTTGGCTTGGGTGCTTGTAGCTCATGTTTATTTCGTGTGTTATAGCCGTGTTCAACATTGTTTGTTTTGAAATACTGATCGTGGTCCCTTATAAATTTGCAGGTTTCCAAGATGTATATCGATATAAACGTTAGCACAAACTCCTTTTTAAATAGTGGTTTGCAGCTGTCAGTCTTTGGAATTCCACATATTATTCGTAAGCATCGTTTTTGTACTATGAATATTTCCTCTGCGTTTACCGAATGTAATGTATACCGACCTGGGGTGACAGCTTCGCCCATTATAGACGCCGCCCGACCGTTCCAATCGCAGGGTAGCGAATAGTTTCGTGCAGTTTGGGCCATAAGATCCACTGTGTTTTCGGATTGGCCCAACTTGCAATTCGACTCCCTTTCAGTAGCCTCCTCGTGCGAAAGACTATCCCAGGAATGAATCTCACATTCCCGGCCTCGCGGCCGGCGGATCGGTTTCCCCTAGGGGTTTTCCTGCACAGTTTATGCTCCACACTAAGACAGCCTATAACCTAAAATTACTAATCTACCTTGTTTTGAAGAAACACGGCAGAATCCACCAAAACCCAAAAAAATTAATGTAAAGGGACGCCACCTTACTTTTAAAGATAAAGAAGGAAACTAATTTTTTAAAAAAGATACCCGAAAGAAATTTTGAAAAAAGAAAAAAAGAAGTTAACCTCAAAAAAAAACTATCTCAGAGAGTGGGCTAAATATTAATGAGCATTGGGTTTGGTCCACAGAAAATCCTTTTCCTACAGACGCACAAAATAAAAAAAACAGCTGTGTATGTGAAAAGTTCGCATTTAATCCATTTAAACTTGGCACAAGGCAACCCTCCCGTCGTGTCGATGTAATTTTTACGGCATGCAATCAGCCAACATGTCACCGCTCAAGAATTGAGGGTTATTTTTATTTCCTTTTCCACGTGAAGACAAAAATCCCGGTGCAATTAAAAGGTGAGGTGAAATCCTCACATTTGGTGACGATTTACGTCACATTAGCAGCAATATTGTACAAAAAAACAGAGGTGCCCACAAACTGCGATCAATAGAAAAAAAATCCGTTAAAATCGCGAGGATCTTATATGAAAAGCTACCCAAAAGGAAATTAAATGCTTACCAGATAAGTCACACGCACTTCACATATCAAATTTTACCACCAGGCGGTCACTCTCCGACCTTTATCTTTTACGGCGGTTGCCAATCCCCACGACCGAACCTGCCTGACCGTCTCCCAGCCATGTTGAATCGAAATAGAACGATCTCGAAGCGGAAGTCGCGGAAGATTGACTGCGATCAATAGAAAAAAAATCCGGTAAAATCGCGAGGATCTTATATGAAAAGCTACCCAAAAGGAAATTAAATGCTTACCAGATAAGTCACACACACTTCATATAACAAATTTTACCGCCAGGCGGTCACTCTCCGGCCTTTATCTTTTACGGCGGTTGCCAATCCCCACGACCGAACCTGTCTGACCGTCTCCCAGCCATGTTTGACAGAGTCGACAACGATGCGTTACTCCGAGAACTGGCTGCTGCTGGATTCTCGAGTAAACTGTTAAAACTTTTCGCAGATTACTTGGGGGGCCGCCAGCAATTCGTTAAATTTGGCAATTTTGAATCCAAACTATACAACACTCAATCGGGGGTTAGCCAAGGATCAAACTTAGGGCCTTTGTTATTCAACTTATTTGTTAATAATCTGAGTAAAGTAGTCACATCTGCACGTTGTCTAATGTTTGCTGATGACGTCAAATTGTTTTTATCAACTGGAAGTGCTGAGGCCTGCGAGCTCTTCCAGCGTGATATTGATGCAGTTTATGCATGGAGCCAAGCTCGTAACCTTCACTTCAATATTAACAAATGTGCAGTGATGACATACACAAGGTCGCCTGATCATCTGATGTATGATTACTCCATCGCTGGATGTGTGCTTCCCAGAGTTACTGAAGTCAAGGACTTGGGAGTTTTTTTCGACCCCAAGTTAAACTTCAAGGAACATATTAGACAACTATCTACAACTTCTTTCAAGCTTCTAGGGTTTGTAATACGGCAATCCAAACACTTCAATAATATTCGGGTTATGCGCACGTTGTACAACTCGATTGTTAGAAGTCGCATGGAAACGAATGCACCTATTTGGAATCCACATGAAGATACTTATACCCTCATGCTGGAAAAGGTACAGAAGTGTTTTTTGAGATTTCTGTACTTCAAGCAGTACGGATATTATCCATTTTTGTATCCGACTGCATTTATCACAGGCATGGTTGGCTATAATTCTCTCTGTCTCAGAAGAGAAATGCTGACCATGTCCTATGTTTTCAATCTAATTCGTGGTAAAACTGATAACCCTAGCTTACTAGCAAAGGTGGATCTATTCATACCAAATAATTATCTCCGTACTCGATCGCACCATCTTTTCGCGGAGCCGTTCTCGCGCACTAACCTTACGAGGTGGAACTTGTTGGCGCGTGCTTTGCGGCGCTTAAATGAAATTCACTCGATGGCACCAGATTTCGATATTTTTACCGCCAACCCTCACTTGTTTAAATTGCAAGCTATTAATTATTTATTTTTACATGATAGCTAGTATTATACGTATCATTCTATTTGTATAGTTATGGTAATATCTTTATTAATTTTACTTTTCAATGCATTGGTTTTACTGTTATGTTGATTAGTAATAACTGAATAAACAAAAATAAATAAATAAATAAAAAATGTTGAATCGAAATAGAACGATCTCGAAGCGGAAGTCGCGGAAGATTGACTGCGATCAATAGAAAAAAAATCCGTTAAAATCGCGAGGACCTTATATGAAAAGCTACCCAAAAGGAAATTAAATGCTTACCAGATAAGTCACACGCACTTCACATATCAAATTTTACCACCAGGCGGTCACTCTCCGACCTTTATCTTTTACGGCGGTTGCCAATCCCCACGACCGAACCTGTCTGACCGTCTCCCAGCCATGTTGAATCGAAATAGAACGATCTCGAAGCGGAAGTCGCGGAAGATTACGTCAAAACAGCGTGAACACCGTTAAATTGCGAAGAAGAAAAAAAGGCCAAAACAGCGGGCTCGACCAATCACGTGAGAGGCTTCAGCCGGCTGACAGGCGCGAAGTTTCGACTTTCGCAAATTTAGATTATATCTGTCAAAGTATGGAAGGAATGCACGTGAAATCGCGAGAAAACACCAGGAAACATTAAAAAACAATAGGAAACCATGAAAAAACAGTTGCAGCGAACATATCAGCACAAAGGCGCGAAAACAAAACAACAAAATATGCGGTTTTTGTTACAAGCCAATCGTTATGTACACTCTGACTAATTACTGAAGGAAAAAGGAGTAGATGTTGACCTCTCGTCCGCCACTCTTGAAATGATCAATTGTCTACCTGATCTTAAATTCAGAACCGGGAAAAAGATGCCAATGGTTTGCTATAAATTCAAATTGAATCACCGCTAAATTTGCGGCAGGTAGAGGTCGGAGGTATCCTGATTGATTAATTCCAAACGGAGATAACCTTCCAAACCCGGTAGTCAGGGAACAGGGCTGCCCTCTAAGTAACCTTTCCCGGAGTCTCGCCATAAAGCGTTGCATGTTGGCTCGGCTGAACAGTAAGTTTGTATCGATTTCTACACTCACCTCACGGGAGGTAAAACGATCTGAGGTGACGGATTCGCCCATTGTAGCGACTCTTAAGTGTTCTCGTCCCTAATGGTCTAATGATTGGTTCTAAACGTAGCTAATGGTTGTCGTGCGGTTGGGCCATTTAGACCTACTCATTACTTCTAGTCGACTCAACTCACAATTCAGCTCCTATACAGTATCCTCCTTGGAGAGAGTCTCCCCCGGTAAGAACTCCGTTTCCCATGCCTCGGCAAGTGAATCAGTTCCCCTGGGGAATGGCCTTCGGGCGCTGCTGAGTGGTTTGCGCATTGTGCGGCGTCGCCCAATCGACAATGCACTCCGGCTAATAACTGGAGGACAACTAGGGTTGTCGATTACAGCCCGTCACCTCAGGAAGTTTTAATGATTAGTCGTTCTCTCTCCCTGGAGTGAGCGCAGAAGACTTGGACAAAACAGTCCACCGTCTAGCTCCGCCACAAACCCGTAAGAGGCCAACGCCTTAACCGCGAGATAGCCAGGAGTGTTACCCAGCGGGCTTACACTCACGCCCTTACTTCCAATTGTGACCAGATTACTCCAGTCTCTCGATTGGTTACGAGTTCGAGGTCGCTTGCGCAGTCCTCTCCCTTACGAAACGGTGAAACGGTGTATACTGAATCTATCGCGGACCACAGCGTCCTTTGTCCGGCTGTTCACTCAGGATCGGGTAGCCGATGGTCGAGCAGTCCGCGACCACCCCCGCTCTATAGGAAACAGTAATGCTTCCAGACTCCCCCGACTGTTAGTCAGAGTGCGCAATCGATTGGCTTATGCCGCACGGTGCGCAGACTGTCCAGGAGCGCCAGAAGGTTGATTCCCAGGGGAAACTGACCATAAGGCCAGAGTCCTACCCAGGCTCGCACTTCATGCGTGGAAGCCGTTGGATAGGTGTTGACCCTTGAGTGTGACCAACCCTGAACAGAATGGGTCTTCGTGGCCAACTCAGGAAGGGCCCATTAACTCCCCCAACTGGAGGAGTCTGGAAACGATATACTGTTTCCTAAGTAGCAGAGGGGGAGAGGGATGCTGACCTGATGTCGGCCACTCTTAAAACCATCAGTTGGCCGCCCAATCTCGAGTAAAAAACAGACGAACAAAGGACACCATCATCTGTGATAAATTCAAACTGAAATTCTGCTGAATTTACATCAAGTAGAGGTCGCACAAGTGATTTCAGTCCCGTAACCAGACGTGAGGACGGAAAAATCCTACACATATCTGGTAGTCAGGATGCAAAGTCTCCCCGCTGGGCTCACTTCACAGAGCTTCACAGTAAGGCGTTAGACTTTCGCGGGGCCTGTTGGCGTAGTTAAATGGTGGACTGTGTTGTCCCTAAGTGTCTGCGATCACCCAACAGTTAAGAGTCGATATCTATCAGTAATAATTTGCAAATCTTCTGCTGCTAAAACAGTTCTCAGATTTTATTCTTACTAATGGCATAACTCCCGTTGAAATCCGCGCGGTGATGTCCAAGATACAGTCGGATTACTCAATGTCCCCAATATAGGATGGATGCAAATTCAAAATGGCCAATTCTTCACCCGTCACAATAAGTTGCTTTGGAGCAATTCTAATTCTTAATCCGGCTTCTTTGTATTTCCCTTATTTTCTTCAGCCCTTATTTTCGTCGTATGCCCTTCAGCCCTTATTTTCGTAGCTTTTTCAACACGCTTTAATTGTTTTTAGGTTTTAGGGGCTCTCTAAGACGATCGAGCACGCTTGTCAAGCATCGCCTTGCGGGCTGGGAGGGGATCGTAAAACGCAGGAAATATGCAAATATTTACCAATAATTCCTAATTTTGTACTTTTATACAAGGGAGTTACATCATTATCAATCAATTACGTCTAATTAACGTGACTCCCTGGTATAAACTACAAAATTAGGCATTTTTGGTAAATATTAAAAGAAAATATTTGCATAATTCGCGATGCGATGCTTGACAAGCATGCGTGATCGCCTAGAGAGCCCCTAAGGCTGATGCGTGTATATCACATGCACTTATTTTTAAACTTGTGACTGTTTTGCACTAAGAAAAATGTCTAGTTTGTTTTTAAAGCTAATGACAGAGATAGCACTGATCACTTCCTCTGGCAATGCATTCCAAGCATCCACTACACAATTTGTCAAAAAATATAAAAAATATATATTTCCATATTTCCTGCAGTTTACGATCCCTTCCCAGCCCTCGACGCGATGCTTGACAAGCATGCTTGATCGTCTAGAGGGCCCCTAGAGACAGACAGTGTAATTGCTGATATGTCTGAATTTAATACCGAGTTAAATTACAATATTTTTTTTTATGTACGTCTTGTCTATTTTGCTTTTCAGGTAGAGGGAAGTATTGTGAACGCACTTCTGTGTGTATGTATGCGTGTGTATTCCTTCACGATAGCGCCTAAACACTTCATCCTATTGAACTAAAATTTGACACTTAGATATCATTTGGTCATGGCAAGAGTTAAAAAAATCGGTCCACCAGGGGGCGCTCTATAGTTTGACCGCTACCGCTATGCCGCTCCCGAGGTAGCTGCGCGGGGTGGGGGGGACCAAAGAGGACCGCTCTGGTCTGTTATTGGCTGTGGTTGTCATACATACACAGGATAAAATATCCAGAGATGGGTCGTGACATCAAAACTGTCATTTTTAAAGTGTCTGAATATTTAAAAAAAAGGAAAGCAGTCTTTCCAGTGGAATCTTACTTGTAGAATTTGCCGGAAATAAAATAAAATATATATTAAACAATGTATTTCGACGAAATGTCTTTTGACGTTCAGTGTGGTGCAAAATGATGAGACAGCTCTATTATCAATGATTAACCCTTCGAGTAGCGGCATAATTTCATAGCAGACCGCGGCAATTTATTGGAGTTTCTCGCAATATCGTCGCGCTTGACAAAAAGTACTATAACTATGGAACTACTATAGCAATCATAAAAACAATTACTTTGCAATGATCACATTGAAATTTCGTATGTAAAAATTGAAATCTCATTTTGTAAAACAATTAGATAATTATGAATAAATATGAGAAAGTCGAAAAAGTGAAAAAAACTCGGCATTTCTAACTTGTACTTGTCTTACGGAAAAATACGGAACCCTATTTAGAAATTGTAAATACTATCGTTAACTTTTTTATTAGATTCTCTACCAAAGGTATTATTTTGTTTTGCTTATTTACATACAAAAATATTTAGATATTAGCTCATAAAAACCAATAAATTTTTTAATGATTTCTCGAAGAAAAAAAATTATGATGTTTGAACCATGGAATTTTACCAGAAATGCCCATGCGCTGTCAGATGAAGACGAAAGCGCACGAGTTGAGACATAGCTTAATGCGCCTCAACGAGGTCACCCCTCATCCGACAATCCTTGAGTGTGGGCAATTGCAAACAGCGAAGTCTTTCTCAATATTCCAACTTTTTAAAACCCATTGTTGTTCCATTGGTCTCAGTCGCTCTGCGCTGGACTTTCTCGAGGAGCTTCTCGTATTTCACAAAAAATAAAATAAAGAAATGTTTCTTTTTTTCAGATGACATCGACGATGGAAACAGCGGAACAGAATAAAGTCGCCGAGATTTCTCAGCAGTAAAATGAATCTTTTCTGAAACATAATATAATTTAATTTACCTAATGCAATATTTGGAAAAAGTCAATAAAAACAGTATTTCTCTCCGAACGATGCATATTTTTATTTCAACTTGGGGCCTAATCGATAAAATTTAGCATGCCAAATTTGTCTATGACCCATGTAAATCAAGTGGACCATAGACAATTTTAGCATGCATTTTTTTTAAGAATCGCCATATCTTTGATGTCGACCAAGTCTATTATTGAAAAAAAAAACATGCCAAATTTGTCTGGTCTATTTGATTACATGAGCCATAGCCAAATTTAGCATGCTATTTTTTTCAACAATATACCCTCTGTAACCCCAGAATGGTCGACAGCAAAGATTGAAAGTCCGCTTTAATTTTTGGCCAATGTTGGGCCACATAGTTATGGTGGAAGCGAGTCGACACCGCTGTGACATGAAAATTGTATGAGAAAGAGCGAGAGACATATAGCACATATGCTGGCCAACGCATAAAGCGGGCGAGAGCTATACCCTCTTTTTCTAGCTGTACACAGACTTTACCCTCTGTCTCTTTTTCTCGCCGTGCGTTAGAAAGAGATGAAAACCGAACGGATGGCTGCATTTTCGACCGCCGATCGCGCGATGCGCATCGCTAACGAACACAGACCATTTCACAGACAATCATTCAACCAAAACAAGATTTCGTGACCGGAGCGGCGGACGGTTGGTTCAAGTCGACGAGTCGATTTTGAAGTCACTAATTGACTTTTATTTCTCCGAATTTAGCACTTAGACGTTTATTTCTCCGAAAACTACTGAAATAAGTGCTATTGTCGATCGATCGATATGTGAACGTCGTATACGCCAAAAATTGAAATTTGGGTTTTTATTTATTGGTACAAATGTCCTGAGGACTCAAATTCCTCAGTGTTCTTGTAATTCTCATTCCAGTTACATCTCGTAGGCATGTTGATGATTTTATCGAGTGATACGTCTTACAAGTTTAGTACCGATTCCTCGAAAAATAACTTAACCCTATGAGTGTTTTAATCGTTATTACAGTAAACGATAAAAAAACAACTTGTGAAAGAAGTTATTCCGTTTTTTTTCCTGTCCTGAAAATTGTGCTTGTTGGCGTGTACGAGGTCTCACATATAGAGCGACGATATTCTATAATTTAGAAAATGAATCGGGTATAATAAAAAAAGAAATACCAAATCGGTAACTCGAAATTATAATTGTTCTTTATCGCGATTTATAGATTTTTGTAGGTTGCCTTGGAGGGTTTTCCGGCCTGATAAGAGTATTAAAATTAGGTATTAAGCTATATCAGATTATAAAATAATTTATATAAAATACCAAACCCGACTGACAAGACACATATTATATTTTGTTGAAAGCCTATATAATTTTACGTTTTCGAATACAATAGCAATTAGAGTATTCAAAAACACAACACGAATAATAATCAGTGTTGTGCTTTGCTATTTTTAACGTTTTCGTAAGGAATTTACCAAAACAGAATTAGAATCAATTTTATTCAGCGTAAACATATTATCTCAAACAAAATCTTCATAGTTCATAATATTGGCCAGTATCCTATATCTTAAGGATACACAAATAACAATATTGTCAATTCAGATTGCTTGACATGATTTTAGATACTAACTGCTTGTATACTAATTGATGTATTGAATATAAAAACATTTCCTAGTTGTTTATGTTTGTATATGTTTCATATCAGCGAGTAATATTTCCATTCCTGGATGCAATTGTCTTAAAACGAGGAAGTCGGAACCACATAATTTCTTTTAGTTCTTGATGGAGTAATTATTTTAATTTCTCTCACTAGATCGTCAAAAATAAAGATACCATTGAGTGTTTTGAAAATATACACAACAATATTTAAATTACGCCTATGCACCAGAGTACCTATTTTAAATAGTAAAGGAGCCGCATTTGTGTTCGCCCGAACGCAACATGCTATATTCCGTACGTTCAAGAACAATAAAAAGAAAGAAAATGAACCGAAACCCACAGAGCGTAGGTACATGATACGTCAAATTGCTCCTACGATTCTAAATACAAACATGGGTCATAAATGGATTTATTGAGTTTAAAAAAATCTTGTATGTATATTGTGAACAAGGGTATTTATTAGGTATTGCTACCAGTTCTACATTGTTGATTTTTTAATGTCACCCGACTCGCTGATTACACAACTGCAGTAATCTTTTGTCGGACTCAATAAATAAGAGAGATATCATAGGCATTTAAAGAAATGTTAAACACCTACATTTCGGTAGGTAAAATTAGTTTTTTTGAAAACTAATTTTACTAAAAAAATAACCTAAAACCTGGATGCCAGTATGTTAGGTTAGTTTTTCAAAAAAAAATCATAAAAACTATTTTTAAACAAATTAAAACGAAAAAAAACTATACGTTTTTCCATCAGATTTAGCATTATAATGTTCAAATTCAGTAGTGTGTTAAACTTTACAAAATATCCGAGGTAGCGATACCCAATATATTCCTAAACAAGTATCGTTATTAAGAAATCTAACGACAAAAACTTTTACCTACTTTTTGAATAATAGGGCGGTTAAAAAAATTACTTGTTTCACACATGATATTTCTGTAGTCTGTCCAAAGAACTCCGGGGTGTTTTTTGTGCGCGAGTCGACTCGCCCACCTCTACACACACTCTTCATTCAGTCAGACAAAGCCGTGGGGCTGCGTATGGTAGTTCGTTTCGTATTGTTTTGCAGCCACTCCCCAGGGCAGATTGTGCAATTAATCCCGCGATATTCGTCTATTTTGCGGGCGCGGACTTCCGTGGGTCGTCCCGGATCGCGCGCGCGCCCGAACGGCCGCGACAACCCGCCGGAGAATCCGCCACCCGATCGATAATTCCGACACGGACCGTGTCCTTGCCGTCGCGGAATACGAAATGCAATAATACCATTAAAGGGCCGTTTCCGATGTGCTTTCCGCGCCTGTCGTTGTGATATTACCGTTTTTGTGGAGTGCGCCGCGGCGGTAGCTTGGCTCGCGCGGTGGAGTGTTTATTTTTGTTTTGTTTTGGTTGGGATTGTGAGAGGGATATGTTTTGGTAGCGTCCGTGGAGCGCGGGGTCTCGCTATGTCGTTCGGGGGCTCCGGGGGGCGCGGGGGGCGTCGCTGGCACCACACGGGCCACTACAACCGCTACAAGAGGCAGTACCATCACCACCATGGCGGGTGAGTTCAAACAACAACACGAGTTCAAGAATCTTAAATTGGTCAACACAGTCTAGCATAGATACCGCATACATACATCATTTAAACAATAATAATGTATCAGTTAACAAGTTTGAAGGGATTAAAAAAAAACATATTGAAGAACTCGTTATATTGAGGTCTGTACTATATTCTATGGGCCCGACTCCGGTCAACAAATTCCATGTTTATACAACAATAAATACAAACATGGAATTTGTTGACCGGAGTCAGGCCCATAGAATACAGCATCGTTATAACAAACCTCAATATAACGAGTTCTTCAATATGTTTTTTTAATCCCTTTTAAACTTACCATAAGATCTAATGTTAAAAATCTCCCATAGTAATATTGCAAACTCACCTAAATCGAAGATATTTTGGTATTTATTAGGTATTGCTACATTTTTCAGGTTAGGTCAGTTCTACATTTTTGATTTTTTAACATCACCTGACTATTCACCATGCTGATTCCGAAACTGCAATTATCTTTGGTATTCTTGCAGTATAGGAACCTCTTCTAGATTGTTGATTTTTTAACGTCACCAGACTATATTCACCACGCTGATTCCGAATCTGCAATAATATTTATTAGGACTCAATAAATAAGCGAGATATAGGCATTCAAAAAAGCGCCAAACCCATACATTTCGGTAGGTTAAGTTTTTTTTTATTTTAAATAATACATAAACACCTATTTGGTGGTAGGTTAGATTAGGTTTTTTTTAAAACAACCTTAAAAACGGGTAAAAAAATTTTTTTTTTTTTGTATGTAAATTTGGTCTTGAAAATTTACGCGTCCGAAGCTTTTATCTTTCACATTTAGCATTACAATGATCTAACCTAGTAGCATTTCTTTATTTTTTCGATTTCTGAGAAAGGTTCCTATACTGCTGTCAGACTCAATAAATAAGAGAGATATAGGCATTTAACCCTTCAGGCCTCGGCCCCTCAGCCGATTGACAAGTTGATGTCCCAAATAATTTTAGTAAAAATTAGTAAAAAAATTGAATTATGACACTGTCACACCAAAAACATTAATTACTGCCAAACCACTGTACCCATAGTTACAATGAAACATATTAACATAATAAAACATAATAAAATAAAGCAAATTAAATTAAAATAGAATTAAAACGGACTCGTCACGCTGAATCAGTTTGTGGCCGATATCGGCCAATCGGGGCTTGAGGGGTTAAAGAAGTGTCAAACACCTACATTTCAGTAGGGAAGTTAGTTTTTTTCAAACAATTCAAGAACACCTATTTGTCAGTAGGTTAGATATTTTTTTTGGTATTATAGCAGTATAGAAACCTCTTCTAGATTGTTGATTTTTTAACGTCACCAGACTATATTCATCACGCTGATTCCAAATCTGCAATAATCTTTATTCGGTCTCAATAAATAAGCGAGATATAAGCATTAAAAAAATCGCCAAACCCATACATTTCGGTAGGTTAAGTTAGTTTTTTTAATATTACATAAACGCCTATTTAACGGTAGGTTAGATTATTATTTTAAACAACCTTAAAAACTGAGTTTAAAAACAGTTTTTTTTTAATGTAAATTTGGTCGTGAAACTTTACGCGTCCGAAGCTTTTTTCTTTCACATTTAGCATTACAATGATCAAATCTAGTAGTATTTCTTTATTTTTTTGATTTCTGAGAAAGGTTCCTGTACTGCAACAATTCCATTTTTTTTAATCCGCCGATTGACAAGTTGATGTCCCAAAAAATTTTAGTAAAAATTAGTAAATAAATTGAATTATGACACTATCTCACCAAAACATTAATTACTGCCAAACCACTGTACCCATAAATAAAATAAAACATATTAACATAATAAAACATAATAAAATAAAACAAAATAAATTAAAATAAAATTAAAACGGGGCCGTCACGCTGAGTCGTGTTTTGGCCGATATCGGCCAAACGGCGCTCTAGGGGTTAAAACCGTCCCAAAAACTAATTTAATTAACCCCTCGAGTATGATACGACCAAATCTGGTTCTGAAACAATTATCCGTTGAGTATGATACGACCAGATTTGGTTCCGCGTTTTTTTCACTTCTTTGACGTTCTCATATTTATTCATAATTATCTAATTGTTTTACAAAATGATATTTCAATATTCTATATTCGAAATTTCAATGCAATCATTGTGCAGTTGTTCTTTTTATGATTGGTGTAGTAGTTTCGTAGTTATAGTACTTTTAGGTCGATGTCGCCGAAAATCCTGCAAAAGAGACAGATGCATCCATGAAAATACCCATTTACTCCAAGGGTTAAAAAAAATAATTATAAAAAAATCTGAAACGATTTTCTTCTATATTTAGCATTATAATGGTCAAATTTAGTAGCCTTTTCATTTGGTCTTTTATTTAACAATAGGAGAGGTAGCAACACCTAATATATTCCGATGTTTTAATGTTACCCCACAATATTCATAACATAAGAGTTCAAACCTGTAAAAATCTTTGCTTAATCTCTACAAATAAATAAAGAGGGGTCTAAAAAAGTGTTAAACACCTTTAAGTTAGTATTAAAAAAAAACAAATCATTGACACCTATATGGCGATAATATATTGTATAAAATCTAAGACTATCGCGGTTGTTTGACATTATAAATAGGATAGAAAACAGTGATGTTGCGGTTGCCTAGGGTAGACTGACAGTCTACCCTAGACAAACCGAAACGTCGGGTCCTACAAATTTCACGCGGTAAATTCGTTTTCTATCCTTTTTATAATAGTCCTTATCGTAGAATTAACTGTTACATGGGAAACAAATATCCCAAAAGACCACGGGTACAAATTAAATAAATACAATGACCTCGCAAATGGAAGTTGGCGCTCGTGGCCTGCCAGCTAAATCTCTGTTTCACCTTTTTAAAGATCTTGGTCTCTACAGGAAAATAATCAACTCCTTCTTAGAAAAATTATCTAAAACCGCGATTTCCGCATCTGAAATTCTATGGCTCCGAAGGGGGAGTGAATGGGTGGTAATGTGTACGCTCACATGTAGCAAGACAGCTGTCCTAAACCTACCACAGCCGGTCGTTAGTCTGGAATCCACTGCTCACCCCCCAGAAGTGTAATAACACTATATGATGGGCCCGACTTCGGTCGGTGAATTCCATGGCAGCTCTGTTTGTATTTCATTTATTACAAACATAACCTCTTTATTGGCCTCTTATTAATGGCCCGGTGGAGTCGGCGTGATGTCCACATAAGAATATACTTCAATTCAGAGAAATTCCTCGACAAATTGTATCGATACCCCATTAACCCCTCCTGTTGCGAGGTAAAAACTCACCTATCACTTTTGCGCGCGACATATTCGGGCAAAACATCGACGCGAGTCAACGGCCTTGAGATAAACGATCATAACTTATAAACCAGTAAACGCATTTTAAAAAGATAAAGAGAAAAATGATCGCATTGAAATTTGACATATAAAACATTATAACCTTATCTCGTAAAACAATTAAGATAATAATGAATAAATATTACAAAATTGGCAAACTGAAAAAACTCGCCTATAAAATCATTTCGATTTTTTTGTCACAAAATACGTAAAATATGCAAAAATTGTAAATACAGTTGTTCTTTATTAAATGCTTTACCAAAACGATATTTTTTTTTTACTTATTTGCATACAAAAATATTTATTTATTCAGCCAAGAAAAATTTTATGTATTCTCGTAAAAAAAAATTTTTTTAATATTTAATTTGTGACTACTTATGGTATTTTTTTATATGAAATTCTTTCAAAATAACTTTATTACTACATCACACTTCTTAGAAATCACACCAGAACTTTGAGCTTTGTCTGATATTATAGAAAAATCTAAAGTTTTGAGAGTTTCCGCGTCCGAACTTAATAATAAACTTTGAATGCCCATAATATAAAATTCGTTAGATTTTTTCAATTATATTGTCTTATCATAGACTTATTATATGTCTAATAACTAATTACTATACTCCAAAGAGTCACATTTCATCGAAAAACTATGGAAAATCGCACTTTATTCTCTCATAGTAATTATCAAAACAAGTTTCTTTGCGCGATTCATTTTACAAAACAAGATATAATTTTCAAAATACCCCTAATTATGTGATAACTTAGGATGTAAATGAAACAATACTTATTTTCTTAGTAAATTAAACCGACATTACGTCATATTTCGCAATATATCGGGATATTTCATAAACATTACAAAATAATAACAACCATTTTTTCGCGAGCCGTTTGTTGTTGCCTAAGTGTTTTCTTTTAAAATTCGTGAAAAACAGCAAATGGACTATCTCAATTGACTAATCCTTATGCCTAAACTACTTAAAAATGGAAATTACTCACTTTTATCCGGTAAACACTTCACTTTTATCCACAAAACACTGCACAAAACCAACATTTCGCGGAACTACGCGGCCGAGGCGATGGCCGATCGAGACTGCTGTTTTGACGTCTATGCTAGCTTTTT